>CM044551.2:17008151-17633151 GCA_024416835.2 Perccottus glenii
TTTTAACATATCCACTTTGTCTGTAACCACAGCTACAGTATTTGTATTTTGCTTTCTGCAGCTGAAAAACAAAGCAATAGTATTTCTGTTAATGTTTTATTCTTAAATAAAAATGTCCATAACACCAATCCATGTGTGTCTATATATTACAAGCCTGTAAAGCATATTACTGCTACATATGTTTCTACAAAAATAGCATACTCTTTTCTATAGCTTAATACTGCCTGAGAAATTGCACCATTGCACCTTTGTAGAATGAAGAAGTTAAGGGTTCTTCTTAGAAACTGAAACACACTTGAGCTAGAGCCCTTGAGTCATTTCCATTGCACAGTGACATTTAGACAAACTTCACATCCTCGTCCTCTGCCTCGTACTGCTCCATGGCCAGCCCCAAAGCACTGTTGCGGATGATCTCCCAACCGGACACAGGCCTCCCTTGTCTGTCCTCCTTGGTTTTGTGTCGAAGCTTTGGTGTTACTGGGTTTGAGCCCTTTGTCGTGTCACTCTTTTCTAACCCCTCCTTTTCATCCTCTTTGGAAAAAGCCTTGATATAGCGGCGCATCTTTTGGAACATCGGGTCATTTCTATCCTCAACTCTGCAAACAACAGGGAAATGTAGTTTTAAATTTTTTATTCATGACTATTTATTTTACAGCTTTACGGTTAAATCAATCCAACAATTGTTCTGTTTTTAAGCTAACACATCTACTTTTCACACTGTTATTATTGTAATGGCTCAGAAGAAATGTATGAAAATGCATCATGTAGAGAGAAAACAGTCTATATTTCTGTGTGGTAAGGCATTTTAACATGTGGAGTGTGTAAGGAGTGTGTAATAATAGCAGCGAGAGAGAGAGAGAGCTGTGCTACTTACTGCACAACAACCTCTGTGGCTGCAATGCATTAGACTACTGCGGTCACTGAGCTAATGTGAGTGTTTTTGCTTTTAAAAATAGAGAGACTGACACCAAGGATTTCACATCTGATGTCATTGTCCTCAAAAAGATTCAAGCCACATTGAGAACCATTGTCTTACCGTAGAAACCATCGTTCTGTCAGTCCATAGCTTTGACCACACACTCCAAGCCGAGGCCAGAGGCAGCGAGGCAGTCTTCTCTCCAGCATCAGAGTAGTAGCCACCACCTTTATGTTAACATCACAGGTGTCACTAACCGAATTGCACAAAAACAATACTCTGTAAGACTACTGTGTTAATGTTTGTAACCTGTGTTCTCCAGAGCTCATCCCTCTCCTGAGCCACCCTCCAGTGTGTGTCGCTCATCATGGCAATAAGCAGGTTGAGTAGCAGGAGGTAGGACACCACAGAGAAGGTGCAATGAAGCACATAGACAATAGGTGGGTTATAAATGGTTTGGTCCACTGGCAGGTCAATGAGACCCACACTGAGCTCGAACAGGGAAAAAAGTGTGACAGGGAAAGAGTGATATGCAGGGATGGTGTCTAATTCCTGAGTCATGTATACCATCCACAAAGCTGGAGAAGAAAAAAATTGAATAAATAACAGACTGAAGCATGTTTTGGTATTTGCTGAAACCGGTTTCAACAGCGTTACTATACTCACAGGTGGAGAAAGCCAGGAGCACAATGAAACTCAGCCACATGAACTTTGTCAGGTCTCCAAATATAATCTAAAAGGTAACGGGAGGCACACATGTAAACCACAAATCAACACGTCTACAACATGTGTAATGCAAAATAGTGTCTAGTCATGAAAATTACTCCTACCTTCTGGATCATGATGCAATAAGGGCCAAGCATTTCAAACCCTCGTGCAAAGAACATGACATTACACCATCCCAGGACCAAGCACACAGCCATGAGCTCAGCCTCCTTGTCCAGCTGGCAGACACGAAAAACAAACAGCAGCACCACCAGGCAGGCATAACTGATCCTGTACACAAGACCACAGTTAATATTACATGTTCTTTATGACCAGATTAATCTCATATAGATGGCTTCTACATTTTCTTGGGAGTATATTTCTTGTGTTTTTTTTTACACATCACTGATTTACTGACAGGAGGAGCACAGTAAGTGTTGTCTCTGAGAGTGGAGTTCCACAAAGGTCTGTTCTTGCTCCATTTTTGTTTATTTTAAACTTTAAAGGTGTTGTAGGTAGTATTTAAAAATAGTGTCAATAGTGTTAACATAAAAAATAAGACATTTATAATTAGAAACTGAACATCAACAAGATACATACAAGATAACATGGAAGGGTCCTCCTAGAGCTGTCTGGCCAAAGTAACGCTTCGCACCCACTCTCAGGATGTCAGGGATCTGTTGGACAAACATAAATAGGCTATATGAGGACAATGCCTGAGTAGTGTGAATAAAGGTATATGTTGTACAATTATACCTCTAGCAGGAGAATGAGAAAAGCACCCAGGACACTAATGATCTCCCCGACCAAACGCAGGTTGTCTTCATGTGTCACATAGCTCTCCTATGAACATAAATGTTAAAAAAATATGTTGGCAGACTTGTAAAAAGTAGCACAATAAAAGGCCATTTTGTCTCTTATAGACAGCTATTACTGTTATAGCACCCACATACTTTAAGTGTCTTCTGGACTCGTATCGTTTTGTCTATCTCTGATGTTGTGTAGTTCTCTGGAGCGTCCTTTAGAGGGCGGTATGTACAACAAAGTGTGAAGGTCCCAATGTAGAGCAGGTAGACCACTAGTAGCAGCCTGACAAAGAAACAGACACAACCTGGTGAGTTGAGATTGTGCAAAATTCAAACAGACCAATTTTAGGCTAATAAATCAAAGTTCACCTTAAGTAATGCTTTCCATAGAGGTTCCACTTTAGACTGACCAGCTGCCTCACAGGGGTCACCTCTAATATCCGTCTTGCCTGAACACAAACCTCTGTTAATATCTTCACACATTATAATCTGAATTATTATTGCTGCTTTAATACTGAGTGTTGCTGTACCTCTCTCTGGCTGCTGCCCACAATGATCTCTAGCACTGACATGTCGTCGGACCATGAATCAATCTCAGTCAAGTCGTACAGGTTGGAGGTCAGGGGGCCTAGACTCCACTGGACAATCTTCCTTTTGTTAACCAGGTGTTGAAAGGCCTGAATCAACGGAAATGGCAATTGTAAGAAATGGATTAGAGGAGTAATCTCATATATTCTTGTGTCCATGCCTCACTCACCACAACGTTGCCCACTTTGGCTGCCAGTTTGAAAGGTGTAAGGCCTCGGTAGTTGGGCACCATGTCAAGTGGCACCGTTTGGTCCAGCTCCACATCGCGTGTCATAATCAGGTCAATGGCTTGGCACGCAATTGTCTTGTTGGGCTGCAGAACCAGAATATGAAGCACAGTGTTGCCTGGAGCCAGACATGGGTCACATGGATGAATAAACGTTAACAGATGCATAAGAGAAGGCGACATTAAAATTTAAAATATCTGACTGAAGCTCTGCTATGACACAGTATTGTACTTTCTTGCCAGATGTTAAATTTCATACCCCGATTATCCTGGACTCTGGTGCTGGCCCCGGCATCAATCACCATGGAGATGATGTCCTCATTGCCCGCACAGGCAGCAAAGGACAAGATGTGCTCACCTGCCGTACACATTAGCAATCAGAACATATGTCACATTTATTGGATATTTTAGGGCATTTGGGATCTCTCCAATACTTTCTATTAGGGCTGTACAACAAAGGAAAATGTGATAACTATGTTGACTAATGCATTAACAATATTTGAAAGTCCATTTTGGTATTGTCAGGGTTTTCAAATACAATCCTTGTTTCCAGAGTCTTAGTAATGCTTACATATTTGATCGCACCACAGTGGGTTTAAGTATAATAATTTAGAGAATAATCACAAATTCAATAGACAATGCGATACATTTCCCATTTTGGCTTACCATAGTAAATAAGTCCTCCAATCCTTTTTCTAAAATACAGGCCGGTGACTCTGGGAGTGGCCACATCACCTCCTCGACTGATCAGATGCTGCACTAGGTTTATATTCTGATTAAGTGCAGCAATGTGTAGTGGAGTAACCCCTGTGGCAAAGTAAAAAAAACAAAAAAACAATGTTATTTAACATGTCCTCTGTATATATTGTTTTGTTTGCCATGACAGAAGCACAATTAGATCAGTGTACATTTATCTCAGAACAAATCCTGTGTAATCTGTGGCTTGTGTTTTTGTGCTGCATCTGGCATGTGGGCAGTATAGAGTGCTCAACATAAACGTGTGTGAACCTTGGAAAAGCTCAGAGGTCATGGGCTCGTTGATGAGTTCTGGAGCTCCATCCATCAGGGCCACAGCGGCGTCCATGTTGTCGTTCATCACAGCCACGTGAAGAGCTGTCTCCCCCAGCGCTCCTGAGAGACAATATTACACGTCAGGAGATCAATGTTGACATGACGCACATGAGCTGGTGCTGCGAGCACACTCACATGAAACACACTCACCTCGCTCAAAGATGTTGGTGGATGAACAGCCTAGCAGTTTCTTGATACAGCTCGCACTGTTGGTTTTTGCCGCATAGAAGAGAGGAATCTCATTTATACTAAAAAAAAAATGTCATTGATGTTTATAAACCACTGTGTTCAATGTTATTGCAAGTAATACTTCATTATACTTAAGTTACAGCTATTTCTTCAATACCTTTGAGTTAAACACATGCTCAAGATTGTATTTATTTGGCAAATACTGTGAGCAGAAATAATCAGAGCAGAGAGAGAGATGGCCTGACATGCATTTCCCTGATTGTATTTTGTTCCCATTTCAAAAATAAATATTTTGTAATGTCTTTGAAAATTGATGAAATTGAAGATGCTTGCTGTTTTTTCTTTCAAGGATTCGTGCTTATTTAGAGAAATGGACTGCCACATAACGACATGTCAACAACTGTTTCTGGAAGAAGTTACCATCTTGTGGCTCTCATGGCTAATGAAAATAAGTATAAAACAGACATAAAAGTACCCTTGACAGTTAAGTAGCCTTTAATGTATCAGATGCTCCTAACATTTCCCATTAATTTCTTTATTTATCTTACATCTGACTCAGTGTATGTAGTTTGTTTACCTGTATGTTGCTTCAAAATGCATTAAATAATCTAAGAAAAGCACCAAAAAGAGGAGCTGGGATGGAGGTGGATTGACCATAAAAATGCCTTTTAACAAAGCTCTGAGAAGGCTGTTGTCACTCAGAGCTCAGTTTCAGATCCACCGTTACCTTGTGTTAAATAGTGCGCTTGACTTTGTGGCTTGTAATGCTACTACAGACAAACAGTTGACAGATTGTGTACTTACTTTTTGGTGTGCAGCAGAAACGTCTCATCCAACATCTCGTTCCATCCTTTCTTGTTTTGAAGCCGAAACCTCAGCTGAGTCCACCAGTGGTTGAGCTCACTGGGAGCTGATCTGGCCAAGGTCGGAGACATTGACACTTTGTATGCGTCTGGAAGAAAAGAAACGTGCAGGAATGGTGAAGGACACACACACAGAGGGCAACAATGTGAGTAATCCAGTTTGTACCAGGAGGCCCCCAAACATGTGTTACTCCTCGTTTGTATCCTCCTTGTGTTTGAAGACTGTCAGGCTTACCGTTAAACCAAGAAAGGGCCGCACCTTATCCTCTTCTCGTGTTGTGTCCTAATAGTATTAAAGTAAGTATGAAAGCAGCATCTAAAGAATGATCCCTGAAGATGAAGTACAGTCCTTTGTGTTTGAACATTATATACAAGCCAGGCTTGAGGGAGGAGACTTTAGAATGAGTGGGTGGAGTGAGTGGACAGCAGACAGGTAAGACAGAGAGAGTGAACAGGTAATGACACTTTCACTTCACAAGTAAAGTGTGTGCTCAGCGGGTGACTGTGGGGTTAGGCCAGAAACTCCTTTATCATGCTAATCTTAAATAATAGGCTGCATTTCCCTTTATCTATAGGTCACCTTGCTGCTTCATTGAAAGTATATCAGTGTGCCATCACTTGTGCTGTCTCCATTCCTCCAACTAGAACCAAAACCTGCATGACCACTATGAAGCTTGAGCAGCATCATGAGAGTCATCACATTGTTTCTGATAAAGCCTCGACGAAACCTGTTTCGAAATTGCAAGCACCTGCTGTTAATTGAAAGTTTATGTAAAGGTATATTTGGATTGCTAAATATGTCACTGTATGTTCTATTATTAGGAGTCTGCTGAAACAATGGTCTGTGTCATGTAATTGGGTAAAAAGGGTAAAAATGGCAATGATGTGTGATTTTTTGGACATGCTGCTCTTTAGTCCCATTCACAGTGATTTCACATGTTGAGCACTTTTCGTGTGTCAACAAGAATGGTCACAAACACCATAATTACCACATTACAAAGGCCATCATTTAGAAGCGATCGGTGTGTGACTTTCCTTAGAGGGCCGAAAAGCAAAGGGGTCAAAGAATTTTATTCATTATTATACATGTAGCAAAAATATTGTTTCTTGTCCACCTGCAGAAAGAAAACTGTGTTAAGTGCTTTTCCCATTGTTTCTGGTGAAGTGCAGGTATTTGGCTGTACCAATTATAGGTCATGACTACAGGCCGGTGAGCCACAGGATAAACAGGATTTGGGAAGTCTCTATAGGAGGCCCTGCTAATGTGGCTGTCATTGGGTATTGTGGAGATAATAGCTGTTTACCGGCCGACGAGTCCCATCTTTAAGCAGCGTGATAAAGACCAGTGGTTTCCAATCTGTTGATGTCTTTATAAGAAAAGAATAACACCATAAAAACATGATGTTGTGGTCAGCGTGCCTAGTGTTTCTAAACAGGTGTCCCGGCAACTTTTTTCACAACATTGTGTCACTTTAAGTTTGAGGGCAACTGAAAACAAGCATTAGCAGACGTCTGTGGTCCATTAAGGAAAGTTGACAACTGTTCTTATTCAGAGTGACTTAACATTAACCATTGTCATGAATACTATCATTTCAAAGTGTATTTGAATTACTTATAATCCACATTCAAAAGATCAGTAATAAAAAATAATAAAAACAAACAGACAATGCGTAACAAAATAATGTTACATAACAGAATGTCTCTCTTTTTACAGTGTAAGCACTCTGTTGTTATCGGGCAGATCTGACAGAATGTCACGTGGGAAATCGAGGCTGCTGATCACTGCAGATGTCATGCTGTGATTCTTCTCAAACCTGCTGATCTGTGCAAAATGATCTGCATTAAGTTGACTTTTAACATTGTCACAAGGTGACACAGGTACAGGATGGCCCGTCCCATTATTAACTATTATTTATATAAAGATGAAAAATTAAATAATAAGTGTTTACCAGCGGACGAGTCCCATCTTTAAGCAGGCTCATGGCCTTGTTTATTTTTTACATACATATATTTTTCTTTGTTTACTAACTCTGATTTGGTCCTCTTTAGTTGCTTCCAAGACATTTTTATATACTAGTAAAAAAGGCTCCAATGCAAGTTTCTTAAATAAAGTTTTATTGATTTTACAAATTTGCACAGTTATGGAATAGTGGTGAACACTTAAACAAGTAAACACAACTAACAATGTGTGTAGCCTGACACACACTCCTTACACACACACACACACACACACGCACGCACGCACGCACGCACGCACGCACACACACACACACACACACACACACACCAACACACGTAAAACATCTTACAAAGCATTATGCCTTCTTCCTTCAAGTGTAAGTCGATCTTATTTCACACACTCACAATGCTTTAATGACAAAGAGTGATGTGTGAAATGGACACAAAGACATGGTGCTGTCTTCTCTTCACAGATGGACCCTGCAGCTGATGTGCTCTTGAAGCATTACAGCATGCAAGCTGGTGCTCAGTTTGGGACACACAGAGCTGCTCTCTTGAAGTGTCCCAGGGTGAAGAAAAACACTTTTGCTGTTTTGGTCAGTACCTAACCACAAAATCTGCAGCATTCATTTACATAAAACAGAGAGCATATTTCAAACCTTATTACATGGCTGTAGGCAGTAAGTCAGGTTAACATGTTTTTGCACAATTTTCCGAATTTGGCATTTTACATAAACAAAGTGATATAACCTTTACAAACAAATGACTTAAAAAGACGTTGATTGTCTTAACGCAATTCTCAGTAAGGAGGCATCTCCATTAAGTATGGAACAAAAACATTATTGTCTCAGTGAGGGTGGGGGAGCTTTGAGGCAGTGAGTGGATATGTGAACATTAGGCAGGTAGGACTGCAGAGGGGTGAGGAGAGAAGAAGAAATTAAGTGACAAACTTTTTAAATTTTCACTCTTCTTTAGAAAACTCCCTTTAACCTGGACTTCAGTTCAGAGCAGCGCTCAGATGTCTTCAGTAACGTGAGGGACAAGCCCATTTTTCACTCCTTCAATTTGAAGCGTCCAGTTTATCAGAGACAAAGCACTGTCCAGTGGCTTGAACATGCTCCAAGTGATGATTGCTGCAACCAGATACAACAAGCAAAGGACTGTGAAAAGCACAGAAGCACACGTGGCCCTCTTTACACCTCCACCTGTCCTTGTGTCAGGTACGACCTGAGCTGCTGGGCTGCATTCACAATCTTCCTCTGATGTCCTATCAAGTTCACCTCGAGACCCTGGACGTCTCTAAAGACAGAGATGAACAATTTTTAAATTGTTTGTGTGTCTTTTATAAGACAAAAGTTATTCTCGGTCCCTAAAAGGGTTGTGTAATGAAAAGAAGCTTTTAATAGTAGTTAGTTTAAATGTGGCATTTAACTTTACGCTAGGAAATTTAGAAGCAACATTTTAAATTACCTTGATAATATATATTAAAAAAATAAATAAATAAACAATTAATTTAATTTACTCATTAATTCACTTCCTTCTTTAACACTTACTCCATGGTGAGTCTGCTAACACTGTCTAGTGAGTCCAGGTGAGCACGATCAAAAGCATCCTGGTATCTCTCCAGTCGCAGCGCTTTCAGCCAATCACTGACTGTCACCACGGCCGATAAGTCTGTGGGTGTGGGGCTGAGCAACGGTTGAGAGCAGCTTCTGTAGTAAAAAATACGTTTTAAAAAAAGTGTTAGAGTCCAAGAAAAACATAATGTCTAAAAGGCTCTAAGCTAGAGTGGAGCTCACCGAGTTGGCTCTGCCTTGAGGGAGGCAGGGTGTCTGATAAGGCGATCCAGTGAGGACAGCAGTGAGTCAAAGCCTGGCCGGTCGCCTCGATCGGCCTGCCAGCACTGGAGCATCACGGAGTGCAGCGCTGCGGGGCAGTTGTGGGGGGCAGGGAGACGGTACTGGTCTGCCACAGCCTTCATTACCTGAACACAGAGGGCCAAATTAGACATTAATAGGGCATAAGGTATGAAGTGCGTGTCTAATAGCCTCACATAAAGGTCACCTTACACTTCAGCAAGCTAGAGACCACATTATGCAAATTACAGCTAAATGATTACTCATATTAAATGTGTCTGGTAAATTAATTACTACACTGACCTCTTGGTTGCTCATGTCCCAGTATGGACGCTCTCCATATGACATAACCTCCCACATCAATATGCCAAAGCTCCAGACATCACTTGCTGAGCTAAACTTTCGGTGCTGAAAGGCCTCTGGAGCTGTCCACCTCACAGGAATCTTACTGCCCTGTTGGAGAACAGAACATGATCAGAGATCAAGACCATGGGCTACATTGTGATTGATTACAGGAGATTGTGTTGTGTACTTACTAGTGAAGCAGTGTATGTTGGGATATTGTGGTCTAGGCCCCTCATGAGCCGTGACAGGCCAAAGTCAGACACCTTACAGACCAGGTTAGAGTTGACAAGCACATTTCTCGCTGCTAGGTCACGATGGACAAAGTTTCTTTCGGCAAGGTATCGCATCCCTGCACCGACCCCTCGAAGCATCCCAACGAGCTGGAGGACACTAAACTGTCCCTCATTCTCCTGAGACATAAAGAGAAAGGATATGAGAGAAAGCCCACTATATGAAAATGTGCAGTTAGTAACAGACAAAGTTTGTCTGACCCTAAGGAAGGCATCCAGTGGTCCATTCTCCATAAACTCTGTGATGAGTCTCTCTGGAGTTGTGCGAGTGACCACACCTTCCAGCTTCAGGACATTAGGGTGGTCAAACTGTCCAAGGACCCCCGCTTCACTGAGGAACATCCCCCTCTCTCTGTCAGATGCCCCCCAACGCAAAGTCTTCACTGCCACCAGCACCTCCCTGCGGCCCATTGGACGATAGCGGCCACGAGAAACCTCCCCAAACTGGGCTGGACACAATGTGTAGGAGGTTATTAAGGCAGTGCCAATGGCTTCTCTGAAATGTTGCTATGTTGTTTTATTAGTAGTTAAACATTTACCTGCACCAATCACCTCTTCAATTTTCAGGTGAGTTGGGTCTATCTCTCGGGCAAATTCTTTGACAGCTTCACTTGGGTCCTCATAGGTTGATGGGTCCACATAATATTTCACTCCACCTAAAGTCAACATAATTCACATTTTATCTTTTACATGAAGCTTGACACAGAAAGATTCATTAAAACAGAACAGGAGCAAATACAGTAGTTCATGTAACTGACCTCGATTACTCATGTATCTCTGAAGCCTATCGCTGTATGGACTTTCTCTCCTCTTACTGCGATACAAAAGCAAAACAATTGTGTAAACAGATTCGAAATTCACAATTAAAAGCTCATACACACAATCATAGAGTGCATCTGGAAAGTATTCACAGCGCTTCACTTTTTCCACATTTTGTTATGTTACAGCCTTACTACAAAATTAATTAAATTCATTATTTGCCTCAAAATTCTACAAACAATACCCCATAATGACAACATGAAAGAAGGTTGTTTGAATTCTTTGAATTTAATTTATTAAAAATTAAAAAACAAAAGAAAGCGTATGAACATAAGTATTCTGAGCCTTTTCCACAACACTCAAAATTGAGCTTAGCTACATGCTTTATCCACTGATCATCCCTGAGATGCTTCTACAACTTGATTGGAGTCCACCTGAGATAAATTCAGTCAATTGGACATGATTTGGAAAGGCACACACCTGTTTATATAAGGCCCCACAGTTAGAGCACAAACCAAGTAGGGTAGAGTGGCCAGACGGAAGCCACTCCTCAGTAAAAGGCACATGACAGCCCGCCCGGTTTGTTTGCAAAAAGGCACCTGAAGGACTCTCTGACCATGAGAAATGAAATTCTGATGAAACAAAAATTGAACTCTTGGGCTTGAATAGCAAGCGTAATGTCTGGAGGAAACCAGGCACTTTTCATCCTCTGGCTAAGACCACCCCTACAGTGAAGCCTGGTGGTGACAGCATCATACTGTGGGGATGTTTTTCAGCAGCAGGAACTGGGAACCTAGTCAGGATTAACGGAAAGTTGAATGCAGCAATGTTCAGACCCATCCTTGATGAAAAACTGCTCCAGTGCTCTGGGCCTGAAACTGGGGCGAAGGTTCATCTTCCAGCAGGACAACAACCATAAGCACAGCCAAGATAACAAAGGAGTGGCTACAAGACAATTCTGTGAATGTCCTTGAGTGGCCCAGACTTGAAAATGGTTGTGCACCGACACTCACCATCCAACCTGATGGAGCTTGAGAGGTTCTGCAAAAAATAATGGGAGAAACTGCCCAAAAATGAGTGTGTCAAGCTTGTAGCATTATACTCAAAAAGACTTGGGGCTGTAAATAGTGCCAAAGGTGCTTCAACAAAGTATTGAGCAAAGGCTGTAAATACTTATGTACATGTGCACTTTTATGTTTTTTTATTTTTAATAAATTTGCAAAGAATTCAAACAACCTTCTTTCACGTTGTCATTATGGGGTATTGTTTGTGGAATTTTACATTTACAGAATTTTGAGGCAAATAATGACTTCAATCCATTTAATAAGGCTGTAACATAACAAAATGTGAAAAAATCTGTAAATACTTTCCAGATACACTGTATGTCCAAACTGAAACACCAACCTGCGAAATACAATCACAACCACAATGGCGGCCACCACCAGCAGAAATGCAGCCCCACCCATCACTGAGCCAACCAGCAGTGGAAGCCGGTGCTGGATCTGCTGAGAATGCTCTTCTGTAAGAAACCAAGTGTAAAAAGTGCTGTTCATTTTACATGCATATTACTTTCATTTTTTTGACGCATTTGCTTTTATAATTGAAGTTATCTTTATTTACATTCTGTGGCCTTATCAAATCCACAGAATGTCCAGAACAGCTGTGATTGACAGAGACTTCCTGTGTGCCATACCCAGAGGCAGTGTGGTGAAGTAGATGGTGTTGCTGTAGGGGCCGTATCCTCGTTCGTTTCGCGCTCGGATTTGAAAAGCATAGATGGAGCCAGGAATCAAAGAGTTGACGCTCACAGTGTTGGTCTCACTGAACACACTCTGGGCACTGTCCACATCTGAACCCTGAGAGAAGGGTTAAAGTTCAGGAGACTGCTGTTGGTTTGGATTTTTGTGCACCAACAATTGAAGCTAGGCAGAACATTAAAGTTTGGTGTATGGTATTTCGAAATGCATATTATTGTCCGTTTTCCTCTACTTTCCCCCACATTATTCTGGTGAATATACTGCCCTTTGCCTGTATTTCCTTTCCCCTGCATTGTGTAAATGTCACACAGTTTGTTTGTTAATATATTGTATTATGCCGCTAATAAAAAATGTTACAGTGTATTATTGTATTCATACCAACTGTCCACTTTCCTAAAAGCTTACTTATCTTTGGCCCTTGATATGATTCTTATTAACTGTTGTAGCGCGTCAGCCAGTTGAAACCAAAGAACTAGAGTAACCCTGAGTTTACATTTTTTTACCCACTTGCAAGGACTTAAAAGTGTTGATGGGAATGCAGCGCGACACGGGCCAGCTTTGTTTCCTAACATTCCCATTGAATTCCTGCACCGGAGTACATGTCTCGGCTCATATACTCACCTTGTCGTAGTATCTGAGCTGGTACTCCAGGATGTCTCCATTGGGCCGGTCGGGCTGAGGCCACGATAGAGTGATGGAATCTGGGGCACGGCTCAACTGGTGCATCATGGGGACTATACTGGGAACTGTGGGAGACAACAGATGGCTGATGAACAAGCTAGACTTTGATACAGACAGAAGGCTTGCACAGATTTTACGTTGCACTTTAGAACACTGTAACACTCGGGTTTAATTCATTTGAGTGTTTAGATAAGAGGAGACAGAGGGCGTGTCACATCATTTAGGGCCCGTACACTTGTGCTGCTCAGAATACATGGATTAGATTTATTTGACTAAAGTATTTTTTATGCCCTTTAAACAAATAAAACATGAAAATAATTATCTGATTTTTTTACCATAAAATACATGAATGAATGAATAATTAAAACAATGAATGATTTAAACAGGGACAGTGCACAATTAAACATTAACCTCATACAAAAGAAAAATGTGTTGGACAGGGTATCTGCACATTTTTGATCAACAAATTTAATGACTTTTAAGACCTTCAAGAATTAAAATTAAGACCATTACCACGGCAAAAATATATATATAAAAGGACACTCGACAAAGCTGTTCAGGTTAACAAAGCACATTTGTATTTGAGCAACAGTGCAAATAATCAGTGCATATTTAGCAACATAAAGTGCACGTCAGGCAACTGCCTTCTCAATACTACAACAATACTGCTGTAAATAAAGTGCACGTCAGGCAACTGCCTTCTCAATACTACAACAATACTGCTGTATGGCTGCCTTGATTCACACTTGACAGAAGTTCCTTTTTATGCACGGAACAAGTCCAAATCGAGCAAGATAAGAGGTTTTGTCCTTGCCACAACTAAATGTTTTGCACATTCCGAGTCAGAACATTGCCTGAAGACGGTGCTCACGTCTTCATTGGACGTATAGGAGTGATGTCGCTAATCGTGTGCAAAACCCACAGCATTCGGCCTTCAGTGTAGTGGTTGGGGAGAATGTCTGAAGGCATTACTTGTACTGGGACCCAAAGACACCAACGGGTGTAACGTTAGCCTTTGAAGTAGATACCGATGCTGCAAACAACTGAATGGGGACAGTTGTTGCCTGACTGTCGACAGCGCTTGTGCTTCTCTCCCTTTCATATGTGCATCAAGGGCTCTGCAGCCCATTGTTCCCAATTGTATCGTCTTTTTGCAAAGTCTGCACGCGTATTCGACATTTTTGTAACCAGCCGCGATATTTCTCATCATCGAGCCAGTTATCATTAAACCTACACTTCCCCTCTTGGCTTGCGTCTGTCACGCTCATAGCTGAAACACTTCTTCTATGACAGGCCTACGGGGAAAAATGAAGTATGATGCCTGTGCTATAGGCACACGCTACTTACTTTTTGCTGTCTTTAGACAGGGACGTGCGCTGGTGAAATTACGTTAGCATGGAAAATAGTTTTTTCCGATATCTTTCTTTCATTCTGCCCAGATGAAATTTAATGCCACTTTTCGAAAATTTGCGAAATTTAATACATTTTAAGACCTTAAAAAACGTATATTTTATTTAAGACGTTTTAATACTTTTTAAGGATCCGCGGAGACCCTGGTTGGACATGGTTCAGTTGCTTATTTCTATGTGTAGTCCCTGGAAAGGTAGGTGTTATAATATGATAAAAGAAAACATGAATAAAGAGGCACATGATAACAGTTAGGCTACACTAAACGTTCACAAAGTCCAAAGTTTGGTCCGCTGTGAAAACATATGGAAGTTTGTGCATGTTGATTCTGTAGGCAGACTTATGGCTATGAGTGCGTTTTGGAACACTGCACTCTCCCCTCGCAGTCGACCGAGTGGCTCTTGATGTTGTTTCTGTGATGAGCCTAACAAATTGTCTTAAAGTGGGAGCAGCTGCATTATGAATTATTTTAAACACTGAGAAAATATTTGTTTACCTTATCAAGTTTTCAAAATTAAATATTATGTTTAGTGAGAGTTTGACAATGATGGTACAGATGAGGTTTTTGTCATGAATCTTAAGAGATTTTTTATTCAATTCAAGACGTTTTATGCCTGAGACCAAATTGTCATTGATGCTCAACAGTCAGAGTCCCTAATATGTCTAAGTTTCAGTGCGTTGCTAACTTTTTTAAATGTTTCAAAGCCAAGACTTAGATCAACTATTTTAGATTTTTTTTGCCCAGTTACAAAAAATTGAGGACAATCTTTACATTTGCAGCTATTTGTAAAAAAACATAGAAAGCCGTCTTGTCAACATTCAGGGTAAGACAGATTGTGTGTGTGTAAAAATGTCCACATGTGGCAATGTTACAGAGCTCGAGGGTATAATTAGTAGAGCATAAATAAAAGTGGAATTTGGCTTAGCACGTTAGACTGTAGTTAGACACTAGTCTGGCTGGCGAACGGACAAACATCTATTAACTTAATGAACGAACAATGAGGGCAAAACCGTTTTCACTCCGACCACATTCACACAGTTCTGATCGTGCTTAATTACACTCGTTTCTCAGAAGTGCGTAATAGTGCGTAACTCCCTCCTGGCTTTCTATTTTCACTTGTCTTTCCTTTTTGCCTTCCAATCCCTCATTAGTCCCTTGTTCTTTTTTTCCCCACATAGACAATAATAGAAGCTGACAAGACATTGTAACCTCGAGCAACCTCTTGTCCAAAAAAAGGAAAGATGTGGCAGAGAGACGGGAAGAGAAGGACAAGTAATGGACAGGCACACAATCCCAGACGTTTGTACAAATACAATCGTCTGAGCATCACACGCTTTCATCTCCTTTATCCGTCTGCCCCGCACTCACCTGACTGGCTCGTGGTGAAATTGATGCTTGTGTATCGAGCTGGAAAAGGACTCAAAGCTGACACCTCATTCATGGCTTGCACCTGTCAATAAGCAGAACACACAGACGTGACATACAAAGCCTTTGTTTTCTATTTACTTTAATATTAAGCCTCAGTGTTTGAAGAGGCCAACACGTGCAGCGTTTGCTCTGGAAATAAAAAGTCTATTATGAATAGCATATAGGTTTATTTAGTTTACCTAAGCCAATGTATGGTAAATAATGTATGTTACAGTGTATTTGCTGGCATGAAGCTTATGCAATGATATAGATGAGAAAACAGGCTCCTTTAGCTCCAGGTAATATTCCCTGTTCACAGAAAGCCCTTAAAACTGGTTTACACTGCAACAAAAACCAGACAAGTGAGAAGTGCAGACTGGAAAGTTTTTGTACCTGTATCAGGTATGTGACTCGGGTCAGCAGATTATTGAGGGTGACCTTGGTTTGTTTCAGGTTGGTTTGGGAAGGACTGAATGTGACACCCTCTCCGCACCACGAGCATAACGCTGGGTTGGTGACTGTGGCCGAGGGGCAGATGCGACACACCACGCCGTACCAAACCTCGCTGCGGCCTCCCATGTCCACCGGAGGGCGCCACCTCAGGGACACACCACCGTCACCACTCTCGTATTCCCAGGAAAGAGTGACTGGAGCAGAGGGAGGGGCTGCGGGGCACAAAATGCAATGAGCAAAGAAAGAGGAGTTGGACATCCATAATGTATGTGGCGCACACTTAGATGAAGCATCTGCTAAAAAGTTTAACATGTGAAAGACGCTTCAAGCTGCCAAAGAAATTAACCAAGTGAAGAAGGTTTATGATTCAGACTGGCAGTTTAAGCTTCCCTCTCTTTATTTTAATGGGATCCAAATAAAGTTTTGTAGAAATTCATTGTGTGGGAAAAGTAGCGGATGGATTAGTGTTGCTGACTGTTGACAAAACTGACAAATGAGTCCAGTGAGGACCCTGAAACTCCCACAGTGTGAGGCCTAGAAACAAGACAAAGCACACAAAGCTCACTTGTGCATGCAGAAGAGTTGTCATCATTTACTGCTCGGTAGAAGCTGCTGCGACACTCGCATAAGCTCGCTCCCTCCTGACTGGTCCTGCTGTTGGCCGGACAAACCGAGCAGGGGGCAGAGCCGGACAGGGACTTGAAGTAGCCCACCGGACATGCTGTGACACACCGGACATGAGAAAAGAGACACAAGGATCAGATGTTTACTGAAAAACCACCACCACGTGTCACTTATGTATCAGTTATTAGGGTAAAGTGTGGTGAGTGATATAGTGAGTCTTTAAGTCTTTTGAGTTCTACAGTTAACAGTGTGTCCCTCTCTCAGAAAGTATGTGAGTTCTGAATAAAGGTAACAAAATGTGTGAAAAAAGTGGTTTGTGTGATATGTACTTTTCATTGTTTGCTTCAGGACAAAGTCAAGGAGATGTAATTATTTTGTGGCTAGGCCTCAGATTCAACTTGGCTTGTGGTTCGCTTTGAGTGAAATCTGAAACACAAAGTCTACTGTGTGTAATTACGGTCTACTGTGAAGATTGATAATACATGTTTTGACATGTTTGAGAAACGTTATTCTTATGTTATTTCTTAAATGTTGCTCTGTTTATTGAGAAAACTAAGATGATAAGAGGCACTAACTGATCGAATACATAGGTTCAAGTTCAGAGTGCACATACTGTTTCTCTGCTGCACACTAAAAATGCTGTATGAACTCGGAGGTTGTGACACCAAACTGACATCTGTTACTGTGGAAACTGCAAAATTGTTGATGTGACTAGTGGGACAGCTGAACTCGGAGGTCAAGGTAACCCACACACAGCCTCTTGGGTTCAGCCTGTGAGTGGGACAGTGAGAATATGGGTTGGCTGCTCTTTTTCACACTTTGTGCCTTCAGCTGTGTCAAATAAAGGTCGCATGGTTCAAAAAGAGATTTCTTTGTCTGTAAGTTTGTGTTTATTCCATATGCAGTGTTTCTTTGAGGGTGTAAATGGCTCAGGCCAAGGCGGCAAAGCAATGTGTTTTTAAATGATGTAGTACTATTTGGCGTGGCTTTAAAGAAGAGGTGGGAGTAAACAAGTGAACATACTTATAAAAAACGATGTGAATATCATGTTTTAAAGTTGACAGGGGTGTGTGTGCTTGGGGATGAGAGTGTCTTTGGAAAAGGGGAAAAAATAAACACGTAAAAGGCTTTCTGTGTTCGCACTCGTCTCAAGAAGAGGCCTGTGCTTTCAAACAGGTGTTAAGAGGAAAGCAGAAAGAGTTTGCAGAGGAAGGATAAACTGAAACCGAAAGACTGGTAAAAAGCAGCAGCATTGAAAGACAGATGGGATTGTTTCTGCATCCCACCAGTGCATTACTGGACGTGTTCTCTTACACATCTGACACAAAACATTTCTCCAGAGCCTAAAACCACAACTACCCCCCATTCGTCCTTATCCACCTGATTAGATGAGCCAATGAGAGAGCACGGCCTCTGCCCTTTCGCTTTGTCTCAGTGCCCCTTCGCGCCCTTGTTCTAGTATGTTCTTGTAAAGCACCCCCGTAAATATAATTAATTAAAACAAAGACATGCCTCCATATTATGCCAATTGAACATTTTTAATATTTTAGCCTTTTAAACCCCCTTGTGAACTGCAAAGAATTGAAAAATGAGGTTTGCTTAAACTTCCATAAAAAGAGAAATTCAGAAAACACAGATGACACAAACAAAATATGGTCAGAAACTATAATTAATGGCTGACGACAGGCACAAAAATAGGAAAAAAGAAAACACAGTGGTGAGTAATTTGACGTTAACATAATACGTTGGTATGTAGATCACTGACCCAATTTCTTTTTTTTTTTTCTATTCCTCTCCCTTGTTCATGCACTCATTCCCTCTTTTGGCTTCAAGCGTAATCTCTGTCTCTCACGCACACACATTTAAGCTCAGTGACAGATGCAAGCGCACAACAGGAGACACGGTACACATGGTCCTAACTGTAAATGCCTTCTCCATCCGTCATTTATTGTTGTTGTCAAATCACTGATGCTACGAGCTTATATTTGTTTTATGAATGTCTCTATAAGAATCTACTTTCTTTAGAAACAAGCTGATTTTAAAATAGCCCGGGCAGCCGACTAAACTGTGCTTCATCCCTTTATGACAATATTTCTCTTAAAGCTGTTTAACCTTGTTGTTTACAAAGCTTTTCCAAATACTGATAAGAGACACACATTTATTGTTACTTTGACAGTGTAATGAAAAGAGTAGACAACGACTGATGGTGTCATAGTGTGAACAGGTTCATCTGTCATTACTGGGAAAATCCACCACAACGAGTTCCAACACAACTCAATCACAGTCACTTATTGATTTTAATCAGATCAGTCTTTGCTCAAGGCGTGACCTGTTCCCTGAAGCATATGACTGTGACAATTAAACCTGAAACTGGAAGAAGGTAATATTTAACCCTCTGATGGAGGAACTGTGAAAGCATTAGTTAAGTTCTTTTTTCTTCCACTTCATTAAAAAAGATTATTTGTATTTTTTTTTTTATAGATATGATGTTTTTTTTAGATAGTTACAGACATGTCCACTCCAGTGGCTTACATGCACCTGAGCACTCAACATAAAACAGTATGAATTTAATGTGAAAATAAATTTAAATTGTGTTTTATGGTAAATCCATGAA
This sequence comes from Perccottus glenii, assembly GCA_024416835.2. Taxonomy (NCBI): domain Eukaryota; kingdom Metazoa; phylum Chordata; class Actinopteri; order Gobiiformes; family Odontobutidae; genus Perccottus; species Perccottus glenii. Next base: position 17,027,669 of record CM044551.2, read on the forward strand.
GAATTATTTATTTTTATACTTTATAAAATATTTTAACATATTTTCACACATTTTAACCCTAGTGTCAAGCCTGAGTTAAAATAATAATTGTTACTCACACAAACTATAGCTAATCTACACTGACTTACAACCAAAACAGTCACAAGAAAAGGTGAAGCAAATACATGACTTGTGTTGGAAATATACTTTGTCCACTTCTGTGGACATCATGTCCACTCTGTCCATGATGTCCACTTCATTGGACAAATTGTTGATCACAATTTACTACTTATTTGAAATAAAATTTTCTAAAATAAAAGAATAATATCATTACTTAGATGTTACTGCATTATATGATATGTTTTTTTTTTACCTCTAGGGTTTTTCTGAAATAGAAGCATTTACTAGATATTCCAGCAGTGGTCAACAAGTGTGGCTCTCTGGCAGCCATATTGGAATCAGAAGAAAATTACCTGCAGTTATAATGACTGACCACTGAATAAACCTTATTGGAATTGTGCAGCAGAGAGCACTCTAGTGGCTGATAAGCAGTTTCATTATAGAAACTATATAACTATATAGAAACCATTGCATTTAGAAGAAAATTACTTTTAACTAGCAGTCCACTGCAGTGACCACTATGCGCCAGAGGGTTAACAGAAAATAACAACTGTAATTGTATCATTTGACATATAAAAAGCAAAAAAACTTAAGCTTAGAGGGCTATGATATAATGCACGTCTTTTTGGGGCAAAGTCACCAAAAACTGAAATCATACTGATGCTTTATCTTTCCCCTGGACAAATGTTCTTGTTTCTGCAGTAACATGCCTCAGGTTAGTTTGAGAAAGTGTCTGAGTTATTGTGGATGACAAATCGGGACACACTGACATCTTGAATATTTCAGTGTCACCACACAGTCGCACGCAACAGCAAGCATCAAGACTGGTCCAAATTAACTCAAAGCCCACTAATCCTTGTCCCAAATCCTCGACAGTGATTGAATATTCCAGTGGAATCAAACAGAGGGAAGCTTGTCAGAAGGTGATGTTGGGCCAGCTTGGACCTGCTTAGGGAGCCCAAATCATGGAACTGTTTCATGTTTGGCTGAACAGGTGTAATTGTGTCTCATGCTCGGCAGTGTTTCCGCCTGTGCTCTCTGGCTCTTGGTGTCCCTCATGGGATGCAAATGTCAAAGGAGGGGTAGAGCCTTCTGTTGTTAGATGAAAAATAGAATAACAGCAGACAGCTGCCGCTTGTCGTCTGCCTTTGTCCTTATCATTTTTCATATGACTGAACACTACCCAAAAACAAGCTTTAAATGTCACAGTATTCTTGTAGAGTAGCTTGTGATGAACAAACACTGACTTTAAGTTGTCTGTATCCCTTATCATGTCACATTAAAGAACTGTTATTATGGTCCTGTGAACATTGTTGTCAAATAACAAGACAACAGGATTTAGATACATGCTTTCAATATTTTAGAACATTTTACACTAGATTTGTATTTTGTTAAACCCGGCAAAAGGGCTTGCTTTGAGTGCACAGGTTTTTTGTTACCCTATAATTCCCTGTCCCCATGTTGAGTTCAATTACCAGTGAAAAAGGATAAAATACTTTTTTTGCTTTTATTCAATTTGATTTTTAGAGAGTAGAGATCCTCAGTATTGCTTCAGATGTAACAATAATCCTTTTACATAATTTAGTAAGACATTGTGGAAAACTCCTATTTAGAGCTGGGCATGAAGGTAAATTAAAGTTATTTCATGGCTCTTTCACATGGCAGAGTGGTTAGCACTCCGGCCTCACAGCAAGAAGGTCCTGGGTTTGATTCCCATCCAGGGCAGGGCCTAGGTTTCCTCCGGGTACTCCGGTTTCCCCTACCACCAAAAACATGTACAATATAGGACTATAGATGGAAATTAGCTGTTAAGCTATAATATGGTACAAGCATCTCTGCTCCGGCATTGTACGCTGTTCTAAAGAAATAAAACTAAACAAAAAAAATGCCATTAATTCATACTGCAATAATTTACCTTGAAAGCAAGTGAGCTTCTGCAGCTCAGTGAAACAGTAAAAACAATATGCTCAGTGCAAACCCCTTTGTGCTATTTTTAAATGTCCTTGGTCCTTAATTCAAACAAGAACCAAAGGTACAAGTTATTAACGTAATAAAGTTAGATGCTCTACTTTCTGTATGCAGATGTGGCTACTAATCCTTGACAAAAGCATTGCCAGTTAGCCATCTGCCTTTTCCCCTAAGCATTCACAGTGACCCAGAGAGGATGACAATGTAATGATGCCAATTCACATCATTAGTCGCCGAAGTGACCAACAAAACATAATCAGATTGGAAGCGGGAACAAAAAGCCTGAGCAGCATGGGCAGTGCCTTAGATTATTCATAGACAACAGTCAGGGAAGTCCGCGGCCAAGCAGTTCAGAGGAACTGATTTGTCAGTAAATATCAATCAAATAATGACAGACAAAAGTAGACTGAGTGCAGATGTAACGCAGAAGAGCATGAACACATTTCACAGCTGACTTGGCATAATTGGAGAATTAATTGTGGAGGAGGTAGTTGGAGGACTTTGAGGGCTAAAAGACAAACCACACCAAACCAAGCAGGTAAACTAAGCAAGTGAAGCACCTTCTCGGAACATTTTCATTCAGAGATAGCTCAGTGACAACTCTTCATTAAACACCCTCAGAAATGTTAGTCTTAATAGTTCTTTAACTTATTAACTTGCATCGTTTTCAATCTGCATCTGCCCACTCTCCTCCTTCCTCTACCCCTGCAGTTTCTGTCACTTGTTCACAGACGAGTGGCCATTACATCGCCATGACCTAAATGTGTCACGTCCCTCTCCGACTCTCTCCCCTCCTCTTACTTTCTTCTTATATCGCTGCCTGTCCGTCTGGATGCCGTGCCACATTTCCCTTTGTCACTCTCTAGTCCACTAACGCGACTTTGAGTAGCGACAACCCCTTTGACCAGCTTAGGAATCGCTGACCTTAATACTATCACTACTGTCTCCATGTGTTTGCTCTTTTAGACATGTATCCCACAGTCCACCTGCTTCCTCTGTTTTTATAATGGTGACTCTGCTGATACAATATGCTACGCCTAACGCCACAAATGATCTCCTGATCCAGATCTCATCTTATTTCAGGTCAGCCTGCACTTATTGCCCTCAAGTCTCTTCTTCAAAGGCAGTTGCGTATTGAAGTGACAGCAGCTCCTTTTATTATTGATCCAGCTCCAGATATATCTTCAGAAAAAACAGGAAGAAGACCTTGAAAATTAAGTTGAATCATTAGAAGTCTTTTTGGAAGAGTGACTCTGAGCTCCTCTGACTTTCTTACAGTGGATACAATGCACTTGGCAGTATTATTGTGTGGTATCACCCAGTTATTTTTATTCCAACAGCGGCCGTAGGTGGAAAAAATTAAATGCTGTGATAAATGATGTGTTCATGTTGCCATCCTTTTGTTACCGGGAAGATTGCAAGATCAAGGGACCGAGATGTAATTTATAAATGCAGTGGGATGGTGAAGCATTTACTAAGCCAGATATTTCTGAAAAGAGAAATAAATATTTAACTGAAAACTAATTTTAAATAGAAAAAAATTGTTTTAGAATTTACTTCTGCTTAACCCTCCGCAACAGTAACTGTTTCTTTTGGCTGTTCTTTGTAAAGGAACATGTGTTTATATGAAGTTGTAATGCTGTATAAACTCTTGACATGTTGTTGCACTTTTGTAGGAGCCAGGATTAGAACTTATATTTTCCCATGACCACTGACTAAACATGGCTGTGGCTGTATTAACCCTGTATGTCACATTTTTTAGTTCAGTGAATAATAGATAGCTCTGACTTACCGAGGCAGGCAGATCCATTGTGGTTGGGCTCATGGCCTTCGTCGCAGACACAGCCTCCTACCGGCACCATCCACTCACCCTCAGCGTTACAGTGCATGCGTGGCTGGGTGCCCCCCTGTGTTTTACTGTGGGGGACACATGTGCCGTTCACAGGTACCAGTGCAGTGGGCTCTGCCCCGGAAGGAGTGGCCGGGTAAGACGCCAAGTTTAGGCTGGTGGCTGGACAGCGCCGATAAAAGATGGACACACCCATAAGGGACACACAGGCTCCACTGTCGACAATAGCCAGGACAAATCTGACAGAGAGGACCAGATATAGATATTTGAATAGGTCAAAATAAGAATGTAAGGAAAAGAAAAAGTTGAAAAAAAAAAGGCATCTGGACTTAGTTTTCAAGGTGAAGACGTTTCCTCCCTTGTCCAAGGGAGTTCAACTGGGAGCTCTGATACTAATTGCTCACCTGAGCCTAACGACACTCCCATCAAGAGTCACACTGGCCTTTCAAGTTAACAACTATGAGACTAGAACAGCCTGGTCTAATCAGAGTTAGTTCGGGTCAAACCCCTCCATCTAGATCAGGGGTGCCCAACCCCTTTCCCTTCGGAGGGCCAAAGCAGAAATGTATTAGTAGGCCGCAGGCCACGGGCCAAACACAGAAAATTTTTGCATGTAATTGAAAGAAATACTCTGCTCTATTTTGTTCTGACTAGGTTGTGCCTCATTGGAGCCCTGCAAACGTAACCTTTTTTGACTCAAACTTATGCTGTTTGACCCAGCCCTTTCAAAAATCAGACAAGTTGTGGACTTAGTAAGTGTGGAAATGTGCAAAAAAATGTATGCTCAACTTTTATTGCAGATTAAATCAATCAAGCTATTTCAGTTGAAACACCCATCCCTGCTCTAGCGATATGAGCCCAGCTCTTGTATTAGTTGAATTGACAAAATCCCTTGGACAAGGGATGAAACATCTTCACCTTGAAAACTAAGTCAAGATGCCTTTGCTGCAACCTTTTCTTCAATATGACCTGGATGAATGAGAACCTTCACAGACAATGTGAGGGAAACTGCTCTTAAGTGATGGTTACCCGTTGCGTGTGAGCGGGGCAAAACTGCGGGTCTTGATATTTATGCGGCTGTATCTGTTGGGTTGGTACTGGTGAGGAGAACTAGGTTCCACTTTGGAGAAACTTTTGTCTGCTGCAATGGTGTCAATCTTCACCCAGCCCTCCCTGGTCTCCTTGTCTCCAGTTGAGGGCTAAACGGAGAAAGAGAGACAGTATAGACTTTTGTCAACCACTATATATGTGCAAAGAATACAAACTACACAAATAAAGTTTTTTTTTTTGGGATATTGAGAACATAGTAAAAAAACAGTACAAGCAAGAAATGTGACAGAAAATGGATGTAGAGCGCAGAGATTTGCTGTATTTTCCCAGATTTGCCTGAAGGAGTTTATTGAGAGTGTAAACCGTGACTTAAATCTATGCAGCCCCACTGGGCTTTTGTGCTCAGCTTCCTGCTCTTCTGTATCACTGCTCTGATTCCTCATCAGGCTTTGATTTGAGTTTTTTTAAAAGCATCTTAGCTCCCGCAGGAGAACTGCATTTGTATATATATATATATATATATATAAATGCTGAATTGCTCCCCCCATGGCACAGTCATTTACAGTGAGCAAGCTTTTCAAAGCAGCGTCTGTGTTTATCACTTCTGTTTTAGTCTAAGCTTTAGTCAGTTTCCTGCAATCAGTGCAAAGTGGTCACAGTTGTTTATTTTCAGACTTAAAGATGTGATTAGTGAAAGTTACGTGACATAACCGCAGGCCAAAGTGACACATTGTTAGAGTTTGTAAATCATAAACATGTGCTTCAGACCAGTGTGGCCTGAGGAAGATTTAAATCTCAAAGTTTCAACAAGATGAGTGATTGTGTTTTGTAGGGGATGATAATTTGGTGCTTTGCTGGAACACCACTGTACCAAGAATGAAAGAAGAATTAAGTGAATGTGACAAAATGATCTTAGTCTTTGTTTAAAAGCACATTGTGTCAATTTTTGTATAATTGCATTGAAATGTAAAGCTGCATGTTCCTGCTCCTGTTACTGCCCGGAGCAGACAACCTGAGCACTGCCACTGCTTTGAACATACAATATTGTTCACTGCATTGATATTGTTTCTATTCTTTTTCAGTAAACTGATTATTTATTGTCATGGTTTGTGCTGTAGAAAAGAGGAACTGCAATCGGCCATAAATAAAATAAAACCTTTTATATGCTCAGTTTCAAGTGGACTTTTTAATCTGGGGTAATGTAATCCTTTTCAATCCAGAAACGTTTTTATTCTGTTCTGTGGAATTAGTCAAGTTTCACATTCTTCAAAAACATAAAAACAGGAGCACCTGCTAAAGAGTTGCACCACCACCCAAATTATAAAGAGTTGTAGGAATATAGTTTTTAAATAAGACTTACTGTATGTTTGTTCAATTGCTCACTGGATTCTTGAATGCACTAAAAATAAATGAACAAGACTGTACTGTGTTGTTGTCAACAAATGGTTGTGGTATGTTCAGGTGTCACATCCTTGACACAAGAAATATATTTGACTGGTGATGTAAATCTATTTTGCTACAATTTGCTTGGAGCATTTGTTCCTGCCAGAGGAGAAACTTAGGGCTAACAAGATCTTCTTTTAAATTACATCAGTATCGATCAGTTTAGAAAATTAATAATTCATTCAAAGCACTTCCACTAATGTTATTTTATTTTACCTCAGCGACCCAGGTCCTCTCCAGCTCCCTCTGTGTGTCGGCCTGTTTGTAGAACAGCGTGAGCGTCTCACGGCAGGTCGGTGACGGCGACCTCAGGCTGGCGCAGTCCCGTACAGAGAAGCGCAGTGTGACGAACACTCGTGGAGCTGAGTGGCGATACAGAAACGGTGTGGCCAGCCAATTGTCCTGCAGCCGCGGGTTTTGATTGACATTACACACCTCGAAGGTCCGGATGAGCTTCCCTCGGTCGTCCAGCACACTGACCTCATCCCACTAAAAGAGACAGGAATTATTTTATTAGATAATGACTGACATAATAAGGTTAAGAATAACTTTGTGGCTTCTCTCTTGCAGAGCTTTGGCATTTGTATTCTTTCATTTTGACGGGAAGCTTGTGTGCAGCTGCTGCGTAATGAACACATTTTGTCAAGGCAAGATGAGGATACATGTCTGGTTTAGATAAACTACCTTCAGGCTGAGACACCTTTGTGAATGAGACTGTGTAATGTGTCAATGTGTAAATGTGGGCGCATGTTTTAGTTTCATCAATTATTCAGTACGGCTGTTCTAAAGATGAAAAGACTTTGATTCAAGGCTGTGTCACCCTGAGTGACAAGCAGGGCCTTTTCTGTTGTATCACACAGGAATTATGTATTACGCCTCATCATCATTATTCTCCTTGCAACAATAGCGACGGGACAAAAGGTCCTGACACCCTATCGGGCTGCATTCAGTTTGCGTGCCTGTTTCGGTGTTTGTATCTCTGCATGCCCGCGTCTCTTGCTCTGTGTGGTTCCGACAGCAGATATGAACAGAAATCTTTTGTAGCATCACACATGACAGAGCGCATTCACATTGGGTCCAATTGGAATAATGATAAGATCAGCAAGCAGAAAGAGTCTGAGGCACTGTCAGTCTAATGGAGTGGAAGGACAGTTTCCCTCTTTCAGGCAGTGATTCATTGGCTGTCGGACGTGGGAATGAGCGATGGAAGGGTTGTTGTGGTGCACATGCTGAAGGAAGAAGGACTCAGAGGGTGAGGAGTGGATAAACAGGAATAGTTTGTGTGAATGTGGTTGACTTTTAAGGTATAGACTGGCCCCAGGAGCCCAGTCTGTGTCTGTTTGTTCCTGCATCTTTATTAGAAAAAAAAAAAAAACCTTCCTGACCCTAAACCCAAATCCCCCATATTCCCCTCTAATCCTAGTCTTATGATAAAAGGGCAGATTGAAGGAGGAGGGGTGGTTGGAATGTTAGAACAAAAAAAAATATATATATATATATAGTTATCCAGACAAGGAATTATTTATTCATACTACATACATACATACCGTGACCCCTAACGGGACTAAGCAGTAGAGAAAAAAAAAGATGAATGAACAACACAAAAAACGACAGGAGGAATAACACAGGACTGTGGTAAATGCAGCAAATTCAGGGCAGGATGGTTACTATAAGGTGGGGGAGTTTGGACACTGCGACTATAAAGGGCAGAGAGACAGAAAGCCAAGATGGCTGCTTGTCAGTAAAGTTGAAAGAATAGTCTGATGCAAGATAAAAAAAAGAAATCTTGAGAGCTTCGAGCTAAAGAAAAGGACGGTTTATGAAGAGATGTACAGGGTTAAGACGCCCCCCTCCCCCTTCTCCTCCTTGGTCTGTCTTTCTACTTCTCTCAGCTTGGTGCCCCGGGTCAAATAACCATATCTCCATCTCAGAAGCACTTTCCATCCACGGACTGTAAAGGAAAAAAATAAATTTCATGCAAATGCTTGACTCTCCCTCGCACGCATGCAGTGTAAATAAATAGCGTCCTTTTTTCTCTGCAGCTGCCATTATGGTTCACCAATTCCCAATGTACATGAGGCACTAATTAATAAACCATCATGTACAATTATGGGCCGACACTAAGGGCCACACTGGGTGATAATGACAGCACATGAGAGGTGAGATAAAAGACTCGGGATAAGTGGGTATGTTTGCCAGATGTTAGTTAGAGACTACTGTGTTTTCTTAAAAATGTTTGTGGTTGTTGAGCCTCACAGCAATTCAGTAAATTCAACACGTAGACCTGTTTGGATTTACTGTATCTAAATTTGTACTATTAAATGTGTCTCAGAAAAATCTGTGGTGGTGGGCTAAATAATTAGCATAAGAATTTGTTGTCCCCCAGATGTACTTAAACTAATTATTTTATGGAACATGACAATGAAGACAATGTATGTGTGTAATTATGAGCTATATTAGGTCTCAGCCACAATCACTCACAGACGAATGATTGTAACTGCCCCAGGAATTGACCCTAACACAGTCACGCAACCGCACACACACACACACACACACACACACACACACACACACACACACACACACACACACACACACACGCACGCACACAAACGCACGCACGAACACACACACACAGCTCAGTGTGTGTGACTAATATAAAACAGTTGAGAGGCATTTAGCACCTCGGCGCTGCCAGTCCTTTATCAGCCTTCAGACTTTTACTCAGCACTAAAACTAAACAATCCTAGTTATCTGAAAGCTGTGTTTGATAACGTATCTGAGCAAGATGATTATGTTGCTTTTTTATTGACTTGGAACTGCCAAACAGCTGCAAAAAGATCTTATGCAAAATGTATTCCAAACAAACAATGTATCAGGTGACAAGCTTATTAAAAAATCATGAAAAGCCTCAATAAAACTGTCTTTAGACAAAAGACTCCTGGACAAAACTGATAATGTTACATGTGTTACAGTTATTGAAACCCTAAAGTGATTATGTCCAAACACTTAAAGGTGTAAGTAACATGTGGTTAACACATTTGATTGGCCTCTTTTCAAGTCCGCTCTAAAACTCCAACAGCTGGCGAGCACATTATAGGGGACTGTGCCTTACCCCAGTGTCCGGATAGGTGGTCCAGCCCAGCTCAGAGGTAGACTCTGTTGTGTCCAGCAGCATCACTGTGACAGAGAACACACAAAAGATAGTGCTTTTAGTTTTCCTTGTTGTAGTATTATCATCATTCTCTTATGGTTTGAGACAGTGTCAGGGTGTTAAGTACTGATATCTTCCAGTAAAAATGAGAGTGGCTCTGTGGTAGAGTTGTCGTCCTTCAACCAGAAGGTAGGCGGTTCGATTGCCACTCTCCCCACAGTTCATACTGTCGTTGTGTCCTTGGGCAAGACACTTAACCCACCTTGCCTCCAGTGGCTGTAACACTTGTAATTAGAAGCTCAATTTAAGTCGCTTAGGATAAAAGTGTCAGATAAATGTAAATGTAGATTTCTGCAGAGTTTGGATGATTTTTTTTGTTCTAAGAGGCCCCATTACTTTAAAGCCAGTGGTTCACTTTACTCTTTGATTTTCTCCCCCATGCAATAAAATCAGGAAGGGCTCCAGCTGTGTGCATCTGTCAAAACTAATAACTAATTCAGTGCAATGGTGCGTTTTGGCACAATGTTTGGGTGTTTAAAAAATTTAACTGATTGACCTGATAGGCCACTGTGATTAAAGGTCACATTTTCAGTTACTGACGCTTTGTGCAGGGCAGAGCGAGATGAGGCCTTGTTGTAGTAAGGCCTTCATCTCAGTGAGCGCTAAAATGTTCTGTGTTTGATTCCCTTTAGGTTTCAAGTTGAAACTTCTCTTCTCATTTGCACCGAGGACATCTGAAAGCACAAGAATAGCATTCCAAGTTGTGTGTTGGAGTGCATTTTGTCATAATTTGCTTTTAGGTTTAAGTGCCTTAAAAAGCTAACTGGGAAGGAAATCACACATGCAGACGCTCACAAAGTGACTTTAATGCTGAGTGCTGCGTGCTGACACATGGCAGCCTCCCACACAGAGCTGAAGCCTTGAATTTTCCATTAGTATTCCAAACCGCGGTGGCTGCCGCTCCTTCGGTCTGGCACCGTCTGTGCTCAGCTCAGCCGAGAAGATGCTGTTTGAACACGGGCCAAAGTTTGCCGTGTACGCAGAGGTGGCAAAAACATCAGACTTCAGGTTTAGAGGAATGAACAGATGGACTTAATGGCCAAAAAATGCTTAGCGCCCACATTCATTATGAACTACACTAATCACCTAAAGAGCCTAACTTTCACACAAAGTGATGCACATTCAGAGTACACCAGGAAAAATCTGCTGCTGTTTACAAATAAAAAAAATTCTTCTCAATGCTGGCATACAATTTTTATGCATTTGCATCCCTTTCATGTCACACAATCATTTACCAGAGTGAAAGGGCCTTTCATTCTCGCTGTGACAAGCAGACAAAGAGTGGTAGGAAAATAATATCTACATAATCGTTCCTGGCACAGACTGAGATATCGAAAGGCGCCCTGTTTAACAGCAGCGACCCACAGAGATGGCTCCATTTCACTCAATGTCCACTTCTCCCAAATACACAGATGCAAGTTTAACACTGTGACAATTTCTGTGATTATATGATATAATTTCTGTTACTCAACATAAATTTTCTCCATCTTTCTGTAAACTTATTTTTTTAGGATGATACCCACAGATGGAGACTCTGCAAATCTGTCATTCAATCCATCCTCTGTCCCCCTCCTCCTGTTTTCACCCACAAGCTTGTCTTTAAATCAATCTTACTAAATTCACACATTTTTTTTCCACGGGTGTCTTTTCGGATTTAGAGTGGTATGAACTGTCTCAAGAAAAGAATACAAATGTACTATGACAGCTGAGGCTTATGTCAAGCCACAGGCATCAGAAGAAATACTTTTTGAGTAGCCTAGTGCAATGTTTGTCTGGACAGCTTGGCAGAGATGATCGGGATAGAATCACTTTGACTGAAGGAGGACTTAACCGAGCAGATGATTTAAATATGGGTCACACCTTTAGTTGTTCAGTACAGTCACGAAAGCAGGACACTAGTGATGTGTGTCGAGTGGTGGCCTCGAAACTGTCTATTGATTTGTTCCCCATGCTCTGTGTAGCAGTGGTCTCCTCCTCCTCCTCCACTTGTCAACACACCAAAATATCATTAGTGTACAAACATGTCATGAATAAAATGCCTGGCTCGCAAATCATGATCTCATTAAACAAGTCTCATTCAGATGCTTCCGAATGCTGCAAATGCGTCATTCCAAATTCAATTAACCCTGCGCTCCAGGGCAGAGCCATGCATAAATAAAACCTAGCAAACTATTTAAACATGAATATTTATGCCGTTGCTTCTTCTCTTGGTGGGGCGTAGGGATCCCAGACAAATGTTGCCTCTGCTCTGTCTGAGGGAAACATGTATGTGATGATTATCTTCAGACTCATGTTCAAAACTTTATCAATGTCTCACTCCGTGACATTACCATCATCAATTATTCAGCAGTTCTTACTTAAATAAGCTTGTTTCACACACCTTTCAAGGATTCGATGAGTCTTTTGCAGGCTCTTGTGCTGTGTGTGAGTTCAAAAATAGAGGGGGTGTTTTCCAGCAGTAAAAGCTTTTATTAAACTCTAAACTGAACAGAGTGCTACAGCCCGTCTGCTATTGGTCCGACCCAAAACCGGGACACTCAAACTTTGTCCTTGGCAGCTCAAACTTCTGCTGAGTCTGCGATCTGGACTTCTGGAGTGCCACGTTAATGCACAGTGCTCACTGTCGCTCACATCTTTCTGTCCCACTCTGGTCTTTAACTCACTTTGCTGTTTTAGTCAAACTCAGCCACTCTTAACTCCACTCTGTCCCCTGTCCCTTGTTCTCCCTCTCACTCTCCATGTGTGTATTATTCATCTAAAAAGTGACATCTCTGTACGTTAAACCAGGAGGTACGCTCTTCTCTATTATTGATGCCATTTCTGTTGTTTGTTTGAGAAGCTTTGTAAAACCTAGAAGGATAAAAAAGTAGATACCAGAATAGAGAAAGGTGGATTATACAAGTATTCAGAGAAGAGGAGGCTGATGGGATTGTGTTTGTGCATATAAATGTGCTCCTTTCACTTGTTTCCTGTGTCTGCCTTTGTTCTCTGTGGGTGTAAATGCTTTTTTTCTGCTTTTTAGAGGTGACCTGCATTAGTTTGCCGCTGTCTCCTCTGCCGCTGGAGTGTTCACTTCAGCTGAGTGACCCTCTTGGCTCTACTCAGGGTGGCCATGCATGCACCGACACTCTCCAGTTCTAAGTGTAGCGCTGTCGCTCGTGTCGCGCCTCTTTGACGGTAGTTGAATGCTACTTCAGCACACATTTTTCAGGCAATATAGCCTCTCTGCCATCCCACAGAGACTTTGAGTGTTAATATTAACACAAGGGGGTGAGTGTGTAAGCGTGTAATATGCTTTAACAACAGCCTGTGGGAAAGCGACTAAATGCTCTTACAAAGAGTACAACAAGTTGCACAAATGTATGCAATCCCACAACCGCGTCAAAATGTTTTGCAGTGGTTGTGTTTTGTCTTTTGTCCGCTTATTTCCACAATTTTTTTCCTCCGCTCCAGATGCTCCCACCCACAGTCGATGAAGGCAAGGCCTATTCAAAACCATCATTACAAGCAACCACTGCCGCAGAGTGATACACAGGGACATGGAGGAACCCGAGGAAGGAGGGGGATTAACGCGATTCCAGAAATAAGCATGCACATGTCAAAAGGAGTTATCAAAAAGTCTCTGGCGGTTAAGCCAAATGAAAGTGCCGCTGCAACAAACAACACTTAAGCCAGGTTAGATGAGAAGGCAGTTCCTGTGATGAACAGCTGGATAGGCAACAGGGACAGCCAGGAGTGGGTTTGCTCTTTCAAAACTGGCAAGACAATAAAAAGGTAGTTAGACTCCTACATGGATAAGTTATATGGGTGGCAACACTATAACGTGTAAAACAAAACCCAGAGAAGTTTTAGTTAAAAAGTCATTGACAAAGTTCTGCAGAACAAATTATTACAACTAAAAAGCTCTAGGAAGGGTGAGAAACCCACAATAGACAGGGTTATCTCTGGATGTAATTTGTGTAGTGAGCAAATGAATAGTAAAAACTTAAAGCAAACATCTTAACATCTGTTTGTTACTTCAGACATATTGTTGGCAGCATTTCTATAGCCAGCAGCTACTACTAAAAAGGGGATTTAAATACACGAGGAGTTATATTTACTGTAATCCTGTGTCTTTTCAGAAGCTTTCAACGATCAAACTAAGCCCTTATTTGGTCAATGCCATCAAGCAAACTGTTAAGTGTGAAATCCAAAACTAAAACGACATTCCAGCGTGACAGCAGCCCATGGAGTGTTGCACATTCATCTATGGAGTTGGCTCCAGCTTGTTGCCTGTCCACACAGGCGTTTTATCTGTGATGCTCTCAGCCTCGACACTGACTGAGTCAAACAGAAAACCTTGGCAGCCAGTCGCCTAGGGGCTCCAAACTCTCATCACACAAATGGCACATGTGTGATTTATTTGAGGGAAAGAGGCCTAATGTCATTAAAGCTCTGTCAGCTCAGACAAGCAAACAGCTGCAGAAAATTGGCTTGTTGTAAAAATGACTTGCAAAAACACCATCCCTGTTAGTGTTAATCACACAATTGGACTCCGCACTGTGACAAACCATTGTCTCATATATTTTCTTATCACATGAAGAAAAATTAAGGAACAAGCTCGATACAGCCGGTACAAAAGAGTAATTCTCTCCCTAATGAATATCCTACTAAGTGAAATCAGTTCAAGATAGGCGTTATTCTGTGTACACCTCAAAGATTATACTATGGAGGAGAAAAAGTGCAAAAATTAAATATATACAAATAAATAAATTGTTCAAAAATAATTAATTAAATATGCCATTAATTAATTTAAATGTGAAATAAATACATAAATAATTGATTTATGTTAATGTGTCATTAGTTGATTGTTAAAAATTTGAATGTAAAAAAAACATATATTTTACTATCAACTCAATGTTGCCTGTTTTCATATTGATTTCTATATTGCTATTTTAACTCAATTAATGGTGGTGTATTTTATTAAGAACACGGAGACAAAATGGAACGTTAGCTACAAAAGTTCTTCAAACAATTGACTAAACTCTAATATAGCTATATTAAAATAATATAATAAATAAAAACAAAAACACAATCTAAATCAACTATTTTGCCTGAACCGAGGAAAAAGAATTGATAACTAGGCAATTTGAATTCTGAGCCAATTTTTTTTTATAAATCACAATTAGCAACCGTCATTAGCTTACTCAGTCAAGAATATAAAAAAGGAAAATATATACTTTATATCATAAATAGGCCTACAATAATACTAACATTATTAACATTTATTTATAATGTTTTCATATCTGATTATTATGAAGATACTTTCATACATACATTTAATAAGTAAGTAATAAGCAGATTTCTGTGTGACTTCTGTATCTTTCTCATGCTAATGCTATCGCTAGCTCCTAACCTGTGCACTGAGCTATGGCACTGAGGTGTGTGGGACCGTGTGGTTTTAAGAGCAAAAATAAAATAAATTCTTAACTCGGTGGACGTTTTCCTCTTATACGACCCTCGGCGATGTAGAGGTGAGTGACTCGCTCTTGAGTGTAGCCCTCAAACAAATGCACCTTCTATCTCTTCTATTATGAGACAGGCTGTAGCTATAGGGTCTGTTCCAGTTATTATAGATCATTTACATTTAGAGAGACAACCAAAGTCTCCCAAAATTGAAAAGTGTTTTCAAGTTTTTATAGGATTTGTTTTTAATGATTGCAAGTTTCTATCTTTTATGCTGCAGAATAAAAACAGAAGAACCTGCTGTAAACCCATTTGGCAGCCAAGTTAACTGTAATGGTGCTTTTAATAGTGTCTCATATAATATTTATTCAAACTATAATTAGTCTTTGATTAATATGGCAGATAAACATTTTATATTTCTATATAAAGTCAAGCTGACTGAAAACAAAACCTTGTAGATTTAGAGTTAGTTAACAACTGTGTTAGACTAATATGTAAGGGTTGACTGTCATTACTGGCATTGCCCCATTTACTTTTAGACATAGAGCAGCCCACTTATTGGTCCTCTGCTGAGGTTAGGTTTCACTAATGAAAAGAGGTTAATGTGTGATATGCTTAGCTCAGTGAGCATCACTGCACCTCCACTCATCCATGACCGGAGTGCTGAGGGGCATCAGGTGTGCCTCCTCCTGCGCTGGCTGCCCCGTCAGAATGCTGTGTTAATCCAATGTGAACACGCAACCCCGCACATACATGTCTAACAATTCAGGACTAAGCTATCAACACCACACAGCAACAAAGTGGGCAGCAACACTTAGAGGCCGCATGTGAAAATGACAAATCTAATGTCTTGTTACTCACACATTTGGAAGTTTGGGATCTTGACAACTACTGTAGTTCTTGATGCTGAATCAAATTTAGTCATTTGAGCAAATGAAGTTGGAGTTGTTACTTATGACGGACATCTTTCAAAGACTGCTCTAGACAGACGTTGAATATCATAATGACAGACAGTAAATACATTAGCAGCCCAGACAAACACGTCATCTACTGCAATGAAAGCTGAGGCAGACACCAAATCCTCCCTCTGTGCCATGCTTCTATTTATGTAGATTTATATGGACATTCATGCTATTGGGTTAATACTGTATTATGCAGAGCTCTATTTCAATTACACAAACCCAGAGTCAGTAGGGCAGCAACGCGGCAGCCTCTCTCTTTCTCTGTCACTCTGTCTCATCTTTGTCCAGGCCATCTGTTACAAAGCAGATCAGATTTGTGGCATGGGGCTGAGGTATAAGTACCTCTTTTATGGACCATCAATGACAAGGGTACACCTCACAACAAACTGGGAGCCAGTGAGTATGAACAGGTGCTATTTCCAACATGCTCCCAGTGCCTTTCAGAGTAATTGCGTGCTGACTGGAGAAACCCTCTCAAGTGTTGGGGACTGGATGTATGAGTGGGGGCTATGTATAGGCTGACGTTTATGCAGGCATGCACCAATAAAGAGACACACTTACACACACACAGCAGTTTGAGTCATGAAAATATTATTGCTACAGTTTGCATCCCAGCCCACTCTGATTAAATAGAACCCTTGATGGAGTGACTCTAAAGTTTCTCCAAACAGACTTTCAATTGTTCAGTCTTTTAGTGCCACAATGTTTTGCTAACTCCAAGACATAATGATATTTGCACTGTGTTAACGGGTAGTGAGTAAACACTGAGAAGATCCACTAAGGATGCTGGTGACAGCCCTGAAGAGGGGCCAAGGTCGCCAACCATCACATATGTGGGCTCATGAGCGACACAGAGAGACGGGTTACGCAACTTTATATTCGTTTTCTCCATGCCTTATTTCATTCATCTTTTGTTGCAGGAGCCTGATAGGCCCTGACACGCAGCTGGCACTACTGCACTTACACAAGTCCTATCTGATGGGCTGTCACAGTTTCACACAAGTCTGTCCATGCACACAAACTTACACAGACAATGCAAAATACAAAGTGGAAAAAGGTTCAAGGCAGATCAAAATAAATCAAGCTATTTTTCTTTAGTTGTTGCAGCTGTAAATATCATCAAAAAGCTTTAAATAACAAAAGAAGCACATTACTCAAGATGCCAGGACAGCAATATCCCAAATGACAATGTTCATTTGTAGACATATTAAAGCGCCCCGGGTTTAGAGCACTGCACAAGCTCCTGTCATGCCAGAGCCATCACTGTGCAACAAAAATCACTGCTGAAATATTAATTCAAAAGTTAGTTACTTACCTTCCTCAGCTGAATTAGGCTGGAAAAACAGATAGATAGCCAGAAAGACCCTCCACATCTCCACAACTGAATGACACTGACAGAAAGAGATGTAGAGAGAAAGAGTGTGTGATGGAGCAAGGGACCGGGGTGAGGGAGGGGGAGGAGTCTGTTTGCTCCCTTTAGCGGAGTAAAATAGAGAGAGGATTGGGGGTGGATAGATGAATGGATGTATGAGGGGAATGAGTAGAAAAATATTTACAGAGAAGAAAAGAGACAGTACATTCAAATACAGCCATGGGAAATAAAACATCACTGTCACAGAGACGAGGGAGGAAAACACATCTGAGTGTGTATGAGTGTACAGGATCTCTAGTGAATAAAGCCAGTCAACAGCAGACAAGGACAAGATTAAAGCATAATATTGAGCATGTTTGTCTGGTCCTTAACACTACAACTGTCTAGACTTGTCTAACTGCGTCCTTCACAGTTCTCTTGAGCTTCCCACTTATTTGTACAAAACTATCCAGCACTGGGCCCAACACTGTAGCATCCATCATTGTTTGGGCACTTATCAAGGTCTGGTATAAGGGTACTCAACCTCTTTAGACTTTTCTCTCTGTTTATCTTATCATAATTTTAACACATAGGCCTATATTTGCTTACGCTCCATCCTTCATATTAAAGCCCCCATCCTCTTTTCCATCTCTCATCTTAGACACTACTTCCTCCAGACAGGACCTAGACACAGTACAAACACAGAGCTGCACAGCCTCTGGGTGCATTCACGACACTTGCTGGTTGCATTAAGCTACTGCAGCTTGTTGATGATCTTTCATGCTCTAGTTCACTGCAGTGAGGAAGACTTCAGTAGACTCTTGTTGGGAGATGCTAGCGATTAGTTCGACACAGTTAGATGGCCCCATTCCCAGCCAGCCGGGGGCCTGTTACCCAAGGCTTTGTGCTCTGAGTGGCTGAGGTAATGAAGGTGTGTGAAGAAGGACAAGTCATAGTGTAATTTGCTACAGCAATTGTTTCCATGTTGCATTAGCTTTATGGGTAAAAGATCAAATTCCTCCTTATACTTATATTAGGGCATGTTATTGTTGAATTAAAGAGTAAGTCATGCCCAGAGGTGGGGGAGTAACGTATAAGTAAGTATTTGTAATTTGTTACTGTACTTAGGTTTAAGTATCTGGCGACTTTTTACTTTCAATTCCTACTTTTGAACACAAATATCTGTACTTTCTACGCCTTACCTCCGCGAATGACGACATGACGTAAAAGACGTAACTAACATGAGAGGGAAAGTCAAGCGCTAAAATAAGAGAAGGCTACTGGCTAGTAGTGTGGGAGTTTCAGCAGCGAAGAAAGACATTAGCCGTCCTGAGCGAGGTTTTTGGTTCAAATAATGATTCATAGCGTAGCTTATTTTGCATTTCTGTGAGTCTGTTTACAACGTGAGCAATGCTATGGGAGAATATGGTTTTGAGAGGGTCACCGGACCGTTTTTCCGTGGCGTTAGTCCCAAGCAGGGTTGCCAGGTCCCAGAAATATTTCCAGCCCAATGACAACTCAAAACCCGCCCAAATGGAATGAAAACTAGCCCAATTTTTCGTTCGATGTAAACTAATGCCTTTTTTCAAAATTTCTTCCACAACACAAAGTGGCCAACTGTTGGAGTGCTTGAGTGACAAGCAACATGGGCAGCCAGCTTCAACTCTGCCTCTTTCACAGGTGCATTATTTCTTAGAAAGGAACTGCCTGTGTCAAATAATGTTCTGGCATTTGAGAAAGGAGCGGCATTTTTTTTTATGTTTTTCAGTTGCAGTATGAGCTACCAGATCACCGTGGTGAGCTCTTACTTCACATTTGCAATATTTGCAAAACGCTTTTCTATCATCATTTGGATTACTTCGAATCCACTCCTTTAATCCTTTCTCTGTCTCCCATTCTTTGCGATACTTCTTTCCATACTTTCCCCATTTACCTGACATTTTAGAATGCTGCTTGTTCATCAACAGACAACCAAACCGACGCTTCTGACTACAACGCTCTCATGATGTGAGTGACGTGATGATGATGCTTGATTTGTGATGTCAAAGCACATGTAGCGCGCACGCCTACTCGCATCTCGCGAGAAGCAGCGTTTGTTGCCAAGTATTCATTCCCGGGGATCAACACCCACTAATAAAAGGTTCACTTTTATCCTTGTCCACAATTATTTTATTTTATTTTTATTTTTTTTTTTGCGGCCGCGGTACATTTTAAATGTAGCCCAAAAAACCGCAACCCGCAACTCCGTATTTTTTCCCGCAACTCCTTTTCTAAAATAGCCCAATTGTGCGGGAAAACCGCTACCCTGGCAACCATGGTCCCAAGTGTGAGCAGTGCTGACAGTGAGGAGAGTGTATATGGAAGACAGTAGTGTCAGACAAAGATAAAGCCACCGGTCCCTGTCAACCCCGCGCTCTCTTTTAGCGCCGTTATGTCCCGGACCTTAAACATATCTGCACATATCTTGTCTAAAATAAGCATCTCGTTTAAGTCCAACTGCACGGAGAAACTACACAGAAGTTCTGCTTTAGCGATGTTAAGTTTTTGTTTGAGGCAACTATAATTTTCAAAATAAAAGGCATGTTATTCAACAGCAGCTAAAACCACTTTATTTTGGCGGAGGCAGCAAACGACACAACACAACTTTATCTGGATTCACAAAGACACTGCTTTCACTGCAGGTTAAGTTGTTAGATTAAGTCAGTAATCAGACATAAAAGGCCTAAATGGAATAAACCTAACTTTCCAGATGTAATTTTTAATAAACCAAATGATTTGAGTAGTCCTGTCATATGGGCTTTAGTGTTGGGCTCTGCTACTGGAGCAGGACACACTTTCAGAAAGCTTTGAATAACTTTAAATAACAAAGGTCCACTCTTGGTCAAAATGATGGTCCATTTATTTTAAATGTATTTCATTAGACATTAAATTGTATTTAAAAAGTAGGCCTATTTGATTTATTTAGGAACAGATATCTAACCCTCAACAAGGGTCGTCATCCTAAAAGAGTCATGATGGTGGTCATGAACTAAAACTTAGCAAATCCAAACTTCATAATATATAGCACTTATTAATGGTTCAGATGTAGTTCTTAAAGAACTGGGACAATTGCATGGTTTTATAGTTATAAATTTACTCAAAATATAGGTAAAAACTTCATGATGTGATCTAAAATGCACCAGAATACAGGGAATTGCGTGTACTTTATTATAATTTTCTTGTAGGGGGACCCTCAGACTTTCTGTCTGACAATGTCTGCTAAACCTTTGTTAAGTAGTTTTCATTTGGTGACGTGTGCCCTAACATTATGAGGTGCTCAGTCTACAGTGGCTCTTGTGCTGGACACACACCAGATCAGGGCTAAGCACCGAATCTCCACAAACCCTAAAAACGCCTCTGGTAACCTCCATTGTGTTAAAGTAGTAGTTAATCATCTATAAACTTCAAACAAAGACAATATTATTCGGGTACCTCTAAGGTCTTAAAAGTATTACGTTTTATGTTATTCTAGGTATTACATTTAATTGCACCATAAACTAAACACTTGCAGCGTTATCACAAATATATCATTGACAACAAAATTACTTTTTTACTTAAGTACATTTCAGAGAAGGTACTTTTTACTTGACTAAAGAAGTTGAATCAGAACTTCTACTTTTAGTCGTTTTTAACACAGGTATCTGTACTTCTACTTAAGTACACAATGTAAATACTTTTGCCACCTCTAGTTATGCCTAGAAAACTTTATTTCTTACAAAGCATACATATTATGACAACAGAAAAGCATAGACATTTAATAAAAAGAGTAGGATTAGTCCACTCTTATCTTTGCCTCACACACATAACATTTACCAGCTCTTGCTTTTGTTCTGTATTACAAAAAAAAAAAAAAACACATTAAAGGTCGAAATATACATATTACAGTATGCACACAGTGGGCAACTGCAAAGCAAACAAAGTGACATTTGCAATAGTAACACAAAGTAATAGTATTTTCTAGAGTGCAACAATAAGGTAGACATAATTCTGTGTATATTTACGTATACCACAGTCACAATTCAGTCAATCATTAGACATGAGTCTATTGCCCAAGTGCAAATGAAATGCTGCTAAGTTCAAACACAACAGTGCTTGGTAAATATTGTGTGTCCACCCAGAAGACAACATTTCATCTGTCACAACAGAACACAACTGGATATTTAAAATACACACATTATTTTTTAACAATCATGAGGCTCTGTGCATAAACATTGCAATAAATATTACTCCGTTAGTGTTTTTGCCCAGTGTCTCTTAACAGGTATCCATACAACCAAAAGGTGTTTGTATATTTGAGATTCAATACTTTGTGAAAGATTGTACAAAATTCACTAACTATTCAATACTGAGTAAACATTAAGACATAACACTTTCAAATACAGAGGCAGATGATCATTTTGTTTTGCTATTTTAGAAATATAAACAAAAACTTGACCAGACCTCATTTAGGAGGATGATCACATTCAGACAGTGTGTGTGTGTAAACTACAGTGTTATACAGACATGATCTGCTGTCTCTACACTGCTGAGGAAATGAGGAAATGTAAGAGATGAGGTTGTGCTTTAAGAGCAAAATGTCCAGAACTGTCAAGTACTTAATGGATCTTAACTTTATAAATATTAAATGCAATGCATAACTTGAGACTTTGTGATAGCTATTTTATCAGTATGAAAAACAGTCACAGTATTGTGTAGCCTATACACAAAAACAAAAACTCTTCTGTTCACTATTATTTATTATGTATTTATTTATTATTATAATTTATTACATATTTATTATGTATTTATAAATAACCTAATTTCTAATCTTTTCATGTGTTAGTTAGTACTATTTATGGCACAGAAAAAAAAGTAACTAGCATTCCTCAGTGTTTTTCGGTCTAATCAAGACAAATGGCTCCCTCCCTCTGGCAACAATTTTGGCTGACAGGACAGTGTATTTTTGGGTCAAGCTACATGCTCCAAAACCAGCTTTTCAAGCTTGACCTCAATACATAAAACTCCAAATCCTACAGCCTTAAAACAGTGGGGGTAGTCAAGGGCCTGGGTCTTAACACTGAACATATGTTTATCCTCTTATGGCAATGTGCACATGGAGCTGGCACTTGAAATGTCACCAAACATTCAACACTAATAATTAAGTTTGGTTTGGCCCATGTTAAAAGCAGTTTTATATCAATTACAATTTTTAAACACGTACATATAGAGTTTGTGTAAATTAAACACTGGATTTTAAATTAACAGGCACACTAAAACATACATTAAAGAGTTCTGCATTAATAGTGAACTGGCCTTTTCTAAACATACCCTGTGGCATTAAGCTGCTCTTTGTGCGAGTTAGATATAACTCATTACCTATGTGTATGAAAACTGCATTACCCTTACTCTTCCTTCTAATACATCACTTCTTCTCCAGGGGCAGATCGACCATGGGCACCTTTTCTGTAGGAGACATGGGAGCAGGCTCTTTGCGCTCGTGCAGACCCACCACAACAGCCTCAGGTGATGGGGAGGTGGCAGACATATCAGCACTAGCAGCAAATCCCTGAGCGATGTCGTCAAATGTCCGTCCCTTGGTTTCTGGCACTCGCAGGTATGTAAAGATGAAGAACAGGATGAGGAGGACCATGAAGATGATGAAAACGTAAGCGCCACAAAGTTCCTAATAAGGTGAGAAATAGGTAATGAGAGAGGCTCTAAGATTAGTTTTGGTGCATTATTATATTTAGATAAACATCCATACCTCCAGTTTAGGGAAGCCCAGTCCAACTAGGAAGTTGGCTGTCCAGTTGGATAAACCAGACACAGCCATGGCAGCAGGTCGTGGCCCTTGAGAAAATAGCTCAGCCACAATGAACCAAGGAATGGGACCTGGGCCCATCTCAAAACTTGCAACAAATCCAAACACAGCTACAATGGCCAGGTAGCTCAGAGACTGGTTGGTCTTCTACTCAAGAGTCGAAACAAATTTTGAGATAAATTTTTATTTCTTTGAAAACAATCAGATCATTGAGAAAATGAGGTTATATATTTAAAAGGTCACAGGTCACTCACCACCAGAGCCAGGGAGATAGTCATTAGGAGGGCACAAACTGCCATTCCAGCCAGTCCAATCAGGTGCAAGGTCCTCCGCCCTGCCCTTTCAACCAGGAAGAGCTAGAGTTCCAAGTAAAAATGTGACACTAATTACTTTACATATCAATTCAGATAAATTCATTTGTGGAAATTACATAGGTTATGCTTACTTACAGAGACCACAGTGAACACAGTGTTGACAACTCCAGCTCCTATTGTGGCATATATTGGTTGAGTCACACCGGCGGTAGTAAATATGCCTGTAGAGTAGTAAAAGACCTGACAGAGGAAAGGAAAAATGTGCATAGTTTCTTTATAATCAAGCTCTTTTTCATTCACGTGAGAGGATGTTTCTTAGCAGAGTTACTTGTTAGCTTGTGTGTGATGTTGATTGTGAATGTTAATGCTTCTCTCACAGTTCAGTTCAGATTTTCAGGTCAGACACAACAACACTTTCAGTCAGTCTGGTTGTATTATCTTATTAACAGAATATCTATTAAACAACATAGAGTTTGCCTTCATTTGTTGACCCTGATAGACTTAAATCATTCCACCCAATCAAACATTGTATAAAGCCAGGAAGCCTAGCCTGTACATGTGCTGGCCACAGATGTTTTTCTGTGTATGCCCTCAACTGCCTGCACTGACTTCATGTCCCCAGCTGAAATATTCATTGTTAGTGGATATAATACTCACAGCGTTGATGCCAGAAAGTTGCTGGGAGAGCTGCAAGATGATGGCGATAACAATTGGTTGGCGGTAAAGTGGGGAGCGGAAGAGCTCTAGGATGGTCACTTTCTTTTCCATTGACATCTTCAGGCCTTCCTCTTTCATTTCTTGAATATCGTCATTGACATCTTCATTTCCACGCAAACGCACTATGGCTACAAGAGATAAGGGATGATGGGTTATAGGGTTATGACATAAAATATGAGATCATAGGACATGCTCCAGTCCACTTATAATTAATAATAGTTGAGTCTTTCTACGTTAAGACTTAATAAGACAATGTGGGCTGGATATAAATACAGGTCGTATATACACTGACCTTTTCTTGCTTCCTCTTCCTTGTTGAGGACTATGAGAAGATAGCGGGGGCTCTCGGGGCAGAAAGGCAGCATGATGCTCTGCAGGACAGCAGGCAGGATAGTCAGAGCCAACAGCAAGGGCCAAAGAGCATCTGAACCCAGCAGGAACTCTAGACCTAAGATCTGAAATGCACACGCAAACAACAGTAAACATACATGTTATGTTCATTTTTATATCATAAGTCAAATTTTAACTTGTAACAAATTAAATGAAGCATATACCTGTGCTATCAAGATCCCTATAACCACACCAAGCTGATGCAGCGTGCCAAAAGCTCCTCGGAGAGCGGTGGGGGAGATCTCGCCCACATACATAGGTGTGAGTCCAGTGCACATACCACAGAACACACCAATAATCAACCGGCCAATGATGATCACCTCATAAGATCTACTAAGGATGGACAGTCCCATTAAACCTCCACCTAGAAGGGCCAGGATGTTTGCCAGCATCATGGACTTCCGCCTGAGGTCATCAAAGTAAGACAAAAAGAAGAATTTAGTCAAATGAGTGCAAAGCTGGTATAGTCTGCAAACAACACTTTTTTTCACCTGCCGAATTTGTTGACCATACCACCCACTGAGAAAGACCCTATCATGCCTCCCACACTGAAGATGGCCACAGCAAAACTCCAAACCATAGTGTTGGCGTCTTGGCTGAAAGGCTCCCCATATCGCTCTGTAGACACATTGTGGAAGAATGCGCGCAGTTTCTAACAAATCACAAAATGGATAAGGGTTAGTGTCATTTCCTTGGTTGATTTTTGGCACATCATCCACATGAGGGCAGTATTTGCTCTGATGGTGCTGAGTTGTGAGAAAAAGAAATATAATAAATATATACGTTGCTTTAAAGCAGTGTGTCTTGTGATATGTGCCACACCTTTTCTGGGGCATTGATGACTCCGGTGTTGTAGCCAAACTGTAGTGAACCAATAACGGCAGTGGCAACACAATACAGAAGGTAAGGAGTAAGCTTCTTCTTTGGCTGCAAAGAGACAAAAAGGAGAACGTTACAATGTGGATGTGTCTGTGCGCAATCACTCCTGCAGTGTAAATGGCCTGTTCCTGCTTCACAAAGCTTCAGTTGTTTATACTCAGGCTGGTAATTAGACACAATGAGCCTTTCTCTGTGTGCTGTCCTTTGATTTCATCTTTGTGCATAAGCAGCTGCAGAAGCAAAGTGTTACAACATCGTAAGTCCTTTGTAATTTTCAGCTTTAGAGTTAATAAGACTGAATCCTATTGTGAATATTTTTCCTGGTTTTAGAATTAACCTTGGTTTAACTCATAATACCTGGCAAATAACACTAATCTTTTACACTGCAAAGCTCATGTAGACTGTAAATTTGCAATGTGTAAAGATATTTAAAAACATAACTGAGGATTTTGAGTTCAACTTTAAAGTTACTTCTACTACAATTTGAGCTGCATTAACAGAACAAAATGTGTTTTAATTGTACCTTATTGTTTATTTAAAGCATAAAAAGGAAGTGAAGGAAGCACTATGTTAAAATATATTGGCTTGACCTAAAAAGAAGTTTCCGCAAAGAGATGATAGATGTTATCAAGTCTGTTACATACAGAAACAAACTGAGCATACTGATGACAATAAGGACTTTATATAACCTGATACTGTTATTTAATTACACAATTTTACAGATAGGCGACTGTAGATACGTGCCATCTGTCCCGGGATGACATTCCATTCCTTAGATTATGTGAACTGGTATTTTGTCAGAGAGAAAATCAAATGTGTCTGAAATGTGTGTTCTTCTGGAAAAGCATAATAAACATGTGTAAAAGAAGATTTCTATAAGAGGTCAATTTAAACATGTTGATGATAGTAGTAAGTAATTTAGTCACTTTCATCAAACAATAAATAAAGAAGTTCTAAAAAATTATCTTCCTGAATATTTCAAAAGCTCAGGTTTTCTTAGACACGATTTAACCAATATAAAGAGAATATATTTACTACCTCATATAAACCTGACATGATTCAAACCTGGCTTAAACAAAAGGTTAAATGTAATTTGTATGGCAACCAAGTAGGTGTGGTTTGCCAAAAAAAAACTGAATACAGTTGGTTTCAAAACTAAAGCAACAGGCAGGGTTTGCAACATCTTTTTCTGATGAAGTGTCTTGCAATGTTTGGTAATAACTCACACACAAAAAAAAAAAAAAACAGTTAAGCGTTAACAGATTAACAATAGTAATTAACAATTAATAAACCATTTATAGCCACTGAAATATCATTTAAATGTATAATACATTATACATAGGTTTATTGTCAAGACTAAAACATTTATAACATTGTTTCTAATGTAATTGGGATTTTTAATGTTGGAATAATGTTTTAAATGATGAATCATTAATTAATTAAGACATTACAAATACTAATGCTTCATAGTGTGAGTTATTCTAAAGTGTTACCCAATGTTCTGCTACAAAGATACTACATTTTAAAGCCTAGATAATGCTATATCAGAAGTGTTACTCATTTGGCCAAAGTCAGTGCTCCTTTCTCTGGATTCCTGTGTGCCATAAACAAACTTCTTGTCAAATGAGATTCTACCACACACTCGAGTTGTAACATGCCCCCGGCCCGCTGTCATTTTCTTGACTTGACTAATGTTATCATTGCCACAGAGGAAAAGTACTGCACTGCCAGCCTCTAACATGTGAATACCTGCCTCTAATTCATTAAAAACATTTCAACAAAACATGCAACGCCACAACTAACCAGAGGCACAAACGTGTTAACCCTAATGCCAAGGGTGCCATATGCTACATAAAATTAACAAGAATATACATTTTTGATTGAAGTA
Organism: Perccottus glenii; assembly: GCA_024416835.2. Lineage (NCBI taxonomy): Eukaryota > Metazoa > Chordata > Actinopteri > Gobiiformes > Odontobutidae > Perccottus > Perccottus glenii. The sequence continues at coordinate 17,055,077 of CM044551.2, forward strand.
TATAAAGCAATACCAATAAATGTCACCATACCTTTTCATCCTCTATGCGCTGCATCGTAGTTGCTTGTTTTGAGAGGACCAATGTCTTTTCTAGAGAAACAGTTTAAGTCTAGCAGGAAGATCTACAAACCAGCCTGAAAGATCAATACAACTGAAACATTTCTGTTAACTTACCTCCGGGATCTCTGCAAAACTCCTCCCCCCTGCATCCTCCTCATGAAATGAGTGATGTGAGGTCAACACTTCAAACCGAACTCTAATAATTGTGGTGTTGTAATAAACACCACAAGGACTTGGCCACACAAGGAATTGAATTGTTGAAAGTTAACTTAAAAACATCATGCACAGAGGAATATATATATATATATTTAAAAGGTACCTTTAAACAGAGTAGGCTATGTAGGTTATGAGCTACAGCCTTGGGTCAATGTACTTAAATGGTAAAAAGTAAATGGTAACTGGTTGGGTGTGAACTAAGTAGGCTGTTGTTTTTTGTAGGGTTATGAGACATGTTCTCCAGAATTGTCATTGTGATTCATCTTTGAGTAAGTTGGTCTGAAACATGAATAAGATGTGACACAACTCCCTCATGATGTAAGGGTTAGACAAAGGGACGTGCTGGTTTGCAGGCAGTGGACCGCGGGACAGGGTCAGTGCAGAGCGAGACATGGGCCGGTGAATAGAGGCTCTGTGCTTCCTTGTCCAGCCTGTGGCCTGGTTGCAGCCAGCCGGGCACTCACTGGGGGCGCAAACACAAAGCTTGGTCATGCAGAAATCATAAGACCAGCTCAGTGGGTGGCAAATGAAATGGGGGCCTTCCTAATTCTTCATCAGCTAGGTCTAATCTTCACAACCCACCTAAAATCCTTTGGTATTTAACAATCCTACAGAAAAGTAAAATTATGTGGGTATTTTTTTTTTTAATAGTACACAAAGTGGCTTTGAGTCCTTTTTATATTTTCACTAGACTGTTACTGACATGATCCAGTAGGCTGAGAGTATTTCTGTAGTAACTGTACTGTATTTCTCTGATACAACTGCCAGAATACAGTTCTTGTTTTAATGACCTTATTGCTGATTATTTGTAACAATGACACAAGTTTTCAAGGAAAATGTTATTACATATTGTCAGAATCGAGCAACACATTTATGTGTGACAGGAAAAAGCGTCACTATACCGTCAACAAGAACAATAAAAGTTTTTCTGAGATATGAACAAACCACAGAGCTGTCACTCACTACCATGGAACAGGAAACTGCACTTGCCTAGTATTGAATAAATATTTCACCCTTCTGATGGTCTTGATATAGTAATTATGGGCTTTTTGTCTGTGTCAAATAACATTTTTTATCATTCATATATTACTTGATCTAAGAAAACTCTTAAAGGCCAGAACATGCACAGTGAATCTTTCTTTTACTTCCTGCAGATACTTTTCATGCCCAGGTAACTCTATTCATCCCTGGTGCCTTTATGTTTGATATGCACATTGTCTACAATCATTCAAACATTCAGTAAAGAAACCTGTAAACCCAATTCATAAACCACCATGATCCAGCAGGTGGGAGCAAACACTATTGTGCTTATGAAACTCTCTAAATAAACCCTAGACTCAGTTATGAAATTAGATTTTGGAGGCGTTATGAAACACTATACTGCCACCTTGTGTGTATCAGCTACAATATACCCACTCTCTGCAGTCACTTCTATGTAATATTAGACATATATGACATTATGTATTAATCACAACTCACAGGTTTTAGTTTTAGCGTAGGAAAAGAAACTTAAGAAAGCTGTGTCCACAATTGTGTTGAAGAGTCACTGTCGTAACTGTTTGGTAATAAAGACTGCAGCACACTCACTTCCCTTTCAGGGCTTCACCACCGCTTTCAACTAAATTTAAAATATATAACTTTTATGTTCCATTTGTACATTAATACAGATGAATGTATAAGTCAGATATGTCTGTGTACCAGAGCCACTGGATCATTTATTAATTTTAAAGGCTTCATGTAGTTATTCTTTCAGAAAATTACAGGCAACAGGCTCATTGTGTAAATTGTTGAGATTTAGGTCAAATGCAAAGTGTGGCCTCAGAAAGACTAACTGCATGTTTGTGCTGTTTATGTAGGGATGTGGCTTCAGGGTTAATTTCAGGTTGATTGCTGGAGGCAAAACTGGGTGAAATTTGCGATTACAATACATTTGATTGTCTGAAATTATGTGTTGAGATGTGTTTCGCTGCTTGTTCCAGGCTTAAGTGTCATGTTCATTATATATTACTTCCTGTGCTAAAGGTTTTAAAAGGCAGGAAACGTTTTAAGCAAACATTAAGTGTAGCATTTATTTTAGTTTTTTAGAAATTGCACCTTTAGTTGCATTCAAGCTTAAGATAAAACAAACATGGACACCAGCTTTTAAACCCTGTTAAAGACAAACATTTACAAAAACATTTACTAAAGCAGAGTTATAAATTGCGGGTGCTGGTAACAAATTGATTTGAACATCTGAATGAACTGTCCTGGAAGTCCTGTCTTGTGCCACTTACTGTGCATCTATAAATGTTCTAGACACATTAGTGCCACCATGTGGTTATTATTATTTAAGGACTCTTTAAAGAAAAAAATAAAATAAACCATAAAAACCCCAGCATTAGTGTTGTTTAAATGTAATCAGCCCTTTGTGATAGATTTAAGTGTATACTTTCAACAACAGACAGTACCAGGTCAAACTGGTACAGTGCTTTGTTTAGCCACATAAATATAACCAAAGCCAAGTTTTTCAAACTAGATTTTGAAATAGTCAGACACTTCTTATAATCTAGGAAACTTTCTTTCTAAAAGACCATTTAATTGATTAGGAATTATTTATTTAATGAACACAATATTTCACTTGAGAGTGGAGAACAACCTTATTGTTAGCAGGTAAAAGTTGTGCGTGTTTATAGTTTAAATTAACGGTTACACTTGTAATGACGATGCTGTGACGTTTGAAAGTGTCCTTAGGCACATTACAGCGGTAAGGGTGCAAGTCACAGTCTAACAGTGGACTGTACTGTTCAAAAGCAGTCGTATTCAAATTTTTCCAGGAAAACTTCCATTCTCGATCTGTTCGTCCCATTTGCCAACCTGAGGAGACAGCAGACGTACAATGAGCTCCAAGACTAATGTAAGGCTTGTGCACTAACAGATGGATTAATATCAAATAAAACCATGAGATCTGTCAAATACAGGCTTTTCAGATAATTATTAAGTATACTTAGTATAACAGATTCAATATTGGACCTTGCAGAGCAAAAAAATTTGCCTCAGCAACATATTAGAATTAGATCATCTAGTGATAGAATGTGTGTTTTGAAGTCTTGAAACCACAACAGTCTGAAACATACCCAGCTCATGGGACAGAGGCTTTTGTACACCCTCTGATACCATTCACAGGGAGTCACATCCTGGTCTTTGGCTGACAGGGCCTTACTGCACCTGTGAAAGTCTGGAAAGTACAAGAAAACAAGAGATAAGGTCATAGATACGGTTGTACTGTAGAGTACACACTGCAAAGAAACCAAGTGGATTTACAACTTGGGTTGTTGTTTTAGATAATAAATACCATATCAATGGTCATAAGTGATACACAAAGGCAACTTTATACAGTAAACTACAGGGGTGCAGGAACACATTGACTGTCTGTCCATACCCAGGTAATTTTGGTAACAGTTGCGGGTCTGGTTGGTGTTGGGGAATCTGGAGTCAAATGGAGCAGTCTTGTAGTTCTTGATATTTTCCTCAATAGTCGCAGACATCTTGCAGCGTTACTAGATTTAGCCACGGGTCTAAAAGAACAAAAATCATAACGCTACAAATAACACTGGCACAAGAATTAGAAAGCGTAAGCTGATTCTAACATTTGTAGCTAACTGAACGTACGCTAGCCACAATGAAGCTACCAGTTTAACTAGCTACAAGTTTACATGTTCAACATCTAAGCTGGCGCTACTCGTTAGCGTAGTTTATATACCGTATTTAACACGAATCGACTCGATTACATTCATACACCTTTAATAAATTGTTTAAAAAAATAATTTAAAAATATGTTTGATAGAAAAACACAGTAACACGCTTAGATTCGACTAACCTTGGGTTCTTCTTTACTTGTCCTCTTCGGAAAGATGTCCTGTCTTTGTGCCGCAAAGGATGCTGGGAGGTATAGTTGCCAGGTTCGCGGTTTTCCCGCACAATCGAACAACTTTTAAAATGTATTTGCGGGAAAATTTACAGAGCTGCGGGTTGTGGTTTTCTTGGGCTAATTATAGAATGTACCGCGGCCGCACAAATGTTTGCATTAAAATACAACAGCAGGTTACATTATTAGTTCTTGATTCGGAGTCTTCACTTCTCCTCTGTGCTTTCTGAGAGAGGAGACAGGAGCAGAGGCAGGACAGAGAGAGGAGACAGACAGGAGAGGCAGGACAGAGAGAGGAGACAGACAGGAGAGGCAGGACAGAGAGAGGAGAGAGACAGGAGAGGCAGGACAGAGAGAGGAGAGAGACAGGAGAGGCAAGACAGAGAGAAGAGACAGACAGGAGAGGAGACAGAGGGGACTGTGTTGCTGCGGGAGGGGCTCACATGTGTCATTGATGTTAATAGATTAAACACCAGCTGGTTATTCTGCTCCTGCAGTGCTCAGACTTTATCTTAAGTCAAGCATGAGACTTGCTGTACTATTAAGGAGTAGGCTACAGGAGTCCTGTACACATTGTTAAAATAGTGATTATTATTTTAAACATTAATATGAACAATGAATACCCCTAATTTAGGAGTAGTATTTATTTAGAATCAGAAATGTAGTCAGTAGGGGAGACAAGAGGTATATCAAAAAAGAGGAGAAGAAACTAGACTGAGAACACGTTTTAATTTTTTTTTAAATTGTGTAGAAATATACACATTTACAATATACACTAGAAGAATTAGTAAGGGGTGAGAGAATTTAATTGGACACTAGAATTGGGATGTTTCCTTCCACGTTGAGCAGGTTTAGATGTCAGTGGGCTGAAAACATTTCATTGACCTGGCAACCCTGCTGGGAGGTCGCGTCACAGTTCACACGCGTCTACATAATGGGCATGTAAAGTTAAGTTTAGTGGGTACAAATATAACTTATTTAATTTACTTTCAGACCAACGATTGTAAGTCTTGTAATCAAAACTGATTGGCCATTAGTTTTTATTAGTGAATATAATGGTACTGCCTGGTAGGGCTTTATGTTTTAGTTTAAGGGTTTGATTTCAGAGCACTTATCTCAGTTTATTATAAAGGGAAGTAATATGCCATAGGCCTACAGCCGCTTTAAGTGAGACACAAAGTGATCAGTCTAATGTTTAAAACCAGAATGCCTATAAATGGTAGTAACCTCCTTCTCCTCCCTCAGTCCCTGCTGAACTGTGACGTCGCCTACTGAGTCTAGAAATGTGGCTTGCCGAGGATCCATTCCCTGATCTGGGACACAGGAGGTCTCCTTTCTCTCTGCATCTTCCTGTTGAGGACAATGTCAAAGATCACAGGTGCCTGTCTCGCTCCTTGGAGTTTCCTGCCTCGCTGTGTGCTTCCTTCATCCTCTTTTCAGAAAAACCTCAAGCTGTGCACTTTTTGCTCATGTTGTCACTGCAGAATGTAGTACATGACTGCTGTTTTTTTTTTCTCATTAAACAACAACTCTATATTATCTTCAATACTGTGTGGGATCATAAAATAAAATTTGGTTTAATCAAAGAATATCAATCACTGTTAAACTTGCAAAGTACCTAAGTCTAAAAATTATGTGTAAAATCACTCAAGTGTTGCATTAAATAAATCTGTCTCCCTCTCTTACCCAGTCAGGATATAGGTGTTGTCCACTACAAAGGAAGGAAATTCTGTCACTTAGAACAATGGGCCTGTTTCTCTATCTATAGACCCAGAGAGCCAGGGAAAGCGAGAGGGAGCAGATCTCATTCAGTTAGTTAGAAAGAAAATACATTCTGGTCAAGAAATGCAAAAGATAGAAAGCATCATAAAATGGGATTTTACTACGGGATAAAGGAAACATACAACGTTTTACAGTTAATAATTTAAGTGTGTTTGTTGTTTTTGTGGTGAAGGATAATCATAACAGACTATACGCGCAACAGAAAAGACTGTGGGTAAGTTTAACATCTAATCCAAGTATGTTTTATTGTTTAGTTGTACTAATTTTATTGTCTATTTTGTCTAGTATCTCCCTGTTTAGGACAGGATATAACTGACATGTGTTTGGTTTACTATTGAAGAAACAATCAGGTCTCAAGACTTTCAATTGTGTTAGAAAATATACTTATACTGAAAGCAAGGTTTGTAAAAAAGAAAAGTATGATTATTACAAGGTCACAAGATCTGAGATGCAAAAGAAGGTGGGATTCTAAAGCTGAACAATTGGTTCATAGAAGACTTGCTCAGGCAGTGGTCTTTCTCGGGTATTTCCATGTCAGTACAACAGCTGGACCTGATGCTTCCTGTTTAAGACTTTGAAACACACACACAGTATATTTTTTAGGATTACACCGAAGAGTTTCTATTTGTTTGCTTTAATGTTGCATCCTGTTGATTTTCTGACATCATTCTATTGTTACATTGTTTAATAATGACATTACTGACTCCCTTTCTATTCTACAGTCTGAGTGTAGGATTAAAGGAAACATGGCATTTGGAGTAGTGTAATAATAAGGACTAGTTACATGTTTTAATTCAATTTTTCTTTATCAGATGGAGGGGTCTGGTAGTCCTCGTGCCAGAAAGCTCCATTTCCCAGTGGGTTTGTGGATCAACTCTCCCAGAAAACACTTTGCTAAGCTAGGACGTCGCTGGCCAAGTGCTGTTTCTGTCAAGTCAGTCTAAACATCAAGTTCTTGTTTGAAGTTAGATAAAAATCAGTCACATGACTAAGTATGTACTGATGTCATTACATTTCCTTCAAACCCCAGAGCCTATTCCTGTTTTATTTTAGAACCTGTTGTTTGTCGGTGTTTAGACAGTCATAATTCACAGCTGACTGGTTCCTTCCTCTCTGCTCCATCTGTCCTCCTCTCCTGTGCTGTTTCCCAGGTCGACCACCAGCTCTGACGCAGCCTCCCTCCATGAAGCCCCCTCTGCTCCTTCCTCTTCCCTTTCAAACTCCACCCCCTCGCTGGCTTCCCCTGTCTCATCCCCGTCTCCTTCTCCGGCCTTTCTCCGTCCGCGGCCTGCTGGGCCCCAGTCCCGTGCAAAGCGACTTTCCCATCTCTTCCTGCGAGGGCGCTCCAATAGCGACCGGGACCGGGCTGTAGGGGAAAGAGAGAGGGAGATTTGGGCCCATTCAGCTGCCCCTTCATCACACCACTACTTGCCCCCTGCCTCTTCCTCTGCTCCAGGCCTGATCAAGATTTATGGAGATGCACTTTCCAGTGGCGCTAACTACCGCTCTCTGCTGGCCAACGTTCACTCTACAGCACGTCAACTCATTTCTCAGGTCATCACTCGCTACACAGAGCGAGAGAGGGAGGAGACAGATGACACAGGTATGACAGAGGGAAAACTGCTCTCATCATTCGTCTGCAATTCATTAGTGAGAACTGTTTGCTGAAAAGTTCAACCAATTGGTAATAAATGTTTATACATAAACACAAACAGCGGTTTTACGGCAAAATAATCATCCTCTTCTTCTCTTCTCTATTACCTCGTAGTTCTTCAGAAATACAGCCCAGAGGACTTCCTTTTGTGTGATGTCATTGGAAAGCCCATCCAGCAGCCAGATGGAGCTATCAAGTGGGAGACAGAGTGCCGGAGAAGTGTCGCCCCTTGGGAATGTCCCTTGTTGTTAGTGGACATGTGGCGGCCGAAAGATGGATTTGAGCGGCGCTTTGAAATTCACCGTAAAGAAGACTACGAGAAAGAAGAGAGGGAGCGTGAAAAAGAGCGAGAGAGAGAAGGAGATAATTGTCAGGGTTTGTTAAAGACAACAGATATTGCTTTTTTAAAATAATCTTTTGACATACCATACATTTACAATTCCCATGGTTGTGTGGGCAACAGGTGTGCGATGGCGCCGCAACCGAATGGCATCCGGAGGTGGGTCAGAGGAAAGTGAGCGTGGCCATCGTGGAAGAAACACAGAGCTGAGGAGAAGCATCAGCGACATGAACCTGAGCTTGCGGCGTCGCCAAGGAAACCATGTTAGCAATGATCCACACGGGCCAGCCAGTCGGGCCAACAATAATGCAGGGGTGCAAGAAAGAAAGAATATAGTCAGCATGATCAACCCACAGCCAGGAGAGGTAAAGAAGAGGTAAAAAACATGGAACGAGAAGTAACACGTAAGATGCATTTTAAATGTCTTACTACTACTTCAGGTTAGAGCATCAAGAGCTGAAGCTAAGGTAGGATGGACAAACCAGCCAGCAGAAGATGAAAAAGACTACTCCACATGTGACCTGGAAGTGATGTCACAAAGTTTAATTCTTCCTCCAACGGACCGGCCTTACTTCCTCTTGCTTCAGGGTTATGACCAAAGCAAGGCAAGACAAGACACTAACAGACAATGATGAATTTATACCAGTGTTATCCAAACTGTGGCGTGAACCCTATGTGTGCATTGCTTATTTAAATTGGGGAGCCACAATAAGTCCATTATGCATTATTTGCACTTAAATGACACAGAAAGTAAACAACACAACTTTAAAAGGAATCAAATGGCAAACATGAATTTCTGGGCAAAGTTGGAGCATGATTCATTTGTTTGAAATGTGGGTTCCAAGGAAAAGTTTGGGAAACACTGTTCTATGTAAATGGACTTGTACTTACACATACATACAGTAGCATACAATGTATAACACAGCAAATTTTTATGTCTGAGCAGATTTGTCTCGAGGTACACACACCCTGGAAATGACATCATACCTGCATGTCCGTAATCACAGCATACCATCAGCGTTTCCATCCCTCGACTAACCTCTCCCATTCTGCATCCCGCACAAACATCTTCATAGCGACATAATGCCTCAACAAAACTACCTCTACAAAACACAAATCCCCTCTGTGTAGCACTCCTTCTCACACAATGACCTCACATAGGTCTTCATTGTTGCAAACTGTGGCACACTTCATACCTTATCATCTGCTTTCAGTTCAACGTAGCATCTCCAAGATGAAAGATTAATGTAAACCATAACACTTCAGCAAAGATAACAGACCTCCCTGTCTTCCCCTGACTCTCCACCTTGTGTTTTCTGTAGGATTTTGTTTTGTATATCATGACTGGACATATGCATGTCTTTGGAAGAAAGCCCACAATGAAGGAGAGAGAGAAGGACAGAGAGAGGGAGAAGAAGGGAAAGAGGCCTCTGAAGGTGGACACGTTTCTTTCAGCTCCTGACCTTTTGGCCAGACACTTGTTGATCAGGAGAGACTCAGCTGTTCCTGATACACCCTCTGGCCAAGGTACAAACATGTGCCACAAACAAATGCAGTTACAATACAAAGTCAATACAGTTACATTAGCTGTAAAATCTTTTTTTTTTTGCATTTCTTCTTAGCTCTGATGAGGCCCTTCAGAGGAGGTGCAGTCACTCACAATGGGGTGTGTGTGTACAGGGAGACCGTTTTAAAACCTGGAGATGTCATTGGTCTTGGAGACTACTTTCTCTTCCTGTATCGAGACCCCCGTGTGTCTCCTGCTCCACCACTGGCACTCACTCTGCCATGGCAGGCTGATACATCCACCACCTGCTGCCCCTCAGGGCTGGTGGACAGACAGGAAGCTCTTAGGCAGTACCTTGGATCGACAGAGGCTATTTTAAAGTTTCATCCTCGTCATGCAGATGCTCTGTTACAAGTAACCACAAGTACCACATAAAAAATGTCTTGTTTGGAAACAACCTGTAAATGTTGACATTGTCCTCTCTTCCAGGAGATAATCTCGAAAAACTCCTCTCCAGACTCTGGAGGTGGGCCTTTAGCTCCTGCTTATCTGCTGTCAATCATGATAGATCATGCATCCAAACACCTCGACCCTGCCCTTTCACCACAGATACTACTCAAAGCAGCCAATCTTATTAAAGAAATTGTCTGGGTAAGTGCAAATATATGTTGAGAATATAAAATACTGCCATTGGGTTTTCATTCATGTTTTAAGATAATTGAAGGCAGGTATTTTAAGATCACTAAGTCCAGTCAGACAGAGAAAAAAACAAACAGACATGTGCCCTTCATTGTGGCCTACAGTGTTGTAGACAGCAGCGAGGATGAGTTGATGTCACTTCCCTGCTGCTGGAAAATGTGCTGTAATTGTCCTGGCTGCAGGGCGAGACACTGCCCCCCTCCCCCTCCCACCCCCACACCAAACCTCTTTTCTGTGTCCAACTCTTTTCACAGGATAACATTAAGGAATTTGGGGATAAGCATCCCACGCAAAAGTAAGAACATTTTCATTCACTTCATGTTTCTTCTGTTTGATCATCAGTGTGAGTGATTCTTGAAACACTTGTGCTCTTGTACTAATGCTGTGATGTCTCTGCCATTATGGAACCATTTTAATCCAATAAAGTTGGGTTGGGTAATCAGACCTTTGTCTATTTGCGGGAATGTTATAATGTGTATTCCATATACTTATTGACTGACCTTGTTTTTACATAAAATATTTTGTCCAGTTCCCCTGAGCAAGAGGTTGAGATTAGCATGCCCAGTGTCCAGGCACTCTCATCTGACCTTCGGCCTCTGATGTTCTGGATGTCTAATGCCACAGAGCTCCTTAACTTCTTCCAGGTCAAAGTTGAAACCATGGACAAAGAGTGGGAGTTTGAAGGTTAGAGTGGTTAGAAAATTCTAAATAAAAACTGCTGACTGAAGAAAAATATTACCTTTCCCTTCTAATTTATGTAATACAGATCTACAGCCAAGATAAAAATTACAGCTTGCACAAAGTCTTTAATTTGTCTTAATGGGTGCTTCTTTATAGCCCCTGGGGACCCTGTTTTGACGGCTGACATGGACACCTGCTCTGAGGCGCTGGCACAGCTGGATGATGTCATTATGCACACCTTTCAGCAGTGTGTGTATCACCTCACTAAGGTAAAAAACATTCTTCCCTCTAAATAGAAACCTAATCGCTCCAGTGTTGCTCCTGCAGGGCATTTGCAACTAAGTGAATAAACCTGTTCCTCTCTTTCTTATCCACAGACATTGTACTCACTGCTTCCTGCTCTCCTCGACTCCAACCCATTCTCCAACGAGGACAAGCAGAAGGAGAAGGATGGAATTGTGGGTGCTGAGGGAGAGGAAAAGACAGATGTGGATGATGTGTCGACTTTATCGGCTAAAGTTGCCGGACTTGTGGACGTCTACCGCTGCTCCTTGATGCTGTCACGGGACGCATGTCTGTCACCGCCACTCACGTCCCAAACCTTCGGCTACCTCTTCTTCTTTACCAACACCTCATTGCTTAATACATTGCTAGAGAGAGGTAAGAAAACATGTTATAGTTTTAAAAACGTATCAAAACTTATTATATTGATTGTTTTTCATTCATTGGTATTATTACATTATTACTTTGTGCCATAAAATCATATTATTATTTCAGATGGACTATTCTCTTGGTCCAGGGCAGTTCAGATTCGAACAAACCTTGACCTTGTTTTGGACTGGCTCCAGGGAGCAGGTTTAGGAGATATTGCTTCTGAGTTTATGAAGAAACTTTCTGTCATAGTCAACTTTCTGTGCATTCCCAAGACCAGACTCATTCAGGTTTGGGTAGCCACAAGTGTCCAAAGCTATGCTCATTATTTTTTTATCCTTTATGATTTTACCATAATGTTTTTTTTTCAGTCTTCCTGGAACAGTCTACAGGAGGACCATGCTTTGTTAAGCCCAGCCCAGCTGCATCATCTGCTTACCCATTACAAGCTGGGACCAACCCGAGCACCCCCCGCGTCCTGGGCCCCTCCACCAGGCACAGATCTGAGCGGAGGTAACACACATGCAGTTAACAAGTCAAGAGAGCAATCTGCGCAATTGTCTCATTGTTTCTATTGCCATTTTCAGACATTTTTGAGAGCTTCCTGGATCACCCTCCATTAATCCTCCCTAATGAGACTCCCCGCCTGGATCTCTCCCAGCCAATCCCGTGCCCTGAGCTCCAAAAAGAAGTGACACGTCTCCGCACCTTCTTGTGGGAACTTGATCAGGATGAGCTTCCTGCTAATCAGAGAACTCGGCTTTGAGAAAGCCTTTAGATGTGTACTTGAGTAAAACAAATTTTAACCAATCAAACTACTCATACTTGTAGTGCTTTGGATTGTGATGGAGAAGTGTATTTGTATTCTGCATTTATTTCTAGAAAGCTGATATTAGATAATTGAAGCAAAGTATATAGCATCTGATATTTCTCCAAGAATTTATTAGAGTGAAACCAGTCTATGTTGTGTAATGCTTTACGTAACTGTTTTACTTGGATTCTGTGTTTGGTTTTAACAGCTTGTTTTTAATAAAACTCAAAATTTCAATGTAAAAGACCAAGAGTTTCCGTATAATGTTTGACAAGCTCATTCCCACAGTCGAACCCATGGGGTTTGGCACTGGCCTCAATTTCATCACTAATATTCCACAAGGTGGCAATGCAGCACTCAGTCCTCTCTGATGTTAAATTATGAGTCTGCAGGTAGAGTTAGTTGACTAAGAGGGCTATCACACAACTTCACTATCATCAGCTCAAAGCACATGCTCATTTCCTGTAATAATGGCAGCACTTTAAGAGGTTAATGACTCAAGAAAGCAAATGAGACCTGTGACGACCACACACAAAGGTCACCTTTACTAAGGTAAGCTATTGTAAAGGTCAAAGCTGGCGAGTTAAGTGCCAGGGAGATTTTAATTTCCCTTTAGTGGAAGTGACACACTCAAGTGGTCATGGAAGGTGGATTTCCCATTTCATTTGAGTAGAACAATACTCTAAGTATACTTAAGGCAGCTCAATAAACATAATTGAGCATATAGTTCCTAAACAGTAAGCAAACAGGTGACATAGTCAGTGATATTAACAATTTAATCTAAGTCTAGTAAACCAGACATTTTTATTAAGCAACTCAACTCACCACAACCTTTGTTTTCAGAAGGTCTGTGACGTCTTTACAAACTCAAAAGATCATGCTTCTCAACTGGCTTCTGGCCAAATGGCTTTCTTTCTTCCGGTCAGTTTCCCACATGAATTCCTTTACGGTAAATGCTAAAAAAAAACAAAAAAACGGTTCCATGCAAAACCCCTGCTTACATCACCACTGTTGTCTACAATTCAGTCCACATGGTTTCTAAGAGTTACATGACATCAAAAACGTGCTATTGAAAAGGTCTTTTTAAAGACCATGATTCACAAGAAAAAGCACAGAGTGGTTACATTTATCAATTAAGTGATTGTAATCGCTCTAATTTAAAATTCAATGTGGTGTGTGAGTGAGAGTGAGACAGTGTTTGTGTGCTATTTTCATCTTTCCAGTAATGTCATATAGATGGAGTCTGTACCCTGATCATTTAAGACAGATGGGGTCAAGACTGGTATAGGTTCATGATGATGTTGTATAGTAGCCTGTCATACAGTATCTGAACACATGTAAGCTTTAGTAAGCATCTGACATATCCACAGCTTTCTGTGATCTTAATCAGTGACACAGACTGAATGTCATAGGCACTTTCACCAGAATTACACAATCAAAACACAGACATATCCTTTTTCTGGGTCTCACACAGTAGACTTGCTCACCAGGTGCACAGTCCCACACCTGCTGTAGTGGCTCTCTGTAATTAGCTTGACACAATTACCGTTGGTGGATGGAGAGTGGTGGTGCGGGACTGAAGACAATGAGCCAGTTATTCTCTCCCTATCATCTTGCTCTTTCCTTCTCTCTCCTGCTGTTGAGTAATGAAAGATTCTTCCCTTCTTCAAAGAGACGGAGTTTCCTACAAAACAGCTGAGTCAGAGCAGAAAAGAGAGAGGGATGAAAAGAAATGGAGAACAGTAGGAAGGCAAGAACAGTAATGCATGGCTGCTGGGGTGAGGCCCAGTGGACCACAGTGATAGTGTTCATTGTTGTACACACAGGAGTCATTTTCAGGAACCAGAAAGGGCCCATGGCTCTCACACTTTACACTAACAGCTACAAGCTGGCACAGATTCAGTATTTATCTGTGATCTGGTACCACTTTACCTGAGCTTTGCGTCACCCCCCAAAGACTGTTATAGGGAGGTTATTCAGGTTAGACGTCACAGGAGAAAAGACCAAATATGATGACTGTAGGGCCACCGAAGGAGGTACTGAGACAAACCTGATCAGAACATAAAAGAAAAAAGTGTGTGCATTGGTAATTATTCATTCATCTCCTACTGCTTAATTTATTTATTTTATTTACTACTTGATTTGAACAGGGACAGTACATGTTATTAAACATTTCTGTAAATGTGCCAGTATTAAATGCCAGCAAAAGACAAAAGATCATTTAGTACACAACAACATCACACTGACATAAAAGTTAGTACATATAATAAGTATAGTAAAGGTTATTAGGTACATTAAAGCTCACACAAGGATTAATAAAAACACTTTACATACAGTAGAGCAGCAATTAATATTAGGAGACATACACATACAAGTAACATCTAAGCAACAACAACTAGACATTGGCGTGCAGACAGACAAACAGCACAAAGCAGAACAGGTAAGAGGTTGCTGGTTGTTGTTTATGACGATTGATTCTCTAGTAACCATGATTTCAGCATGTTTTTAAAGGCTCTCTGTGTAGTATGAAATGGTATGGTGTTTAAAGCCTGGGCTGCTTGCACTGAGAAGGCTGACTGACCAAAAGCTCTCTTTCTCAGTGGGACTATATGGTTATTTGTGGAAATAGATGTGTCTGCTACTCAGAATGAAAAAGTTGTGAAGTGGAGAGGGGGCAAGACCATGCAAGATTTTAAAGACCAGATTTGTTTACAAACCCAAGTGATTTTGGCCTGATAACATGCACAAGTTGACACAAACAGGTTTGAATGACTACTAAAGGTAACCATCCTCATCTGTGATCTGTTTGCTTGTAATCAGTGTGTGTGTATAAAAGGTCAGTGAGTTCTTGGGCTCATGACAGACCCTTCCATCTTTCATCCAGTTTCTGTATTGTGAGTCATGGGGAAAGAAAAAGAATTGTCAAAGGATCTGTGGGAAAAGGTAACTGAACTGTATAAAACAGAAAAGGGAAATAAAAAGATATCCAAGGAATTGAGAATGTCAATCAGCAGTGTTCAAACTCTGATTAAGAAGTGGAAAATTAAATAATTAGGTAGACCAACACAAATTTATTTCAGCCATAACTGCCAGTAAAATCGTTCGGGATGCAGAAAAAAGCCACAAATAACTTCAGCTGAAATAAAGGACTCTGAAAAAAAGTGGTGTGGCTGTCTCAAGATACACAATAAGGAGGCACTTGAAAAAAATGGGCTGCATGGTCCAGAAAGCCATTACTACGCAAATGCCACAAAGCATCCCACTTATAATACGCCAAACAGCACAGAGACATGCCTCAAAACTTCTGGAACAAACATCTGGTCATTTGAATTGATGTGACCAAAATTGAACAATTGAACCATAAACGTTACATTTGGAGAGGAGTCAACTGGCCTATGATAAAAGATACACCATTTCGACAGCAGCATAAAATGAAAGTTCTGGCCATCTCAGCCTCCTGACCTCAATGTTATTGAGCCACTCTGGGGAGATCTCAAATGTGCAGGTCATGCAAGACAGCCCAAGAATTTACAGGAACTGTAGGCTTTTTGCCAAAAAGAATGGGCAGCTTTACCATCTGAGAAAATAATGAGCCTCATCCACAACTACCACAAAAGACTTCAAGCTGTCATTGATGTTAAAGGTGGCAATACACGGTATTAAGAACTATCGTATGTAAACTTTTGATCAGGATAATTTGGGTAGTTTCTGTTGTCATTATGATTTAAAAAGAGTAAACACGATTGTTTGACAATAAATGGCTTCACCCAACCACTAACTATGAGTGAAAAAAAGGTTTTTGTGTTATCATACATATTCTCTGAGAAATGGCCAAACAATCACAAATTTGTCCAGGGTATGTAAACACAACTGTATATGACAATATCATCAGCAGACATTTGTATGAAAAATCCAGAACAACCAGAACAACCTAGAGGGCAAGTCGTTGATGTAAATGCTAAATGAGATGGGCCCCAAGATTGATCCCTGGGGCACACCTACATCTTAGGTTAAATCAGGCAATAACTTATGTTGCATCTTGTGTCCGGTGTTCTAGATAATTATAACCAGTTTATGGTATGGAATTGTTTGAATTGTGATAATTTTGCTAGAAGTCCATTATGTCTAATGAGTGTCAAACACCTTTTTCTAACCCAGGAACTGACTACACGCCCCTTGTCTATTTTAGATTTGACAGATTCAATAAAGAAACATGTAGCAGTATCAGTGGCTCTAAAGCCAAATTGCATGGGGTGTGTAGTCTGTATGGGGAGTTGTCAAGATGGGCCAGTTAGCTGGTCTACACACACCTCTCAGCAACCTTTGACACCACAGGGAGGATGCTGATAGGCCTGTAGTTTTCATTTTCTGATTTGAAGATTGGTGGGACACTTGCTGACTTCCAGACTCTTTGATACACAGCCTGTCTAAAAGATGCATTTATCATTTTTGTAATGGGATCAGTCAGTGTTGTTTTATGCGTTTCGAACATTATTGTGCTTACTCCATAAGCATCCTTTGATTTTGAATTTTTTAGTGTGCTTATTAATTTATTCACTTTTTATTTCATTTAGAGAACACACTGGTTTTGCTGGGTTTAGTGGCACAAGTTTTAATGAGTCTAAAGTTGGACTATATGTTAAGAATTTAACAGACTTTATCCCCGATTGGAGTTGAGGGGGGCTGGAGTCTATCCCAGTAGCTTTTGGCTTGAGGCAGGAAAGAGCCTGGACAATGGCCAATTAGTCGCAGGGCTGCCTCTGTAATCATCATTAAATAATGTACAATCTGGTTTCATATATATTACAATTTTTAAAAGGTGGACTTTCTGTGAGACGCCTTTAAAGTCGAGAAGGAGGCAAGTGAGCAGAGAACTCTCTGTTAGTGCATACAGACCCAGGGTGTAGGAATCTCTGTGGGGTTTGAAAAAACTCTAGAAAAGGTCAGAGGAATACCCTGAGAATATCAGTGAAATGCACACAGACAGCAGTCTGTGTCTGAGGTTGAGATGGGGAGACTCTCTGACGAAGTGGACAGCAAAGCCTCAGTAAGGTGAGCAAAAGGCTAAGAGAAAGGTCTTTCTCAAGGGGCAGATTTGTTTTCCCCTGGTTACGTCATCCCAAATGTAAAATGCACACAGAAACACACACATGCATATCCCAACACACAAATGCACAGGCAGGATATAAAGAGAGCCCTGTGAGGTCAGATCCACCAGCCTGAGGCTGTTCACTGTTAGTACGATAAGTCAGCTAAACTTCCCAGTCTCAGTCTCAACCACTGCACCCAATCGTGCCCTAGACTGTCTGTCCTTGACTTGTGGCTGTCTGTCCTGGCTTCATCTTTTGGGTCAGCAGTATACATTTACATATGTGTGTCCCTTTAACTTGAAATAGGCCCGGTGCCTCCAATTAGGGACTAATCATTTAGCTATTTCCCCCAAAATGTTCTGGTTCACCTTTTCCTCTCTGTCTTATTCTTGCTTGATATGTTTCTCTCTGGCTTGGGGGCCTTGTTCCATCAACCCAGGGCTTCTGTCAGAAGCTTGTTCCATTTTGCGTCATGGTGTTGACTGAGCGGACCCCACACTTAACTCCCATAGAGCTATGGGGCTGGGCGGCAGGGCAGTCGGTGGAGGCTAACGCGGCACAGTTTCAGCGTGGTAATCTGATGGCCATGTTTATTTTATGTAGCTCTCCTTTGATGGAGCAGAAAAAGTCTTTGGGCTTTTTGTTTCAGCACTTTCACTGCCAGGTCAGAGGTGCTCGCTGTGGTTACGCTCAGGAAGAATAATATTTGCCCCTATATTCACTCCAAACAGGCTTTTTTCCATATTAGTGTCAGGGATACTCTTTGGGTTTCTGCCATCCACTGATTCGGCACACTGAAGGTGAAGGGTGGCGGGGGACTGCACCTCAAAAGCATTGCCCCCAAGAGGATTATAGGGGTGTTTCACAGGTCTTCCCTGGGGCCTAGTTCTATACCCCTGAGTGAACCCTGTCACACTGGGCTAAAGGCCTGAGAGACAGCCCTACAGCCACTATGTATATATATGTCCCAGTGGTGAAGGAAAACATACACGTAAACACATGAAAACACTCTCCCTCCCGCCTGGCTGCCCCGGGCTCCACCTCGTCTGTCAGTTTTCCAAAGGTTCCCAGGTTCCTTTTAACGGAATTACCAAACAGAGTTACCTCTTTTTGTCTGCATGAGCCCCACACTGGCTCACCTCAAACTTCGCACACCCACCTATCTGCCTTGTGTCAGCTTTTTCTGTAAGGGTCAAAAAGCCAGAGAACCACACAGGAACCTCATTACAAGAGCTTTTTGATACTGATGTTACTAAAGGGATATTAAAGGGTACGACTCACTGTAGGTTATTTTGTACAAATACAATTCTTCACATTGTTGTACACTTACTGAATTTCCATTCAGCTGGAAAGGTTTGATCCAGCAAAGGACCTGCTCAGTGGTCAGCATAAGCTTTGTCATGCAAGAAAGCCTCTTACTTTAAAGGTTAATTAATACAAACAATGAGAAAAAAAAAGCCCAGCATTAGGTTGAGATGTTTAGACATCTCAAGATTGTTTTTCATCATAGTTTCGGCTGGGATTTCAACATTAAAGGAAATAATTACATTCATTCTCTCCAGGAGTTTTATATGGATAATGTTTCATTCATGTCTAGTTTCTTCATTATTTATAACGTGAAGAGTGAATTTTGGGCCAGGAATGAACAATAGACACACATGCATGTGCACAACCATACATACACATAGTTGTGTACATAAACAGAAACTAGATAACCATCAATCATTCTCTACATCTCTTATCTTCCCTGAGGAGATGAATAGAAAAGCATCTGCAAAAAACACTGTTTACACTTCCTGCCCTCCTCCGTATATATTCCATTATGAACCTTTCTGTTGTAACACATTGGACATGAATCTGGCCTCCTCTCTGACTGTGAGGTATGTGCTTACTCACTGATGAAGGAGCCTAAACTCTGATGTAATGCTGGCGAGGGGGGACTACAGTGGTGGTAGGTAATCCAATCCCTTATGGTGCAATTTAGCAGCTCAAAACAATTACCAACTTGCTGCTCTTGAATCAGCACCAGAAGCCAGACAAAAGCCTGTAAGTAGCCATGATGTAAAGTCAGAAGCAGCAGCTAATCTGGATTGGTGTTTGGCAGTGTTTGGTGTTTCGGCCTGAGCTTAAAGGCCTCTGCAGATAGAAAGCTTGGTCTGATATCTGTTTTGTATTAAATCCCTCTAACAATGATCATTCGCACTTTGCTTCATGACAGTTGGCCTATCTCTTACCAGCTTTCCCAACCCATTCCCATCTCTTTGTTTGCTTTTTTCAACCCTCTATCTTCGTCACTGCTCGTAGCTTCCTAGCAGTGGCCGTTGTCTCTGTGTTTATTGTCTCACGGTGTTATGTCCAGACCTATGTCCGTCTTCCATCACCTTCTGCCCTCCTCTGTCGTCATCCCTTTCATTTCTCCCTGGTGATTGTCAGCATGCCTGTTGTCTCTGGGCTTTTAGTCCACTCCGAGCGGGGAATTTCCTTCTTATCGCTCACTGGGCCATTCTTAACATTCCTGGCATACTTCCTGGCTCTGTCAAGGGTCCTGCCAGATGCAAAAGGGTGTCAGCACAATTATTGCATACAGCAGGGATCCTCTGATGAGGTTGGACAGTGTGATTGATGAACATGAGAAGATGAGGAGCCAGGCAGAAAAGGAGGGGAGGACATAAAAAGACAACAGTGCTGTGAACCGTGTGCCAAAAATAGAAACTTTTGGATAGCTTTCATTCGTGAGCTCCTGACTCACAGTGTTGTTGGTAAAAGAAGAAACGTGTAAAGCATTTAAATCTCTGCCAGCAGAGCAGTTTGTGGCTAATTGGGAACAGCAGGAGGTCAAAGGATCAACTATGGAAGCCAAAATAGAGAGATTAGAATGACTTCCATGTTATTCTCCTTAGTCACAGACCTTCAACGATAATGAAGGTTCAATAACAGCACACTAGGAAGCTGTACATCATAAACAACAACAAGGAAAAAACATCAAATTAAAAGTGAAACTGAGCTTGTAACCAGCTGTCGAGGCAAAAATACTGCAATGCATACTATTTTGGAGATAAGATGTACAGGGCATATTGAGATATACAAGAGATAAACATTTGATGGGTTATGTAAACACTGTAAACACCACAAAAACTACTATATTAGCAAGTCTCAGAGAGTAGGACAGTCATCTCATATGTTTGCACCTCTTTAACTCACTTCAAACCAGCACTGACATTTCAGTGAACTTGAGGTCTGCTTCCCCTCCCTCCGCAGAGCTCAGTGTACTAAATGTAGAGATTTACAAACATTTTTCAGATGCTCTGTCCTAAAGTGCTCCACTCCCTGATTTATCTGTATGCTAGTTCAAAACATAAACAGTGACAACATGCGGATATGAAATTTCCTTTACCGTGTTTGCTCTAAGCTATGACGACATTTACACACACTGTAGGGTTGACGTAAAGGAAGTGGATGGTGTTACGATGGCAGAATCAATACAGCTGCTCGTGTGCGTTGTTAAGTTGTGTTATCTGCTATCATTGTTGTGGAAGGTTGATTTATGATTGCCACAGCGTGTAATGAGCGTTAATTTAATGAATGAGCAGAGATGAAGGGGCCTAAAGTGCGTCAGCATTCACAGAAATGACCGGGCCATGTCAGGTTGAAGAGACTAGTGGGTTATAAATTGTTTTAAATGCTGGAGTGAACTGCCTAAAAGACGTAAGCATATGTGTGTGAGTGCACATCTCTTTGTGTTTCTGGGTGTATATTGTGTCTATCTTGTGTGTCTGCAAAAGGGCATGGACCCTCCCCTCCAATGACTGGGGTCACTCAGAAGGGCAAACTGCAGCGTCACACAGTGGCCTCTTCCCTTTGTCTTTCTGCTCCCCTCGCTCCTTCCCCGGCATCTCTCTGGGTTCTATTGCCCCCTTAAACACACACGCACGCACACCCCTCCCCATTTCCCTTGAGTGTTTGTCAGCAGCTCTTAGCTTCCGTAGAATAACATAACAACAGACGCAGTGTGTGGCTGACGCAGAAGCATGGCGCGCCGGCAACTAGTGGTCAGGTCTGATACAGGACACATCACTCACAGACACACCGGTGGAGTAACTCACCGCAGTGTTGGGGCAAGACTCACAAAGAGACAGACTGCACAAGTCATGTCTCTGGGGCAACCATTCTGCACGTTGAAGAATGCACTCTCATTTTTCTGTCTTTTCCTCTTGTACAAAGAATCCTAAAACACATGTTCAACAATAATATATAATAAATTATGCAGCCAGATGAAAAAAATAATAGTGATATTTAAGGAAGATGCAAGTGAGTCCAACATTTTGGCTATTTTTCTGTCTGTTTTACGCCCAGTAGTAAATAGATGTGTCTGTGTTTACCTCAAATACACTCCTAAAATTCTTCAAACTTATGTTCCCCATTTCTCTCTCCCCAATTTCCTGTTCACCTACTGTTTCAAATAAAGCCAAAAAATACATCTTGGCAGAGATGGATAGAGAGACGAGGGATGCAGGCGGGACACAGAATGACAGGTGAGGGAAAGAATGTTTAGTGCAACTGAGAATGTCGGCAAAAGGAGCAGGAGAGATCGAGGCTCTCCAGTGTATTAACACCCGTCTGAGATGAAGGCAGCAGGGTAGATGGAAAGAGAGTTTGCACAGTAAAAAGTTCCTTTTGCGTGGGTTGCTTCCCGCTGTACCCCCTCCTTCTTCCTCTTCTCCTTCTCACACTCTGTCTGTGACCTGTTGCTTTTCTGCAGACGCCTGGACACAGAAAGAGTGAGAGGGAACGTGAGCAGGTGAGCAGCAACAGTTTGGTTTAGGTCTCCCTGTTACAGATGCATACATACACTATGTTTTGTCACATATCATAGAGTTTGGTTTCCAAACAAAATGAGCCTTGTAAAAGAGTGTTTAATAGAGAGCTGATTTAAACATTTCGCTCCCCCAGTCTTTGCAGGGAGTGAAATTTGCCTCATGTTCTCCCTTTCATCCCTGCATCCAGCCCAATGCACAGCTCCATAAGCAAAGCCTGTGGAGGAAACCTGCAATAATGACTCTGGTTAATGTCCTCCTTTAATGGGCTAATAAAAAACCAAAGCAACAGATGCATAACAGCCCTGTCTGTTTAGAGTAGGCCATGGAAATGGAAGGCAGCAACTGACAATTTCTACATGATGTCTTTGAGTGTTCCCCACTATTTAAGAGAAAGTCAAAGACGTGACTTTATATCCTTCGACCACAATCCCCTCCAGAGTGTCAAATCCCTACCATTGAACTCTTCATATACTCATTTGCTCTGTGACGTATAAGGAGCAAGCACAGGGGGCAGGGGGTATTGATAGTGGTTGGGAATAACTTAGCCATACGGTCTATCTATGACAATTTTCCCTAGATAGCTATTGCCAAATTAAATAATGTTTTAGGAAAGAATGAATGACTAAGGGGATGGTAGAAAAGGTGGGATACAGTTGGAAGTGGAGGTCATGAGGAAACATGAAAGATGTAGGAGAGTAAATATTAAGAAGACCTTTAGTTTTCTCTTTGAGCGTAATCTCACAATTTGTTTATTCAGGCTCTTCTGGAATTCCCTGGAGGAAATGAGGGAGCTGCATAAAAAATGATGAATTTATTATCCCTTCTCTCATAACCCTTTTTATCTTTAAACCGGGGTTACGTCATGGCTGATGTTTTGACTGTTTACATATGACTCTATGAAGTAAGCAGAACATAAGGCTTAACCATTTTATCATTTACCTGGACATGGAAATTAATTTGCAGCAATTAACATTTATGGGAAAGGTCAATTTGAATGCACTGATTGTGTATTTGCTCAGACAACAGCTAATCACCCTTAAACACACATTGCATAAAATCCCCAATGAAAAAACTAATATTTCTCATTCTCCTTGTCAGCTCTTTCCAGTAACATGTTACATTACAGCAAATGTTTGAGTAGTCAGTCATCCAGTTCATTTTTATTTTTGTATCCTGTTTAAAAATATTTGTGAAATATTTTGCTGATTCTGCAACTCATACAGCTCAAGGATGATAAGTGAAAAAAACTATGTCCAGGTGTCTTTCTATAGACAAATTTAGAACAAATGTTTTTGTTACAGCAAATGTTTGCCTGAATTGAATTCACCAAAAGGTGAGCAAAAAGTCTGAGCCATTCAAATGATTTGGAGACTGTGTAATACATGCTGTGGCGTACAGGAAAGCCAGCGTAAAGCATGAGTGAACTGAGTGGAGTGAACGTGTGTGAGTAAAGTTTGTCTGGCAGCAAGGCCTCACAGGCCCTGTCACAGGTTCCCCTTCCTCTCTGATGTCTTTGAGGTCGCAGTCTGAGTGTCTCACTCGGTTTCTCCTCCGATGGTGGTTTACACAGATTGATGATGTAATGGGTAGCATATGAAGGCCACACACAAACATACACTCAGACAGACACACACACAAACACTAATTCTCATGCACGTTATACAGACACCACACTTATACCACCACATAGCCATAATTACACACATACACTGTACGCACACCCATTTACATAAACCCTGGATTCCCCCTTTTCCAACTGCCATACACAGCTTTCAGTTTTCTCTCTCACACACAACAAACGTCTAAACAAAGATACATGCCCCTTTTATTTGGACGTGTGTGTGAACAGGCACAGAGAGGAACATGTTTAAAGGGCAACCACCCCTATGTTGTGCCGTGTGAGTGATCAGCGCTGGTGGAGGGCCTGTGTGTACCACCCAGGAGACCCCCATCGTAAGACGCAGCCCGATCGAGGGAACGAGGGAGAGTGACTAACTTCACTCTTTCTTTTCTTCTCTCCCCAGCTGTGTCTTCAAACGACCCTTTGATGTGGGAAATTAAAAAGAGCCAGTGTGTCAATATCTCCCAGCATCCAACTGCACTCATCTATTCCCTCTCCTTCTTCTTTTGCTCCCCTGCTTTCCTTTTTTTTTCTTCTCTACTGTTGACCTAAGAAAACAGAGCATGACCCTTTTCACAACAACCGCCCACGTTCTTTCACTGAGCACTAGTGGCATGAAGTGAGTTTGTTTGTCTGTGTAGGCCCACCACAGGACTGGCAACTCTGTGTCTATGAGCATTCGCAAAAGGCCCACCACTAATTATTTTCTAACCACACCATGAGTGTACGTCTGAATGAGGGTCTCCTAATCTCACACTCAGACTCAAAAGTGCTTTCTTCCTTTTCCCTGGTTTCTCCCGTTGCGTCTTGTGAGTGCGTATGACTACTTTGTGATATACAGTATGAAGGATTAGCTGTGCCTCTATGCCTTGATGACTGGAAAGTCATTTTTGCCCTTTGCAACAGTAGGCTATGCTTAACTGCACCTGACTGAGTCTTTCCGGGCACCCGAGAGCTAAGTGTGTTTGTGTGTGACAAAATAGATAAAACAGATAGTGTGACAGATCATGTTGTAGCGCAGGGGTCTAATAATTAGTCTGTAGTTGATGAGTAAATATTGGAGGAGACAAACTGAAGGTGAAGCTACACTTCTAGGCCAAATAAAAACAGAACAAAAAAAAACACAACAATCTTCTGGGAATGCTGTTTTATGTTTGTGAGGACTTACTTTACAGTAATGACTGTATCCAACATTGAGATTGACATTGAGAAATGTAGGGAAGAAAAAAAATACCCCATCAAATTGAATGAAGTGAAAACTGTTAGGTGTAGTGGCATTTCATTTATAGTGTGGAGCTTCTTCCAGTGGCTGAAGGCCTTTGAGGCCAAATTGAAAATATCCAACCTGCGGGACAGTTATGCTCTGCCAATTACATAACATATCTCATCTCAAGTTACATATGTGAATGTTTGATGTGTGTGTCCTTTAACCTAGACAACGACCCCTCCGGACACTTAACCCCCTCCCTTGCCATATGTTGGTGTTAATGTTAATGTCCTGTGGTGTATGTATGTGTGTGTCTGCTCACTGTTTCTATGCAACACTTTCAGAGGCCCCTTCTGGTCTGGACAACACCTCTCCGTGCTCCGATCTCACTCCTCACTCTTTCCTTCACCCTGGAGAAGGAAGAGAAGGAGTGAAAAAAAAATGAGAGGGAGAGGGAGTTGGGTGGGGGGGAAGTGGAAATAACAGGCTGCTGTCTCAAGAGGGGCTCTGAAAAAGGAGGGAGAGAAATGTTATTCATATTAGATATAAAATGGATTCATGTTGGACATAAAAGTAGTGGATATAAAGGAAATAACAGTGGTCATTTTACTTTAAAAAAGTGTGCCAAACAAGTCCAGCACTTTGAGAGGACACATTTACAGGCTTACATGAGATGTGCTGATACACGTGAAACAATGGGCTGTTTTAAAAAGTGATCAGACAGTGAAGGGAAGAGATTGGAGGGGGGGATGGAAAGATACAAACAGGTTAAGATGGCACTGATTGGCTGTATGTAGCTGGATGCGACCGGAGGAAGTGCAGGAGATAGCAACATGGACAGGACTAGAGAAAGTGATAAAGGAAAGAAAGACAAAAAAAAAAAAACAACGGAACATTTTTTTTCTAAGTTTCGCAAAGGCAGACGGAGAGCAGGGAGGGCAGAAGGAAAGAGGGAGGGCAGGAGAGAGCGCGTGTGTCTGTGTATGTGTGTTTTTATGAATGAAGTGAGTCACTGCCGATGTGTCATAGGCCCGACGTCTTTATAAAGGAAGTTTTAAACAAGCCTAAACACTTCACTGCGCGCAAAAATTGGACTTAGCACACTCGCATCACTCTCTCTGCATTTCTGTAGCCGGTCTCTCTCCAAACTAAGTGTCTCTTTGCATTCAGAACTCTATAAAGACAGACTACAAGGGCTTCATCTCAAACTTGCCTTGAGACACTCATTTTGTTGTATTTTTGATTTTATTTTTACCCGACTTTCTTTTGTGCGAGCCACATCTATCCCTCTCTGCTTCCCAATCATTCTCACTGGTCCTGACTTTCCTCCTCACGAAGAAGAAACCGGAACACGTGACAATTTCCGGAGTTCCATTTATTTATTATTTATCTATTTATTGGTCTGCGTGAATTGGCTGGTATCACGGGAGTCGATCAATATGAAATGTAAGTGTTTTTTTTTTTTTGTTTTTTATGAGTGCCATTTAACTGTTATTTGCATTCATTGTTACGTCCAGGGTAGCCTAAATCTTTGGCTGAAACCTCCTAAGAGTTCATAGGAGTGTTTGGATAACTTTTTAAAATGACTTTCCTGTTACAGTGAGACCAGGACATGCTGCAATGTTATTTTGACTGTAATTCTTGTGGTTCACCTGTAATTATCATGCATTTACCATTTCAACACCGCTCTGGTTCCCTTTTAATACTTAAGTCTACCTTGTATTTGAACTTAAAAGGAGAAGAATGAATAAGCTCACTGTCTGAGAGTTGACCTGGCTGTCTCTATATAATTTATACCACCGACTCACGTACCTATCCAGTTGCAGGTGTGACAATCAGCTGCATTCATTGCCTTGTTTATGGTTAAGTTACTATGATGAAATTCAATGTCAAAGCTCCTTCTTTTAATGTTTTAATCATTTGCATCCAGCCTGTGAAAACATGACTCTGACACTGAGCTTCTTCAGGAGTGCTCTGCCAAGTCTACAGCCTATTGTTTATATGATTGTGCAATATCTTCTCCTAGCGCTGACAGTCGAGCCCTGAGGTCATTATCATTATGGCGAGATGACAGCACCTCTCCTCTAATTGCTTCCGTTTTGTTTTTACCCCCGCAGTGCTTTTGGACTCCTCCTCGTCGCTCCTCTTCTCGCTGCTATTGGCCCAGCTGCCTGTCTTCACGTCTGCCTCTCCGGTACCTCATCGCAAACCGAGTGAAATGGATAAACTGTCTAATCAGACCAAAAATCTAATGAAGCTCACTCAAGAACTGCTGGTAAGTAGCCTAAACATGGCGTCATGATGAGCACTGGTCGCCCTCACTGATTGGCCATGAGGCTAATGCGCTAATTGGTCTTTAACATAAAAGATAGTGTGAGGCAAACAGAGGATGCAGGTAATTGTGCCAGAGGCCATCTTAATGGCACAAGAACTAATTGGATTTATTTCACCTTAGGTTAACTTTACTCATCACGAACAGATGAGGCAACCTGTTGAGCTGAATTACGCACATTTGTTTTAGACTCACTTAAGCTGCTTTGAATAAGTGATCTCACTTTTAAAACCAGATGTCTTACTCAGCAACCTCCTGGTGGCCTGATCACATGATCAGTGTGCAACAAGCAAAGACACGTAGAGGAAGTGCAAGGTAATCGTGAAAAATCCAAAAGTAAAACTTTCGCCAAAAGTGAAATGCAAGGCTATGAAATATGTGACATAAATAAAGTAGTATCACTTTCAAACACACTTTATTTCCGCTGAAAGTGATAAGGGTGTGAAAATCAGACCTGATTAAGATCTTGGCCAAGCTTAAGCATTATCTATGTTTTTACAAGTAAAAAAGCAGGATGATATCTCTAATCTTAGCTACACATGATTGATCATAGTTCTATATTTGCATTTTGCAAATCATAAAGGTCTTTTGTTCAGGGGATAACATCTAAAATATTTGCATACTCTCTCTAGTCTTGGCCAATAAATCATGCACTGGCAGCCACAGTGTGTTACAAATGCATAATAAAGGATGTAGTGACTGAAGAATATTTGCAGGAGCTTATTATGGACAGAATGATATGTGTTTTATTAGAAAACATTTCCTTTTATGTTTTTCTTTATTCTGTGGTATTCCATAAAAAAGGGCAGAATTTGGAAAAATGAATTGAATAAGAATCTGGAAAGTCCGAAGGCTAAAAACAATGAAAGTGATCCTTTACAAAGACAGATTTTTTGTGCATAAACACAGTGGTCTATAACATTTATCAAAGCAGTGATGCCCTGCCATTGTTGTGTATCTGTGTATGGCCTTGGATCTATGAGTGCATACATTTGTGTGCATGCATTTTTGTGGCAGCGTGTGCATCAAAAGTTCTGTAAATAGTCCTGGGTATGTAGGTGCAGTGTTTAGTGTTTTGTTTTTGGTCGCCACAGCAAAGTGACAAGATAAAAATCTACATCAAATTCCAGCATTTGCATTCAGAAAGAAAAAACTTGGTTGTGTGGGGGTGAGGTCATGATCTACGATGGGGAGAGCAATAAAGGGAGGATAAGAGGCAGAATTAAAGGCTGAGAAAGACAGAGAAAACCACAAGAGATGAAGAGATCAGAGGACCAAACAGACAAGCCAAGTGATAGTGCATGTTCTGTTGCACATGCTTGTGCACTTTGTACAACAGCAAAGAGAAGGAGAGAAATGCAGTGAGGTGGAGAAAAGGTATGGCAGAGGACAAAAGCAAAGAAGACAAAACAAGGGACCACAAGCATAAGTGAGCTTTGCTGAGTGGCTGATGAGGAGACAAAACACACAATGTGGCTCGTTCATCACCTAAATCATTAACAACAAAAACAATTTGAAGCAACAACAAAAAATGTGAAAACAGGATAAGGAAGCATTCATTGTACAGAGTATGTTTTACACAAAACGTTACAGGGCACCTCATTCATCCCCTCAAAGTGTCATGCATCACTGAAACAATGCTAAATGGTACTTCTCATTAGCGCTGATGCGTTTGTTTTGCTGAATTTGCTTACTTTCCACCACAATATTTACCTCCCTCTGCTGGCTCCAAAGGGCACTACAGCTTTTCTCAACACAAAGTTTATAGACTACGTTAACTGGGCACTGGGCAGCAGTACTGCGTCATTCCATCTTTTTATAGCTGTGACCCTGGAGTTTCCCTACAGTCTTGTGTTGTCTGTCCCACTTGGAGCTTACTTAGTCACTGCATATGTTGTTATCCTCTCTCCTCTGTAGAAAACATCCTGTGGGTTCAGGTCATTTGAGCTTATTGTTGACATTTGGGGGGTTTAAACTGAGTGAACTCACACTAACCCATTTGAACCACACTGCCCTCAGTGAGAGCTACTGTCTCGAAGCTCGGCAGACAGTCAGTCAATTGAATTGTGACACTAATAATTTCCTCATGTTGCCATGACTTGTCTCGTAATACGTACAATTATAATGATGCAAATTACTCACAGGCTGCGCTGTTTCCCTGTTTTCTCTTTCAGAGGGAGCATGCATTTGACTCTGATGTGGAACCCCACAGGTTCAGGTCTCTGCCAGAAATGAGCAACAGATCAGCCAATGACTTCACCAATCTTGAGGTAATTCACTTTATTTGTTTAATTTAAAAAAGGCTCTGATTTAGTATTGTTGCGTGTTTGTTGTTGAAATGAAGTTGGTCTGGTTCTATCCTCTTCTTTCCTCACCACACCCCTTTTGAAGTCTCTAAAATGTGTCTGTTGTTTCCAGCTGAAACCGACACTGTCTCAGTTGCACGCTGACCTAAAGCTGTATGAACACCATTTTGAGTGGCTCAACAGAGTGTCAAAGAAGCACCACCATCCTGCATTGCCCAAATTGATGGAGATGATTCGAGAAATGAAATCTCTCATCAGTCTTCTACACCGCCAGGTAAGGCTTGGGTTCACATTTCAAGCCCATATGCATTTAAATGAAATTATTACAATGTGACCGGATCTGTTTGTTTGTCAGATGCTGAGAGTTGAAGCACCAAGGCTCACCCAAGCAACCCCTTCTCTTCCACCTCACCTCCTGTATAATTTTGATGTCCTTCAGTCAACCCATGAGCTGCTCCAGCACTTCAAACTCTTTTGTGATTGGGCATACAGAGCCTTTATCAGCCTCAAACCCAAAATCACTGCTGTACAATGATGATTCATAAACTCTACAGCGGCACAGGGAGTAAGGAGACATGATGCATCCTCAGCAAAGGGGACTCAGGACTTTGTTAGGGTGAAATGTAGTAGCAGCATCCCAGAAAAGACATGTGTACTGAAGAAAGTGTCTTTCTATCAAATCCAATGGGAATGTGCTACACTGCAGCCAAGTTTACCCACCCATATTCACATTCACCCTTACTGCCAGTTTAATTACAGACTTGTTCCTGGAGGCCTTGGGGATGGTCATGCTATTTATGTATTTATTTATTTATTGAATGTTTTAATCTAACTTATTTAATGTTATTTATTTGACGTTGTAATGTGTCTCTCTTATTTCTGTATTAACGTGAATTTGATTTGCTTTGTTGACTTTTCTTTACTTTAATAGGATCTCGTAAATCAAGAGCCCTAATAGTTTCATTTTTATTTCTTTATCCAAAAATCATCCAGACGTTGTAGCTGAGTGGCATCAATAAGAAGTGACTATTGCTGTTTGAGACAGAATTTTTATTATGTTTCTTGCTTTCTGCATAAGACATATTAAGCATTGTGGTAGTAAGGATGCTGAGCACTGATGGACCTGGATTCTTTGCACAAACCTGTTGAGATTAGCCTCGCTTTGATGGCTGATTTTTAACCTGTGCTTGGGGTAGAAAAAAGTATTTTTAATATGAATATTAAGTTCACCCAAAGCCTTAAAATACTATGTATTGTGACACTGTTCTGTACAGGTGTACATAAATGTACATGAGTGTAAATGGTAAATTGCATTCAGTGCTTTTGTGCATTATGTTGTTTTCTACAATATGTTGGAGAGTACTTTTATCACTATAATTTTGTTTATTCATATCCAAGTATTTGTTACAGTATTTACTATTTATTTGAAAATTGTGGTGGATCTATTTATTTTAAACTGCAGTGGAGCGAGTCTCCTTTTGTACTTTTATACTGTTTTTATTCTTATTTACTATTGCTATACCATCATGTTTAAATTATTGTTGTAACATCAAATGCCTCTTCCACACACTGATTGGCCTTAATGTGAAATGTGCCTTGCTGAAATAAATGAATGTGCTCAAGAAATTTCATGTTTTTAATACGGAAATGGTTTCGGTCTGAATGGTCTATGAATATTTTACCCCAAAACACTGCAGAATGACATATAAATGCATGCCACTGAACTCATATTTCCAAGTGTTTATCATTTAGCTGAAGCCAGTATAGCAGTCTGGATAACCCTTAGCAAAATATTGTAAAATGAAACTGTATTCACAACACAAATAATCAAAACATTCTAACTCGGAAAATAATTTAAAAAAATATATGTTGTAAGAGTTCATAAAAAAGAGTGGCATCAAAACGACTATCTGTCTGTCGATGCTTATATCCAATCGTAGTAGGTTTTTATCTGTAGCAGGCAGCCAATCCCTGCCGCTGTTCTTGGGAGGCGGTGTCGGGTGGAGAACTGCTGTTAGTTTGCGCTGTGTTTATTGTTAAGGTTGTGTGGATTTGCACTGCGGTACCCTGCTTAAATTCTTATGAGGAAATACATAGGTTTAATATAAGTTAATAATAATGCACGGTAAGTGCTGCTTTCGTGAGAAGAGCCCCTTCCTTTCGAACTGTTTTAACAACGCGTTTTAGCTCGATGGTAACGAGATTAGCGTTAAATGTAGGCCATGAAGTGATTTGTTTTGCTCGTAAAACTAGAGATGGTTCTGTATTTACACTTTTGTTCCTTCGGCTTACTGATTCACCTTGAATGCTCGGAGTTACATATGTGGTAGGCTTCTGTGTGCTGAACTAAACCGCACTGC
The DNA here is from genome assembly GCA_024416835.2 of Perccottus glenii. Taxonomy (NCBI): domain Eukaryota; kingdom Metazoa; phylum Chordata; class Actinopteri; order Gobiiformes; family Odontobutidae; genus Perccottus; species Perccottus glenii. The sequence goes on from CM044551.2 coordinate 17,087,115, forward strand.
GGGGATGGTCAGGAGGAGGGAATGAAAGCCAGAAGAAAGACAGCAGGCCAGGGAGGGTGGCGAGCTAAAAACACAGAGGGGAGGGAGACATTTAAAGGGGTGTTCTTGAACCTAGTTACAAAGTGTTAATATTGCATTTGTGTCTATTTTATCTTGTGTCTTATATCTTTCCAGAGTTGCCCGCAAATGTTCCAGTGGATAATCAAAAAGGAGTTTAGTGAGGAGTTAGATAAAGTTATAACTATGAGTGAAGGAAAAGTAAAGCAGGATTCACACCAAGGAATACTCTCTTCTGCTACAAGCATCCTGTAAAATGGCTAACTCGGTGGCCTTAGTGGTCAAAACTGAACTCTTACCACCACAGTCTCCTTTCCCGTCTCTTCTGGGATCCAGCGAGGACGTGGAAGATGACAGAGATAGGGGAGAGCTGGTGGACGGAGACAAGACGGGTGTGGAGAGTGGAGCAGAGGTGGTTCTAGACATGGTGACCTCCTCAGTTTCAGGCACAGGTCAGCAGCCTGAGCAGTCAGACCACCCTTACCAGTGTATGGATTGTGGCAAGAGCTTCAGGTGGTCGTCCAGACTTACACATCACCAGCGCAGCCACAACAACGAGAGACCCTACCGGTGCAACCTCTGCCCCAAAGCCTTTAAGGGCTCCTCTGCTCTGCTATATCACCAACGGTAGCCATTTAAAAGTGTTTTTCTACAGCCAATTTCCTGTTAAAACAATGTTACTCATATCGTAACAAAAATTGTTAGGATACATGTTTTCTTTAAATTGCCTTCAGATTAGTTCACATTGACAGATTCTACAGATTGATCAAAATTTATTGTATTTTATGTTTTTTCATTTTTATTTATTTATTTATCTGCAGATCTCATTCAGGAGAGAAACCATATAAATGTCAGGACTGTGGTAAAGCCTTCAAACGATCTTCTCTGCTTCAGGTGAATTTTTAGATGCAGTACTTTCACTTTAAGCACAATAGGGCAATTGTTGTTCTGAAAATGAAAGTGTTGAAATTTCTGATGGCTCTTAGGTCCACCAGAGTGTTCATACTGGAGTGCGAACCTTCTTGTGCCCCTACTGCCCTCTAACCTTTAAATGGAGTTCTCATTACCAGTATCACCTGCGGCAGCACACTGGGGAGTGCCCCTATCCCTGTGATTCTTGTCCCAAGGCTTTCAAGAACTCAAGCAGTCTGCGGCGACATAAAAATGTTCATCTTGGTCTCAAGCCTTACACATGCTCTGTGTGTAACAAATCTTTCACTCAGTCCACCAACCTGAGGCAGCACATGAGGATACACACAGGCGAGAAGCCCTATGTTTGCAATGAGTGTGGACGTAGCTTCACACATTCGTCAAACTTGGCTCTGCATAAAAACTCTCATTTTAATGTCTGCGCTGCAGGAAAAGACCTAAAGAGGGGTGAAGAAGTACAAAAAGGAAATGGCATAGTGGAAGTGGTGGTAGGTACAGAGGAGGTGACATCCTCCATGTTGACAGACATGGTAGGATTCGTAAGCCAGGAGGGAACTGATGGAGTGGGAGTGGGGATGGAGGAGGTGTTCTTGTCAACCACTAGACAGAATCCAAGTCTACTCACCCTCACCTCATCTGGGGGGAATGTCTGCACTTCCAGGGCTATAGGGACAGAAGTGCACCTGAGCACAGACACTGGGGCAAGTGTGCTGCTTTACAGCTGTGGCAGTTGCAGCCAAACATTTGGCACACGAACTGAACTTGAGGAGCACCAGTCCATCCATATGGCACCAGGAGAGCATGGGACCAGTGTGGAAACCGGACCTACAGCAGGAATGGATGTGGGGGATGGGCTTGTGGGAGCTGGGCACTTGTTGGCAGATTTTGAGGAGGTTGTGGAGACAACCACAGTATCTGAAAATGGACACACAGCAGAGGTGCTCCTTGGGCTGACGGGGGGAACGGACAACAATAACACAGTAAGTACAATATTTTGATTAGAAAATTTTCTAACATATTGATAGGGTAAATTATCTCTGCTGTATGCTTTGTGTAAGTTTTGGTGTTAGATCAAAGAGATGACACAGAAATATAAATGTTGTGAGACCACAAAAATATCATATTTTTGATATGCATTACTTTGTTTGTTCTTAAGAATGTGGGCTCCACCCAATCCCAGTTTGACCTTCTGCAGAGCTTGACGGAGGTGACTCAGAGCTCTGAAACTGTTCAGCCAGAGGCTAGAACCGCATGGGCAGGGCTGTCATGTGGCTACTGCAATAAGAGTTTCAAGACCAGCGGACGCCTTAACAGACATGTCTTACTTGTGAGAATTTTAACACTGCAATGCTAACATTGTCACAGCTATGTATTCATAACCCTTATTTTTATTGTTTTGTGTTCCAGACGCACACTCTTTCATCACAGGCTCGTTCTCAGTTCAGCTGCTCTGCCTGTGACCGTTCCTTCCCCCTACTTTCCTCTCTATTGACCCACCAGCACTCCCACACCCCTGAACAACGTCTTTTAGCTGAAGCAGAGGCTGAGATAGTGTGCCCCCCATCACTTTCCCTGTCTCTGCCCCTACCATCTTCTCCTAGCCAAGCTGACAAGCAGCAGGAAGGCCAAAGAGAGATCCATGTTGATATTATTACTGTCAGTGAAGAACAAGAAGAACAGCCATCCAAACCAATCAAAGCTCCCAAGAAGACTGGTGTTGGCAAAGGTACAGCTGCTGGAGGTAAAGGCAAAAAATATGTAAAATGGACTAATTCCTTACGGTTTTACCATCCTAAAATGTACTTTTAATTCTGCTTTATTTACTCTTATAGAAAGGCCATACCGCTGTTCAGAGTGTGGAAAGGCCTTCAAAGGTTCATCAGGACTAAAGTACCACATGAGAGATCACACTGGGGAACGGCCCTATCGCTGCACAGAGTGTGGAAAGAGCTTTAAGAGGTCTTCTCTTCTTTCTATCCACCAGAGGGTAAGGGTAACTTAAAGAAAAATAAAATAAAAGATCTTCAAACCCTAAGCTAGTAATTTAGCATGAGGGTTCTGAATTATATGGTGTTAATACTTTGGCAATAAGGTCAAGTCAAAACTGTTAACATTCCTGCTTGAATTAACCTAGGTACACACAGGAGTGCGGGCATTCCAGTGTCCTCATTGTCCTCTCACGTTTAAATGGAGCTCACACTATCAGTACCACTTGAGGCAACACACAGGCGAGAGGCCATATGTGTGTAAGGAGTGTGGCAAGTCGTTCAAGAACACCAGCTGCCTGCGTAGACATAGTCAGATGCACTCTGGACTGCGGCCTCATATGTGCCCCATTTGCTCAAAGTCATTTTCCCAAACATCAAATCTCAAACAGGTCAGTGTTCATACACAGAAAAATCAAATGTCATATGCCATTTCATTGTGGTTTGTATTTAACTGGTCTTTACCACATTTCTTTCTTCTTGCCTCTCTTTTCTCTGTAAGCAGCATGAACGCACTCATTCTGGGGAGAGGCCCTATCAGTGCACACACTGCAATAAATGCTTTACACACTCCTCAAACCTTCAGCTCCACCTTCGCACTCACTCCTCTCGTAAGGACTTCAAATGCCCTTACTGCTCCAAGGAGTTTGTCATGCACTCCTACTTGCAGAGACACATCCGGACCCATGGTAGTGCTGTTGCTCTGCCATGCTCCAGTGGATTAACTAAGAATGGAGTGGCAGTAAAAGCTAGTGTTGGGGGAGTTACAACCACTACAACCCTGCTTAACCCTATTACCCTGGAAACCTCAGGAAACAATGGCAGTCTGATTGTGTCCCAGCCAGCTCTCAATATTCCCCCCAACTCATCACAGAACTACTTTATGATACAGACAACCAATGGCCTGCAGCTTATTCCTCTGTCATCCCCTGCACCAACCCCTCCTCCTCCACCACCTCCATCCCAGCCTCAGAATTTCTTCCTCGTGCAGTGTCCCTCAAACAATGGCAGCCAGTCAAACTTGATTCTTGTTCTCGCAGCAAACCCTCCTCCTGCCTCTGAACCTCAAGCCCTTCCAGTGCTACACACTATCCAAGCCCTGCAGCCTGTTCTTAATCAAACACAAAGTCAAATACCACAATTTCAGAATGTGTCACAGCAACAACAGCAGCCAAGGATCATCCTCACAAACAACCAAAACAATGCAAAAACATGTGCCGGCACACCAACACACACAATGCTTGCTAACTCACTTCTGTCTAAGCCCATATTAGGGAGAAGCACAAGGAGAGTACGGGTTAGACGAGGCTGTAAACCCAAAGCTGCTGAACAGAAGTCTGTTGCAGCTCCTGCAAGTCAAACTGCAGGTGGACCTGTGTCAGTGACCACCAATAATACTGCTGCTAACACAACAACAGAGCCGCCACCACCGTCTGTACCCATCAGCCCCCTCTCCACTAACACTACTCTGTCAACTCCCTCTTTTTCTACTGCCTCAACCCTAACTGGGGATTCCTCGGGAACCCCATTAGCTGTTACTGTACTTACACCTGCCAACACAGAAACTACAGACGTTTCAGCTCCTAAAGAGCAGTTTGTTTTATGCTTTGATAATGAAGGATCAACTAAGGAGGAAATGAACACTGAAGAAGGTGGGGAGTCGTACATGTTACAATTTGAGGGGGATGTTTCCGGACAGTCTATGGAGGGAGGAATGGGGAGGGAGAACAAGTCTCTTGTGTTGCACTTCAATACCGATGAACAGGATTTAGAAAATACAAAAGATGGCAAAGGCAATATAATGTCACTTCTGCAAAACTGGGGGGACGAAAAACAGAATGAAGGGCAAGCAGATGATGGGAATCAAAGGGAGTCATATGTACTCCACTTTCACACACAGGGCACAACTCCCTCTGATGGCCCTTTTAACCAAGAGCAAGGCAATAATTTGCAGCTCACTTGTACACCCACTCAAGGTTTAGTGCCCCTTGACAGACAGGAGGTGGTATTTGAACTAGAAGGTGACACTAAGGTAGAGCATGAAACCGAAGAGGGTATGCAAATGATAGCTCTGATTGAGGAAGATAGGGTAGATGATGATGCTGCAAACCATATTGTCACTGAACATGGAGAAGCAATGGAAGGTATCTTTCAGCTACAAAGGGGACAGGAAATTGTCATAATTGAGGTCAATACGAGTAGCATAAGAGAAGGAAGTCTTGAAACAGGGGGGGATGGGGAACATTCTCATGGTGTTCGGTGTGAGAATATAAAGATACAGAAAAATGAACACAACTCCACAGTCACTGAAGGAGAACATGCATTAAATGACTCAAAATAGGCCTATAACAAACTATGGCTGCTGAGCCCTACCTGATTCAGATCTGTGTGCATGTTAAACAGATTTTGTGCTCAGTGTGTTAGCACTTTAATAAGAGACCATCCATCATGTTAGACAAGTGTTGAAATGCCATGATGCCACATTAGAAATGTTATACATTTATGTAGGCTTTACATGGACTTTGTAATATCCTTTAATATATATTAGCTTAAATTATGCTGTCAATGGCAGTTTGTTTATTATTGAAAAATGTTTTGTGAATAAATGTACTCTTTTAAATGTGTATAGTTTGTAGTGGCTAACCATAATCAATACAAATCAATAATCATAATCTATACAAAAATATGCAGTGTTTGAGTAAAACATAGATAAAAAGATATTGTGAATATTCTATAAAAATGTACTTCTTGAATACTAATGGCTGATTGCCGATGATATGGTGCTGCGGTTCGTCTGCATTCCTGAAAGCTCACGTAACGTAGCGTACGTAAATAACGTAAATGTACACATTGCCAACACGCTACGAGCAATAGCGCTAAACTCTACTCCAGAATACCTGCTCTGAGCGACAACCGACTGTGTTCATTCAATCAAACGTGCAAAAAGCAATGGGCTCATGAAGTCTCAACATAGCCTACGTGTCTATGAGCTGCGTATTTAAGGTGAGCTAGCCACCAGAGCATGTAGCACACTGCGGGCATGTTGCATATAGCCTGCAGCATTTCGAAAATACCTATGAATTAAATTATCTGATTTACTGATTTACCGGCATTACTTTTATCCTTTTTTCAATCCCCTTCTGTCTTTGTTTGGCGTACACATTGGTAGTAAATACTGCATTTCCACTGCTGGCCCGGCTACATGCTACAAATCGAAGCCTACATTATAAACTCAGCATTAACCAGTAGTCTACGTTCTTGGGCTGGTATTTTGGGCACTGCAGGTTACCAAGTCTCCAAAAAATATTACTTATGATTATTAAACTATAGTGTTTAAAGCTATTAATCATATCAATAGTAGAAAATAACTGTATTCTATCATCTCCATGTATTCACTTTATGTCCCAATTTTAGGCTTTGTGGGCACTTTGTGGATGTTGAGTCAGCAAAAGAAGAAAAGGTGATAGAGCAGTACCTTTATTGTACAAACACAAACCCTCAACATGGTAAGGTTGGAGTTGGATCAGGTAGTCATTAGGAGGATGAAGGAGGAGGACATTGAGATTGTCAAAGCCCTAATCAAGGTTTGTAAAGCTCTTGATAAATGGAAGATTGCTCTCATTTGGTAGATATTTATTTTTGGAATGATACCTTTTGTACTAATTTCTTTCCAGGAGGGCTGTGAGGGCACTGAAAACCGTCTCATTCTCCACATTCTCACTCGACCCCTTTGCCTTTTCATTCTGGCCGTTTTCTCCTCAATCTTACGCTGCCTTGTCCACTCCTTCATCCTGGCCCTCACTATTCCTGTCTTCCTGCTTATTGTCTTTCTCAAGATTACCATGCCACGATCTATAGGAGTTTTGGGCAGTAGCTGCCCATCTTGGGATTATGTTGGTAGTAGCTATAGGGGGACACAAGAAGAAACTCTGCCAAACCCTTATTGTAGAATCAGTGGAAAGACACCAGTGACAAAAAAGGTCAGTATAATCTGGAAACAATATTTTTTTTACCTTTTGGCAAAAAGTTGCCTCATAATTCTGTTTTCCTTTTTCAGCCAAAACGTAAATTAGGAGCTCAAGAAAAGAACATTTCAACAGAAAAAATCTCCCCAGAAAGGGAAAATGCGGCTGGACAAGTCTGGGTGGCGGACTGTGAGGGTGAGATCCAAGGCTGCATCTTCAGGGAGAGTGAGAAAAGACCAGGTATCAGGCGGCTCTGCAGATTGGTCATAAGCTCCTGGTATCGAAGGGAAGGCCTTGGTCGAATGCTTGTCCAAAGTCTGGAGCAGAAAGAAAGGGAAACGGGTGCACACAGAGTTTATGCACACGTCCCATACCCCTCCAAATTGGGAGAAGGCTTTTTTAGAAAGTTGGGCTATCAGCTTCTAGCTGAAGCCATGGAAGAGGAGGATGACGAGACAAAGTTGGAGACTCCAGAAAGAGGCTTTATGGGATATCCACTAACAAAGGTGTTCTACAAAGACCTGTGATGCCCTGAAGGCAATTGTGAAATAAAGTCATGTCATTGCTCCCTACATTTTTAAGTTAATGATTTATTTATTGTACATCCTATTTAAATTTTGTGTTGATTTTAGTGTATACTACATTTTGACAGTGTGACTTTACCTAATTTGCCAAATGCATAAATGTTTTTATTGTTATGCACTAAAATATTTAAAATGTTTTTTTTATTAAACAACCCTGTTGTGTGTGAATTTACTTTAATATTTTTAAGTTCATCAGAAAATATCTGGCAGTGACTGCAAATATGTCTAACCATCAAGAGAAGTGTGGGTGGATACAAGTTACAGTATAGACAGAGTATGTGGCTTCTGTCAGTCTGCTGAACGGAAGTCTACTTATCTGGGCCATTCAAAAAAATAATTCCTTTATTTATCAAGTTATTAATAAATCACACATGGATGTTATATATAATATATAAAATTTACGAGTGCTTTTATTGTTAGTGTTTTTTTTTTGGAGCAACTGAGAAGAGCATGATTATCATAGCATATTTAAAACTCAAGCAGCAGTAGTGAAATCTCAAAATGTTTGTGGTTTGAAGCTGTTTATGTGACTAAGTATATTTGTTCACAGCCCTTGAGTCTGAGGAAAACCTCTGTATGGTTAGACCTCGTGCTCACATTACGCTTTCTACCCTTGCACTAACCTCAGACAATGTAGGTATAACATCAGTTTGCCCTAGATGAACACCACAGGATGTTTGTTGAGCGTGACTGAGAATGGGAAGGAGACCTACAGTATCTCACCTGTTGCAGGCGTATTACAGGAAGGAATATAATAGTCCTTTAAATAATTTTAATGAAAACGTCAAGACAACCAGTAAAGCAACAACGGTGTAACATGCACAATAAGTGTGGGATGAAGGCAATTTACCTTGTAAAAGCCATATCTATGACACTTTCATCACATTCAGGTTCCTTCATCACTGTCAGTGAGCAGACACCTGTTAGCTGGCTCTCTACCCTTTCAATCTGAAGCTATTATTGTTGTCAGGAAACAGATGTGAGTTCACACACTGGAAAGAAAGTCTGTTTGTGACTGTGGTTATGTGCGTCTGCACGGTATGGCTGTGTGTGTGTGTGAGAGAGAGAGAGAGCATGTGCAGGACGTGGGCGGGTGGGTTTCGGAAAGTATGACTTGGCATTTTTTACACCCAGTTTCTGCCCCTGAGTACGGGTTAAATGCACAGCCATGTCTGGCCATTCTGAACTTCTCTACCACACACACTGACAGTGCATGAGATGGAGTAACTTGTGCACATGAGAGTTCATGTGAAAGTGAGAAATGACCTTGGTCAGCTGTGGTTAAACCCAAAGAGCTGGGTGGGAAGTGGTTACATATAGTTTGGCATCACATCAGCTTCTTGAAGTCAAGGAGACACAAAGATCAAGTGTGTAGAGACATTAGGCTTAATGCAGTGTCAGAGTAATGTAATATGATGTGAGGTTGCTCAGACCAGGCAGTCACACATGAAACTAAATTTTGGGGCACCACAAAATCAAAGGAGGAAATTAAAGAAATTAGTTCCAGATGATGTATAACCAATAGACTGCGTTAATGACATGGTCATTCAGATGGCAGCACACACATGGCAAACGCACACAGATGAGCTCCAAAAACAGCCATCCTGGGAAACGGTGAATTCCCCAAACCACAGAGTGCATGAGAGGGTGAGGGGAGTCATGGGAAAGAAGGATGCCTGCATGCAGTGCCACTGAAAGAACAGCCTTCGCCAGAGCTATAACAGACAGACTGTGTAAAAAATACACATCCTGATTTGGCAAAAAAATTATGACAATCAGATGAATGAAAGGCTTGCTAGTGATATTAATCCACACACTGTAGTCTGTCAGCTGTCCGGCCAGTCTAGCAGACACATTGGGTGAGGCAGTCTACAAACATGCACAGTTTGGAAAAACACAGATCAGAGGACAAAGTAGGTGTCAGGACCTTAAAACATTGGTAATGTCTTTGGCTCCCAAAAATTTGGGGATAATGATAATATATACAGCTTTCCTGTACACATTTAGTTACATCGGTGTTCCTTGGGGTCAATTTGACCCCCGGCTTTTTTAGCTGTATAAAACCTAAATTTTAAAATATCAAAATTATACACACTTTTGTACTGGTCTTTTGGGATATTATTAAAGTCTATATAACATCCAATTTATAATCAAAAAACTTTTCTCTGCTTTACGGCCCTCCCCTATAACAGCAACTTTAGTAATGTGTGAACCCTTTACAGTTTACACAACGTGGAAACGGAAAAAATAACCTTTATCAAAAACACATTTCATCATCAGACATTCATAGTTTATCCAATAAAGGAGAATAGCAAACATATACATTATAAGCTTGCAAGGTGGCTTGCACAATTATTTCACAGTGAAAGTAACATAGGGGAAAATATATCTGAGAGTGAGGACAATTTGAGGAGAACCCTGATTACGAGGCACCATTGAGACTTTTCTGATGATTGAGAAACTGCTCATAATGTATGTCAGCCCTTCCACTGTCTTGTGGATTGCTGACTGTTTGTGTGGCTGGGGGGTCCCCAAACGCGGACAGGAGTTGGAGTATAGGACAATGATTGCAGACTAGTCCTAGGCCACCTTCTCTCGAATGTTGAGAAAACCAAGAAACTGGTGGTGGACTTCAGGAGGAAGAGGACACCAGTGGAACCATCACCCCATTACCATTGTTGGAATTTGAGGTGGAAGTGGTGGACTGCTAAAAGTACCTGGGAGTCAACTTAAACAGCAGCTGGAGTGAAAGGCTGTGTACATGAAACAGACTCTACTTCCTGAGGAAGCTCAGGTCTATCAGTGTGTGCAGCAAGTTGTTGGATATCTTCTATAGATCTGTGGTGACAAGTGCAGCAGTGGTCTTTTGGGGGAGCAGTAGCAGAAGACAGAAATCAACAAACTCACTAAACTGATCCAGGAGGCCACCCACCAGACTCTAGAAGGACTTCACTGGACTAGTAGAGGAGCAGCAGAGCTTGTTTTCTTACTTACTCATTTAGCTCCATTGCCACAGTGAATGGTTTAGAACATAATTTATAATGTTCTCAATTCAACTTTACAATATCTTACCTTTGTGCAACAGATAGCTTCAAATACAAACATGCTATTTTGTGTGTAATGCACCCTTTATTAACGCCCCCTTATGTATAAGATATTGTTTACACTTCAAATATGCCTGTACATATGTAAATATATATAAACAATATGTAAATATAAATATGTAAATATAAATTTTTTGCTTATTTTGTTATAATACTCATTTGTGTTTTGTTGTGTTCTTTTTAGCAAAAAAGTTCCATCTAGTGAAATTATGTATTTTAGTTATGGGGGTGCTGGCGTTGAGGGGTTGGGGGGTTGTTGTGGTTTTATGTGTTATTTAAAGGGCTATTTAGATACTAAATAGTACTTCACACACAAACTTAAGTAAATAACATTTTCTGGTGGTTTAAAGTGACCACAAGGATAAACAATATTACAAATTTTGAAGATAATAGGAGGATTAAAATGTTCTAAGCAAGAATAATTATGAAAATTGTAGAATCACAGTCACATTGACAATGTTGACATGCACTTTAGAAAACATTCGCAAAACGTATTCATTGGCATTGTTACCTTGAATAGCAGCAGGATGTGATGGTTGATTTGTCTCATCTATAACCCTGCCATACTTTTGAATTTGCTTTGTCCAACCAGAAGTTGTCTTTGTTTAATACAGGATGTTTATGTTTAGAGGTATATGTTCTCAGTTCCTTCCCTCTCATCACACACACACTTTCACTCTTTCTCATTTACCTTCATTTATTCTCGACAATCGACAACGCAAGTCGCATCTTTTGAAATGATTGCAAAACTAGACAGGTGGGTGCAATAGATTCTATACATTCTCATAATAATTAATAATATTAATATTTTAGACATTTACTTGCACTAATAACTTGCAATGACATGCACTAAAGCAGGGCCAGTAAGTGCAATTGTGGTTTCAGTTATGATAATGATAATAACTGTTGTACAGTAGTTTCATTGAAACGTTTGAAACTGAGAGTGAGAAAAGTATGTGGTAGTAAAAGTTATTTGCCTTGGCACACCTTACACTGACCTAAAAAATAAACAGTGGGCATATATATATATATATATATATATATATATATATATAAAATATAAAATAAAAAAAATAAAATATATATGTATATATATATATTTTTTTATTTAATTCATAGTTGCTGGTTATCTAAACATATTGTTAATAAATTGTGTTTGTTGATCAATAGATAATTTATGCATTGTTCTTTGTCTCAGAGTACTTTTGCCCAAAAAAAAGTTTATCTACCATTATAAGAACATGCGCTGGGCCAAGGGTCGTCATGAAACATACCTCTGCTTTGTTGTGAAGAGACGTTTGGGGCCAAACTCTTTGTCCTTTGACTTTGGACATCTCCGCAATCGTAATGGGTGCCATGTAGAGGTACGAGTAAGCTGTAAGAAGGCCTGTGTTGTATGAGAAAAATGCTGAACAACAAACCTCATATTTACTGAGTTGTGATTTCTGTGCAGATTCTGTTTCTGCGTTACCTTGGTGCTTTGTGCCCTGGACTTTGGGGAGGTTCTGGAGAGAAGAGGCTGAGTTACTCAATCACTTGGTTTTGCTCCTGGTCTCCCTGTACCAACTGCTCGATTAAACTGGCCCAATTTCTTAGCCAGACACCAAACCTACGGCTCAGGATCTTTGTCGCTCGGCTTTACTTCTGCGACCTGGAGGAGAGTATGGAAAGAGAAGGCCTGAGGATGCTGAAAAAAGCAGGCGTACGTATAACAGTCATGAGTTACAAAGGTACAATACATCTGTTAATACATTATGCTTTTAAGTATTATTATTAATAGGCCAACCTTTAACAAAACAAATTGCTTTTACAGACTTCTTTTACTGCTGGCAGACATTTGTGGATCGGAAACAAAGCAGCTTCAAGGCTTGGGAAGGGCTTCACCAAAACTCAGTTCGACTGGCCAGAAAACTCAATCGTATCCTTCAAGTAAGCCTCTAAACATGTAAAATAAACAATATATTGTATTTTAATAATATATCACAAAGGTAATATTGTCTCTCTTTTCTGCTTCCCATAGCCATGTGATACAGAGGACTTAAGAGATGCATTTAAGCTTCTTGGTCTGTGAGATCACCAGAAAGCTCCTAGTGAAGTGTGTGAAGAAGAAATTGATGTGGTCCACTACAACTCTCTTACTGAGAATTAAACCTGAGAAATGCTTGTTTGTCCTGTCAAGGCTTAAGCCAGGTTCACCTTGTTTCTGTAGCCTAGATATATGCCAATACCTTATCAAATAAAAAAATACTTTGCTCTGAATGATGTCATGTTTTAAATCCTTGGCTGTGTGCAGCATAACTTGATATAGCCTATATAATATAGCTTACATTCAATTCAAGAGTGTCAAACACAGATTTATAAAGACCCTAGTGTTCAGACTTAGAGTTAGCAAGCTATATATAGTCCTAAGTAGGACTATATAGCCTAATGTAAGTCATGCACTTAGTCTACAAAAGTGTTTTTTCTCCAATTTAATATTTTTTAGATTTTGAAAAACTACACTGTTTTCACAGTAGCCTATTGTTTTAAAGCCACTGTTAATCTTTTTTATCTGGGGCATCTTCTTGTAACAAACATATTTTGCCAGACCAACCCAACTCTCTACACATTTTATAATTTAAAGTTTTGGTCCACCATTTTCGGTGTATCTTTTTGTAGCGGATTTGGAAGATAGTGTGCGCAACACAGCGGCTATTACGGTGTCGTTTCGTTTTACGGGTAAACCACTCACCGTCACAATTACCACCACCTGCTCGTTTCAACCACAGGAAAGTCAAGATGGCGACCGAGGGTCAGTCTGAGTACGAGTCGGTCCTCTGTGTCAAACCTGAAGTGAACGTCTACCGAATCCCGCCGAGAGCATCCAACCGGGCTGTCAGGTGAGTGGCCGCTGCTATATTACATTCAGCAACATCCGCGAGGTGCAGCGCGGAGCTGGCGTTGCCTCGGCGACCGAATAGCCCTAGCTTTATTACACGGCTATGCGCCATGGCCGTTAAGCACTGTTTGCGTTGTCTGTTTAGCAACAAGGTCACAAAAAATGTCCTGAATTTCTTAAACCGTCTATCACAATTCATAGGCATTTCAGCAGGGAGGCTGTGACCTGACCCAGTGTTTGACTGTAGCCTTGTTTTAGGACAAATCATCATACTCACAATTATTAAGAAGTAGCAACTAGCAAGTGCTAGCTTCCCCAATATTGCGTTTGTGATTCTTTTTTGTTCGATTGAGATTGATTTTAAGTGGTTGAGAATTAAGTCCAAACGTCATCCATTGTTAGGTTGAAGGACACTTAATGTTCGAGCATCAATTTGGCTACTCCATATGTATACAGTAGGCCTATTCTAGCTTTAGCCAAAACACTGTTACTGTAAGTCACTGTGATTACTAATCTAGGTAGTTTTGATTTTGCTGACAGCTATAGTACACATTCCTTTAATTCACCACGCAAGTTATTTACTTGGCATGTGCTGCAACTTGAGAGGATTATAAACTGAACTAAATAGTAGCATGTGCTTGAGAGTCTCAGGAGAGGCATGATTGGTTAACCAATGACCATAAGCATCGTGAGTAAAGCTGATGATGTAATAGCCTATGTTTGAGCCTTAGGTGGCTGTGAAACATCTTGGTCACGTTTCATTTTCTCATACATAGTCATCTTCAGAATCACAGTGTGGAGCAAGACATAACAAAAACACCAATTAGTAGTAAAAGTCAATGTCACTGCTGCGAAACCTTCACCCCCATGTCTGTGTGTGTGTGTGTCTCAGGGCTGCAGATTGGAAATTGGATGCTCCTGACTGGCAGGGACGCATGCGTGTGACGGCCCGTGGAAAAATGGCCTATGTGAAACTAGAGGACAAAATCTCGGGTAAGAGAGACACAGACAGGAAAGAGACATTGTTTACAAGTGCTGCTGCTGTTATAAATCATCTCTACTGTGTAGTCTCGTGTTAGCCATCCCCTCTCTGTTAGTCATCTATTCCAAGGTGACCTAGTCTAAGTCCTGACTGTTTGTTTAAAACAGCTGCTGCAAGTGTTACGTTTAGTTTAAAATACCTCTGACAATAAAAATGTGATCCATCATAATTTCAATGTCAATTTTAAGCTGAGAATAAAATGAATAAATAAATAAATAAATGTTTTGTCCAACAGGGGAATTATTTGCCCAGGCACCAATAGAGGAATTTCCTGGTATTGCAGTTGAAACAGTCAGTGACTCTAGCCGTTACTTTGTGCTCCGCATCCAGGATGAGAATGGTGAGTGTTGCTAACATTAAAAGTACCTGACTAAGCACACTTTGTTAATGCACCTTGTTTGTGTAGCACTTTCCCATCTTTATTTTCTGTTTATTTTTTAATGTCTGTTTACTTTTTCAACAGGACGCAGTGCATTTATAGGCATTGGTTTTGGAGACCGAGGGGATGCTTTTGACCTTAATGTAGCTCTTCAGGACCATTTTAAGTAAGTACCTCTATATTAATACCATTCTTGTCATATGTGCTAATATTATTCATTGTCATGACCTCAACAACCCCCATTTTTTTCAGATGGGTTAAACAGGACACTGAATTCTCAAAACAAGCACAGGCTCCAGATTCCACACCTAAACTGGACTTAGGCTTTAAGGAAGGACAGACTATTACTCTCAATATTGGGGTAATATGTTCATTGATCATTTTAGTACACATAGGCTCTTCTGGTTTTATATGAAACTAGTACAAAATAATGACTTGATTATATTTTACTGCACAACATTACTGTAACATTAATGTTATGTGCTTTAAACTTTGTGTGTTTGAACTCTCTCTATTCCTTTCAGCAATCCAAAAAAAAGGACAGATCTCGTCCACAGAGTTCTGGTGGTCTTGGGCTTCTTCCACCCCCTCCTGGTGGCAAACTTGCGCCACCCCCGTCTTCCAGAACCACCAATCATAACACGCAACCTCTAGCAGGGGGTAATGACACTGGTAGGTTAAAAGATACTTGTCAGACCACTGTAGTGGAAACTGTCTACAGGAAGTTATATATGACTCTGTAGCTTTCTTACTATACAACTTTGTACTACCTATTTGCTCTGGGGAAAAACATTGCTTTTATTCTTAAACTAACAAAAACAACTTTTGTGTCTTTTTTTACATCACAATGCTGTTTTTACTGAAACATTTAAAAAAATTTAATCCACCCAAAGGCAAAAGGCAAAAAAATTGAGCAAATAACAATGCTGTATTTCCTTGAATACAACAGTGGGCTCTGTTGTAAAGCTGTCTGCAGTGAAACACTAATGTTGACAGTCTTTATAATGCAGGTGGTTTGTAGACGTACGTATATAGGCATGTAAACCAAAACATATGACAAGTAGGCTACCCTCCACCTTGGTTTTATCTTTTCATTTTAGTTTGAATTCTAAAATGTAAATTAGAAGGCAACACTTTTTTGTTCATCTTTCCATCAGGTTGTTTGCTAGATCTGGATTCCAACTTGGTGACTCTATCCAACACCAGCACCACAGCCAGCGCTGACCTGTGGGGAGATTTCGACTCTGCGCCGCCTAAGTGAGGGAGTATTTTTGTTTGGATGTTAAATATAATACTTTTTAAGTGTAGAGATTTCTGCAGTATGCAACTTTGTTTTCCCCATCACGGGGTTCCAATGCTCTCTGCCAAGCAGGGTAACCCATAATACAGGTTTGTAATTATTTTAGTCTGTTATAAATTATTTATTTTAAATCTACACTAGTCTACCTGGTTAATTTTCTCTATGCTGATTTCATCAAACATGTTTCAACAACACCTAGTCTTTTTTTTATATGTTATTTCATCTGCCTCACTCTGTTTTCTCCTTTCTCCAATTCTTTCTTGAAATTACACTCAATAAAGATAGACATAGTAAATATACTATACAAAGAGTTCATGTACAGAGAAAATGTATTTTAAATGTATGTATAGGCTGTGTAGATATTGTCATTGGTACTGTCATATTTATTTTTGTTCACTGCAATCAGGGGACTGACTATTGTGAATCACCAGTATTACAAGGTGAGTGTGCTCTCTAGCACAATCTAGTGGGCACTTGAGATCTTTACTTTGGGAGAAATTAATGAAACACATTCAGTATTTGGATGGGTCTTGGAATTGGACGGTGTTATGAATCAGGTCTGGATGCATTTGAATGGGTGTTATCAAAAGAGTCTGGAAGCCTTTTCATCTGTATCTCTAGAGGAAACACATGATTTGTTAAATGTGGTGTGAGCTGTGCTCAACACAGCAATTGTGACTGTGAGTCACTAAGGTCACAACCTCTCCTGCTGAATGAATAGCTCAGTCTCTCTGCCAGTCTGAGGAGGGCTTTAACTTCTTGTAAAGGTAAAGGTTAAGGAAAGTTAGCTGGAATGTGACACAAAACAGTGTACTGTACAGACTCTTTAAAGTTTAAATGTAAATACCTAATGTGACATGAGTTTTCAGATTCTGAAATGGGGGACAATGCAGTCTGTGTATGATTCAGTTTTTTGTTGTAATCTTGTGTTCAGAAAGGTTGCTTATGTGGTATTGATTTTACATATGCACATATTGTGGCAGATGTGCAATGTCCATGAGTGGATCAATTGCAAAGCCTAAGAATCTTAGTGTCATTGTTTCTTGTGCAGATTTTATTCAAACTCTATATGTAAATGCTATTGTAAATGGAAATTAATATACAAAGTAAAACTTCACTAAATCATCTCTTCTCTTTCAGTTTTTCTTAAATGAACTATTAAAAGTCAAAACAGTCTATACATAAAATGTATTAAAAACACAATTTTACAGTAACTGTATTTTATTGGATATAAAAATGCAGTAATATGTAGTATTATTGAGTGGCTTAAATGTTCAACAGAGCAGGTAAAAAGATAATTTTGTGACACTGCTGCTCTATGCACATTACTATTACTGTAATAAATCAAATCATAAACCACACATGGTCTGTGTCAGCAACATTTACATGATAGTAGCTCACCTTTAATATTCACAGACAATTAACTGATAAAGATAAATACAGATAAAAGTCATAAGTGGCACTAGTGTGTTACATTTGAGAGTGACTGTGCCCAGTTGTTGAGCAGTAGATTTATAGTGTTTATGACACATCTGGGGCTCCATCACACCTTGTTTGCCCAGGTTTTGGGGTTGCTGCGGCGATTGGGACAGCGTCTCCGGTTATTAGACCTCTCAATTCGTCTGGGCCACCCGGACAACTCTCTGCACCGTTCAGCTGGAAGGAAGGAATCCAAGAGGTAACTCTAAACTCTACCAGTTTGTGGCATGCTGCTTCTTGTGCTTGTAGTGCATCTCACCTTTCAGATACTCATCCTGTGCACACGGTTCTCATGCAGATCTCATTGTTGATCACATAGACGCGAGGGAGGCTGTGTCAGAAAACTGGATTAAACATTGGGCATATACAATGAACAGGTACTGGTACAGTGCAATGATAATGTCAAACAAATATGGACTATTAATCACACTTATTGTACGTAAATGTTTTTCAAAATGTGTGTGACCTGTAGAGACATAAGCCACCAATGCATCTCTTGATTGGCCGATGAACCGAGTACATCCTGGTGCACGGATACATTTCCTCTCTGCAGTCTGGACAGATAGAAAACATATTATCTGGAACTTATACTTTTACTTATAAAGATAAGAAGTGTCTCAAATGTCCCAGGCTAGACTTGTTTAGCAATAACTTACTGGCAGGTAAAGATCCTCCAGGTGCCTCTGTAATCTCTAGACAAAAGGAGGGAAAATTAACTCTGGCTGAGAAAACATCTAACAAGTGACCCATTGCAGTTACTCAGACTGACAGATGTCATGCAACGTAACACGTCCTAATCTGAAGTGTGACTTATGAGTAGAGGGGCATTACCGGTCTGCTGGGATTGGGCTCCAGCTGTGAGCGCTGTGGAACAGAAACCACATCAGGGGAGCGTTTCACAGCATAAAAAACAAACACATAGCAACTCAACCATAATTAAACACGATGATTTGTGTGTTCTGTTTGGCACAGTTACCGTGGAAACTGCAGAGGAGCAGGACCACTGGAAGCTTGCCCATTGCTTCAACTTGTAAGGTTTATGAGCTGGAGGAAGTCAAAGAGGAAAACAGTCAGGATAATTTCACAGAGAGGAACTGTTCAATATACTCTCCCAACGTTTATGCACGGTTTATGTTTTCCTTCATTTCTTCCTATATGAATGGCAAACCCTTTTCAACTTAACTTGTAATTTTTTCCTCCATTTAAAACGAAAGAGGTGTTGTCAGTAGTTTGTCTGCAGTCAATTAGTGTTGGAACACCCAGCACTATTGTCTATTCATCGAACTAAATCCTAACTAGACCCGAAGATAAACAAAAATGAACTAAATGATAAAATTATTTTTTATATAAATCTTTAGTGCTGTCACTTTTGCATGTCTTGTTTTCTTCCAACCCTGTGCCATTCCACTCCTGATAGATCAGTGTTATTTTGGAGTCCAAGACATGAGTTCCCACTAAAGAATGTGTTTTTTTGTGCCCTATTCAAACACCCTCCACCCCTCCTGTGTTGCAGTCGCACATTCTTTTGCAGCTTTTTTTTTCATTGAACATATTAGTGCCGTCCAACTGTACAGTCATCATGAGCCAGAATGAGCAGCAAAGTTGGGCGACACCTCTTGAACAAAAAGACACTTAGACAGGATGGAATTTTCCCAGGATTTGGTTAGAGCATGTTTTTGCTAATTTAATTGAGAGAGTGATGTTCTTCTGTCTGCACTTTTAGAACATCCTATTCAACAACACAACATTTAGATTATCTATCCAAAAGAAAAGTGTCCCCTCTTGTAGCCTGGGATGAATTAAAAGAAACAATAAATTCATACTCACAACCTGTGCTGTTGTTCCACCACTGCTTAAGTTTTATTAAACCTTTTGTCTTCACTCGTCTCTCCTCCTTCGATTTCCTCCCCCCTCCGCTCCTCCTCCGCCGTTCTCATCCCATGATATTTTTTTCTTACTTTTCACAGCCGTGTCAAAAAACAAAAACTAAAATACATACAGTTAATAATGAATCATTGGCCCCAGCACAGCCATCTCATTGGGTTTTTATAGACACCTCATAACAAAAAACCTCCTTAAAATAATGGAACAACAGACTTTTAGTTGTACATACTAATTGGCTGGCAGTAGTAACTTGTAGGCGTCCAGGGACACTTGTAATACTTTGGAGAGACAAGAGGGGGCGCAGTGCACAAAGAAGTCACAGTGTTCCTGGCATTAGACTACAGGCATGACCTGTTAGAGATGAATAATGTGAGCAGTGCTTTAGGACATTAAGTAAATAAGTTTTTTCACACTTATGGTTGGTTATGCACACGTTTAATGAAAACACATTTAGGTCAAGGCCATGGTTTCATCTCTTTGGACTAGTAGCTGCTGTCAAAGGAGAAACCTGAGGCTGCATGTACTTGGCTCATAGAAATATTTCTACACATAGCTCTGAAGACAGAGATAAACCAAACCCTCACTGACACTCACCCTATGGTGGGTTTGGGCAGTTGCAGTGGGAAAGAGACACTCATCATTTCCCTGACATATTGGGGTTAAATGCATCTCAGAGTGTTCGCGTGTGCTGTGGGCCTAACAAGGTCAGCTGGGTGAGGCCGTTGACAACTTGACTGATTGAAACAGTGTAAGCAGAAGAGAAGTGTATAGAACAGCCAAGAGATTGATCAAATGAAACTGCCATAATGATCAGGCTGCTTTGCCTTCAGAGGAATCAGGAAAGTCACGCTGGGGCAGCTGACGTCAGGTGTGCAGCCATAAAGCAACATCAAATAGTTATGGCAGACATACCAGATAGTAAACACATGATAATCTCTCTACTTGTTTATTGGCTCAAAGCAATGCAGAAGGCATGCCATTTCTGCAATTCATACATACTCTCTTACCGACCGCCATTTGATCCTCGTCTCCTGCTATTCTCTTTCCTTCCCCTATGTGACAAACAGCCGATACATTATTTCTACAATTCTCCAGATTTCTTGTACGAAAGTGAACCCACCCAGACACTCTTGGACCGTGGAAGCTAACCTCTCCTATTACAACATTAAAATTTCTACTCAATACATTTTAAGTGTGACATCCTTCTGTGGCAAAGTGATAATAGCTTACGGTTGTAAAACACAACTATCAGTATCATTGCACTCATATCTCTCTATCCTGTTTAGTTGCTTACATTTGTTGGAACAGATTAACTAAGAGAAAGCTTCCAATATCATGTAGGGGAATAAATATTAATCAACCGCAAGTGCTTTGCTTTGCTATAGGTATATCTTTCAAATCTTTTGACATGTTAGCCCTTTATTTGCCACGCACTTGCCATTAATCTGGCTCTAATATCGGCCTCAGCTCAGTGTCTGCTTATGCAGCTATCCTATGATTTATTTTATCATCTATTTGTACAATATCCATTACATCTAATATATTTTACCACGTATTGATCTCCCAATCCATCACACATGGTGACCACTGCTTGGTGTGGTGACAACACAGGGATAAACTGATGTGGACCAGAACATGAAGACCTTTGAACTTAAGCCAGATATACTGGGTTGATGTATGACTGGGATAAAATGAAACATCTATTGATGCTTTGCTGACAGCAAATGGAATACAATCCTGTCTGTCAGTGCATTTATCATCTGCTTTTCTGTGAGTTATGTTTGACTAAAATCTGCTATAATGTTGAATTAAGCAAATATTAAACTGTTAAACTATATTAAACTAAAATGTTAAATTTGATGAAATGGTTGTGTCTGTGTCTGTAAGGCCTGTTAGCCCTGTGACTAGCTGTCCATTGTTCAGGCTGTACACTGCCTCAGACCCAAAGAGAAACAGCCACCCGTGAACCGCAGTGGGATAAGACAGATAAGCAGTAAAATGAGTGATTTTTAAAAATATTTATTTATTTATTTATTTTGTCGGGACGATATATTATATGAACATGTGTAACAAATGCTCCAGCTATAAATATGTGTGTAGCCAAACATAAAATAACACACAGAAAAACAAAGAGTTAATACAGACAAACCAATGAAATGGACTTATTAGTTGTCACTAGGAAATTACTGTAAATAAAACCTGTTTTGTAATATCAGAATGAGGTACCAATTGAGAAAACTGATAAAGACAATGAAAAGTTCATAGTGAAATGTGAACAGCTTTCTCTTTTGTTGGCCGTTGTTAAGTCCAGACAACATACAGTAACTACACAGAGCATTCTGTTTTCATCATTTTATCTCTGTCCTAATGGACCATACACAGATTCACACCTCCATGAACATCTCTGTTTTGGCACTCTGTTGTCTCCAAGGCCCACACCATGTGTTTCCATTTGTCAGGCTGCAGGCCTTCATTAACTCCACACCCAAGCATTACATAAACATTGTTGTTCCCTAGCACAGTTCTCACAAACAAATATTTCAATATCATTCAAATGCCGGGTATTACTTGCCAGTTTGCATGTAGTGATCAACGTTACCATTGATCTACCAAACAAATGTGCAATGAGGGGCAATGAGGGGCACTGAGAGTCCGATGGAAAGGCCGGCACAGACTATCCTGATATAGCAATAGCCAAGATGAAAGACATGGATAAAAACAAGTGCCTGGGATGAGCACAAAGGAAAAGTAATCAGCATCAGGGACAGTGTTCAAAGGAGGCGGGGGACTTAATGGGTGAGATGGGTCACCATGTTCCACCAGTTTGTATTGTCACAGGCCTGTAAGCTGCAGATAGTCAAAGGGAGGTGATGATGTGCAGGCTTTGTAAATAGATGGATCTGGCAGCTATTTATAAATGCATCTAGAGTGGCCCTTAGCAGGGGTTAGCACAGGCCCTTCTGACATGGACACTCAGTTACACTGCACATTAGCAGCTTGCTACCAACTGGGAGCTACTCCAGACTTAAATTGAAGAGTTCATTTGAAAACTTGAGTGGCTGGGACCAATTAGGACCACTAAAATGGATTTGGGCTTTGAAAACCTCAAAGAATAAATGACAAGCGTCAGTTAACTGATTTTCAAAATTGCTTTTATTTGTTGTTTTTTGCAAATGAACTCTTCAATTGTAAAAGAGTGCTTACTCGGCACTTAGACAATAATTTCTTAATTGTTGCGTAATCTCACTAACTTTACCTTTAATGCAAGTCAGCTGCTTTGACATTTAGGGGGCACCACAAATAGCATGTGCAGCAATTTCTTGACTAATAGTTTTGACAGATGTTTTCAGAGAAATTTGTAGCCTTTACAAGTGCTGTCACTTTAATGTCAACACAGCCATTCATTGGTATATAGTACTACTCGTTTTACCCCAACTAAAAACTAAAACACGAGCTGATGAAATGAATGTCATACATGCACCCTTATTGGGATGAAGATGTTTCTAATGAAGCAAAAGACCATCTCACTGTCACCATTGGCTTGTATTGTTCAATCCAATTTTAGATGTGCTTCCTCTGATGTCGAGCACCTGTTGCTTCACAGTGTCAAAGATGTCTGAGCTTTCCCTGGGTAGGTATACGTTTACAGGTTTCTCAAGGCGACTGTATCAGTTTGTGAAATGGCAAAGTGCGATACCATTTAGATGCATTAATTGAATAAGTAACCTTTTCCCATATGAAGGTTGGTCATACCATGTGTGAACTGTTTTGATCCAGATGCATGTGTACCGTGGAGATATTCTGGTCAAGAAATATTGTGGTCGAGTAGATCTTGCTATGCCAGCAGACAAGGAGTAACAGGAGCCGTATACTGTTGCATGGATAACATTTTGATAAAGCTCAACAGGTGCTTTATTTACACTGCCATTCTAATTATTTAATAACAGTTTCACACATTTCTGACTTCTTCATCTCTTTTTAATAAAACACACACATAGAGGGATTTGTATATACATTGAAATAGGCGACTTGTAAAAATGTAGAAAATAAAGCACCTTAGTGACAGTAAAATCGAACATTAGGCACCAAACAAACTGAACCGAGCATTTAAGTAAGATCAAAATTTTGCAAAGGATAGGTTTATCTCTCCCCTTTTCCCTCCCTCAGCAGCTTCTCCTCTACGCCTCCAGCCTCTCGTATCTTCCTAGCCTCATTTTCTGCCTCCTCAGCCTTCCTCCTTTCCTCCTGCTCTGTCTCCATGAGCCATGGTCCTCCCAGATAGCTCAGGATTGTCTCAGAATTGCCACGGCGCTTAGGCTCTGGGTTGAGGAGCTCCTTAAAGAGAGTCATTGCTAGTGGGCTGATGCCATCGAACTGTGAGGGAGGAAGGTTGTCCTTATGGCGCTCCTCCATGATTGTGTAGCAGTCTGTGTTGTCATTAATTGTCTCGTTTTCAGCCTCACGGTCAAACCACTCCTTGTACCTCCTGTATCTGTGGTCATCGTGGCTGCTCTCCCCCCATGGGAAACAACCAGTGAGCAGGCAGTAAGTGAGCACACCAAGAGCCCAGCTGTCGATACTGGTTTCCACTGTGATCCAAATGTCCTCCATCTCGTCCTCAGTGCCCTCTGCCTGCCTCCTCTCCCACTCCTTATCAGCCTCTTTGGCGGGCTCCACCTCGGGAGTGCAGAACGGGGACTCATACCAGACGGCGCGCACAGTGGAACCTATGGCCCGGGCCAGCCCGAAGTCACCCAGTTTGACCCAGTGGCACGAGCTGTCACACAAGAAGATGTTCTCAGGTTTGATGTCCCGATGAACGAAGCCCAGGGAGTGAAGGTGTGTGACTGCGCCACTTAACTGGGCCATTACCCTCTGAATGCAGTCCTCTTCCATTCCAACCTGGAACAAAATAAGTCAACAAAAAATATGATGATAAAATAAAATTTTAGTAATAGAACCAGTCAACCCAAAATCCAAAGCAATAACTTAAATGGACCACCTTCTTCCAGATGTAGTTTATGTTGTGACTTAGGTATTCCAGTGAGCTTTCAGCAGTACACCATACCTTAATTTTTTGTACATTTTTTACATTTTTTGTCATTTAGCAGACACTTTTATCCAAAGCGACTTCCATTAAGCTTCCATTCACCAGTGTTACTTTTTACATTTAGTAATTTTAGTTGACGCTTTTATTCAAAAGCGACTTCCATTAAGCTTCCATTCACCAGTGTTACAGCTGGAACACGGCTGGAGCCAAGGTGGGTTAAGTGTCTTGCACAAGGACATAACAAACAACAGCATGAACTGTGGGGAGAGCGGGAATCGAACCGCCTACCTTGCGGTTGAAGGACAACGTCTCTACTGCTGAAACACTTTGCCCTTGCAGTGCCATTATTTTGTTGCTCAAATACACAAAAATAGCCACAACATAACTACATTAATCTACAACGCTCAAAAGAAAATAGAGGCTATAGATTTAGATATCTAAAATGGTCCCAAGCTGTTGTGGTTTTGGGGTTGTGGCTGCTGCATTTCATTGAGCCCTCTAAGCCACCATGCCTTTGCAAAACACAGCACAGTTGGCACAATAACCTACGTCACTAACACAACTGATGACACTCAAAGTCCCACAACCCACATGCTTGCCACTCATTCAGTGAGAACTGGGAGCCTTATCAGTAGGCTTTTCAGTTACTGGCAGGGCCACTAGAACATTAAAGGGCAAGCTGTTATCAAGAAAGTTATTGCTGAGAGAACAGAGGAGACAAGAAGGACAGTGTATTATTCCACTATGGGAAAAGGATTAATATGTAATTAAATAAATAAATCCATGCTTTTAAAACCAAAATGAAGTTGTTATGGCACTCTAAGCAGGATGTTATCAGCTCATTTCATGCCACACAAACTGACCTCTGACACTATTACACTGTAGAGGTCACCGTATAGGCCGGCCTGTTGGGCAAACACATAGTAGTCGGGTGTGGAAAAGAATATGCCAAGAGCACTTGTCAGAGAAGGATGGGTGCAGTAGGAGAGGGAGAGGTTGTATTCCCGCAGAAAAGACGTTAGAGAGGTGGACTCTCGGGGGAAGAATTTCAGAGCCATTGGGGAGCCTGAGGGGAATAAAGTAAAAATATTATTTGTGTGTGGAAAAGGTTGATCAGATAAGAGTGTATTCAATCATTGATACTGCGAACAAATATAACTTCCCCTCTGGGCTTACTCAATTACGGCGCTGCTGCAACCTAATCCTAAAGAATGTTTGAAAGCGCTTCATTACAGCAACAGAAGTGCAAAAGGTTAAGTGAACACTCTTAAATGCCTGTTCTGTCTTCACGTTACTGCAGCTCTGACCTCTCACAACACAGCTAATTTCTTGATTCCAGAAAGCTGAGAGACAGATAAACATGTGTGTGGGAGATCAACCATTTCACAGTTGGGATTGGGCATTAAAAGCGTTTAGGAGTTTTAGCAAGGCTATAAAAATAAAACCTAGGAGTAAATTTTAAATAAGTTCTAAGCAACTCATGACCCTTGGTGTTGTACTGACCCCTTTTTTTGTGTACAGCCAACATCACTTTTCCGTAGGAGCCCTCTCCCAGGAGCTTAACCACGTGGAAGTGGTTGGACACCTTCAGACTTGTCATGGACTGTGCTGACAGGAAACATAGCTCATCCAGATCCTGAGCTGCTGTAGCCTGTTCATACAAACATATACAAAACCAGATTAGGAGTGTCATGGCGTTATGAGTCCAGCTGATGAGTGGTCCACTATGTGTTGATGTGAATAATAACTTCACAGAATGAAGCCTGAATCTGTAGCTATTTGGAGATACTGTTGAGAATAGTTGTAATTGTACAAGCAGAGATCTGTTTTTTATATTCTAACTACTGTAGTTTGCTACTAGTTTGGGTCAGGGCTGGGAGCAGCAGGTAGGGGCCTGATTGGCTTCCATTAGAAGTAGAACAAAGGGTCACACCTGCCTTACTATCTGAACATGCTCCACATATAGTTAAATGTATAATGTAGTGTATATGTGTTTAGTAACAGTGTTCAAGAAAGCATAACATCCATTTAAAACAATTCACAATAAACATTTATTTTTGTTAATGCAAACAAAAATAACAAAATGTTTACGCCACTATTAAAATGGATAAATCAAAATCTTATGAAGCAGTCTTTCATTGCTATATTGATTCAAAGGGTTCCATAGAAAATATTAAACGTATACTGCCAGGGTGTTCTCATCTGGCAGCATTATCACATTGTCTTATGGACACACATTTGTCACTGTCACTCAGTCTGTATTGTAATTCACTGTCTTGTAAAGTCATACATGTAATGACACTCTTTGAAGAAGAAGAGCCCCTGTACATAGTCCAGAAAATTAAGAAGGCTGTCAACACAGACACATATAGCTTCACACAAAAGATAAAATAACAGCAAGGCGTGTTTTCGCTTGACCCTCTGCATGGACAGTTGTGTAATTGTGCTTAATTTAATTAAACCAAGCGTCATTAAATTGAATTAGGCCTATTACATCACAGTAACATCACTGGTGTGTAGTGTATTAACATTAAAGTTCACCTTTCAAAATGGACAATCAACATTATATGACATGATAAATCTATGTTTGAGTTTCCTAAAACTTTAGGTCACGATCAAGATTTAGATGAACAGATGCAACAAAAAGCATATGCATAATTCTCTTGTTTTAGTGTGAGAACTTTATTTTTGTCCAAAAGCAATTCAAATGAGCTTGCACTTTTAAAAAGTCTAGGTGTTAATTTATAATTTTCTCTTACCTGCTTTAAATGAATGAATTGAAGAAAAGTATATTATGGAACTCGCACTTACTCTATGCTTTTATGTGGTTGATGCCCTAATTTAATCTTGTTATTTATAACAAGGACAATAAAGTACTGTATTGAACTGAAGATAATTTAATTGAAACTATTGGGAAAATATAGGCTTTTCCAAGAGGATTTAACTGCTTGCTTACATATATGCATATAGCACAATGAGCAGGACATTCTGAAATCAAGCTTGTACTTGTAAATAGAGGTGATTATTAATAAAACCCTATTATGATAATAGCCACTGGCAAAGAAGAGAGTGACAAAAAGTCTGCTGGGTTTTTGCAGGAGCTAATATAATTAACAAATTTGAAGTATCAACTGTGGGTCAGCTTTGTGATCAGCTTTACAAGCTACAAAACATGTGCAGCCTCTTAAAAAGTCGTCACATTTGTTACATTTGCCCCAAATCTGTATGTCATCTTATTATATATATTTTTTGTCATGTTTTATGTTGTAAAGAGTATACATGGTACATCACTGTTGTATTGTAAATATAATGGGCGGGTTCACTGACCCTTAAATATGCAAGTAAGCTGTAATAATACATTTATAGAAAAGAAAATCTAATACTTACTGCCATTTTTTTCGTTACTTGCTTGATTCAGATTCTCAGCATCTAAAGAAAGAAACTTTGTGCCAGCTACTATTCTTTTAAATTTGCACTGTCCTGTGCTAAATGTCCAGACTGAGAACCTCTTTGCTCCGTGGTTCCATGCAGCAGTAGAGCAGCTTTAAACCAGGTTATAGGTGTTTACTGTGGACCTAGATATTGAGTATGTGTTGCTCCCCAAGAGACGCACTCTGAAGCCTCTCGCTCTCTTTTCCTAGCCTTATGCCAGCTCTCTCCCTGTCTGTCGTATGTTATGCTGACGAATACGCGCAAACCAACTACGAGGCATGTCAAGCCTCTCCCTGTTCTACACTCTCTTCCACTACAGTGCTGTGTTAATATCCTGACATTTCCAATCTGTCACTCACTCTGACCATTAACCCATTCTCCTGCCGTGTCACTCCTCAGTTGTCACTCACTTTTCATGCCATGCCTACACACACCCCCTTTCTCTTTCATGCCTCTGACTTTTTCTCACTCGGTCTGTGCATCTGAGTCAGTGAATTCCCCTCAGTGTCTAGGATTCCACTTTTAATCAACAGCTATGCTTGAATGACTGGAATTGGCCAACAAGTAGTAGCCATGATCCCTGAATCTTAGAGGGATTACCGAGTACAGTTAAGCATCCCAGTCATGAAGCCTTTTTTTGCCTAATTTTATTATTGTTATTATTTTTTACTTTACTGCCCTTCAATAGTTTCAGTCTATGTGCAGGATATAAAATGTTCACTTTATGTCACTTTTCATTAAAGTTCCTTCTGGACCTTAAGCATCATTACAATCCTCAAAATGTTTAGTAAAGCCTGTAAATATAGTATTAGTGTAGTATAATAGTATAAATATTGCTATAATGGTAGGAAAAAGTAATTTGATGGTCAGGACTAACTTTCACTCGTCAAAGCAAGAGCTAAATCAGAATCAAAGATTAAACCAAGTCTAAACCTGGATTAAACAGGTCTAAACTGGGACTAAATGTAGAAATAATCCAGGTCTTCACCTGGACCTTTTCATTTGGACGCACCACAGTTTGATTTAAAACTCTGTTTGGACAATTTTGGATGATTTTGACAGAAAGATAAGTAAAAGTCTATAAAAAAGGAAGAGTATAGCGCTATTACAATACAAGTCATTTTTGCAATATGAATATTGTTATTGATAGTATTGCAATAACAACACATTTGCGATTTATTATAGTGCAGCCCTAGTATAAAATACTTAAGTGATCTCATCTCATCTGGTTTATAAAATATTACGGGTTAAACAATGAAGTTTTAACAGATAATAAGTTTCAGCCTTCACTGAGGCCTAAAATCACATTTCTTATTCAAAACCAATTTTTAATTATTCTTTGCCCTATGCCAGCAGCAGGTCAAACTTCATGTCCAACTCCTGGCTACCTTTAACTTTGGTCAATAGTGCAGGACTATCAATGCTCTTGACTTGATCTTTGTGTGTTACATAACACAAACACCGCCTGCTGCCACAACAGCCAGCCCCACTCAAGTTACTGCCACTACTGAGCTGCTGTCCAACCGTGACCACCACAACTTCCATGTTTGTCCTAGCACCATAGGGTCCTGTGGCCCCTGCTGTGACAACCTCCTTCACTCTGCCACCAAAACACAAGCTTTGCTGCTTCCACCGTTGACCCCAACATAGAAGTGACACTTAATTCACAAAATACACAAGCAATGCATCGTCACTATGCACGCAAAATATTCCGACAGTGTATCTTTAAATATTTGGATTTACTAAGGCTGTATTTAGAGGCATGCGAACACCCAGACATAAATGATGACAGTTGGACATGTAGACAAGTTACATAAGGTAGGTATTTGGTTACGTTTTTTTTGCACAATTTTTGTGAATGGACATGGATATGGTTAACCTTGGGACCAAACCCAAAGTGCTATTCAAATTAACTATCATCTTAAAGAATGAAAGAATAAGGGTATCTGTAATTTGCAAGATTTAATTAATTAATTTGACTACATCATATGGATTTCCAGTTAGTGTTGAAACTTTCAAAAATGTGCCTTTTGGAGTCAAAGCAATAAACGTTTGAATAAAAGTATGAAGATTAACTGTGACATAAAAAACAACTGTCGAATAGCTTTGGTGACAGTTATAATCACCTGCTTTTTTGGTTATCTTCTTGAGATTAGTGTTTCCAAAGCAGTGCAACAAATATTTAGTCTGCAGTGATGAGATCTGATGTTTTCTTCAGCTAGTTTCCCATGAGGGAAGGCAAAGATAAAAGGATATAGGGAAGGGGAATAAAGTGGGAACACACATGCATAGCAGCTGTTACTATGTTCTGACCTGAGAGGCTTACCGTGTGTCACAGTAATACACTGTGCTTACAAAAACAAAAGGCAATGAAACTAGCTCCTCTGGGATCGCCTCAGCTCAGTCAGTTATTTTATAGTCCATGGTCAGTTCAAGGGGGCCTCTCTGTGGACAGACTGTGCTATGACACTAAACAATTCTAAACTTTTCTGTTTTATTATAGGATGATAATGTTTATAGTTGTTACCTTACAATTTTTTTCCAAAATCAATTTTACAATTCACAGACCATTAGGGGTTTTTGGACCAGGGAAACGTAGTGGAAAACATCTGGAAATAAACATTTAGAAATGCTACTTCAATTTTTGAAGTGGATTGAAGTTGAACTGGGGAGCACAGTATACTAAAATGTATTTATTTCGTATTAAATAAAATCAAAAGGTAGCTATAGAGAGCCACCATTAGCCTATTCCTAATTTGATTATATATATATATATATATATATATATATATATATATATATATATATATATATATATATATATATATATATATATATATATATATAGTATGGAGAAGGTATAATTAATGCTTTTTACATTTATCGTCACAGTTAAGGATAATTAAAGGATAATCAAAACTTAAACAAATAACAGTTAAATTAAATTAATAGACCTAGACTAGGCTACAGCCAAGTAACGATCGTAGTTATATTTTCCTCGTACTTTTTATTTTGTGCCTCTGTTTTTTTTGGCATCTTTATCTTTATTTTGTTTCTTATAATTCTATCAATAAAGGGGTACGTTAAAGATTACTGAGATTTCCATAGATTGTATAATATGAAAACATGCTGCAGGGGGTGCGGTCTTTCCTGTAGTAAAGAACGGAAGCGGAAATTCGGCCATCTCCTCGTACACTGAAGCTACAAAAGGGTAAGTGACAACTTGATTTGGATATTTTCCCATGTTTGTTATCAATACTTTTTTGACATAGCATGTCATTTCAGCGTATATTTTTCGCACTGACATAATTCTGTACCAGTCTTTTAGACAGCATGTTCAATCTTGCAGCCTTTTGCTATTTACGAAATAGCAATAGGCAGCTAATCCACTAGCCTGCTAGTAGAGCAGCAAGTGATTGGTTTATCAAACTGACAGTTATAATTGTTTATTTTGTTTCTCGATATGATATGTTGCTATAACAGAAAAAAACATTCCCTGACTTAAAAGTTATCCTTTACGTGCAACTAAATGTGTTGCATGTTTAAACTTTATCCAAGACTGACTCTATTGTGCTAAGTTAGCAAACTGTTTAGCTTTAGTTAGCTTAGATGTGAATGAGGGAAAGGTGTGCAGTTGACAGCTTATTTCATGTTACTGTTTGTACAGAACAGTTGTGACGGATGTAAGCTTGTTATATTGTGCTTGAGTTCCAATTGTATCATGAAGTGGGGGCCAAACTCTGATCACACACCCGATGAGTACTGTGTCTACTACCCAAGTCAGTCAACCCCTCAGTTGTTTAGCATAAGGGCAATAGCAGTGTCATTTATGCCATACTTGGCTGACGCTGGCTAGGTGTGACCACAAGCTGTCTCGTCACAGTTTATAATGTGGTTAATGTTATCTGCAGGCTTTAACTGGGTGGGGGTCTCTGGTTTTAAACGGGTCTGTGTGATGCCAGCTGCAGGCCAGTGATACCGGTTCATTGAGGGTTGTGTCAAATAAAACAGATTTTGCGATTTCTTGAAAAGCTATGTTACTTTGTGGTGCTTGTCATTTAGCTGCCCAATGTATAGTATAAAGTATGACTTCAGCTGCGCGGTTGACTAGAAATATACTGAACCAAAAAGCTCTCGGACAACTTTCAATAATAAACTTGAAACTTACTAAATTGCTATTATGATAACACGTCAGTTACAAATACAGCCAAGCCTATGTGTTCCTTATCACTGATTAGCTGTTCTGTATGAACTTTGGCATGGAGCTCACAAAGCTTCAAACTGAGTGACTTTTGATTGCCTTGTGTACAGTTGTGCAACATGTTCTTCATTCTGACATACCCACCATTTTAAGTATGTCATTCTATAATATATATTCAATATTTACTATTAATTGTTGTTGAAATTGCACATGTAAATTATGTAGAATATGTAAAATATTGACTTATAATTTAATAGTACGTAAATGTTTTACAGCCTAATTTATTAATATGATTCATAGGTGGCTATTTTTTTCCAGTAGCTAAAGAAAAGTCATTGAGTTTTTTGGTTTTTGCTTGAGGGAAAAAATGGACCAAAATAGAATGTGGAAGTGGCAAGGCAATTTTATTTAAATGGCACAATTCATACACTGGGTAACGCAAAGTGCTTTTCAGGAATAAAAGACAATTGACAAGATTTAGATTAAGAAACATTAGAAAAATTAAAAACATTTTAAAAGAAGATTGCAGATAAAAAAAACATTTTAAGTTGTAGTGTAGGCGAAGCTAAAGAGGAAGGTTTTTAACCTCCCCTTGAACATTGTTAAAGTTAAGGCTGTTCCAGGTTTTTGCTGCATGAAACTTAAATGCCGCTTCACCTTGTTTAGTTCTAACTCTGGGCCTGTCCCAGATGTTCTCAGAGTCCGAGGAGGTTCATAAGCAACTAGCATGTCAGAAATATATTCTGGTGCTGAACCATTAAGAGACTTGTAAACCAGCAGTGCTGTTTTAAAGTCTATTCTCTGAGCAACAGGAAGCCAGTGCAGAGATTTTAAAACTGGCGTGAGTGCTAGTGTTTCAGTGAAAGTATATATCTGGTCAGCAGTGATGTGTAAGCAGTTACTCAAATCAAAAATAATGCTCAGTAGGTTTTAATGTTGTTGGTCAAATCCTGAGACCCAGAGACATGGAGCTAACTTTCAACAACATTATTTTTTTTACTTGTTTGTCCAAATGTTTGGTCATAACATACTTAGTTTAGATTATTGTTAGACAAGAGTAAATCCCTATATTTACTTGGAGTATTTGTTGTTGTTCTTGTCTCACAATTCAGTTTTAGTTCTCATTTTTTTTCTGTTAATTATTTCTCCACAGTTTTCATCACTCTGCGTCTGTGGTTTTTGGGACCCAATGTTGCCGCAGGAAGAAGTAGAGACACTGAGGCGTAGAACTCTATAAATGAGTACTGCAAAAGGAAGAGAAACTGAGAGACACCAAGAAGACAGAACATCATTCTGCATTATTCTTGTGTAACAGGTGTGCAAGACACTAGCTCCACTCTCTAGCTCATTTATTTACTCTTTGTGCTTACTTAAGAGCAATTGTTTAATCATCATTACCTGTATCATAATCTGTTTTACTTGCGTTGCTATATTTTAAAGACGCCATTTGCTGTTTAGATTGCGAAGGAACTCTACAGACAGACTGTTGCCATGTCGACCTCATCGCTACGGCGACAAGTAAAGAACATTGTCCACAACTATTCAGAGGCTGAAATCAAGGTTGTTTTTCGAACTTGCCTTTATTTGACATCTCTATTTCCTTTTAAACCCACTGCCAGTACACATGCTATACTAGGTTTTGCTGTTTATAGCCAGTTATAATGTAATATTTCATAGCAGCTTCTTCCTTAGTCCCTCATTAGATAAAGTTTGAGCTAATCTAATTATATTATCCATTCATGTTGTGTCCTCCTTTATCTCCTAACCTAATTTGCATGGTGACATAAAACAGTGAAGACTAATAAATTGTGACTAAATGCTCAGAATATTTCTCTAGAAAAAGTATGTCTACTGCCATTCTGCTGTTCAGGTAAGAGAGGCTACGTCAAATGACCCATGGGGGCCCAGCAGCTCTCTGATGTCAGAGATTGCTGATCTGACCTACAATGTAGTGGCCTTCTCTGAAATCATGAGCATGGTATGGAAGCGCCTCAATGATCATGGGAAGAACTGGAGACATGTATACAAGGTATGTGTATGGGAATAATAAGGAAAATTAATGTTTAAAGTTGTTAAAACTACAGCACATTCAACTATGGGAAATGCAATGGTTTATTCATATAACTAGTTAAAAGTGAACTACATTTCTAAGTGAATGTATGTAGAGTCAAGCTGTGTGAAACCTGTGTTACTTGTGTGTTCATGAGTTTATCATTGGTTGTGATTTCTTTTATCAGGCTATGACGCTTATGGAGTATCTGATCAAGACGGGTTCAGAACGTGTTGCTCAACAGTGTCGAGAAAACATTTACGCTGTGCAGACCCTCAAGGATTTTCAGTACATAGACAGAGATGGCAAGGACCAGGTACGCTAACAGACGTAAGCACACAATGATATGTGTATAGAAAGTAAAGTTAAAGTGATTACAGATTAAGGTCTACTTTTGTGGAGTGTAAACACTCCACATTCATCCAATGATATTTTACGAAGTATTTCTAACCCATTATGTAAAAATATTAAACAATCAAGGAGTCCATGGAGCACTGATACATTTAACTGTAGTGTGTAGCAGTATCTTAAACTGATTTTTAGTGACAGACCAAAGTATGCTCTTTGTCTTTTGTGTTTTTCAGGGGGTAAATGTGAGAGAGAAAGCCAAACAGTTAGTAACACTTCTGAAAGATGAGGAAAGACTAAGAGAGGAGCGAATCCATGCCCTCAAAACCAAAGAGAAGATGGCACAGACGTCCAGTGGTAAGAATTAAACATAGAAGTGTGAAGGCTAACGTACTTGTACTCTTCAAACTAATTTGTGTTTTTAATGTGTCCCAGCCTCCTCAGCTCCTTCAGCGCCCAACATAGGTGGCAGCCTGTCTTTGGGCTCCCACTCCGGAGGTGCAGACCCCGAACAGGCTTGGCCTCAAAGCTCAGGAGAGGAGGACTTACAGCTCCAGTTGGCTTTAGCCATGAGTAAAGAAGAAGCAGAACAGGTAATGCAAAGCATCCCACTGAAGGCATGTGGAAATGCATGTCAAAGGACTAAAGAAAACTGTTCTGTTCATAGAGTGAGTTATTTGAATGCACTACATACACTTAATACTATGTAACCCCTGACCTCCCTCAGACTAGCACGGACCCTCTGGAGGACGCAGAGCTCCGCTATGCAATCACACTCAGCAAAGAGATACACCAAAAGGTCAGGGGCAGAGGGTGTGCCCAACTGACTGGTCTGCTAGTCAACAGCTTTCTGTCTTTCTGTCAATTGGAGTTTCTCAGACAAATGTCAAGTATTAATCAATCCAAAAGCCCATATTTGTCATGCCTCATTTTCATCAAAACACAACTTATTGCTTTTGTCAATTGTATTAATCCCATTGAAGCACCAAAACTTTGCATGACAAATATAAATACAAAGACATTAAATGGTTTATGTTTTGACAATAATTCAAATGTAATCTCTGTATTCCTCTCAAATAGCTTGTTTTGTGCTAAATTGATTCCCTTTCTCCTCAACAACTTCCTTTTCTTATATCTTCCTGTGTGAACAGTGATTAACACAGATCTGAAAACTGGCAATTTTAAAAGATCCTACAGTTTTTTTTTTTAGTTTTGTTGATTGAAACTATTTCTGTAATTGTTTTTTGTTTTGGTGATTACTTTTCTCAGTTTTCTTGATGTGTGTTTAATCGGCAGGAGGAGCGACTGCGCAGAGGCGATGATCTGAGACTCCAGATGGCTATAGAGGAAAGCAGGAGAGAAAAAGCCAAGCCTGAAGAGGTTTGTAATATGTCCTTACATCAGAAATTTTAAAATATCTCTGCAACTAAAGGCACTGATACTTATTTTTTTTTAGCTGTTGCTTATTTTGTTACAAATGAGCTGTGATGCAGTTATCAGTACAAATAGAAAACCAAAAAGTGTGAGAAGCAGAGTCGTTAATTTCTGACTTGACTTAAAGCCTAGAAAAAGAACATTGCATTACTCTTGTTGCATCACATCTTTGATATGTGATTGGAATAAACTGCCTCTTTATCAACTCAATGACTCTTACAAAGCTTGTCTTTGAAATGTATGTTAATGGTTGCACTGCAGTGAAATCTCTATATGTATTTATTATTCAGAGTGCATTGATGGAGCTGGGTGCAGTGGACCCTTGGGGTGCCGCTCCTGCTGCTGCCACCGTGGGGTCCGCTGGACCGTCCCCTCCACCCACCGTCTGTCCTCCAACTGCGTCTAACCCATGGGGCACTCCTGCCGCAGACCCATGGGGAGTGGCATCTCCCACTTCTCCCACAAGCTCTGACCCGTGGGGAGGGGGAGCGCCGACTATAGCTTCTCCTCCTGACCCATGGGGAGACACGGCCAACAAAGTTAACAATGTGGACCCATGGGGAAGTTCAGGTAAGACATGAAAACACGGGTCACTAGGTGACACCTCTGAGTCATTTGGTCAATCTGCCATGAGGGAAGAGGAGAAGTCTGCCATGTTCTGATGATGAAAGAGGAAGTGAAAATCAGCTTCACAGTAGTGTTTCATTTTCCCAGCCACCTTACCACATTTGCAGCCATATCTCTTCATCTATTCACAAGCTTTCGTTTTGTATCAAGGAAAGCAATCATGTTAAAACCATTTTCCTTCTGTGTCTAAATTAGAAAATGTTATCCTCTCGTTTCTATTCAGGACTGACTGTGGCTGTGTGTCAACCAGAGCAATTTTTATTTTCTTTCTGTTTTAATTTGTTTTTGTATGAGGTGTTGTTTCTCCTTTGCCTCCTTTTGAAAATCCAAAACATAAAAGATTTTCACTAAAGAGGCAAATGAGAGCAACACTGTGGGACCCAGCCAAGCCTCCTTGTCGCTCCCTCCTTACTATTCATTGTACTTGTAATGTGTTGTGTTAACCCTCCCCTCCCCTGTAGCTGTGACTCCCCCAAGTGCTGACCCCTGGGGCCCCTCAGTACCACCTAGCACTTCCTCCTCCGGGGGGCCCGTAGACCCTTGGGCAGGAGACGGGCCTGTCCCTGCCTCTGACCCTATCACTTCTGACATCTGGAGTGGCAGCACCAAACATACTAATGGCACAGGTACATTTACACATTTGTGCTCCATGGACTCATATCAAATGAGGTACTCCTCTTCCCTTAGTAGGATTTCATAGTTTAGTCATGGACTTGCATGCACACAACAGTCTTGTCCTACATTTGATGCTGTATTGTAGTTCATTATTAGGGCATTTTCGGTTGTACTTTACTCATATAAACATGTATTTATTCACTTCATATTGTTTTAGATGATCCAGAGCGGCGAGGATCTTCAGCAGCTGCCTGTGACAGCACAGGTTCACCAGTGCCCTTTGACCTATCATCTTTGGGTTCTTCACTTCCGGTTCGGAAGACCCCAGAGTCGTTCTTAGGGCCCAATGCAGCACTTGTTGATCTTGATTCGCTTGTGTCATCTAAACCAAAACCTAAACAGCCACCACCTCCTTCAATCTCCTCCACTTCAGCGCATAACCCCTTCCTTCAGAACACAGGTGTGTTTTTATCCTGCCCTATATTCATAACCTAAGAATAAATGTGATCTAGTAATTTATAAAGTAACTAGGGGTTCTGTGTGTTGAGTAACACAATCATTACAAAGAAGACTTCACTTATTCCCTTCTCTAGGCTCATCTCCTGTTCCTGGGATGGCAGTCACGCCGGGCAGTACCATCTCCAGTAGAGGGGTTTCTCCCAC
This sequence comes from Perccottus glenii, assembly GCA_024416835.2. NCBI lineage: Eukaryota > Metazoa > Chordata > Actinopteri > Gobiiformes > Odontobutidae > Perccottus > Perccottus glenii. The sequence continues at coordinate 17,125,122 of CM044551.2, forward strand.
ACCTGCCTCTTCTAACCCCTTTGGTGTAGTCCCATCTATGACGTCTATTTCACCACAGCCCTCTACCATTGGCCTGAGCTGCCTCCGTACCAGTCCTGTGCCTCCCAATCCCATGCTGGGCTTTGGTCAACCAGGAATGGGGACCATGAGCATGGGAGCTCCAGGAATGGGCTTGGGCATGATGCAGGCGAGCCCCATGGGTATGCCTTACAGTGGCCTCTCGCCTATGGCACCCCCAAGCTCTGCTCTTATGGGTTCTGGGGGTTCTCCGGCCCCCCAGCTGATTTTGGGTGTGCCCGCTGCAGCAGGAGGAGTCATGGGGGCCGGGGGGGCAGTGGGAGGTGGAGGAACAACAGGAGCCAGCACCAATCCTTTTCTTCTTTGAGGAATTGTCGCAACCACTTCATTAACCTGCTTGAACCCCTTTTGTCACACCTGCTGCCGCCTTTAGTCATCCCCCTTCCAACAAAGAAAATGTCTACATCTTTATGTTTGAAGAAAAAATAATTCAAATTTTGTTATATCCTTTTATCTTTAAAAGTGTTAGTTTCTTTTCAAGACAATTGCTGTATGTTCCTATCATTTCAATATATGTTATTTTTCAGTGAGAAAAATATTTATTTAGTTTTAATCCATTTCTATATCATTTGTTTTCAGTCCAGTTTGTAAAGAAGGTAAGCCTGTAAGAGCGGAGGCATATTTCAGCAGATTAACTCTGGCATCCTGTTTGTTACTGCACTGAGGGAAGGACATGGAGGAAGAGGACACAGCCACTAACAAACTGAACAGAAAAATAACTGTTGCACTTATCTCTTCCTCTAGAGGAAAGACTGAACCACTGAAAACAAGTGCAGAACAAATGGATGAAAATGGACTGAAAACATTACAGGCATAACATGGTCTAATAGTTTCACTTTTAATTTAATGTTAAATGTAATTTATTTTCCATCTTTTGGAACAAATGAACAAGGAAAATCCAACAGTGATGCCATTTCAATCAAATGTTTATTTTGTCCTGATTATTGTACAAAACTAAAGAAAGCCCTGACGTCTGTGGTTTAATGAAAGGATTTTTGTTGAATGTGTGCGCATTAATGAATGAATGAAAATATGAATGCTTATTGAGTGAGTGTGCAAAAGTGCAAATGCCTGTTTCTGTGTATGTATCAATATCTGTCTTCATTTCATTTTCAGCAATGGAAAGGAGGAAAAATAGCATCCATTATTTTTTAAAGAAATGTCACTTGTATTAACATGACAAAAGATTTATAATGAGGTATTTTAAGGTTAACACATTTCTCTGCCAATCTTATTTCACATTATTATTTTTGTTAATCAGAAGCATTAGTATGTTTTGAATCACCTATTTCATATGGGACCCTGGCTGCAGGTGTCCCAAAGCACCACTGTCCTTGTGTTTCACCTCTTTCTCCGTTCGACGAGGATCTATTGATGCTACTTTTTTTTTAAAAAGACGATTGTTCAGTGAATGGAAGGAAAATATACAAGGACTTGACAACATGCTTCATGCTGTTCTTTTAATTTAGATGAACTTATTTTATATCAACATGGAAAAAAAAATATTTTAAAGTTGAATTTTGTGTGGTGTTGACTGTGAACATTCACATTTGAAAAAGTAAAACAAAAAAAATCTAAGAAATTTATGAAATAAAAAAAACAAGATGTTTGACTGGTTTCATGCTTGCTCCGTAGGTAACTCATTTGTAATTTATGACTTATTTTACTTTTTTTAAATTTGTATTTATTTTCCAAAAGAAAGTTACAAGGAAACACATTCCAGCACAAGAATTTGAACATAGGTCTTTCTACAGCCATTTCTACGCTCAGTCATACACGATAATTCCAAGCATTTTCTCAGAAACTTCAAAAGGAAGAACAGCAAGGCAGTCTGCAATAAGTTTGGTGACTTTGAAAAGTTATACTTGGAAACAGACCGTTAGGCTCAAATAATTAAAGAATCCCAGTCAAAGTCATCCTGAATCTCCTCACTGTTGCTATGGAGACTTTTTAAAGGGGGGCGCTGCCGTGGTGCAAGAGGCTGAGGCTGGATTTGAGCTGAAACAGCAAAAAGAATAGTTTACCAAAAAGGAAGTTGGGTAGTTTATTTTAAAGAGAGACAATGAATACAGAGATATTATAGGATTTCAAGACTTGATGGCTGAATCTTACCACTTGTGTTTGTAGGTTGTGTAAACTGGGGTCTTTGAAAGCCCTGTGGCTGCATGTGTAAAGGCTTGCGAGGTGGCTGTGCTCCATTGGCAGAGGGTGTCAAAGGAGGGTAGGGTAGGGGTGATGGGTGAGTGAGGCTGGCCAGAGTAGGGGTTAGATTACAGGAAAATGGTGGGACTTGTAAGGAGGCATTTGCACCAAAGGCTAGTGGTGAGTTACTTCCAGAGTTGATCATTCCTTTTTGAGTAAAGAAGCGGTTCAGAGAGTCACAGAGAGAAGTGAAGAGGGCTGGGTCCAGGGCCCAATCACAGAGCTCTGCCTGCCGCATACTCTCCAGTAATTCTGACAAAATAAAATACATTTATTTTAAGCAACAATTATCTCAATAGCAAATAGAAAATAGCTAGTAAAAGTAATGTTACAAATGGTCTTTTGCTATGCAGTGAAAATGCAGGTACTTGCTGCATGCTCTAAACTTAAAGCAACACTAACTTTTCAGGATGTAAACCCACTAAAAGACTAAATGAGACAAATACTGTACCAAAACTTAACATGTTAACTTTACAAAAATATTCTACAAGTATCCTAGTGTAATGTATTAATATAAATTTGCAGTTATGGGATATAGTTTGCCTCAATATGTTTTTACAGAGATGTTAGCATGCCCCAAAACCCACAGACACAGTGGACTCTGTCAAACCAGATGCCCTTTATCTTTAAAAGTCTCTTAGTCTCTTTGTTTTCTTTCAAGAAATCAAAATAAATGTAATACTTTATTTTAATGATTTTCTGGTTCCATATTTAGGGGTAAAAAGTTAGTGTTGCTTTGAGCAGTGAAAACACTTTTTCCTACTTAATGACAATGAAAGCATAGTGTCTCATGAACAGGACAGACCTGGGTGACTAGAGAGGTCTATGTTTGCCCAGTCCAGACTGCTGGCAATGCGGAAACTCTCCTTCAGAGAATCAGGGTTACTAAACCAGTCCGCTGGCACTGCTAAAGTGGGCAAAGGCAGAAGGCAGTCTTTAAAGTGATGTGACTCGGGGCCTCAGGGTATTTCTTACATGTGTAATAAAGAAAGACTTACTGTAGTGTGTGGAGCGCTCTGTCCCTGGGGCTTGTACAGGAGCTCGTACACCTTGTGCAGCCGGGGCAAGCTGTGCTGGAGCAGGATGGGCGGGTGTGGGTTGAGGAGACATTGGCAGTAGAGTCGGAGTGTGAAGTGGCGTAGTGTCATTGCCTAGGACAGCTAGAGGAGCAGAATCAGCTGCAAAGAAATAAAAACGCTGTTATTATTACTGATCAGCAGAAATACATGTAAGTAAAAGACAGCCCGTTCTACTTACATTGTGAGCCACCTCTCTCCCGCATAGTCTTGACGAGAGATTTGAAAGATGCATACAGGTCTGGTAAATTCAACTCGTCAAAGGTGAAACGTAGTGGCACTTCGGTGGAGGAAGTAAAAGAGACAGCAGAAGGCCCAGCAGCAGATGAAGAGACTGTGACAGCAGGGGCTACAGATGTAGAAGACTGAGTAGGGCCCAGTTCAGTGCACACAGGTACAGAGTTAGAGGTGAAAGAGAAAGTGGTAACTGGTACAGGTCCTGCATTTTCAGAAAACGACAATGTAGAAAGAGCTGGGGACACACTGGGAGTAGAAAGAGGTGTGATGGAGAAGTTGGAAGTTGGTGTATGTGGTGGTAAAAAAGAAGTGATGGAGGACAAGGGATGAGCTGATGAGATATTGGCTTCAGGTGAAATAGACAGATGTGCAACAGTGTGACTAGAACCAGGGCTTGCCATGTAAGGTGATGGTTGCTGTAAGATCAAAAACAATGTTATATTGGCACATATTGTGATAATACAATACACAAGGCTAACAGTTGGAGAACATGGAAAGGTCATATCACGTCTACCTTGCAGGGGGGAGGAGAAAGTGACCCAGATTGGGGTGATTGTTGCTGAATAACAGCTATTGGCTGTGTGTGAACATGATGGTGGTCCATGTAGGATGTTGTTTGAGAATGCTTAGGAGATGGTCCTTTGTCTGATTGTTGTTCATCAACCTGTGCCAGGACAGAGTTGTTGATATAAAAAGACTTTACACAGTTCGAGATATAGTGTAATAACAAATAAATGAACACTTTACTTCCTGAAAATCCTCTTCTTCTTCAGGATAAGGACGTTTAGGAGCCCTCATATGGGTAACCTCTGCAGGTCCATCCATAGTCCAGTAAGATCCCTACAAAAACACAACTTTATATTATAATATTTTAAGATATTATGAATATATGAATAATATTATTCAATGTTGACAGCATAATTTTGATCTTTTTGTACCTTTCCTGGGTCATTCTGTGGCCGAGGAACTTTCCTGAAGCATTTGTTAAGAGACAGGTTATGCCTAATGGAGTTCTGTTAACACAACAACAGTTTTATATTAAATAATGGTTCCTCTATATTCTGTTTGTATTTAATACAGATGTGTTTAGGCTTACTTTCCATCCACGGCCTGCTCGGCTGTAATAGGGAAAAGTATCACTGATCCAGGTGTAGATATCACTTAAACTTAACTTCTTCTCAGGTGCAGCTGCTATTGCCATGGCAATGAGAGTGGCATAACTATGTGGCGGCTTCCCTTTAGAGTTTGAATGGGAAGGATCAGGTACAGCGGGAAGGAAGTCTCTTCCGTTCTTCCCTCTGTCTCTCTTCTTGTCCCGTTCCCCACCTTCTCCTCTCTCTTTTCCAGAGCGCAGGCTACTGATCCCCAGCTGGGGCAGCCAGTCTATGCTTGTGAGACTGGAGTCCAACTCAGATGTCATTGTGTTTCTACTCAGTCCAGGGTCTAGGGACAGGAGAATTGATTGTGTACTGTACTTTGTACTTATTTTACACAGAGTAGAGTCATAAATAATTTCTTTAGTCTGTAACGCAATACTGTAAACTGTGCTGTTTCTATACTTCAAGCCAGTAAGTGGCTTTAAAGAGACTTTCTGCTCTGAAGGGTTCATTCAAGAGACACATCAAACCAGATGAAAAACTGACCTATATGTTCCGTTTTCTGGAAAGAAAAGTAGCTTACCTCTCTGTAGCTACTCGAGGCCCTAGGCCTTAAAAGTGTTAATATTTGATGTTGTCATCAGTTGTGGACAACAGCAGACAGAGTGGTGTTGATCCTTTCCCTTCAGGTCGCTCTTCAGTTTGGTGATCTTCTCAAAGTTTCTATTGAAGCCATTGTATTGAAAAAGTTTGTGTAACTTCAGAAAAATAAACACAAAAACTTATCGGATAGCTTCCCTTTTCTCTCTCCTTCCCCTCCCTTTCTGCCAGTACAGGAATTACATCACACACTCCTCCCCTCCAGTGACATCACTCTTTGCTCCCGCCTCTGTGAGCTAGTTACACCTCTTTGGACTTCTCACACAAATGAATATTCTCCAGCTGTGATTCAGAAACAGGAACAATCCACATTCATAGACCCAAACCAACAAGCACAGGCAAAGTAGCAGCAATGCTTTATTAAAGCATGTATTATTCTGTAGGAATACAGTATAAGTACAGTTTATGTAGAGAAGAATAGTCAACAGTCTCTCTACAAAGCGCTGAAGAAGGCAAGGAGGCCGGTGTCGGGGGACGGGTGGACCAACAGCTTCTGGATCTGATAAACAAATACAGAATATATTTAAGTTAGTTAAAATAGTGCTGCAAAGGTTTGTGATTTTATTTAAAAAAAAAGAAAAACATCCTAAAATGTAGGGCGCATCTAATCTAAGCATTTTAATTCCTGTGAGTGAGCTACATTTTCTTCTGAAATATTGTTATTTTGGGAGCTCATGCACCTCTTTAAAGTTGGGGTGTCTGGCATCTTGTACAAGCTGCAGCAGAACAGCCTCTGTGGTAGTGAGGTAAGCTCCGCTCTGCTTCAGACGGGAAAGAGCAAACAAACGATCTGTCTGGCTGCAAAAGAACGCAACTATTAGTTACACTATTAGTACATCATAGTAACGGGATGCATGGAAAGTACAGCTACCTTCTGGATGAGACTGCATCTGCCACAATATGAACCTCCATTCCTTTTTCAAGCAGGTCAAAGGTTGTGCACTGATGGATAACAAGAGAAAGGCCATTGATCATTTACTACAGTACTGCAAGACAAAAATTAAGAGAACAAAACTTCACATTTTGTACATCTGTATGTGTCTAATGCTGAGTCAATGCACAAACAACAAAGAACATTTGGGAGCAAGTGAAATTACCGCAATACAAGCATGAGCTTCTATTCCACAAAGGATAGCCTGTTTAGGGCTCCCCAGAGCCAGCAGCTGCTTCTCCACATCCTCTGTTATCATGGTGAATGAGGTTTTAGCATAAGCAGTCAGGTCAACTGCTCCTAGTTCAGGCACAGTGGGCCCCAGTCCTTTAGGGTATTGCTCTGTCAGAATAGGAGGGATGTCAAGAATCCGACTGGCCTGTAAACAGTGGAAAATTAACCAATACAAGTATTAATTACTATGATATTAGTATGACTAACCATGACACAAAGCTCTGGTGACAATAACCAACCTGTAGCAACCTTGCAGAATTGCTGACAATGTTAGTGAACTGAAAGACGTTGGGCCTAAACTTTTCTTGCATGTCACACAGGAAGAGCACTGCATCTTTGGTGGAGAGTCTGCCGATGTTATTCACTGAAGAAGAAATGTCAAAGAAATGTAGAGTACAGTTAGAGGTATAATTTATATAGTGAACTTTGGTTAAATTGCTGCGTTTGTCCTTACTTTAAAAATGGATAAATATGGCACGGAATAGTATTAGACAGAGTGTTTGGAATTAGAGCCAAATGAGCAACGGGTGAGAACTTAATACTGGATAAAGACAAACATGACTTACTGATGTTGCCTGGATAAGTTTGGAGAGATGAAGACACAACCGGAATATAAAAAGGTCAGCTCAATTATTTTCTATTCTGTAATTACAAGCACTTTACAGAACATAGCCCAAAAATTAACAGTGCACAAAAACAAAATGAACACAATCACAGGTTATAAAAGTAAAATCTCAACAAATTATACCAAAGAAACTGACCTAACATATAAGCATGTAGCTAAACGGTCGACAAGCTCACAAACTTCCTTCTAAAAAAAAAAAATAATAACACCGCCTACCGTGAAGCTTATTGACCAAACGAATTACAGCATTTACAGATTGACGTTTACTCTGGCCAATGGGGTAGTGTGTGCTGCGACTTGGTTGGAAGGCTGCTGTGAGCGGGTACTACAGCCAACCCCAGTGATCGCCTGAAGATGTCTGACAATGCTGAGTCTCCAACAGAAACGCAAAAAGACGAATCACAACCACCGACAAACGACGCAACAACAAATGGCGATAAGAAAAAAAGTATGTACCTCTAATGCTAGCTGTTAGTTACACTTTGTTCAATGGCATTTCGCGTTACATAGCAATAATGTTTACGTGATTTTAGGAGCAGTTCCGGAAACGAGATAACTGACAGCAGGTTAAACCAATAAGGAAGCCGGTTGGTTCTTCTAAGCCAATGAGCATTTAGATTTGTAACTTCAGGGACTGTCAACTTGGCTAGCCTCAATGCTAAAAATTTTGAAAGCATATTAAAGCTTGGTTTTAATGCGGGTTATCGATTTATTGGACCCTTGTTTCAAAAGTGTAAAAATCGATTATATGCCTATGTAGATGTCAATAGTTACTGAAAGAGTATTATGCAGCCATTAATTATAAACATAACCTAGTTGGCTTCAATTCAGTGTTGTTCGGCTAACTTACTTAACTACACTTGTTATGGTTGTTAGCTACCATGGGTTAAGAACGGTGGCATTAGATCTGTTTCTGTTATTCCTTCTTCCCAGTGACATTTTTTGTAATTGTATTCATTTACGTATGAGTCACTATCACTTGAAAAATCTCAAACTACAATGTACACCTTAGACGACTCAAAATAAATGGATTTTGGTCAAGCTTCTACATTTTTTGAGAATTATCTTTAAACAGGAAATGCATTATGGTATCGCCAATTTTGTCCGCCCTGTTATGGGCAGTAAGTAAACTAAATATATTGTTGTTGTCAAAGAATTGTATAATTGATATCCAAAATATTTTTTTAAATAAAATTAACAATTATAAATTATTTTGTTATTATTTTTATAAAACACAATCATAACAGAGTGGCTACACAATGCAGTCTTTTTATAGGACAGTGTGGAGCATGACCTTGGTGGAAGAACTGAAACAGGGATTATCACCTGTTAACCAACACAAAACTACAGTACTTATTGACTGATTTGGTCATTAAGACATCAACACTCAACTCATTAAATTTTTTTAAATTTGTTTTGATAACTGGTGTGGAATAATTTGGATTAAACCAAAGTAGCATACAAGTTTTACATCAACAGAACTAGAACAAAACAGTTATAGTGTAAAGGGAGAATAGGCTAATTATGAATTATCAACTTAACCATTTTGTGGGGAAGAGCCACTTATTTCCAAGACTTACGTTTTCATTATTGGCTATTCCATGATAGGTTGCCCATAAATGGTTTAAGAAAATGAATAGCTTTTTCTCAAAATGTTTGTGGCGAGAGACAAAATCCAGAATTTAACCATAACAAACTAACAATGCCTAGAATAAAAGTGTGGTCTCGGAGTTCCCAATGTTTATCTGTACTATTTAGCTTTTAATGTCATGTGCCTACCATGACAGCAATCAACAAAAACCCTTGTTTTACATTACCCTAATTGGTCAAATAACAAGGAATTCAGATATTATGCTTTTTATGATCTAAACCTAACCTCAAAGAAACAGTTTTTACAGTATCTCCAGCTAAGATCAATACTGAAATTATAGCTATAAAGCTAAAGGAATTATACCTGGATCTAAGGGTTACTGTCTAACTGCTAACACAGCACAACCACCACAATATTTTTCCATTGCGCCAAAGTCCAATCTTTATGTTCCCTAGCAAATTAAAGCCGTTTTTTCCCTTGTTGGCCTCTCTGACAAATGGTTTTCTTAAGGCTACACAGCTGTTTAGTCCCAATCCCTTGAGTTTCCTTCACATTGTGTGTTTGTGGAAATGTTCTTACTTTCACTGTGTCTTCCAACATGTTTTTTTTAAAGAAATTACAAACTACTCACTGCATCAGTTAGGGTTAAATAACTTGTTGCCAGCTGAAACATAATCATCCATGCAGTAATTATCCAATGGGAAGTTCTTACCTATTTGCTTAATAAAATCAAGGTGGGGACTTTTTTTACTGGGCAGTGTATATTTGAACTCAACCCATGGATCCAAATGCACAAAATAAAATTATTAAAATTAAGATTTTATATAGAGGGTATATTACCGCTCAAAAAAAAAAAAAAAAAAAAAAATAGATCCTAATGTCTCTGAGCTTTGCTGGCATGGAGGTGGTGGAGTTGGCTCTCTAATGTCCACAAGTGGAAAATCTTTGGAACAAGGTGATAAATATTGACAAATGTCCCAATGTATGTATTCTTGGAAAGCATTCAAAATATAAAAACATATTTTATCTTTAGCTTTTTATCAGTCAAAATAATAATTCTAACTTTTTACCTTCTGGATTTTTTACAAATTGCTTTACTGAAGACATTTAATTGACTAATATAAAGGACAAACTGAAAAGAAAAATGTTGATGTAATAATGTAAACATCTACCTGCCCTCTGTATAGCTGGTAATGTATTTAAAATTATGGACTTCTTCTGTACACCCCCACCCCTTTCTTATTCTTTTTTTTTTTTTTTTTAAACTGGGTCTTTTTGTCTGTTTTGTTGTTATTGTTCTTGTCTTGTGTCTAAAATAGTCCTTTGTTTACAAATAAAAAAATTGGTTTAATTGTAAGCCCAGTATTAATCTTTTCCACAGTTGATGTGCTGTTGAAGGCAGTGGGAGACGCTCCAATAATGAAAACAAAGAAATGGTCAGTGGAAAGAGGAAGGACAATACAGTCTCTTGCACAGTTCATTTCTCGATTCCTCAAATTTGATGCCAATGAACAGTTGGTAAGAGAATGTTTTTCACTTGGCATTATATCAAATTTTGTTTTGGAGAAAGGTTATTTAAACACATCTTTAAGGTCTGTAACATCTTCCTCTGTTTCCTTTTCTTACAGTTAATTTATGTTAACCAGTCTTTTGCACCATCACCAGATCAAGAAGTAGGAATCCTCTTTGATGTGAGTACATGCACCATTAAAGTCCAGTGGCAATCATTTGTGCAGTCACAAAACATCTTTAGACATTTTTTTATTTTCAGATAAGATCTATCTTGAATGTTAACATTAATGTATCACACTCTTTCAGTGTTTTGGCAGTGATGGAAAGCTGGTCCTACATTACTGTAAATCTCAAGCCTGGGGATAACAATGTCTACTCCATTTAGGATTCCTCCTGTCTTTAAAATATATTGTGCTCATTATCTATTGCTTTTTTGACAGTCTCTTTAACTTTTATATGTACATACAACATGTAAATAAATTATTGTAAACCTGTTTCCTGAGTGTTTCTGGATGGATGCACTACAATAATTTATATATTTGTATAGTATAAAATCACAAAGTAAAACCCATTCATGTTTAACATCTGAGTTAATAATGAAGTACAGTGTTGCAGAGGATGAAACCTCTGAAAATTAGAGGCACAGGAAGAGAGGGGGCACTATAGTAACAGATGGACTTAGAGGGATTACATGATTCAGGATGGGTTTGTGGCATAAATTCCCAAGAAAGACTGAAAAGGGAGTAGTGGCCTGGAGGCAGACGCTCCTTTGCTCCGTCTGTCTTGCATCCTCTCGCGAGTATTGACCAGAAGGATTAAAGTGGAGTGTGCAGATAAGAGAGGTAAGGGTCACTGATGCTCAACCATGTGCAGGAATAGTGCAGATGCATGAAAACTGTTTTAAGATGGAGCGACTTAAATCTTAAGTGTGGTCATAGAGGAATGCTGTATTTTGTGCTGTTGTAGTACCTCATGTTAACTTATAAATACTACGGAGGACTGCAGAAATGTAAGTACTTGCCAGCTTTTAGCTTCATTTAACTGTCTGGTGTGTATTGCATTTTATTAAGGAGGTTCATTGCGCAGATGTTATGTTTAATATTTGTCAACAGATTCTTGAATAATTAAAGGTGGATTAGCTTTAATTCAACCTCTTAATAATGTAGTTTAGCTGCATCAAGCTGCAAGTTCTTCCTGCACATTAGTTTTTTATTGTTGGAGCACCTTTCAAACAATGTTATTGATAAATTGTATTTGTCATATAATGGAAAGATACAATTCAGAAAATGGGTGCACAGTTTGTATGTGACATGTGGTCTGTTGTGTTTCAGAGTGTGAGGTCACAAAGAGATGCATCATGAAGAGACAGCTGAAGTGGTGCGCTTAACACTAAAGTACACCTAACATAAATAGATTATAGCTGACGGACAGGGATTACGGGGAAGAATTTCATTTAGATGTGTGTCCTATCCATAATTTCATCAAAAAAGTAATCTATGTCTTGCCCCGTACTTTGGCATGCTCGTTGAGTTGATAATGAGCAGCATGGTCAGGCTTAAATGTCTTAATAGGGGAAAGAAAAATTTAATGTGAGAGTTACAGTGTTTATTCTTCCTCTTAACATTTTTTTTTAAATCATTCATCAACTGGACAATTTAAACAGCTGTAGGGCCTCCACATGTGGACTCTGGAGCAATCCTTTGTGTGTACTTGCTGTTTAATACATTACATCATCAAGTACCTTTAGGATTTGTTAAATTTATTGATCTGATCTTATGTTTTTTGAGTTTTCACCAGTTTAGTCTCAGATTAATCTTTTTTTGCAGAAGTTCTGAATTGAAGGAATTCATAGCAACATCACTTAAAGATCAATAACAAGATATTGCACCAAAGCTGTCTGACCAGCATACTGTTATGTCCTTTAATCCCACTATTTTCTCCTGGCACAACTAATGGTCAACCTAAATCCCCTCTTGTTCACTTTTTGTTTTTGTTCCATCTGTCCCTTATGGCATGTCCCAATGCCTCTTATGATCCCCATCTCTTTATCCTCCTCTCTTTTAATCACTTGACAGTATCATTTTGTCTACTGTTTCATCTTCTGTTACATCACATATCGCTCCGCTTTTCATTTAAAACTGGCCGCTCATCAACTCTTAAACCATCCCAAAGCATCTGTCCTACCCTCTCAGCTCCACCTGCAGCTCTATTACTATCGGCTGTCTCTCTGGTCTTGGTTCCACGTGCACCATTTCCCTTCTGTCCTCTCTTGCCTCATCCCTGCCTTGTCCCGTGTGGCCATGCTGGAGCGTATGTCCCGTCGCTCTCGTTCCCTGCTTTCCCTGACCTTGACCTCTCTGGCTCTGGCCCTGTCCATCCTGGCTCTTTGCACGTCCTACTGGTGTGAGGGCACTCACAAGGTGGTCAAGCCACTCTGCCTGTCGCCTGTCAAAATGAAGAACTGTGGTCAGAACAACAGCGAGCCTTACACCACAGGTACTCAAATATCACAATCCAAAAATGGGCTGTTTTGTGTTTCTTTCTTTCTAAACAGTCTTCTTCAGTCACCCGCATGTGTGAACAGAAACTAGTAGTAGCATGACTAGTTTCGAATGAAAGTCTGACAACTATGTTGCAACACGTTAGGACATGTCAGGGTTGTTTTTTAAACATTATTAGTTAATGCTACGTACACCAACAAGTGACAATTGAGCTTTTATTTTATTCAAGGAAGAAATTATTGTTGGAAGATGTAAAACCAAACATCACTGTATTAAAAAGCAACCAAACAAAAAGCATTAAATAACACTGTGCTGCTATTTACACCTATTCTTTCCTTGTCTGGTGGTTTAAGGCCCTGCCCAGAATGTGACAGGAGTACAAGCCAAATACTGACTTTTGCACTATCCCATCACAAGCTAAAACTAATCTGTAAAAAGAATTTCATTGTCCTTGGTTTAACTGTTCTTAATCTCTACCTTGAAGGGTGGCCTCAATTAAGGTTTAGGATTAGTCCATGAGGTGCGATGGAAGCTCCTATTTTTTACTGTGGATATTCACTATTGTGTTGTAAAGAGAAATGTAAACCCTAGTGATATTATCAGATCTTACTGGAAAATGGAATTACCTTACCTTTGTTTTGTAACACACAGGAGATGATATATAGAGAGACTATTGTATTAACCTCCTTACTATATGTATAATATTGAGTTAATTTTTCATTTGAACTCTTCTGCATGTATGGACTTGTCTTTGGGGCTATAAACTTTTTTCTGTGATTTGTGCGCTAACCAGCTGCCCATACATGCAGACTACCTGTGAAGGTCATGTTGCTTTGGAACTAGTTTTTCTCCAAGTGATTAAAAAAATAATTACAGAAAAAAACTTAACAAGATATTGCTGTTTTGTGCCACGCAGAGAGTCCAACACAAAACCCCTACAACCGCACGCTGTCTCCTGCCAGGAAGGAGGAGCTGGCCAAGATCAGACAGAGACAGATGGCAAACGCAGTTAGCTACATCTGGGAGACTGGAGAGGACAAGTTTGCTTTTAGATATTTCCACACTGGCTTCTGGGAAAGCTGTGAGAAACACAATGACGGTGAGATCACAAAGCACAAGTCGGTCAGTCAGTTATAAACATACCTAAACAATACACTATGTTCTGTTCTTGTGTGACTTTTATTAACAGGGGAGAAATGTCGCAGCTTTATAGATTTAACCCCAGGAGAAACACAAGGTGAGTTGTATGGATATACAAGCCTTCTTTTGAAGTAACTTGTGTGACTTAGGGAACAGTGCTTTTGACACGGTGCATGCATGTGCTGACCTATTGCAGGTGTACTATGGCTGTCAGTCATCTCAGAGTTTACATACATTGGCCTGTTGGGAATGGGCTTTTTGTTAATGTGGCTGGAAGTCCTGTGCTCACATAAAGAAATGCACGCACTAAAAATTAATGCATTTGCAGCAATTTGTACAGTGTTGTCAGGTGAGTTATAATGCAGATTTTAGGATCCTTTTTAGTTATGTAATGTCATCTAATATTACTGCTTACACTGTGTGCTCTCTCCTGCTCTGTAGGTCTTCTTGGGATGGTGGCTCATATGATGTTTACCACAGTATTTCAGATGACAGTCATTGTGGGTCCCAAAGACTGGAGGCCTCAGTCCTGGGACTATGGCTGGTCATTTGCGTAGGTGACAGCATTTGAATTAAATAGATTTTTAGCTATGACTTATGTCTACTGTGATAACACTACTTCCCTCTGCTCCTAGCCTTGCTTGGGTGTCCTTCAGCTGTTGCATGGGGGCTGCTGTGGTCACGCTGAATTCCTACACCAAGACTATTATTGAACTCCGACGCAGACAGAGGCTACGTCTGGAGGAAGCCAGAGGAGGCGCCCGTGCCCCTTCATATGATGAGGTGGTGCCAGGGGGAGGCCTCTTCTCAGTCAGTGGCCTACTGCAGTGCCCAGATGGAATGATTGATGTGGCGTGGGCCCCGAATGGCAACGTGGTGGGAGTAGGAAATGGGGATGTCCCTACACTGGTTTTAGTAGGAGGCTGTGGCCCAGAGGGATGTGAAGACTGTGAGAGGGAGATGGATGAGATGGAGGACACTATGAACTGCAATGGCTCTCCATGTTAAAGAATTATTTACGCAAAGGAACTAAATAATCAGATTCACTTTTTGCTGGTGAAGGATAAATGCAAAAGACTATTCTACTATTCTACTTCCCTATTTTTGACTTTCAGTGAATGTGGACCTTACTGATCAAACTTGAAGGCGACTAAAATTAATACATATCATGATGTAAAGCCTGAGCATGTACAACATACATAGGACTTACTGTATATGCACAGATGTTCTGTGTTTTGTCAGTGCCTCGTGGTGGGAAAATGGTGGATATTACTTACCAGATATATAGAAACATTTGTTGTCATATTTTTAACTGTTTGTCTTACAGTGTACAAAATATTTTTTAATCAACCTCAATGAACATTTATGTCTTTAGTCCTCAACAATGTCCCATTACCTGCATTGCCTAACATGAACAGATATGCACACTGTGTATGTCAGAAATTATACAAGAAGTACACAGCTGCACAGACAAACCCATACGACACATAGAGATAGAAAGATTACAGAGATTTTGAAAAGTCTGTGCTCTGATGTTGAACAGAAGATTATGTGTAAACCAGTAATCCCGAGTTGGATCGAAAAAGAAGTAGGGTGAGTGGAGATGGAAGTGAAGAAAGCTGAGAGGGCAGAGGGTTGTAAGGGTCAGAACTAAAGTTGGAAAGAGATCCAGGCACGCACAATCACAGACTATAACACACACTCGAACAGGAACACTGGTGCCATGGGACCAATCACAACATTAAATCTCAAAGTGTACAGGCTACATTCATTTGCCACTTTGACTACAGGCTATAGAACAGAAACTTGACACATTAAAAAAAGAATGTTTTCCAGTTGAAAGAGGACTTTATTAATTTCTGGGATACATTTATGAACTGATTTTAAAGCACAGAACTATCAGAACCCTTTCATTTATTGTACAACATTTAAAACACATCTTTTAACTTTCTCTAAGACAGCACTTTTCACTATTGTTAAATATTTTTAGCAAACTAACAATCAGGGATGATACTGACAGAATAATCAAGAAACAATGTAACAACAGATATTTTGTAATATAGTTTAATTAATTCCTACAGGATATTAATGTTAAATTTTTACTTTAATTTCAAATTATTGTTATTTTGGCCAATTTAGTGACAAATGTAACAGTGACAACAACGTAAGAGGAAGGGAATGAACTGAAAATGAATCAAAGACACTGCAGGAGTATTTACATGAAGCAGGTTAAAGAGGGACACGGAAAAGACCTGAGGCTCAAGATGAAAGAACAGAGAATGCATTTAAGATAGAAGGTAAAGAAAAAGGAATTCTACTCCTTTATTGGTTCATAGTGGATGAGACGCATTGCATTTTCATTCTCGATTACTCCTTGGATGAACTCTCCTTCAGCCAAGCGCTCTGAATGAAAAACAGTAAGACACAGTATAGTCAGAATGAATAACATAACTGTATATGCAGCAAGAAAAGGAGTATGTTTGATGTTGAATTAATACCTCGTCTAAGACACCCTGTCTTATCTGTTGTGTGGCTGTGCACAGGAGAAACACGAGCATGCAAGGCCATGGCCTAAAGTTACTTTAGGTTCCCTGCTCTATGTTGGACAATACAAAGCTTGCTTGACACAAGTGATGCTGTCACTGCTGCTGTGTCCAAGGTGGCTTTATTGTTTGTCTGGTTGTTAAGCCATACAGCTGATACGGACATGTAATCTTTGCTACAGGATGGCGGAAGAGCTGCTGAGGAGAGGTAGCAAGAGCTTACGATGAATTTATCTTCTTTCAATTGAAGTCCAAAGTAGAAAGAACACAATAATCTACCATGTACTGCTGTACCATAATGTACTTAAACACGTGTGCATATAAGTGACCCCTTCCCCCTTCCTTACCATTGTCCTTCTTATCAAAGTAAGACCACAGCTTGTTGGCTCTCTTCTCGGGTGTGTTCTCGTCCTCTGGTAGCTTACTCTGCTCCTCCTTAGGAATCAGCTTAAATATGGACTGCAAGAGGATTGGGTGCAATAATGATCAATATACTGTAACATTTCCACAAATAATTAATACAACATTATTTTCTTTACCGACAGTCAGATCACAGCCATTGTTAATAAATATCTGTGGAATTTTTTCCATGCAAACTACCAGAATAATTATTATCATTCTTTATGCTGTCATATATTTTATTATTATTATTTAATGAATGATTTAAAGCAGCTCAGAAAATTTTGCATGTACTTGTACTTAAACTTTTAATGTAAAGAAGACAATAGACTGTAAATTACTGTACATTTCAGATTTAGGCCTTAAAGTGTGTCCCACTTAGGGGGGAAGCAGTCCTTTCCCACTTTTAAGACACCTAGATTAACATGGATTAGTGCCAAGACTCAGGCCACAGGCCAAACACCAAGATCTCCTGTCTCTACTCTGCCTCCATGTTGCCCTTCTGATCCTGTACTGGTCAGAGGAGTCGCTGGTAAATACTTTAAGGGTTAAAATGACACTGCAATGTAATTTTACACTATTACTGTGTATGTAAAAATAGCCCAGGGATTGCCAGTCAATCAGTAGTGCTTAACCTACTGCACTAATACTGAGGTAAAGGTTTCCTCTTTTACACACACACTCTAAAAATAAATCAGATCTGCCAGGATTAATGCTCTATAATTCAAATATCTAATTCTATTCTTGTAACAACTCATAATCCACATCATAACTCCATATTTTATATTTAAAAAAAGTATTGTTTGGGATAATGCTGTAGGTTTCTATACTTGGTCATGTAGCTATTTTGTGCAGTTCTTGTAAAACACGCTGCGTATGGACTTAGGCCAGTTGGCCAGGAATCAAATCCTATTATGAAGCCAGCTGGATTCCCAGCTGATCTGTCTAAACCTCTTATTCTATATAATTTGCCTTAAAACAGAAGAAATTAAAGTTTACAACACGAGTTTGAGTTAAGAAAAACAATCCTTGGAAACTGATTTAATTACTTTTACAAATTAGAGTTTGGATTAGACTGGGGGGCACTAAGTACACTCTCTATTAGCTGGCTAAACAAGAGTAGCCTTGCTTAAGAGTAAAGGGCTGTCTGAGGGCTAAACCTGTCCCCATAAAGATATTAAGGAGTTTGTAGAGCAAACTGGTTGAGTAACTGGGACGTCAAATAGGACAGAGACCTACATAGTGAAAGGTACAGGCCCTTTCTAAACAGCAATGCACCAAAGTCCGCCTGACAAGAACTGGGCTTCCAATAAACCATTCTGCAAAAACATTATTTCTCATATTTAAAAAAATTTGAGTTATAGGATAAATGTAACTTGATGAGTTTTGTAAGATTTCCCTGCATATATCGTCTTACCTGACAGATCTCGGTCACTTCTGTCTTGTTGATGTATCCATTTTTGTCTACATCAAAGAGCGAGAAGGCCCACTCCAATTTTCTTGTGGTCTTCCCAGTAGAAGTCATGTGTAGTGCAATGATGTATTCTTTGAAGTCCAGGGTGCCGTCATCATTGGTGTCAAAGGAGCGAAACACATGGCGCGCGTAGCTCTTGGCATCGCTTTCTGGGAAAAATCGTGAGTAGATCTGCTCAAACTCTTCTGGTGTTATGCGCCCTGTTGGGCACTGCTTCTGAAAGTTTCCGTACCATTGGCAGATCTCGTTTTCAGTGAATTTGGTGCTGAGCTTCAAGTCCTCCAGGATCTCCTTTGATATTGCACTACTTGTGCTATTTCCCATTGTTACAGATTTTAGTTCTGGGAAACTCACCCGCAAGTATTTGCCACTTGAGTTTTTCAGATATTTTGGTCACCTGTGCCACCTGATCCTCTTCAATATATTTCTGTCAGACTTTGTTGGAGGAGGCCTAAATGTAAAAAATAAGTTATTTAGACAGGCTATAGATATTCTTTAAGTATAGACAGTCTATAAATATTACAAAATATCATCTTAGGTCAAGGGAAAACTTACGTCTGATGTGTTGGCTGGTGATGGCTGGAGAGTCGAGTGCCTACCTCAACACTAAGACAGGGAGGATAAGCGGAGCCATCAACACTGAGGTTAATTCTGTTAATACGGGATTTAAAGTGGCTGAGCTTTTGACTAAAATATACACCTAGCTGTTATTACCAATTAGGCCCTATGGTGTATATGTAACTGGGTACATAATATGAAAGATAGTTGTTCTGAGTTTTTTTTTTACTCACTAGTCTCTAATTGCTTAACATTTATTTATTAATTTACTTGTTTAATTAAACTATTTTAATATTTTATGCTGTAAAATTGGTTTTGTTATGCTCTTTATAACAAGGACTAAATTAAATAATGGGAAATTATTAACAAACTTTTAAATTACTTTTCAACAGCTTAACCCTTGAGTGTTCAGTAGTGGCCTTTCAAATTAGGTTTGATTGACTTCTAATTTTAGACATTTACTTGTTCAGGCAGTTTATCTTCCTCGCCCACCCACAGCGTCCTTTACTCGGACCTATGCCACTTCCTTGTTTGACTTCCTGATTGTTTGTGCTGTGACTCCTCTGTCGCCAATCATTTTACCAAAGTTTTTTTTTCTTTTATTGCTCTAGAAATATGTTCAAGAAGTTGATTGGATTACACTGCCTGCCCTGTCCCACCCATTCTAAAATCCAATTATCCACCTGTGACTTTAATATCTAGTAGAATTACCCCCTCTCACTTATACAATCCCTTACATTTGACCTATGCCCCAGGTCAGACTTGTTAAAATAGTACAGTAAAAGTGTCAGAAAATCTTACTTCTTACAATAGTATCTTCTTCACAGTTTACAATTTGACTATATAAGTGACTATACAACATTAAAGATATGTGTCTTTTTTTTAATCATGTGTATCTCTTATAATGAGCAAATTAAAAAAAAGTCAAGAAAAATTAAATTTTTCTAGAGTAGTCAACGCATCTAAAATTAGCTACAATTAAGGTACAGACTATTGGCAGCGTCTAAGTTGTCTGGATTGCAAGTGTTACAGCATCAGCCTGTCTGACAGATGAACGTCAGCTTTTCTACTTGGCAGACAAATATAGTGGGTCAAGTCCATACTGATTGCAAAATGATGTTGCAAAATGTTTTTTTATTTTATTTTTTTATTATTATTTTTAAATAAGCTAATTGAAAAAGGAAAACTGTGTCAGTTTAAGAAGGCTACCACAAAATACATTTAATGAAAAAAGAAAAACACATTCTTAATCAAAGCAAAGCCTTAGCTGACACCACTCAGTATGTCAGACTGCAAGGGGGAGCAAAACAGGAAGGGAGTTGTTCCTAGATAAATATCTGGTAATAGGTTGTAATGGTGGTTAATGACAGATGAGAGCATCCTACTTAGGACAAGGAAGGAGAGGAACAAACAAACTTTGACAATAATCTTGGCAATTGTGTCCTCCATCCATCCTCTGAGACGCAAGACTGTGGTGTATCTGATAAAGCAGTAGCAGCAGTATTTGGACTCCCATATCTACACCCATTGTCCAAAAAAGAAACACAGCCTTTTTGTGAAAACACTCATGTACAGAGGTTAATGGCAAGCATATCTTGTAGAGCTTTGTAGGACTAACACTATTTATTACAGAGCTCTTCAATCGGAGGTAAGTACTGATTTCAGTATTGTACTTTTGTTGTAGATAAGTAAGGTGTTATGCACAATTGATTACACTTCTACTATAGCCTTACTTTATTAAAAATCTATACCATTACAATAATAACAACACAAATACACGTAGATGTACCAGGCAGTTTTATATGTTTATTTTTATTTCAATTTAAAACATATTTTTTCTCCGTGTAGACAATTGTGTTTCTAATTTTGTTCAGCTCCTCCTCAGTCTTGATGTATTTGTATAATTTTGGATTTTCTAGAAAAACACTGCTGCTGCTTTTTGACATCTAACAACATAATAAAAAACAATCCAACTGCTAGATGGAGACCCTCAACCCTGCCAATTTAAAATCAGTCTCCCCAGCTGTTCCCTCGGCAGTGACCTACCACTCTAAAACAGAGACGGTGAATTTACCTGCAGGTGTGGTCTCGGTCGCAGGCGTTACAGTGGTGACTGGTGGTGTTGAACTTTCCTGCGGATCCTGTATGCTGGCCTTTGGATTTTGGGGGACACTCATTGGCCTCAGTTGCGTAGCAGTGGGATTGTGGGACCAAATGAACCATTTAAGAGATGGAATTTCTCACCTACTGGGACTGGGGATTGTGATTCTGGCTCTTAGTTTTGTCACAGTGGGAAGTGTCGTGGTATTTTATCTGCTGAAAAAACAAAGAAAAATGAAACCGAAGGAAGATGGAAAAGAAGTTCTTGTTGAAGAGAGTGGGGATGTCATAAAGAAGGTCACAGTGTAAAAATATACACAGTGCTATTATACATTGTGCCATTCAATTGATTACCTAATACTTGCTAGAAGCACAAAGAAAGATCTGTGTAGTACACTCACACTATCAGGCTGGTTAGAGATAGCTTGAGTGGTATTTTTGTTTTAACTAACAGAAAGAAAGAAAAGAAATTGCATTTACATAAATTTACTCAGTCTATTAAACTTACATGTAGCCTACATTGTAACCACAAGAAAAAATACATTCATTTAGGCTATCTAACATGGACCAAATATCTCTGCAAAGAAGATGGATTTCAGATTGGGTTTACAATTACACTAATTTAGGACAATTTAGCCGTTTTAAATTGCTACGTGCAACATTTACCAGTCAGTCCCAGTCGTTTCGCTGAGGACTTAAAATACATGAAACACACTTTATATTCTGTTCAAATAGCCTATAGTCCTATGTAGTAGCCTAAATGCAGGCTACGGAAAGAAATGTACTAGACGACTGTCGCCATCTATTGGAGAGAAGACAAATTAGCAAACCATTGACCGCACTGTCAAACTCGAGTTATTGAACATGTTATTGAAGTAGCAGGTTATCAGGGTGTGAATATATTGGTTGGTAAATTCTCTCGTCCATTTTATTGACTCTGTTGTGTCGTTCCTTTAACTTTTATTTTGAGTGTCGTTTCTTTACTTGTCATTTGGCCCTTTTTTGTTTTGTTCACCTTTTTGTTTTGCTTTGATGTGTCTTTTTTTTTCCTGTTAATGACCATTGTACGCTTTGCCATAATAAAGATGCATATAACACTTTGGCATAATTCTGTTCAAAGGGCAGCAGCCAAACAAGCCTAGCCTACAGTAAAAAAAAATAAAATGCTAGGGCATTTTCAACCTCTTGGGCCAAGAAAGCAAACCAGCTTCAGGTATGTCAAACATTTCGACAGGTATCTAACTCGGACGGATCGAGAGATCACCTGACAGACCGCGGAGACCTTACGTGATCACGTGTCGCCGTTCAAGTTTCAGGAAACTTTTTTTCTCATTCCGAAAACAAAACTACTGAAATCCCGCCCCTACTATGCGTTGATTGGTGAAAGCTTACAAACGCAACACCATGATTGGATGACAGGAGCACCGTCTGTAAATGTCAGAATCAGACCACGCCCCCTCCTGGAAAGTCGTTTTTTATGTGTAATAGATATGTTTCCCTACAGAGCGTCGGTAAATCACAAATTCAGACAGGTAGTTACATGGACGTGTTGACGGACGAAATTTAAGGTGAGTTTGGCAAAATTTTGCGGATCACACAGGCAGTCGAGTCAAGTCTGCCGAAGTTTTTATGAAAACATACCTATTTACCCCGGTGACTTAAAGGAGTCTCCTGTCAGTTAGCTTTACTTATTTATGCAGGCTGTCACTGCTACCGTGTCAAAACCTTTGCTGTCATTGTTGTATGTTTAACTGGTTGAATATAACACAAAGCCTTTTAGTGTGACACATTCCGTAAAATATCGCCAGGTATAGGCTATATCACTGCTGAATACCAATGTCATATTGTTTGTACTATTTTGTAGCTAGCTGTGGCTTTAAGAAGGAATCTCAACTTGTAGTTAGGCGTGTTGATGGTTTAAACCACCGCAAGTGACCAGTATAACTATTTTTCCCACTGTAGTCTATACATTTAAACTGAACATAACATTAATTCAGGAGGTTCCCTTTTTGATGTCTTTTAACCAAATCATTCAGTTCCTGATTATTAAAAGCTACATGACTAATTATAGGCTTAGGTTTATTGTTGAACAAACCAAAAGCAACATGTCAGGACTTGAGGATTTTAGATAGAAGGGAACTATACAAGCTAGCTACAGCAAGAAAAGCAACAAACACTTTTTTCCCTCTCATATTTTCCAGGATGGACTGTAAAATTCACTGAAATTAGATAATGCCTGCGAGAGGGGTTGAAGAGAATGGATCCTCTGGGACGTTTGAGTAGGGACTTTTAGTGAGGCTGCAGAGGATGAGTGGTACTGGTCTTGTATTGGACAGAAAAAGATAAGAAACATAATAATATAAGAATATAAGAATAGCTTTCCCTAAAAGAAAGAGAAACTATATACACCAAAATTTAGGAAATAAAGATGGAGTGCAATGAGAGAGTCCTATGTGGGTCTGGGGAAGTGGAGCTGGACCCCGCCATCGTCAGTGAAGAGGCTGGGAAGTTGTATTCAGAGCTACAGGTAAAACTTTTCCCTGATTATTCTTCACCTGGTTTGAGTTCCATGTGTGTGTGTGTGTTTTTTTTTTTTTATCATGTCAGAAACCTTTATTTTGACCTGTTGCACTTGCTCTGCTGTGTTAAAGACAGTAATTGAGATTCATGGAGAAGGTGTTGTGGAGTCACTGGTCCCAATATTTGTGTGGGTCCTGGAGGGGCTCGCCAACTGCAAATCCCAGCTCAGAGATAGAGAGGAAGAGGCAAATAGAGAAAAAGCTGAGAAAGAAGATCTTCTTGAGCGATACCAAACAGAAAAAACACAACGGAAAGAAAGTCAAGAGGTGTCAATGTTTTGATGTTGAGTCCAGTTTGAGTGCTGTGTGAAAACAATAGCTTTTACAAATGACCCATTTTTAAAAATCTCATTTAGAGATATTTGGAACTAGATGACCAAATTGAACAGGAGCGGAGAGCCATGAGGATGAGAGAAAAGGAGCGGGAACGTCGAGAAAGACAGTTGGAGAACAAGGCTAGAGAGCAAGCTGATCAGTGTGAGTAACTGAACACAAAGGCCTTTTTATGTGGCCTCAAAATCATAACGATCAGCTTCAATGAATGCTGTTTTTTATCTCAATGATCTATCGTGGTTGAATTTACTCTGATTGACTTTTCATAGCAGATAGAGAGGAACAGCATATCCATGTTTTGTACAAATGTTAACAGACTGTAACTGTTTTTTACAGTGGTGGCATTGGAGGAACAAAAGGCACATCTGAGTAGAGAACTGAGCACACTAAGGCACTCTCACAACAAGGTCAGACTCTGCTGTTTAGTCTTCTTAATGATTATTTGACTAAGGCTTTTATGATATAGAACATGTTATGATTAAAGTATCAAACAACTGTACTTTTGCTTTAGCTCACTTGCACATATCGGGAACTGCTGGATAAGAGGAAAGATTCTGAAAGAGATTCTCCTCTAAGGTTACTTATCCTTCAAAGAATATTATTACTGTGTAGTTTTTCACACTAAAACCTTGTCCATTCCATCTTGCATGTAGAAATCATGTGCACTCAAAGAATGCTGAGAAATCATTTATCCAAGCTCCTGAGCCCAGTCATAAAGACAAGGTAAATGCATTTATGTGTTCTCTGTTTGTTAAAGTTCATTTGTGAATTGGTGAACAATGGCTATAGTCTCTTTATGTCTTTTAGCAGATTATTCAAAGACCACATTCAAAGTCTGTTCCTCCAAGCTTAGAAGCCTGGCAGGCTAAAGAAGAGCAGACAGTTGACACAACAGTAGAGCCTGATGTAGATCGGTTTATCATTGACATTATTAGCTCAACTCCTGAGTTGGCACTATTTCATGGAGGAGGCCGGTCCAGGTAATCTTTTTGTTATTGTTTTTTTAATGAAGTATTCATTTACTTGTCATTCTGAGTAAATAAAGACTAACATAAACATACTTTTTGTTCTTATGTACCACATGATTAGCATCCCAGCTAAATTAGAAGAACAACCAAGAGATGAGTTTGAAACCAGTCTGGAAGATGAGATGAAGGAGAAAGAGGAAGAGAGTGATCAGAAAGTGCAGGAGCCACCAGCCGGCAACATGGAGGAAAAACATGAGGAGGAGTCTGAAGAAGATGATGACATGGAGTGGGAGCTACGCAACACTGACTCCGTATTCTCTGAGCTGTCAGAGCTGAGTCGGGATTATCTGGAGAGTGTAGACCAAGGGGCCAGTGTCAGAGGTGATCTTTCAGAAAAAATACTTTTAAACAAGTCTCTGATCCTAGGTCCAAATCAAATGAATTGCTAATAGAACAACCTTGGATAGTAGTAATTCTAGAAATTTAAAAGATGGAAAAGTAATTCTTGTTTGTTCTGTAGGGTACTTAAATTAAATAATTCTGGACGACAGGTTTCTAATAATAATCATTTGTGTGAGAAACAATTCATACCAAGCAAGTCCAAATTTCTACCACTAGCTATCAAAATAATTAAAAAAAATAATTATGTTTGCGCTCATTGTTGTATATTGTTCATACTCATTTTAATTCTTAACTTATCACTTCTTTTCTTTATAGGCAGTACAGACCAGTTTGAGGAGATTCTTTCTCAGTATGAGGAACTGAAAGTCACCAAGTGAGTAGTGTATTTCACTTTTCGGAACAGTCCATATTAATGAGTGTATTGGTCATTTTTCAGATAACAGTATTAAACACTAATTAAATGCTGACATAACAAACGTTCATTTTATTTACTCCCGTCATAACTTAAAGTATTATGAGGCCCTTTTATTGTTCCAGTGAACTTGTAGATTCAGCGCGTAAGGCTTTGATATCTCGGGTTGTGGAGCTGACTGATGACCGTTCAGCTCTACAACTGGAATTAACCTCTCTTCAGGAAACCATCTCACGCTTAGACAATCGAGTAAAGGAAAAGGAGGAGGAAATAAAAAGGTATAACGTCATTCATATATGGTTTCAATGGTTTGAATTTGAATTTACATTAAAAATACATTTTTCACAGACTTCGAAAGAAACTGGAAGATATTCAGTCAACAGACCCTAATGTAAGGCACTGGTATTTTCATATTACTCAAATATTTGTCTTTAATAAGTAACAAAATATACATATATATTTCTTTATAGGCCTCTCTACCCATATCCATGCGTTATTTCTCTCGGTCTGAAATGGCTCGAGTTGTCATGGAGAAAAATCAATACAAGCAGCGCTTAGTAGAGCTGCAGGAGGCAGTTAGGCATAGTCAAACAGTCAGGTAATGCTGCAAAATCAAGTTAAATATGCATTATGCACTGCATGTTTTTGTTAATAGACTAGTTTTAGATTTGAACAAGAACAAGACCTAATCTGAGGTATTTGAGTTTTGCATCTTTTATAAAGATGTGTTTTTCTTTTTTGTAGAGCTTCTAAAGAAGAGAGAGTCACAGGTGACAGAAGGGCAAGTGTTTGGAAGAAGTGCGTAAATAATAAAACTAATCTTCTTCAATGATCTATGCATCACATATGCACCTTTACATACAATATAAAAGGCATAGTGATGTGATCAAATGTTTTCGTTAAAGGTTCAATCACTTTTTTGGAATTACCAAGGAACCCTTAATTCCACCCCCTTCTTTAGCATATTCTCAGGGAAATTCTCAGTTGCTTTTCCATCCTTCTGTGGGGTCTCCACAGCATCAGGCTGTCACTCATGTGCAGCCAAGGTAAGCTAGCATTATTTTATAGACCTTTTTTTAATATGCTGTTGTTCATGTCTGTGAGGTTCTCAGTCATCCAGGACATCTTGAAAAAAAAGGTTGAAATAAAATTAATGGCCAACAACTATGTGACCAGAACAACCTGGTCCATCGTGTTTGGTTTCAGGGGAAACTCTAGAGATACAGTGGCATAAAAAAGTATCTGAAGCCTTTGAATTTCTCACATTTCTGCATAAAATCACCATCAAATGTGATCTGATCTTTGTCGAAATGACACAAATGAAAAAACAGTGTCTGCTAAAACCACCCAAACATTTATAGGTTTTCATATTTTAAATAAGAATAACATGCAAACAATGACAGAAGGGGGGGTGAATAAGTAACACATTTAATATCTGGTTGCCCCCCCTTTGGCAGCAATAACTTCAACCAGACGTTTCCTGTAGTTGCAGATCAGCCTGGCGCATTGATCAGGATCAATCTTGGACCATTCCTCTTTACAAAACTGCTGCAGTTCAGTCAGATTCCTGGGATGTCTGGCATGAATTACTGTCTTGAGGTCATGCCACAGCATCTCAGTGGTTCAAGTCAGGACTTTGACTCCAGAATGTGTATTTTGTTCTTCTGAAACCATTCTGATGTTTACTTTGTGTTTTGGGTCATTGTCCTGTTGCAGCATCCATTCTCTTTTTTAATTTAACTTCCTGACAGACGGCCTCAGCTTTTCTTGCAAAACATCCTGATTAACTTTTTAATTCATTTTTCCATTAATGATTGCAAGTTGTGCAGGCCCTGAGGCAAAACAGCCCCAAACCATGATGCTCCCTCCACCATGCTTACCGTGGGGTTGAGGTGTTGATGTTGGTGAGCTGTTCCATTTTTCCTCCACACATGTTGTGTGTTCCTCCAAAACAGTTAAACTTTCGTTTCATCAGTCCACAAAATATTTTGCCAGAAGTTCTGTGCACTGTCCAAGTGCCTTTTTGCAAACATTAAACGTGCAGCAATGTTTTTTTTAGACAGCAGTGGCTTCCTCCATGGAGTCCTCCCATGAACACCATTCTTGGCCAGTGTTTTACATATAGTCAATGTAAGCACAGAGATATTGGACTCTTTAGCAGACACTCTAGGGTTCTTTTTTACCTCTGAGTATTCTGCGCTGAACTCTTGTTGTCATTTTTGGTGGACGGCCACTCTTTGGGAAAGAAGCAGCAGTGCCAAACTCTCTCCATTTGTAGACCATTTCTCTAACTGTGGATTGATGAACATCCAGACTTTTAAAGATGGTTTTGTAACCTTTCTCGGCTTTATACAAACAACAATTCTTGATCGCAGGTCTTCAGAGAGCTCTTTTGAGCGAGCCATAGTGCACATCAGACAATGCTTCTCATCAAGACACAATTCTTACCAGGTGTGTGTTTTATAGTGAGCAGGGCAGCTTTAAGCCACTCCTCAGTGATTGGACACACCCTGACTTAAATTGTTTGGTAAAAATAGGTATTAATTGGTCTCAAATTCTCCTTAGGCAGAAGGTTCAGTTACTTATTCCTCCCCCTTCTGTCATTGTTTGCATGTTATTCTTATTAAAAATATTAAAACCTATAAATGTTTGGGTGGTTTTAGTTAAAGCAGACACTGTTTTTTCATTTGTGTCATTTTGACAAAGATCAGATCACATTTGATGGTGATTTTATGCAGAAATGTGAGAAATTCCAAAGGCTTCAGATACTTTTTCATGCCACTGTATAAGCTCAGCTCTTACCAGTTGATCTCAGAATTGATAAAGTCTCTTGGAATTAGAAACTAAACGTCTTTTACCTTGAAAACTGAGTCCAGATGCTTTTTCAACCTTTTTTTATGCTGTTGTTTCCAAATTTCATGGTGTATGTAGAGGACTCATATTAGCTTTTAACATTAGTATTATTCTTTCTAGATCTTCTTCTTCTGTTATATCTCCGCGAGTCAGGCGGAGGGAGCATTACAGAGAAATCCGTTCTCACATTTGGGGAAACCTGGGAAAACGTCATATCCATGGCTGGAGCATCCCCTTGGCAAACACACAGGTTATCTACACAGACTACTCCTTTTGTGACATATTTTTTTTTTCCAGTTTTTGTGTCCTAACTGTAAATACACTATTTTTGTACTGTTGTGGGGATGGGTCTTTAACTATTTTTAGCTGTAGCATGGTAGTTAAATGTCAATTTTTCAGGTATCACAAGACCCTGTCCCAGAGCCTAAAGATGTGCCTGTGTTAGTAAAGCTTAGACTACTGGATCAACGAGACTCAACTGCTAAGGTATATATTGTCAATTCAAAATGTCCACACATATTAACCACTGATGTGTATTTCAGTTGTATCCATTCCTAACATCTTTTTGTGTAGCTGAATTGTGCAGTTGCAGTCCCACCTGAGGTCTCCGAGGAGGCCACGGTAAGTTTTTCATTATATCTAAGTAAGGGACGTCTCTTAGTCCTACTCTTAGTCTCTATTAACCATGCACAGAACAATCTATCCATTAGTAGGAACATGTTACTCTGTGACATTCATTTTTGAAAACATTACCTTCTCCCATCAGTGTTCTGTGTGGGTAGTTTCTGGACCAGCCTCCAGTAGTGAAATTACAGTGATTGATCCAGCTCGGTCCAACACAGTACTGGATCAATTTACTCTCTCTCCCACATCTCCTGCCCTTTGCGTCTGTGCTGTGCCTCCTGTAGGTCAGTGCTAAAACATCTCTTACTATTAGTACCATGATGTGAAAGTGTTGTCCTTTTTATAACATATTATCTTTTTCTTGGAAATCATTAAAAGCCTCAGTTTACTTTTCACATAATCTCTCTTGTCTTTGTCAGGTGACACTAAAGGAACTGTGTGGATTGGAACTCAGGAAGGAAGGTAGTGTGTGCTTATTAAGTATTTCATAATTTTCATAAAATAGAGGCTGGTAAAACATTCCTTTTGAAGTCTCTTTCCTTTTTTTATCGATCTAACTATCACAGTATACTGATCCACTCAGCGTCTGTTGGCAGGAGGCACTGTCTCCAGTCCATATCCCTCTCTGAGGCTGTTCATTCACTCACGTGAGTTTGTGTACTTTTCATTCAGCAATTGTTGCAATACCCATTTTACCTTTTTAATAAGATCTGTTTTCCTAGGTATTCCCAGAGTCAAGTCATAGCGGGTTTAGCTGATGGCACCTTAGCATTTTTCTCACATTGTTCAGGTAGTGTGTTTTGTTTCCCAGTGCATGTTCTAAACAAATTTCTCACCATATACAGTATGTATGATTAAACATAAAGTCTAGAAAAATACTGAAAGTTAATGTGATGTGTGGCAGATGGCTGGGATCTTACATCTCATACAGTGATGTCACTGGGATTAACCCCACTGCAGCCTATTCGTTGTTGCCTTGCTAAAGGTGGTCGCATGTGGGTGGGATATTGGAACAAAGTCCATGTGGTTGACATTGATAACAAGAAAGTTGAGGTAAAAAAAAATTACAAAACAGGATTTTATTTTCTTATTTACACAGTCCTTGATTTCTGGATTGTCCTTCATGCATCTACAGCAAGTTTTCTCAGTCTCTGAGCGCAGTGAGCAGCAGGTGCGTTTCCTGTGTGCTGGTGGTAGTGGTGTTTGGACATCCTGCAGGCTGGACCCAATTCTCAGGCTCTATGACTGGTCAACAGGGCGGCCATTACAGGAAGTTGATTTTTCAGCTTTGGCCTCTAAAACCTTAGGTAATTTCTCTTTCTTTACAAAATATGATCTTTACATACATGTAAAGTTCCTCTAAATTTACAGCCTTCAAAATGTTATGTAATGTAAACCACTATGTCTGCCTTTGTAGGCCAAGCCTTCCTGACACTGTCACCTCTACAGATCTCCTCTCTCACTATCATCTCTGGTCGTCTATGGGTTGGCACAGGAGGTGGTGCTATTCTCTCCATACCATTATCCATAAGTAGGTTAACTTTGCAGTCATTAGATTGTGTCATTATTATCAGTGATGTGGCTCAATTCTAAATAAAAATTGTTTCCAGCATCAGAGGCAGTGTCCATTCCATACTGCTCTATTGCATTAACGCAGCTGTGTTATCATGGACATAGGCAAGCAGTCCGGTTTATCATTGGCGCTCCTGGTAAGAATGTTACAACTGCATTTGCTTTGTTAACTTAATTTTTATTTACACATGCAATGATTTGAATGCCACAGGTTGTCTGATGACTTCTCCTGACAGCAACACCGTTAATACCTCTCAACTGATCCTTAGTGGTGGAGAAGGCTACATCAATTTCAGAATTGGTTAGTCAATCAGTTATGAGTAGAATAGGAGAAAATAGAACATAATTTTATAATAATAAGAATACAGGTAAACTTGGCTTTTTTATTTAGTTTGTCTTTTTATAGCCTACTTGATAGACCTCTTTTATTGTAGGAGATGATGCAAGTGATGAATCGGAAGAATTGATCCAAACTACACCTCAGCGGTCTGAACGCAGTCACATGATTATCTGGCAGAACCCAGCTCCTTCTGTGCCTAACCCTGCCCTTTAATGCAACTCTGGAAAAAGGACACTAGAGATACAGGTCAGCAACTACTGAGTTGTTGTTTCTTGGGACTTGGCAATTTTTGCAAACCACAATAAAAAAAAAAAAAATTCCTTTGTTTCTGTTTACCTCATTATTGTGATGCATTTGTCTTTACTGTGTGAAGTCCATGGATTCATCTCTTTCTTTTTGGAACAATTACCATGGAGATGGTCAGTATTGAGCTGTTTTAAATTACATGTATCGTTTTAACTTTTAAATATATATTGTTTTCCTGTTCCTATTATATTCACTGTTCAGCCAAAGAATATATTTTTTACTTTTTTCAAACGTTTTGCATTTAACTTAACTGGAGGCAGATAGGACTTGTGAAGCTTCCCTTTTGATCGCTTCTGCAATTGTGTAACCCAAATGTTCTTTGTTCAGGTGATTTACAAATACCTGTAATTATTTCTCATCAAACTGTTCAATTTGGACTACTTTACTCTGTCTTAAATGCTGTTATGTTTTATCGTGTTTAATTTGATGCCTGTGTCAAGTGACCTAATGTAAAGCATCTTTTATATTCTTACAAAAAAGATTTTAGTATTTGCTCTAAGTGGAGAACAATGTTCTCATTAAAATGTGTATAAAATTAAATATTACTGACACAGCAAAAACAACCCTGGATGATAGATATAATAAAATGAACTTATTTTCTTGGTTTGATTTCTATGAGTCCATTTCAACAACATTTACACTTTGTTGTAGCCTGAGTTTTATCCTTGAATGTGTTCTCCACAAAAATCCAGGTTTTCTGGCAACCCTTTGACTTGGGCTTGCTGTCCCACTGCTGTTTTGAAAGGCTATCTCCACATCTTATGTGGGATTGCTGTGAGTATGACGGATCCGTATCTTACGGCTCAGGGAGCGGGCAAGACGATCTACAGCATGACCCACACCACCCCCAAGCTCTTTTTGGGAGGTAAGACCTTCAATGTTGCCACTGTACCAGATAACCCAGGCTGCCAGGGAGAGCAGTAGCAGCAGAGCTCCGGTGTACACCAACAGATCTCCAAATTGTCCTTGAATTTCCAGCGGTAAAAAAACCCCAGTCAGCAGACATGTAGCACCAAACAAATCCAAGAGAACAGCAAACACCAGGGCCACCTTACAGTGGGATAGACCATCATGTCTTGGTGCCATCACTACAAAGATAAGAAAAAATGAGAAAGAAAACGTACTGTTGGGAAACAACATGCAACACTTTTTTTGAATAGGTTTCTCACAAGTGCCACACCTGTTTGGTACAGTTTTGCTATGATACATTGTTTATACATTTAAACAAACCAGTAAAAGATAAACAAATAGATGTAAAGCTAAGAAATAAATCTTTAAAACTTACCGCAGAAAGTTTTAGTGTTTTTGTTTGTTGTAATCTAACAAAGCTGTGAAGCATTTAAATCAGCCCGGACCCAAAACGACAGTCAACAGCAATACCTGACACCTTGTAACCGGCTTTACCTGTCCATCCGTTTTGCACAACAATAGGACATGCAATAACTGTAAGTTGACTTTGTGCCAAGCCAATAGAAGGTAGAGGTAAAATGAAAATATCTTAACATATTTTAGGGTGTTTCCTTTTAGGTGAAACTATTAAATATGGGCTCTCATAAATAAGTGGTCATGTGGCTCAACTTACCCCAAGTAAGGGGTAAGATCTTTCAAAATGTAAAGAAATATTTATAACTTTTTTTTTTTACAGTAAATGTCAATACAAGCAATATGATGTTTTAATATTTATTTGCCAAGAAAAAGGATACGTTTTCCTAATCTAGATCAGGGGTCACCAAACTTTTCAGACTGTAACAATGTACCCTGAGATGGTGCTTACCATTCTTCCAATATGCCTTGATGAAATACAATTTGTGCTTTTAATTGGTAAGATCACATGGCAATGAAAATGCACAATTTTCAAGGTACAGGGGGTGGTTTACCCCACTTTCCCATTCTACCCTATTTCCATGGTGGCCTCAGATTATTACAAAATTATTAGGTCAGCTAGACAATACTTTCACAACTAAATTTAAATATACCTGTTCTTAAAAACAAAATTTAATTTGAGGGTCTATGATTATGGTATCTGATTCATAGATTGTATAATAATTGATCTGATTCCAACACAAACGGAAATGACGTAACGCTGAGGAGCGCCGTGGAAAAAATAAAAAAAAGCTAATTGTTATTGTTAGCTTGTTAGCTAGCAGATAAGCTCGAGAAACAGCTATGACAAAGTAATAACGCGTTATTACACGTGTACGATTAAGTTATTACAAACACAAAGTGGTATGTACCTATTTCTGCACATATTATCGGTCGACTGGGGAATAGAGTTGAACTAAGTCTTTAAATACTGAAGCAACTAGGAAAAGGAGGATAGTAATTTTATTATCCTTATCCAAATTCTGGCTAACGGGAATCATGCTAACAAATCCCAGCAGCTCCCGGAGCGAGCTTATGTTACGTCCATCCCAGCGTAATACTTACAGTTTGTCACGTATAAATGTATGCTTATAACTTACAGTTTAACTATTAAACCGTATAATGTCTGACTCCTTAAACTTGGATGCTGTGGCTGTTCGTACATCGAAAGCTTTTAGAATTTTAAATACATTCAATCATACAGCGCTTTACTTGTAGTTTTATTGTTTACTGTAGCACTACTATTTTCTACTATTTACAGTGCTGTTTTTTTCTTTTTGAGATGGAAGACGAAAACCAGGCAGATGGTTCATCGGGCACATCTAAGAACCACTCAGATTCACTCCAGCGGCACGGTAGGGAAAGTTGCGAATGGAACATTTTCCAACTTTTATTCAAATAATTCATAGAAAGTTATTTGAACCTGATCTCCTCCTGATTAAGTTACAAAAATCGAGGACACCTATGAAATTTCCATACCTTATGAAGAGAGTAACTTTGAGCAACAAGAATTTTATAACCACAGTGAACATAGTTTTGATGGTGAGTAACGCATCATTGAAAGTAAAAAACTGAGAGTTCAAATTAGTGTCCAAACAAATGTTTTATTGTGTAGAGTCTCCTCCATCTGCTGGACCATCCACAGTCAGTAACTCTTATATGGTGATAACAAACCTGCGGACCCAGCTTCAGATTTCTCTGGAGAAAAACTCTTGGCTGCAAAAACGAATTGAGGATCTGGAAGAGGAGAGGGACTTTCTCCGATGCCAGTTGGACAGATTTATCTCCTCCACGAAGAGCCCGGAACCAGATCAGAGTCAGAGACAGTACAGTAATGGTGGTAAGAACATGTGGCAGGTTTATAATAATAGGTACTCCAATGAGATTATTAAAAGCCCAAATATTGCTAGAGCGGTCTCTCGGTATGCTCACATTACAATGCCCTTTTCTCTGTAGGCTATGACTCTAGGCGATTTAACTGGAGGGGAGGAAGAAATGAAGAGCGTCCTGTTGGTAAAAACAGTGACTGGATTTTCTATTCAAATTTGTTTTCTATAAAGCAATTCTCTTAACTTTTCTGTATTGTTTATCATCTCCTAACAGAGCAACAGAAGACAGACTCACAGCCTTTTCCCTCACGTCAATTTGTTTCACGAAGGCCTGGTCCCTCAACAGTGGTGGCATCCAAAAATCATGTGACGAATCAAATGAATACTCAGCTCGTCTCCATGAATGCTTTGTTCAACTCAGCACAGTCTCAAGCTGTGCTGCAAGGACACAGTCATAATACTTGTAGCATCAAAACTGGAGGCAGCAGTGGAAACACCACAAGGTCTTCCATTAATGACATGAGTGGACATAACAGTGTCGGTCCAGGTAAAAAAAAAAATTGTATAACTTTTTTCTTCACTTGAATTGATGTGATTGGGTGTAAAATATTAAAATACTAAGATGTTACTGAGAAACTCTTTCACTATCTCACCAGATTCAATTTCTCTCTTTGGAGAATCTGCTAAATACTTGGATCAGGAAAGCTTCATTGAGGAGGAAGAAGACGTGATCACAGATGCCATCAACTTTAACAGACCCCAGATGAAGAGAAGACGAGTCGTTCGTGGTGTACGAGAAAGGCAGAGGGGTAAGAAAGCAAAATTACAATCCAACTTAATGGTTTACAGGGCTAAAACTAAATGTGTTCTTATCCCTTGGTTTTTAGTGAAAGATGCTGCTGGAGTGCTGTTTCGTTACAAAAAGATTCTTCTTACATATCAGCGCCTTAAAAATATGTCCAAAGCATTTGAAATCCATGGTGTGGACCGTAACACAGTGGCTTCCACTACACCAATTGCTGAACTACTACTAGTAGCTCCAGAGAAGGTAGTGCAGGTGGGAGAGTTTGACCCATCCAAGGAGAAGTTACTGGACTATGCACGACGCTGTTATACAGCTCTGGATGAAGAGACACTTAGCAGAGTACAGGCTCTAAAGAAAAACAACTTGCTTCTGCCTATTTCTTACAGGTTTAGACATTAGTGTCCTCACTAATGTCTCACTAATGAGACAAAAAGCATTAAAATGTTTTACTAGTCTGTATTTTGGGTTTTTTGATTTTGCTGTTCTCATGTTATAGAGATCTGTATTATTTAGTCATTCCTTTCTAATAATTTAAATATATTAGCCCTTTTAAATATTTTTAAATACTTTTTGATTTTTATGCACAAGTAGGACTTTTTTGTAAAATATGTAACTTATTACAATATTATAAGTGTTTGTAACATGTAGTTTTAGCAATACAAATGCTCAGTACAAAAGCATGTCAGAAGTAGTGTATTGTGGTATAGCTTGCAGTGGCCCTGTGCACATAATTACATTAAGACAATCCTTTTTTTTTTTATAGTTTTCACTCATGTTAAACTGAAAAAAAAACTACAGTCATTTAATATTGGGCTAAGAAATTATTGTTAATGATTTTGTTAGTATTAACTATTGTGTCTCACTTTGAAATTAGGTGTGAAGTGTGGTATTTTTTATTTGACCAAAAATCCATCTATGGTGCTAGTGCTTATTAAAATTGTATGTTTACTAATACATGTTTTAAATTAAATGGTATTATTCAATGTTCACACTATTACAAACGTAATAAAACAATTGATTTTGTACAATTTATCTTATTTTGTTGACCCCACACAAACTAATGTTATTATTAATCTATTGCATGCAAAATGAATTTAACACTTATTTAACCCTCTGGCCTTAAACAGACATTATACACATCTTTCAAAACTATATTTTCAATATTTACATCAACATAACTGCATAGACTGTGTCTTTCATGGAAAGATGGATAGGCTTTATTGACCCTACACAGAATCCAATGGAAGGAGCCACTGGAGTTCTTTCTA
Source organism: Perccottus glenii (assembly GCA_024416835.2). Classification (NCBI taxonomy): domain Eukaryota; kingdom Metazoa; phylum Chordata; class Actinopteri; order Gobiiformes; family Odontobutidae; genus Perccottus; species Perccottus glenii. The sequence goes on from CM044551.2 coordinate 17,161,733, forward strand.
CTGTGTGGACATTTTAGGGCATGTATGAACATTGTAAGTTGTAATTTGCACTGTTAACACTGGATATCGCCAAAATGCCAAAAACTACAGATCACAAATTTAGGTTAAACATGCTTTCACTAATCCTCTGCTTTGCAAAGACTTCAAAATAAACCATAGATTAGATGTTTGGGAATGTGTAACTAGAACAAATGTTGTAAAATTAATTCAATTAATGGATAATGAGATCTTGGTGTTTTACGTTAATAAACTTTTTTTATTTAGCGGAAACAACGTCTTCTTGAACTTCCGGTGTCACGGAGTACCTGGGAGACGAAGCAAAAAAGCGGGCATACCAAAATTCTTTATTCTTTTGACTAGCCTTATAACGCCAATTAGTGAATATACTTGGTTTATATAGTCAAAAAGCTGCACTTAATAGGTCTGTCGGCAATCTTTGGATTTATATTTTACCTAAAATAGTCTCATTCATTTGGCCATCGCACAAGCTTGGCTAACGGGCTCTTGTGTCTCGGGCCTGTTCTTCTGGACTTTGCTACATGCTAGTTAGCTCTTGCTAGCAGGCTAACCAAAGCGAACACGTTTCTTTATCAGCTACGGATAATCGAATTGCTTGTAAATATACACCACACTTCTGATGCTGATCTCCACCGATTTGTATTTTTCGTAAGAGTACCTACAAGGCGCCAGCTTGTTCAAACGACCCTGCTCTAGTTTAAATTAGCCAGCATTTGTTTTCAAAAGTGTTGCTAGCTTAAGTTAGCCACCACCATTAGACCAACACAGTCGCAGAGAGCGGCGCAAGCAACCACGGAGATGTCGGAGTTTGACGAATTTGAAAGACAGCTCTCTGAAAACAAACAAGGTAAAATAATACAAAGGTGTAGTAATTTTGATATAAAGCATTTGAAAAAGCAATATTGCCCACTCCCTACTCGAGTATGTCTTTTTACTGGTGCGGTGTAAGCATATTCATTGTGAATCATGTTAAGTGGGGCACAGCTGTGCCGTTGGTTGTCATTTGTAAAGCTGTTAACGCAAAGTTTAAAGAATCATAACAGATTAACGCCCCATGTCATGTTTCTGTTCAAATAGTGTGTGTGTGTAAGGGCCAAGTTGGCTTTTAGTAAAAGTACAATACATGTAGGCTATGTTTTTGCTTTCTGCCACCCCCTCTGTTCTCCTTAGCACCATTATTTTTTCCATAATACAGTTTTATTTTATTCTCTATAGTAAACTATAAACTGTAAATTAACAAAAATTCTATGACCAGCATTCTTCTAACTAACTGTAAATTTGATATTGTTTACTAATGAAAGTGTATCTCATTTTATAGCTGAAAGGGACAAAGAGAACAGGCACCATCGACGCTCCTCTTCCCGCAGCCGCAGCAGGGAGAGAAAAAGAAGAAGCAGAGACAGGGACAGACGTAGCCGCGACAAGCGTGGGGACAGTAAAGAGCGCAGGCACAGACGGAGGTTTGTAATGTTTTTATATAGAACAACTTAAGTGTATCTCACTATTGTGAGAATGTTTTTATTCACATTAATTGGCTGAGGTGGCATTGGCACTCTGCTGAGCTACTGTTTTAGTGTTCAATGTGTAAAAAATCCTCCTACTGCAAACTTATTGGTGCTGCTATATCAAAGTTATTTCACAGGTATAGTATTTCTGACCAATTTTTGACAAAAGTAGAAGCCTGGGTGCTGGGGTATGTAGTATACATTGTTTCTGTTCACCCACTCCATGTAAGACAAAGCATTAAAGATGAAAGTCCCATTATGCCAACTAAAAACTTTTTTTAAGGTGGAGGTATGCAAATTCAAACAACAAAAATTTTACACAAATCCTATCCCTCTTGGTATAAGTTCACAGTTAGAAATTCGGCAATGGGATTCAGAAATGGTAAATTTATTGGTGAATGCATTTATTTGAGAGAAATGTGAAACCCTTCCAATTTCATTTCAGCTCACCATCCAGCTTCCCTCAGGACAATGCTGGAAGGTAATGAAGCAAACTAACACAAAGTCGGTTTGTGCAGTTTTGCAAGACAGCCGCTTTATTGCTTTCTGATTTGATGTACAATGAATTCTCAAAGATTGAAAATCTGCACCATAACCATCATATTATTCAAAGAACTGTAAATTCTTCAAAATTCTTTATTAAAGTATTGCATAGCTTTGAAAAGACACAATTACATTTACACTTTGATCCAATAGTAGTTATGGATACTTTTATTAATGTCTTTCATTTTACCCAATAGCCGCTCACCTCACCGTGAGAAGAAGAAGAAGATCAAGAAATATTGGGATGTACCACCGCCTGGTTTTGAACACATCACTCCCATGCAGTACAAAGCCATGCAGGGTAAGTTTGTTTTATCAAGAAATTTCATGGAATTCAAGTTTAGGAACACAATAAATCATTACTATACATGCAGTTCTCTGATTTACAGTCTTTTTTGTTTTCCAGCTGCTGGCCAGATCCCAGCTACAGCGCTCTTGCCGACTATGACTCCAGACGGCCTGACTGTTGCTCCCACCCCTGTACCTGTAGTGGGTAGCCAGATGACCCGACAGGCCCGTCGGCTCTACGTGGGAAACATCCCTTTTGGTATCACAGAGGTAAGGAAGAGGGCAGGATTTCTTTAGAGTTTAGTTTTTGTATACAAGTTGAAGGAATTGGACTGAACTGTTTTACCTCAAGTTAGTCATTTCTGCAATAACTATTTTTGTTTTTTAGGAGTCTATGATGGACTTCTTCAATGCTCAGATGCGTTTAGGTGGTCTTACCCAAGCCCCTGGAAACCCTGTTCTTGCAGTACAAATCAACCAAGACAAGAATTTTGCCTTCCTTGAGGTGAGCTGCTTTCTAGTTATAGTAGAAACATTTAATAAAATGTATTGGGTCTATCAGGTCAATTTGACTTGAACATGTTTTACAGCTGCTTCACAGGTTAGTCCAATTAGAATCTGATTGAGTTCATATTACTAAATCTTTTCTCCTGTGATGATAACAGTCCCAGTCATCTGTGTGGGGTCTGAATTCAGTTAATGCACCACCAGTGCTTTGTACAAATGACAAGTCTTCAAAAACTTATTATGGTACTAGATTGTTTTTTTATGTGATTGAGAGTTAAAAATAATGGCTGTAAACACAAATCATTTCTCATCACTCATTCATTGGATTAATTACCTGTGGTGCTGTGTCGGTGTAGTTCCGTTCAGTGGATGAAACCACACAGGCCATGGCATTTGATGGCATCATCTTTCAAGGCCAAAGTCTCAAGATCCGTCGTCCCCATGATTATCAGCCCCTGCCTGGGGTTAGTGAGAACCCCAGCGTCTATGTACCAGGTGACTACTTAATTGTATTTAATTTTGTTTTTCAATGCTGCTCGTATAACAGTTGATAAATTATGTGTTTGTGTTCTGTTTGTTTCCTATTCTGGTGTCGCAGGGGTGGTGTCAACAGTGGTGCCGGATTCGGCTCACAAGCTCTTCATTGGAGGTTTGCCTAATTATCTGAATGACGACCAGGTCAGTGCCTTAATTGCAATTTAAATGGATTTGTTTAATTTGGGTTGACTGGGGTACTTGTGGGTAGGCAGGTATCAGAGTTGGACTATAAGTTGTTGCAGTCAGAACAGCAGGTAAAATGCATCACTGCATGTGCAGAGGTCGTAGTGCGCTCACTCTGTGACCTACATTACTCAGAAATAAACCCAAAAGCCAAAAATGTTTTTGGTGTCTTTGTCAGTGACTAGCTGTCATTAAAACAGCAGTCACGACTCGGGGTCCAAGTCTACTAATGTACACATGGGTTGGTGCTATTGAGATTTTTACCCATTGATTGGTCAAGCTCCTCTTTCAGCAAATGTGGTGAATGCAAACTAATTTATGTAATAATCCTTGTTCTATTAATCCACAAACACCATGTAAATGTGTACTTCAAAAACGTAATAACATTTAAGATGTTTTTAGCTCTTTTCAGTGTTTTGACAATATCCTATACAGTGGATTTCACTTTTGTAAATTAAAAATAAATTGACCCTTTTTCTCCAGGTTAAGGAGCTATTGACTTCATTTGGCCCTCTGAAAGCCTTCAATCTAGTGAAGGATAGTGCCACCGGCCTATCCAAGGGATATGCCTTTTGTGAATATGTTGACGTCAACCTTAATGACCAGGTAACATCCCATTGTCCTTTGAATAAAAAATTAGCAAAGGACTATACCCCTAATGCCAGTACCTAAAAACTGCACAGGTTTGTGAACAATATTGCTTTAAATTGCTTAATATTTTATCAGGCTATTGCTGGCTTGAATGGCATGCAGCTGGGAGACAAGAAGCTCCTGGTGCAAAGAGCCAGCGTAGGATCCAAGAATGCCAGTTTGGTGAGTGTGTTCTTGACAGCTGACAGTGTGGTGGGAGGTATTTTTACTAATCCGAAAGAATAGCCTTTATATACACTGCTGTCAATGACCAAAAGGGCCACAATGTGCACTTATTAGGCATGAATAATTTAAGGTTAATGGGTCTTGGTGTTTTAACACCATCAGGCTCAACTAACAGTAGGCTACAAAAGTATGCACATGATTGTTACAGTTCCTTGTCAACAGCCACGCTCAAACCTTTGTGCCTCTTTTCACAGACAACTATAAACCAGACCCCCGTGACGCTGCAGGTGCCCGGCCTGAACAGCTCTGTCACCCAGATGGGTGGTCTGCCCACCGAGGTGCTGTGTCTGATGAACATGGTGGCCCCAGAGGAGCTGCTGGATGATGAGGAATACGAAGAGATTGTAGAAGATGTCAGGGAAGAGTGCAGCAAGTATGGCCAAGTCAAGAGCATTGAGATACCTCGACCTGTAGATGGCTTGGAAGTACCTGGGACTGGCAAGGTAGGACATAGATGTGCTGTATATGCCATTTTGGTTGATTTAGCTGTCATGACCCGTTATATCCTAATGTTTTAATGTTCTTTGTAGATCTTTGTGGAGTTCACATCAGTTTTCGACTCCCAGAAAGCCATGCAGGGACTGACAGGAAGGAAATTTGCCAACAGGGTGGTGGTGACCAAATACTGCGATCCAGATGCATATCATCGTCGGGATTTCTGGTAGAGGAGAAAAAGAAGTGGGGGATTGGGGAGGGAGGGACGAAGGGAGGGAGGGAGGGTGTGCACACTGCCCATTTCCAAAACGGCCTCTTGAGTGATGTAATGTTGTAACATTTCAGGAAGATCTGAATGTGTGACCTACAGAGATATCAAGGTAATTCATAGAAAATGTTCAGCAAAAACCGAATATTTAAAAACATGACAAAATTGGAAGGGTTGGAATCCGAGAGGCCTAGCTGTTGGAGGTGGCGGTGTAACTGGGAGGGCGCATTAAAGAGTTTCGACAAGTGTGTGTAATAAAAGGTTTAGGGCGGGGTCAACAATTTTTATACTTTGACACAGTGATGTCATTTAGGGTGGGACAGGGTGCCACACTTAAAGGTTTGTATTTACATGGAGTTAGCCTGTTTTATGTACTTTAGTGGGGAGCAGTAGGGCTTTACCTGGACAAGGCTGATGGAGAAGGAATGAAAAAACAAAAACAGGAGTGTTTATTTGTCAAGACTGAGAAATGTGAGATGGTTGAAAAGGAAGACGAGTGCTTTTTTTGTTTGACCTTCAAATGTAGATACTGTAGCTGTAATATCCACTTGGCATCATCATTACAAAGACGAGACGAGATGGGCTTTTTCTATGTTTGGATACTATCATTTCTTTTTGTTCCTTCATAGTTTGTCAGACTACTGTCCTCCTCAGGCTGATAGATGAGGAATTTGTTAAACCTAATTGGACTGAATATCTGAATGTCAACTGTTACTGTTCAAATACTTTGTGGCATCTCTGATCTCAGCTATTCTGTAACTTTTTTTTTTTCTTTTTTTTTCTATTTCCTGTATTTTTCCATTTTTGAGAAGCTTTTAACAGATTAGGTTGTTTGTATCTGTAATTTAGCCCAGAGTAAATCCAAGAGGAACCACAACCTGGAAAACAAGAGAGGCAAAAAGATTGGTAAATAATAAGATGATCCTTACCAAAAAGCCTTAATGTTAATCTAATGTCCAATTGCAAACAACATAAATTTGGCTTGCCCCTTTGTCAGTGATGTTTTGTACATGCGGAAACGTCACTATGTTGTGCTTTATTCCTACTTTCAATTTTAATTTTTCTAATTCCTCAACCGATTTAAGATATAAGATGTGTTGGACCCGGTTGTTTCTTGTGCAACGTCTCACTTCTTTTTCAAGACCAAATAAACACGTGACTAATACCTCTGTCTCTTGTTGTTAACATTGACACAATTTTTTTAAAATGGTGGTCTTATTTTTAACAAATACATCAGGAAAATTAAACCGTAAGATTTGAGACATTAATGCATAGAAATTTAATTTAATTTTAGCATTTATGAATATCAGCAGATGTTAGTTTTCAAGGGTAGGAAGAAGATGCTTTAGTTTGACAGTCCTTACTTTCTGCAATTTTAAAACCCATATGAAGCAGACTTATTTTATTTTTATTTTTTTATGCTTAGAGCAAACTCCAACGTATTTCCTTCTGTGATGTTTTCTGTGTTTTCGTGAAGGTCTACAACCTACAAAAAGCTAGTATATGAAAGGAACTGTTATTCATTAATTTGAGATGTTTGTCGTTGAATTAAAGCTTCGTTGAAATAATCTTTCCTCTGCGTCTTCCATACATTCAGTAAGTGATAGTTATATACTGTAAGCCCCTTTCATTTCAGTCAGGTTTTGCAGTTAATGATTATGCCCAAAGGATGGAGCTGTTTCACAGTAACTAACCTCATTACAGCATTAACCCATCTGTATATCACATTATGATGGAAATCTACGTTAGTGCATAACAATCTCCCAAAAGAACTCTGTAGTCTTTGCGCAGTGGGAACAGGATGGTCAGTCAAAATCAGCAAATCTCTGATATTATATTGTCCCATCACAGCTCTCTGATGCCTCTACATCTGTATCACGCAACCACTGCACAAATCCCAGCAGCAGGGCCTCTGATGCAACACTGCCATGTTCTACAGATATAAACACAAGCCATATCAACTTCGGCCAATGTAGAATTGACCCTGCCTCCATTATAGATCTGGAGATTGTGACTGCTCTACATGGTAGCTATTACATGTTATTAGCAGCCCCCTCCCCAGGGCTGATGCTGCAGTGTATAGGAGCAATTCTTACCTCCCTCTAGTGGTGCATTTACAGGGATGATGGTCATTGTCATTCTGGGCACTTCCTCTCCACTGATCTTCATTCAAAAAGATAGAATGCTGCAGCAGTGGAAGAGTACAAGGTAGGACAAATACAATGTTGTGTTATTGTATTGTATGTACAGCATTTTTACATTAAGAAAGTCAAATACATGACAGGTCCTTAGACTTCTATTTCCAACAAGACTCAAACAACAAGACGTCAATAATTGTAAAAGTACACTTGTTGAGTTGAATAGCATTTAAGGCAAAGTTTAAAGATCTGCCCCATTGCTGCGTAGGAGAAAAAAAATAGATGTGTGCTATTTTTTCTCCTACGCATTTTCAACAATAAAAAGAGCAGATGCGACCAGCACAAGTGTTGCCTCTCTGTATTTATGGGTGCATGCATGCATGCATGCATGTGCACAGCTGAGTGTGTTGGAACATAAATCAGAGCTGATGACAGAGGCTCTTGAGTGACGTGGGAAGAAGGTTGTTCGCATCAGCATACTGTAGATTATTGATGGCTCTAGACTAGTCTGTGGACACGTCCTATCAATCTCTTGAGATGGAACGGCAGAGAAAAGCTGCATAATTACAGACAAAGTCATTTTAAATAATCGACACATATGTGCATTAAAACCGATAGCAGTCCCTCTGGATGAAACCATTTATCATAGCTGTCATATGCCCAACGTGTTGCTCCCCGGTCTTAAAGTCCTTCTGCAAACAGCAGCACTCACAGCATGAAGACTGAGGGCTTTACTGTGTTGTCCACGTTCCCATCACCGCCTACAGGCCCGTTTTGTCCTTTCCCTCTGACTCCCTTGTGTCCTTTCCTCTCCCGCTGTTTCTGATTCACTTTTTTGTTGCATCACACCCTCTTCCCCGTCACCTCTTCATCAACCACCCACACTCCACGGCTGCAGGAATTGGCCCCTCACTCTTGAGCTCTGCTATGTAGGTAACAGCTGAAGAGTCCAGCCCGGATGTCCAAACCCTCCCTGGAGGTTTGACGCAGTCTTTTCTTGCATTAGTCCCCAAATCCTGTTGAACTTTGTCTTTTCATGACACTGTTTGTCCCACTCTTCCTTCACCTCCACACTTGTAATTTCCCCCCTGTTTTCAGGACATTGTGCTCCTGTAAAACGTAATCTGGCCCCTCTCATATAAACACATGCTCCTCCTTCCCCCTTACTTAATGTCATAAACAGGTGGCTGTCTAAAATAGACGCACCCGCAGCAAGACCGTTACAGATACAGACATGTTTTTAATCACGCTGGCACGTCATTTGTAGGGCCACCCTGTAGGACCCTCTGTGATTTATACAAGCCTTTTAAACATATCCAGGGTTTGAACAGAGGGGGCTGTTGAGAAAGAACATGAGTCCATATAGTCTCTGCTGTTTGAACCAACCAGGCTGCAGCCCCCTCCTCTGTTGCTTCCCTCCCACGTCTCCCTCTCCTCTACTCACTCTGACTCTCCCATCCGCGCGCTCCAATCTTATTAAGTTTCAAGCGTCTCTTCCTCCCGAACTGAACAACACACACCAAACAGGTCAGGCTAATTTTTATTTCCTTTAAAGTGCATTGATTGGTGTTTGTTTTCTTATGCCCTTGTGTCCCACTCTGATAATCATGAGTAAAATGTGGCATAGAATATATATATATTTTTACCACAGTAGATGTTCGCACGAGTAAAACGCACTGTGTATAAATCATGTCAGCAGGGGCGCGACAAAGCGCACAGCTCAGCACATGCATAGACACATGCTTTGGTGGGTGCACAGAGACCACTTGTCGGTGTGGTCTCTCTTGTAGAGGCTTAGCTGACCGCGATCATGCTTCGTGTGTGCAATATGATCAATGCTTGTAATGCTATAACGGCTAATTTAGCTGTTAGCAGCCGCAGTCTTCACATTCATTATGACCCTCTGTGTTGATCAAGTAGCTAATCCAAACTTGGGTCTCTTCAGAAATGGTTGTCAGTGATTTAGTTAGCTCGTAGGCTAATATCATATGATGTGTCATATTATATAACAGTTCATTTTCCCATTTAGGACCAGATAAGAAGTTCAGTCAGTCTTTTACTGAGAGCCTGTCTATAATGAGGATGTAAAGACACTACCTCCTAAAGTCTGTCATTAAAGTCTTAGATATGTTTGATTTGCTTATTGCTTTTGAAAGCACGTGTTTTTCCATCTTGGTTAACTTATAGCTTAATATTTAGCAATTATGTGACCAAGTCCATTTATTGTTAAGCACCTGGGAATAGGTGTCAATGTGCACAGTGCAATTTTATTATGTAACTCATCACTCTTCTGAACATTATAACTGGTAGCATATGGAAGGCTACATTTACCAAAATACAAAATGGCTTTGGAGGCTCTTAAAACTGTGTTGCTGTCAACACAAAGCACAGAATGACGTGATCCCCTGGCTGTGTGTAACTCGCTTGTGCCATCTTTCTGCAGGGCTGAGCCTTATGCCTCTACTCACTATGTGACCTGTTGGACTATACAGCAGAGTTAATTACCGCAGTCCGAGAACAGTCAGAGAGGTCAGACTTGAATTATTACCTTTCAAACGTCCTCGACCCTCACTCATGTTGTTCAAACTCTTCCAGAAAACCTTCCCTCACGGTTTGGAATGACTGGAACAACTTCAAAAGCCCAGAGAGCATATGTTGGTAGCTGAAAAAGCCCAGCAGAGCTGCAGTTTCCCAGTGGTTGCTGGGACATGTAATGCAGGATGGGAGGTATTTGTGGCAACCCATTATCCTCTCAGATCAAAGGGATCTTCATCTAAGCCAGAGATAGTGTACTTACTTGGAGAAAGGCTCTGTTGTCAACTCCTGCGGGAAAATAGATGATGGGTGGTCCGGCCTGGTCGTTATCTGTCACCTTGACCCCACACAAACCCTTTATAGCAGCTCAGCCCTCACAATTGTTTCTTCATCTCAAGTTCAGCCCAGCTAAATACTTTATGGCTTATCTATAATTGGCTGAGAGCATGTTGTATGACTCTTAAGCAGCAATACTGTTATTGATGATAAAGCTGTTGGAAATTAATTATTATGTGGCTGATAAACGGCTTTTGCTCTTCTGAAGCATATACAGGTTGCTCTTTCATCTTTCTGTTTCATCTGCTCTGTTTCAGAGGACCTGACAGGAAACAGACACTGGCTCTGTTGGTTTCATCAACCCCCAATTTATTATTACGGTTTTAAGCTGCCCTTTTTAATTCTTTTAATTTGATTGTCTAGCTCACTCAGTTCTCCCCGGTCCTTATCCTTTTGTCTTTTTGGGGCCTGTTAACCTTAGATTGCCATGTGGTCCAACTTCTTTGTGCAGCAGGATGAGGATGGGCGCATTGGGGTGGCAGGGGCAGGTCAAGGAGGAGGTTTGGGTGGAATGAAAGGTGGCAGGGGACAGAGGCGCAGCCACAAGATGAGTGACAGCCAGGAAGGCAAGATCAAACTGGCCTTTTTCATCGCAATCATCGGCGTAACTCTGACGGTGCTGGGCATGGGCACAGAGTTCTGGGTGGAGTTGTCTCAACCAAAGACTTATCAGCGGTAACCAGACATGTCAAATGGCCCACTACGGCCTGTGGAAGGGATGCATCCGTACACTGTGGGTGGCTGACATCGACCCGGAGAGGACAAGCTGTGGTCCAGCCGAGCTACCGGGAGGTGAGTGTGGTGGCTCTGCTGCCGGCCTGAGATTGCTCTACTCATGTTTGTTTGTCTTTAGTCAGTTTACAAACAACATAGTGATGCTTTGTTAGACTGAACAGAAGAGACCATCCAAAACCTGACAACAAAAAACCTTTCTGATTAAAAACTGTAGCGTTTCAAAGGGATATAGAAGTTGTGTATATGAGTGCTGCATGCATATGTATCTAGGTCATACTACAGATGATGTGCAAATTTAATCATTAACGAAAGACAGTGCTAAAGACCACATTCAGTGGAATGAACATCACACATGTCTTATTTTACACAACAGGTCTTATTTTATAGTAATCATGCAATATTAAGGTGCATGTCATGTGTCTTGAAAGTACACAATTTAAGCTGTGTGCTTCAGAGCATTGAGAGTTTAATGAAGTGTTGCTAATGCAAAGGTTTTCTCTTCACTAAGTTATCAGTGCTGTGCAGAGTAGAGGCAGGTGATGAAGCAGCTCAGTGCTTGTTCACTGTGCTCATGAGCATCCATGTTTGGAGCACTGACAGCTCCTTTTAAAATGTTATATTCAACTTGACTGTGAACACATCAATAATCTGGACCACAACCCACTTCTGTTTGAAAAAACAAGGCAAGTAGTAATGAGGCAGAAATAAGGACACAGAGAAGGCTGCTTATCTGCTGAAACTGAAAGACACAGCACTGAGATATGTGTGGATCAGCTCTTGTAAGATGCACTGTAGTCTAGACTACATCATGTGGAATGATGCGTCATAAGATTGTTTTTCAGAGACTAATTCATCTCGCCTGTCGTAGTGCTCTGCATCTCTAGCTGCTGCTAGCTATCGCAAAGATATTCTCATGCCTGCAAGATGCCCTGTTACTGTTGGAAGCGCCAGTATGCTTGTGACAAGCTTTCTCACACGTCCCAACACTGTTGGCCCACGCCGCCTGTCGCAGATGGCTGCAGGCTTGTCATATTCTGATAAAAACAACTGTTTTGCCATCTCTGCTTCTCTATTGCATATCCCTGTATACTCGCCTCTGGCTCCTGTCCTGAGCAAAGTGTGGCCCGCTGATACCATGCTTTACTAACTGCTGGAGAAGAACACGAGGGCTCAACAATTATAGCCACAGTAGGGGCAGCAAGAGCAATTGCATAATGTGAAAGAAAATGTAATAATTTTGAGAAATAAACCTAACTGTGGAAAAGAGATGTGTGAGAATTGGACATGTGGTCATCTGGGAGCAAATGATATTCAGTGGATGGAAGTCATCACTACGGGCTTGTGAAGCCAAGTGGAATCTGACTACTTCACAGTTTTTGTCTAAATATAGAGGGGGGGAAATGAGGATGAGGGACAGACAGGGACCGAGGAAGAGCCTAATGCAGAGTTAACAGCGCCCCCTCCTCACGCCCCCTACCTTACCTCCACCTCTGGCTCCAGTGTAGGCTTCACCCTTAACTAGCTGCATTTTCAGGTAACATCTTGTTTCTGTACAATATTTGATTTAAACTTTTATTTTTATTGTGGAGATTATGTCAAACAAACAATGCATCATTTTATTAATCTATCTTTATGTCGATCCATAGTACATACCATACATAACATCAGTCAGGTCAAGTATCTTTATCTAATCTTTTATTAGTGAGTAAATTACTAATGTGGTGATTTTATTTGGATATAGCCACTCTTTCATCTATAAGACTGCCTAAAGTTGATGTATCAGTGCATGTATGTTCTCTGCAGCCTCTTGTTCCCATCTGCCCCTCTCTACCCCCTCTGCTGTGCACCCTCAGTGTTTTTCGGCCTCTTACCCTCTGTGGCGGCACCATATGCGCAGTGTGTAGCCGTGTGTGTCTCTGGGTATTCCAGTTAATGCTCCACACTCGGATATAAATAGGATTGATGTCTGGAAGGACAGAGTGCAGGGATGCATAGGAAGGTTCATCAGAGTAACCAGCAGCTATCCATAGGACTGTCTGTCTGTTTCACTTGAACCATATTTCCTCTTTGCCCCTAGAATCCAACTGCACCTACTTCAAATTCTTCACCTCTGGGGAAAACGCAGTCATATTCAAGAAGACGACAAACAAGAGTGAGACCTCCACAATCTTTGCAGTTGTTTTACACAGACACCACACACTGGGATCATAAAGATGTTAAAGGCCGTGTTCACAAGACCATGCTGGAGGTTTTTGCATGTTTTACTCCATTAACTTCTGCTGCCACCCATTTTGTAGAGAAACCATAATTCTCAGGCTGATTAATGTGTTTATGTGAGCATCCAGGCAGCCAGGGGTTCAGTGCTGGGCTGAACATCAGCTGCTTCATCGTTAATCCTTGCTTGAGGTAACAGACTGCCACAATCAACTGAAAGGCACTTGTGTTTTGGTCATAATTTGAATTTGTGGAATTATAAGGATTTTTAGATTCACTACTGAGTGTTTGAATTTCCATAGCAAGAAAGAAGCCATGATAGAAGTCTGCACTAAAATAAAGAGAATACAAGAAAAGATTTAAAAGACTGAGTCATGGTAATCTACTTTAGAAATGTGTTAAACGATCTTAAAATTTTCAACAAATTGTATTTTAAAATGGGATTGAATACAAACAGAGCTATTATTGTAATGCTGTGAGAAGATTGCTGTTAAGTGTCTAGTACTTGGATACATTGCTAGATTGCACATATTTATGAAAGCATATAAATATAGCACACATTTGGCACTGACTATTATCAGATTTGATTTGTATTTATGGTTGCACCTGTCCAGGTTGAGAATGCCAAGACAGCGTTTTGAACCGAGCCAACAGGAAGTGGCACAGCACACAATATAAGCACGTTTAAACCCAATGGAATCAAAATATTGTGACAAAATACACAAGGTTTATTCAATCGTATGCCACAGATTTGATAAAGGAATGCTCTCAAAGACTCTCTGTTGTTGTCAGATCTAAACCTGGCTGCAGCAGTCCTGGCCCTGCTGAGTCTGGCCATGATGGTAATGGGCTCCATCTGCATTGGCATGTCACTCAGCAAAGGAGTACCCTTCTTCCTCAAACCTGCGTCTTTCTGCTTCATCCTGTCAGGTAGTACCTCTAACTGTTTTTGGTAAAGTGTGATTATTCTGTTATTTAGCTACTCTGTGTCTTTACTGTGCATACAGGGGTGCTGGTGCTGCTGTCTATCCTGCTCTTCCAGCAGTCTGTGCTGGCCTTGCTTTCCAGTGACGACTCCATCACGCTACACCATGAGCTGTCCTGGTCTGTGGCCTGTGTGGGCTCAGCTGGGGCCATTCTTATTTTCGGAGGCATTCTCTTTATCCTCCTTTCCCTTCCCTACAGCCCCTGGCAGAAGTGCTTGCCCCACAAGAATGGTGAGACCTAGCATTTTGCTGCATCCAATTTTACTATTTTGTTTAAGAGCGGATGAGGAAGTCTGCTTTTTATTGTGTCAAGCAAAACAACTGTTTTAGGTCTTAATGAACTAGATGTAGAAGAATGTCTTGTATGATTCTTGTATGAAATGTAGTATGTGTAAGTGATTGAAAGGGGGTTTTCTGAGCCAATTTGTGGATAGTCTGCAATTATTTAATGACATTGTCTGGAGAGGCAAACAGCACTCAGGCCACTGGGCTGCACACACTGATGTACATGGAGCAGGCAAAATATACCAACCCATCAATATTGTGCAATAGATATCTGTGATAGCTCAATGACATATGGCCCTTATCTGTGAAAAAGAATGTGGCCAACTTGTCGAGTTGGTGAGTTTAAAACTGTAAAAATAGAATAAAGCAGAAATACCATCTACATGACAAGATATATGTAACACACACCTGATAGTTAAAAATAAATTATTTACAGTGCACATTTCATTACGTGTTTTAGTCCTACTTCTCTTAATTGGGAGTCACACTGTAGTCCAACTACTCAAACTAAACTATCCTCAAGTACCTCAGGCAACCCTTTTTACTAAATACTGAACTGTTTCTTTTAATATATTGAAATATGAGGCTTAGGCGTGCAGACTACTGGGTTCTTAGTTGTTGTCTCTCCCCCGCGAGCCTTTTGATGTACTTCACATACTTAAAGTAACTAAGCTTTTGTTTTTTTAACACTACACTAAACTTGTTTTATTTATTGTGTATCACTGGGTGAATGCTGCTTGAGTATCTTCATGAATGTATGTTGAATGACGAGATCCCGTTACCATTTTGTATATTAGTAAAGGACTCACTTTGTAAGCTCACCTTTGTACATAAAGCCTAAATGTTAATATTTGATATAAATGGTCACTGTTTTGTAGTGTTGTCACAATAAATTCTCACACAACTGTGCCAAATGCTGCACTGTTTTTGCTTATTAATAAAGGGATTTCACATTAATCACCTGCTTGTTTGTGCTCTCTGTATCTGCTTTCAAAGTTGACATTCACCCATTTTCACCCCTTCACAATGTGATCACTGACTTGACTGCCAACGCCCCACCCCCCACGCACAATCTCGCCGGTCTATAATTAGGCCAGAGCTCATCGCGGTGCATTTTAGTGCAGAGGTTGAGAAACTCTATCCTTGCATTCCTGCTATGTACCCCATGGGCTTATCATCATACTGCTGCACTCTCCACTGCTCCTGCTGCCTGACCTTAGAGTGCAACTTTCCCCTGGGTGCTGTCTCTGAGGAGAAGACACTGAGCAGGTATCTCCCCAAAACCAACACTGATCAACACTTTGTACACATTCGGGACAGAGATTCAGCCAACATGACACTGTATCCTGCTTATATAAATAGCTGTTAATAATTCTACAGCGTGACAAGCCAGGGACGAGCACTGCTTCACTTTTTGTCCATGCTTCCCAGAATTCCAAGTGAGAGCCCTGATTGAGTGATTGTTCCCAGTAGTTGCACGCTCATAAAAAGACACCAAGTCTACTGTGATGCTTCAAATAGCTATGAATGGCCTTACATTAGTGCATCTGTTTGCCTTAACTATGAAAGCATGCCATAGTGGATATCACAGGTCTCCGGAGTCTCTCTTTGCTGCATTACAGTAACAGGAGGTATGATAATAGCAGGAAGCAGCACTCCAAATAACTAATCCTCCAGGCCGAAGCAGAGCGCTAGGCATCTAAGGCCTCTCATTGAGAAGTGGCCTCCAACTAAAGTATCATCTTGGAAGACTTGAAGACATTTACAGTATGAATATTTATGCAGATGCCAGATGGGCAGAAAGGCAGAGGGCATTTTTTCTTACCATTTGCTATTTAGCAAAGACAAACCATCTGGTGCTGTCTATGTATTTGCAAGTTTTAGGTGCCCAAGGTCTGATTGCGAAGGTCAAAGTCGTGTGATGGTCAGAGTGCAAGACTGGCCAAGAGTCCCCGAGTAACCACTTAAAGCAATGACCCGTGTGTTTCTTACACCCACAGCACACACAATTGATTAGTATCAGCTATTTACAGTCCTTTAAAACCTCATTCTAGGGTCACAGGTGACAATACATTTTAAAAGGAATACAATTTTAACAACCACAATCATATTTGAGTGTTCCTGGATTTGTATTAAACACAAGACGTAGAAGAAACTGTCAACCCTGAAAGACACAAACAAATGAATGACACTGTGAATGTCTGCTATTGTTTTTTTTATAAATGTCGTGCAATACAGTGTTTATCACACATTTAGATAAACCATAGTCATTTGCCTAGATATATCTATTCTTAACTACGTACTATTTATATTGCCCACATAAATGCTATCTGTGTGCAGTGTTATCACATTATTCTTTTTATGAAATCAAAGAAATTTAAAGAATCTTGGAAGCATCTTGGTTATTTTCTCAAGTTGCAGAGTTGTGCGTCGGCTCCAGATGGTTGGGACGGGAGACAGTGGTTGGCGTTTTACATTCTCATCACCAGAACGGGTCAGAGTTCTGAGGACGGCAGTCACAAAAGGGGAAAGCACAGTGAAAAAAAAGATAAGGGCTTGATTTTGGTCTTGTGACAAGGATGGGCTACAATAATCATGTGACCAAGTTTGGGCACGAGTCCAGGGAGGGAAATGGTACACAAGAACAAAACCCAACCAGCCAAAAAAGCACTCTCCATTTAGACAGGGGTCCCAACAATGCATCGCTCAACTTTACAATGTACACAGATCTTTTAAATACTGAAACCCTTTCAACCCGCCTATACACAGAGTAGTTTTGCCACTGAAAGTAAAGATTTGCATCTCCCTTTGGGAACAACCCGTAAAAAATTATTTTCATTCAGGCAGCGACCTTTACCTGATTCTATACAAATGTTTTCTCAGTTTTTTTCTGCATCTTTTAGTGCGAAGTTCGTGTTAATGCCCAAGAACAAACATCTTCAACATGACTATAGCTACAATACTACTGTTAACATTGATTAGAATGGAAATTAGACTAACAAAGGCTCATAGAAAATCAAACTAACTCAAAGAAGAATAGTTGTCTCATTTGCTCACGTTATTGTTGCATTTGTTTCAGTTCAGTATTGGAAGACAATTTACAGAATATTCACATCTGACATGAATGAAAATTACTTAATACTATAAGAGTTAAAAAATAATAATAGTACAGGCTCCCACTCACCCATGTGCACACTCATGCTTAACACTTTGACACAGTTAGAGCTCACCACTCACTGATGTCCAGTGGCTCTGCATGGAAAGATTCACAGTTAAAGTCGTGAACAAAAGAAAAACATATAAAAATCATTCCATACCATAACGCTGCAGTATAGTTAGCCTGTAATAATGCTAAGAATAATCACAACAACAATTTACACTAACAATGATCTGGTTAAATGAGCAGAAATATTGCACAAAAAATATGTGGAACATTTTTTTTTTACAATAGCCCAAGGTTAATTGCGTTTGATCATTAACAAAATAAATCCTTTTCTAGCATGTTAAAATATCAAAATAGTTTTATTGTGAGGGTTCATTGTTGTTGTTATTATCGCTCAGTTATTACTCCTGATGACGTCGAGAGTGGACTAAATAACAGTGAACATGGAAGAAGAAATACAGCTTTGATCCATCTGTTTCTTTCTGGGCCCATCATAGACATCCCTCTTACACTACACCTCTTTAGGCTCCCCTACACTGGGGTTGTCTTCCTGTTTAGGGTGTTGGAGTTGCTCTCCCTGTCCCCCTTGAGCCTGTCCAGTGTGCCCATGCCTCGCTCTGTTGTCGAGGTGAATGGTGGGGGTCCAGAGCCCACCGAGTTGGGCATGGGCACGTTGGAGTTGGTCGAGTTGGAAGGGTTGTGTGACTTGAGGGAGGGTAGCGTGCCACTCATCAGGACCCCACCCCCTCCACCGTCTTTAGGGAAGCAGTTGTGCAGCTGGTATAGCGTAGCCCTGTCCACTGTCCCGTACATGTTTGGTAGCCCACTCAGTTTGGGGTCTCGAGACAGGGTGTAGAGTGAGATGTCTCCTCCGGCCAGAGCCGTGTGTGAGCGTGAATGAGGATTTGGCAGTGTGGACACAGAGATGGGACCCTGGGACAGCAGTGCAGACGGAGGAAGCCCAAAATTCTTGCCCCCTCCGACAGGTGAGGGGTCTCGAGAGCGGGATGGGTCGGTGGAGCGGGATGAAGACCGAGAACGGCGGCGGAAGCGGTAGCTGGGCAGACGCAGCATGGCGTTTGTAGTGCTCTTGAAGATGTCGGTGCGAGAGCGGCAGCGCAGCTCTTTGTTTTTTTCAATGTAGATGTTGACAGCCAGGACCCCCACCATCTCGGCCATGATGAACGACAGTCCCCCAAAGTAGAAGGACCAGCCGTATGAGTACTGCCACTTCTTGTCCTCATCTTTCTTTGGAGAAATGTCTCCCAGTGCAGCTGAGATATACACTATTACTCCGATGATGTTACTCAGACCTGTAGCAGAAAAAGCACACAGACTGTATTTACACCTGAGATATATCAGCTCACAGCACTGATAAACACATAGGCCTAACATTACCATTTAAAACCACAGCCGTTACATTCATTTTAACATGATGGAATGATGGAATAAAAGAAAAAAAAAACTCTCATTAAACTGTCAGAACAACCCAAACACAACTTAACACACAGAAACAACACATAAAACCAACTGTGCATAACATTTTCCAGATCACACGCCTTGTTTAGATTGCCAGGATAAAAATGAAGCTCTGGGTAAGCTTTTGTCAGGTACCGCGTTTCCAAATAGGAAGATGGATGCTGTTTATTGTAATGTAAAGATACACGATTCAGGCCGAGGAGCATGCTCACTACAGGAACTACACTGTGGAGGCTAAGAGGATCCATTTTGATCCTCTTAGTAGCAAAAACAGTACCAAACTGTCTGAACAATTTTAATAATACTGTAATACATGATTACTATATGTCTTGTTGACAAACAGGAGATTCGTTTGAAACCATTATGCTAGTGTTGTACTAAAGCCTTTGTATAAAGTCTAACATGCACAGATTGGGCTTGAGTTACCTGCAGCTACAAAAAGTATTCCCGCCCCAAGGATGATGTTCCGTTTGCTCTTGTAGAAACGACTGGCAGCAATGCACAAACCTCCCATGAGCAGCAAGATTGCACTGAGGATTGGGAAGATGTTGGAAGCACGGACTACTCCTGCACAAAGCAGACAACAACATCAATGCTAAAAACATTAATGTAAAATATTACCCAATTTAGGACTGAATTCAGAACCACAATAACAATGGTCTGTGGTGATGTCATTAATTACTTTGGAGGAGGAGGGGTCACACAAACCCCACACACATTAACACAGTTTTCTCATCGAGGATATGTAGGCCACAAGAAGGAAAATGCCACCTAAATGCCAGCAAAATGCCTCTGCAACATTGTTAACAGAACACAAGCTATTCTTTATGTTTGAACGGGGCAAACATGTAGCATATCACAGAGCACAACAATAACACTGCAGGGCACTAAGCATGAACTAGGACACTCCAGCTCCCCTCATACCCAGCATGCATCATGCTTGTGTGCTTGTTAATCAAATCACATTTAGAAGAAGAAACAAACATTAATAACAACTGCAAAGCAATGCAGGTGTTGACTTACGTAGGACATACTCTGCCCCATCATGGTCAAAGTCTGCATCCTCTGGAAAATGGTTAATTTGAGAACACACTCCTCTCTTCACTCCTGCGAATAAACAAGAAATAATAGGCAACTTAAAGCCTAAATGTGCAACAAAAACTAAATTCAGCAGATCTTGTCATTTAAGCACTCTTGTTCTTACTTTTAGCCAAGCAAATGTTTAGGATGCAATACAGTATATTCAATAAAATAGTCAATGCAAGTTAGTTGCATGCCCACAAACATGTAAATACATACAAGTACGCAGACACACAAGCAGACAGACTATTGCCCACTAGGGTCCTGTGTGTAGACAGAGAGACTGACGAATGCAGGGACGATGACATTACAGCACTGTTGATAGATCGATAATGAGAAAGATGTAGTGATGGGATGAAGACACACAGATGGGACGGACAGATGAGGGATGAGCTGCTCTGCTTATGTTTCCACAGGTTGCTCTGTAAAGAAGCAGGTGGAGGTACAAAGGGACGTGACGTCAGTTGAGCCATACTGATCAGTGTTTTATCTTCACACACACTTTTAATGCACTTCAGCTGTCTGCAATTATTGCATTTGAAAACTTAAAATAGCAGATTTCCTCCATTTCTGAAAGCATATGTTTACTGATGTTCTGTAATAGTAAATGGATTGCTGCACATAAACCACAGCAGGAAGTAATTTTACCGAGTGGCCCTATGAGCTGTGCCAGTATATATCAGCCGATACACTGTGTGCAGCACTAAAGAAGTCTTATAAATACAATATTCAATGTCCAGAGATGCTCCACCTGAAGAAAACCTGCAGAGGAGACAGCGAACAGGACACATCTCTATCCTCAGCATAATGTGCCACCCACCCGTGGGCATAAATCTTTTAGAGCTAGCATGTCCTGCATTTCTACTGCTGCTACACCTCACTGCATCAATGCGCGACTACTGAGCATCTCTACAGGCTCAATACTCCACAGACATCAAGGATACTTGACCCCAGGTCAGCTTTACTGCATCCCACAGTTGGAGCAAAAGGCAGAAAGAGAGCTGAAACGAACCGGAAGCACGGAGAGAATGTATATGAGAAAGATGAAATGTTGGGAGTTTAAGGGAGTGAATACAGGCATAGCAAGTGGGGAAACTGAAAGAGGAGTGGGTGGGGGTGCACTGCAGAAATTCTGCAAGGGCTGGAGCTTATCTCTAATTGGCTGCTTTGCTATCAGGAAGCTTAAAGATGAGGACAAATTAGCTTTGTACAATGACCAAGCCTAGGATGGGCAGGAAATTCTTTATGAGCAGATCCAAGAGGTTTTACTCCAAACTGAAGACTCACTGCGTTTGTCTGAATGGGAGTGAATGTAAAAGTCACAGCACAGTTTGGCCGCTTTACTGTGAACTCCACTTGAGGCTTCACCGTTGAGTGCCAGCCAGCCAGTGTAATGGATAAAGAATTAGCAGCTTGTCTTGCAGTGATGGCCACTGCCAGTTTCTGCAGCTTCTGCCATTTGGCGTGAGAAGTCAGTGTGAAGATGGGTCTCTCTTTCAGCAGCTTTACCATAGGACGTGATTAATGGATTATTTTGAGAGAAGGCCAGGCCTTTAGTATCATGCAATTATATTCCAATAATGTATAATTATTTTCTTGTCTCTGTGGCACACATGAAACCATGCTAAATTTAATCTTTATGTTATCTAATACAGATTAATGATGTTTCAGCTTTGGCCTAAGGTTGACCTGTGATACTAAAATGAAATATTAAGCATCTGGAGGGTTTTAAGGTGGAAGATGTTTGATTCCATGTGAAAAGGGCATCTTTCAAACTTCAAACTATGTTCTAAACTTTCACACCATGACTTGAAAAAACTTTTATTTAAACATCATCTTAAAAACATTTTTCTTTTAAATCTCATACCCTAAAATTTCTAAACCTTGAAGCAAAGCAAGGCAACTGGGACACTTTGCGGACACAGTCTCAAGTTTAACCGTTTTCTTCATGAATCCTCACTTTTATAAACCCAAATGTCTTCCTTAGTGTGTTGTGTACCTTCCAGGCAGCATATCCTCCACAGTCCAGAGTGGGTGAGCGCCCCAGGATCCTTCTTGTCCTTGTTATGGGGGTCATCCTGGGTAACGTTGGCTGTGCTGTTGCAGATGAGGGCACGGGAATACAGCCAGTAGTCCGTCCCTATAGCCACCGTCATCAGGCCGAAGGCAGCGAATGCCCCCACGGTGGTGAGGAGGATCTGGATCCCCTTCTCACACACCATGCCTAAGAGGGAAACAAGAAGTAGGCAACAAAACAAATATTTTCTATAACAGAATTACAACTTCATCATCAATCTGCTTCAAGTTATACAATATAATAAACCGCTAAATGCTACATATTAAATGGTATTTACAAGAACAGACAGAGCAGATTTATTAACTTAAGAACCATTATGCAGGTGGGATAAAGCAGAAGTAAGTCAGGTAAGGATGGGGTGGATATGGGCAGTGCACAAGTGTCTCTGAGATGATGTGCTCTTGTGAGGAGAGTTAGATGACTCTGCTGACTCTGCTTAACAAGACACAATTGATGTGAAACACAACACATCACACCTCCCACTCTCGGTGTACAACATATTCATGACCCTGACACCCTTCTCTCCCTCACAATGAGCTGGAGATGAAAACACACAAATACGCACACACAGCTGATCTAACACAAGATCACCTTGTCCCTGCTGCATTTGCCATTATGAAGGCAATGCATCAACTCACTCACACTAAACCCTCTGCTGTCTGAAGTTTATGCCAACTTTTGGTATGCACTGCCACTTGCACAGCTTCTATTTCAGACTTATGACACATAATTAAACAGCACATGGATGTGTAAAGTTGGGACTTACCTGACGCCGAGTTTCTATCCTTCGACTCAATTTTGAAATCGTTCTTTTCCTCGTCAGTGAAGAACGTGCTGTCCCCTCAATCCGGACAGCATCCATCGACTGTTTTCACCTGCTCCCCCCACTCCTCTTTTCGTTCACTCTTCTGTCGCTTCTTTTTCTTTTGCCTCTAACCCTCTCTCTCTCTCTTGCTGTTCTTTATTTCTGGACGGAAGGCAGTGGCTTGGTCAACTGTGCCACTCTTTTTCCTCTTCAAATGGAGAAACCACGGTCTCTGCTCTGCAACATAAACAAGAACACTTAGGATTTTGATTTTGAAGTCAATCCAACAGTGTGAATATGCTTTCAAAAGGACAATATGTCTGCCTTAGGTGGGTCAGTGTGTTCAATAGTTAGAGTTATCCAACTGTAAAGATGCAGTGTAAAATTTGCACTATAGTGTCACAAATACTAAGACAGAAGGGCCACAGCAAGTTATACTGCACCTAGTCTCAATAAGAGAGCAAGAAGGGGAGGCAGAGAGGACCAACCCGACATTGTTACCATAGCAACATTGCATTCCAAAGTCTGGATCAGCATAGAGCGAGTGGGGAAAAGGAGAGGGGCAGACGAGAGATATAAGCAGAGAGAGAAGCCGAGAGAGGACATAGATGGGCAGGAAGAAGCAGGAACGAGGAAGGATATTTCAACTCATTATTCATTC
Organism: Perccottus glenii; assembly: GCA_024416835.2. Lineage (NCBI taxonomy): Eukaryota > Metazoa > Chordata > Actinopteri > Gobiiformes > Odontobutidae > Perccottus > Perccottus glenii. The sequence continues at coordinate 17,185,387 of CM044551.2, forward strand.
AATGATTTTCAAAGACAGAACAATAAACAGATGCTCTATTAATAGATTGGCAATTCTGGCCATTTCAACATATTTGAGGACAGAAACCTGCATAAAACACTTGTTTTTTACTTAAAAAATGCAACCAATGCGTGTTGCACATTATTTACCAAACATTATTTAGCAGATTATAACGCAATGCATCTGTTAATATTTGATGATGCAATATGGCACTGTGATTAAAATAGGTTACATCCTGTTTGCATTGTGAGACCCAAAACAGTGCAGGCTCAGAGACAGAAGGAGAGATGCTGTGTGTTTCAATGTGCATTTCCTCTCCAGTGCATCTGAGGATGGGTCTAGTCCAATCTTATTGAATCCCAGTAATGTTCTCCTCAGTTCCTCTGCATTCAGACTCCTATTATGTAAACTGTCAAATAGCACCGACACTGTTTATTCACCTTTATGCATTGCGGGTATAAAATGTGACCATGGCTTTGGGTGACCTTGCAACCTTATCTGGATACAACGCATCCTTTAATAGAATGCACATCACTAAGGGATTATGTTATCTCAGAGGCCTTACAATGCAGTATTTCACATGTGGGTGTGTGTGTGCTTGACATCAGACTCAAATGAATGACCTCAAGTTATCCGTCTTAGCAAAAACTCCCCTGTGTATGAGACGATAATTGCCATTTAATTATCTCCAATTTTTTCAACCAATAATTAAGAATGAGAGGAATGGGGAGAATGTTCAGGAGAGTATGAAAAACCAAGAGGGCACTTCTAAAGCAAGAGAGTTTGGTTAATGGGGACACATTTAGTGCAAATGAATGTCCTGCCACAATTTATGGCATATACAAGGTAACCTGGGTTACTCAGATGATCTGAGAATGCTTGCAGAACCTGTAGTGTGGATGTTTGCAGTGTGGTCGCTGGAGCCTGAGAGGCCAGCGGCAGGCTTTAGGAGCATTCTGCAGCAGAAACAATTACAAAATGGGGCTTTGGTTGAAAACTTCAGATGTGATCAGCTCTACCGGTGTGACTCATTTTTGGCATGACAGCTAATTTTGCATGTCTAAAATCCAGATAGACCATAACTACACGTGGCTTTAATATCACAGCTCTAAATCTGGAATTCTGCAGCAGCTGCTCCATTAGCTATTTATTGCATAAATCAAATACCTAACTGCTTGTTCAAAAAGTGATAACATCTCTATTATGATTCTCCACATGTGAAAAGAAAGTAATCCTGAATGTCACACAGACCGACACCTTATTCATTCAAGACTCATTTGCTATAGGTCGTTTGAAAAATCCTCAAAATACACATTTTTAATGTCCCATAATGGCAATTCTCTCTGCTACTTTTTAAGCTTGGAGAGATATCATTGCTGTGGTAACGGCTTCAGAATATTCCATAAATAACCACAGTTCATCACTTCTCTCTCCGTTTCCTTCAAATTATTTTATGGTAGTTAGTGAACTTGTTGGTGAACATTATGTAATGGTGTCACAGGGGATTATTATATCAAAGAAGCTTTGGTACGGTAGTTAGTGAAAATGTAAAAGGTTAATTCTGATTGCTTGACCAAAAGTGCACCAGGCCTACTTAGTATGACAGCTCCAAAAATAAAGGCAGAACAATCTATTCTGCTTCCTGAGTTCTTTCTGGGTATTAAGATCTCAAGGAACTAGTATGTTTGTTCTACACTGAGACGCTCAGGTACCTGGAGCATAAATACACAAACAAATGGTTGACATAAAAGTACACAAAAAGCCAAATATTTAAAAGGCACTTTGGAGTTCACCAAAACCTTCACATTGTGTTGAATGAGCCTGTGCCTGGGTGAGCAGGACAGCCTGAGCAGGCAGTGACACTAACACCTTGGACTAAGTGGCTCCCAAAATAATATCTGTGGATCTCTAGTTGACCGGTCACTCAGGAAGCCATGAACATGCTTAAATACAAGACATGTGTATCCATGCGCACAGAACATCTCACTAAAAGCAGGACTCAAGGAAGGTGCTCATTTACATGCACAGGCTCGATACACTCAAAGGTTTGTCATTTATTTATAATCCTGCCAATAATGCACAGCAAAGAATTGGAGATTAACATAGAAATGTAGATATACCATGTATGCAGTAAAAAAAAGACTCAACAACTGGTCAGGTGACAATAATTGCTCTCGATAATGTTTGCATTAAGCCAACAATGTAATACTATGCAGCTGTAAAGGAACAGACGTAGCTATAGTGTGTATAATCCCGTTGGTCACAGGTACCATGTTGTGTGTCAAGTCCACTGAGCATGCCTGCCGGTCAGACATGCTAATACCATGTCTGCTGTATGTTAGCGCAGACAAGCCGTGCTGCAATATATCACTGACACACAGTACAGTTAAATCCCAGGACATATTCTCAAGTTGTAAATCAACAAAGTGATGCAGGGGGCCACAACTCAGGAGTCAGATTGCAAAACTTTGAAGTAATAAACACAACTGAACTAAATCTCTAAAATGTTAAGTACAGAAATTCATGAAGACTTGTTGTGTTTTCAATAGAAGCTTTGTGCTATTACAATGAAATGTTTCCTTAAAGAAGCTTGACTGAAGTCATGCAGACGTCATGGAGAAGGTGGCGGGAAAGGGCTGATCCTCTGAAATACAGCTACAACACAGATGTGAGGATCACTGCAGAATTGCTTCTCCTCAGAGATGCTGATCTGATTGTCGTAGTCAACTTCTGCATTACATGATTGGGATTTGGGCCGGCATTTAAAGACAACCAGCCAGCGTGGTCTTGACTGCAATGAGTCCCCTTCCAGCGTAAACAGCAGGTCTTAGAACCAGGCTTTTTGAAAGTAATCCAAAAACAACAGAGACACTGGTGGCAGACTCATGCACAAGTTGTACAACACACCACAGACACACAGTGGTGGCAGAGGCACTGTGGGGGTTTAGCCAACAGACGGAGGGCCCAAGCACAATAAAAGACGCGCTGACCACTGATAGAGGTTAACAACAAGGATATCAAAATAATGCCAGGAATTACTCTTCTCTGTCATAGAATTAGCCAATAATCTCACCCTTACGACAGCAGAACTAAGAGAAAGTAACTACAAAAGGCCACAGTGCAATGTGTTAAGAGCAGAATCCCTAAAATTACATTCATAGAAAATTGGTCACTATAAAGGAACATGTTTATAATGGTTTTATAAGGTTCAGAACATGTTTTCCCCCCTTCATTCTTGTGTAACTGCACTGCCCACCAGCTATAGTTACACTTACAGCCCTGATCAAAGCCCACATGAGGATGGATTTACCCTAAAGGAAACAGCTAGTGGTCATTGACATTCTCTTGACAAAATGTAAATGACTTAAACTAACACAACTGCCACATTCATGGGATTCATTTCCTTGAACGCTCAGAGTTTTACTAAAGTCGGCGTCTCCTCTGGGACTGCTTTAACTGTCACCTTGTTTTTCCTCCTGAGTGCACTCCTGAATGCTGCAGTGCACACTCTTTAGCATTCAGACATGCCATTACACCTGTAGCCTGGATGTGATCTGAGCTCAAAGGAATGATTGATATGGCAGCAGATGTTTCTGTACTTTTTGAATGTGAGAGAGAGCACAGGTTTGGCCCTTGTGCGAAGAAAGTGGGTTTGAAATGAAAAGGCATTCCAGGAGGGACACGATAACATGATGTGGCCCGTGTCCAACGTGAGTCTCAGATGTGTTGGCCCTGCGCTGTGAGGGCCCAGCGGAGATGAGCACAGCAGTCATTACACGCCTACAGGCTCAAAGCTCCGAGGCTGAGCGCGTGCAAGGCTCAAGTAGTGATGCGGACTGTGGTGCATTCATTAATAGAGAAGGCTACACACACATCAGCCTGCATGCATTAGCTCTACGGTGGAAAATGGACGCCTGGCATCAAGAGGCATCTCAGCAGACTTGGGCATCACACGTTAAGGCGCACATGCAACTCCAAGCTGACTGTCCATTTCACACTGTTATTTCTTCCCAACAACAGCAGCTATGCGGATTTAAGCAGAGCTTCAAACGAACTATTATTACAAGTCTTCATTTGCATAAAATACACTGGCGACGCTAATAATGGGCCCAAATAGATGCAAATTATTGTTCAAATAAAACATAGCGCTTCCCCAGGTTTTCTCTAACTAATTGTTCATTTTGCTCCAGATTCAGTTGCATGCCTTATGTCTAGTGTAGTAGTGGTCTAAGTTGGACGTGAAACAAATCCTTGTGCATTGCAAACGACACTGACTGAACTCGGTCCATTAGGCTGAGGAGTAAAAAGCACACAGTAATTAAAGTGAGTGGAGAAGGCAGGTCTTACCTGAAGGCTTAGCTTATTATTCAACTGATATACAGCGCGTCGCACTCCCAAACAGAAGAGGATGGAGAGAAGAGACTGCTCTAAATTGACAAAGCAAATAACTAAAGAGAAAGAGGATATAACCTATATGAGGAGCTCACATAGGAGCTGTGAGGTAATATAAATGAGCCCGTGACGGAAAAGGCTTGAACGTGCATAAAAAGCCCAGAGAACACGTCACTGAGCAGGGGTTTGTCCACAGTCGCCTCGGCCGCTGCTGCCTGTGCGCCGTGGACTGGGGGGAATGCGTCTCCCCCTGCGCTCTGATTGGTCGGTTGCTCGACTCTGCGATCTCCTTCCCGCCTGCCTGACAATCTGCTCTTATTTCTAATTCTCCCACGTTGCCCGACGCAGGCAACTTGTCGCATACCCCCCCACAAAAGGACAGTGAGCTAACGCCCCAGCTGACACAAGCCTTAGCGTAAAGCTAACGCTTTTAGCATAGTCCCCATTACATTGAGGCAATTGGCCTGCTTGTGCTTATTGGAGCGTGTGCAGCGTGCTCACTACAGCCCCCTGTGCTTCAGTAAGTGGCCTATTATCCCTGACCAGGTTATGGGATTTATTGACGTCAATTTTTTGATGTAAAGCAACTCTACTGGAGCACTCTCCCTCTGTGCTGATGATGAGGGCCGCCCTGGTACTTCTGGGAAATGCAGACCGAGAGGTTTTAAATAATGGAGTCAGTATCTACAGGTTTTGTAGCAGCTGATCAATATGTCAAAGTAAATTTAGCATTATAATAGACTGTTACTGCCAATGACGTGTCTCATAAGATAATAAGCTATTTGCTACATTAACCGAGAAAGTTATGTCATCCACAGATATATACATCGGTGAGAATGCACAAAACTGAGCAGACAATGACCTTCAATAGCTTTAAAGTGGCTTTACTGCCTCTCTCTTACACACAGAAGAGAGAGAGGGAGAGCAGCTGAACAGAGTTAATACAGAGTGACGGGTCCTTCATGCGGTAATGGTGATGGTGAAAAGAGGAATCCACTCAACCCATGCTGCCACACACACATAGCCTACAGTTGGCATACATACAAGCACTACGTTCACATATACACAATAAACTGAGGTTCAGACAATACACACACAGTGAGAAATGAGTTATCAAAAGTGGCCCTTGACCCCAAGGGCCATTTGACTCTGAGCTGTTTCCAGTAGCTGTCAGGGATTATTCATTAGTGCTCACTGTAAACTCACCATCCAAAAAGTCACTCAGTGAAGTGCTACTGCTTTTTAGTTTTATTGATGTGTGGATGGGATGATTCATATCCTAATGTAACATTCTCTTTTTCACACGCCGTCAGAGTTATTTAATAGAGCCTGACCTTGACCTTGACCAAACAGAGCATTACACATGCCCTTGTTCTACTGTGACACAAAAACAGTAATAGAAATGTGGCTTATGCTATAACATTGTCATAATGTTTAATCATTTTTGTGTCCGTTTTATTTTACCATAATAACAATTACAAAAGTCACCTGTGTAGTAGGCATACCATACACATGGCCTAAAATATAGAACAGACCCTCACAAATACACAAACATACAGCACTGTGATCAATTGTATCCTAAGGCTGTGGTGGCTTGTCGGGACTGAGGAGAAAGCCTTGTTTACACCCAGTGCTTTCACTGCAGTGCAGTGTAAGTGCACTAGCACAGTGTACCAGTCCATACCAGTACAAACAGGGCAAATACACATCTAATGATAACACATGGATACCTACAATTTACAATCATAAAAGGGTTTAAATATTTTCTTTTATTGTTTGTAGCAGAAAAATAGGTTGACATTTTTAAGAGCAGTGCTCTGCTCTGTTAAATTATACAACTTAAGATTAGGCAGTGCTAGTTGCACTAAAAATCATTTGTGACCATGTGCAAAAAGAGTAAGTAACTACAACCTACAAAAAACCAAAAATAAAACACAGAAGCAAAGGAAAATGCTGCAAATAAAGAGCAAATACCCATGAGCTTTAGTGATAGAAGAACATAGCCACAGTTTGAGCAGAAGTTCTGTAAATGTTGACAATAACAAAGGTCATGCTATAGGATCAAGAATGTGACATTTTACCACAATAGGTTCAGATGCATCCCAGATGTTCAACTCCTGTAGATGTGCCCCTGAGCAAGGCACTACTTGTAACAGCTGAAACAACAGCAATTACACTCAGTTTCTTCTTAATAAACAAAAGCTGAGCTCTGATGAAGACTAAGTAACTATAAACATTGTATCAATGTAAGATATATGATATTTGAACAATCTTCACTATTTCGTTCTTTCTTCAGAGCCTCACAGTGATAATGAAAAGTAGCTCAATAGCACAGTGGTGTAATTTCATGATGTGCCTTAAAATTGCGAACACAGTACTGCTCATGATATGTAGGTCTGTCCTGTAGGTGAACATCTGAATAACAAAGACAAAAACAAAATAGTTATGAAGACTAATTCAATTAGTAACTGTTTATATAAATAATTGTAAAGAAAATAATAAATACATATATAAATAAGTGAAATTAATGAGTGCTTGCGGTCTGCAGATCATCAACAGAGTTTTTCTTTCTATTCACAATTTAAATACAGTAGGATTTACAATATAAAAAGAATTGTAATAATTATTTTAAGCATTTTAAGCATTTAGACATTATACAGTACCTTAACACAATTTTTAATTTTCCATCTGAGGCGTTCCAGTCCAGTGAATGTATTTACTAACACAGGCCACACTGACAGTGATCCGACCTAGGGCTGTTGCTGGGACACTGCAGGACAATAGCCAGCAGAGGGCATCAGACTCCTGAGAGTGTCAATGATGCCTCCTTCGAAGCTTTACAGACCTACACCAACGGGTGTGTTGTTGTTGCTGAAGCTTGCAGTCTTTCGCCTGTTGCAGTGTCTCAATCCGTACCACAGTGAGTCACTTAGTTGTATTGTGCCAGAGCCTCATTCATAATTTACAGCTAAACAGAAGCCACCATGTACACTTTAGTGTACAAGTTTTATATCTTAAACAAATATGTAAAAGTTCTGCTTGTGATATTTCAGTCTTCTGTTTTTCCTGAACATAAAATAAACCTTCACATGATGTTGTCATCTTAGTCTATTCCTATTCATGTGAAATGTGTTTATCACTTATACAATATAGTGAATCTGAATTGATAATGTCTAAAATCAAGAAAAGAACATTGCACTGCACTCTGAAACATCATTATTTGTGTTTGTATAAAACTGTGCATCTTCAGTTTTTGTGGTCAGCTTCTTGCTTTGTACATTTCCAAGAGCAAACACATTTCCCGCAGCACTGCAGTATCTTGGTATTCTGCTGCAGACCCTAACCCTCCCACTGCCTCCTCTCTCTCTCTCACTGCTGTGCCTCTCCACTGTCACTCTTTAGAGCGCTTTTCAGGAAACACTTTTCTTCCTCTCTCCATCAAGACAATTATCCTCCTGTGCTGTTTTTCTTCTTGGTTTGCTACAAATATGGCTTGCTCCTTATTATCTCACCTAATGTGCATTCCCTTTGCTCCAAGCTGTGCCACTCAAATGTCACGTTTTTTGGTTAGTTATTTGAAATCAAATGTTGCCCTTTCTTTCTGTAAATGTTCTTAACAGGGTGAGGCACTCATGTGCATGTGTGTGTGATAGTGTGGGGGTGGGACAGGCGAAGGGGGCATGGCCATGGGCAAGGCCTGACCTTGAGCATGGGAGGACCTGGGGAGCGTGTGTGTGGCAGGGTAACTTCCAGGTTGTGGAGGCATTTGGTAACTCCCTGCGGATGATGATCCTGAAGGTGGGCTTCCCATAGTTGCACCCTGACCTCCCCTTTGCTGCAGGTTGGTTTTAGCCACAGATGGCGGTGTTTGGTTGAGCTGGATGGAGATGTCACTGGATGCCACTGAGGTGCTTCTACCCCTTTTTTTTGGAGGAGCCCAGGAGGTCTCAGGGTGCAGGTACTGTCCGCTGTAGTCGCTGCTCTCGGACATGCGGGGGCGGTAGAGTGCGGGGTGGGGGCGGTACATCTCCTCCTCTGCATAGCGCTTCATGAAGAGGTACACGGACAGAACCCCTGCCCCCTGGGACACAAAGCCATCAAAGAAGAAGAGGCAGTTTGAGATAAGATGTGACAGGAACAAGGTACATGCATAAATAATCAAAGAAACCTCAAAGAAAAAGTCATGGATGGAGAATGGGACGAAACATAAGTTTAAATAACCATAGATTACATGTAAGATTCCTCTGGAAATACTGTATCAATACACCTGCCGTAGATGGTAAATGGTGAAGATTTACATTAAAATATTTGGCCTCTAAAAACGTGAAATTAGAAGGGTAGCTTTTGTGGACATTGCTGACCATATCAACACTGAACCTCTGTTAAATTCATACTGAATAAATGGATAATTTCTACTTTTTGTCATTTAAGGGATATTTTCCATATTTGTTTTGCAGTCATCATGATATATTTTGAGGAACGGTGCATGTTACCACATAAAAACCTCACTTAAAAACTACTGCAATATGTTACAAAATGCATTCAGACCTCTTTGAGAAGGAAGGATGAGGCGGCAAAGGCAAACGACCAGCCGTAGTGGTAATTAAAGAACTGCTCAGGTTCCCTGGGCCGATTCATCACCTCATCATTAATACTGGAAATGTAGAGCACCAGGCCCACCACCAGACTGAGGCCTGTAGAGACACACACACACAGGTTATTAGAGAGCCACCCAGACTGGGCTAGGACACAGGCGCAGAGGGGTGTGGAGTTATCATTCTGAGTAATTAGCTTGCCGAATGTTAAGATTAATAAAGAGACAGCTGAGGGATCACAGAGTATGTGAGACTATGTACATATCATAATGACAGACAGGAGGACAAATTTCATGTGACTATCAAGTGATAAAGATTGATGACAAAACAGTACACAGCACATGCTAAAGAAAGTCTTAAGAGCTTTCCATAATTTAGAAAACTTAGCCAACTCCACAGACTAGCTCTTAGGTAGGCTCCAAACATTCATGCTTTTTTTATTTTATTTTATCTTTTTTAATTGGACAATAATACCAATAGTTGGTTCTAAACACTGCACATATTTTCTTTGAAGCCTTTTACTGCTTGGAACCTGCCCTGTCTCTCAGAGAGGAGCCTATTCAGCCTAAAGCAACCCATACAACTTTAAAGCCCCTGCTCTTTATCCAGGCTTCAAGATGTTTAATGCAGGAGTTTTGACATATGGCCAACATTGAAGAATCAATATTCAACAAAAATGCCATGTAGCAAAGGTAGGGGATATTTATAGACTGCATCATATCCTGAGCTCGCAGATAAGTGGCAGGTTAAATAGACTGTGTTGTCAATTCAGAATCAAGGGGAAGAAAATGGAAAAACCATGCTGCTGTCAAATGTGAGCACATGTTTTAAATAAATAAGAGCGGACAGACAACAACAGAAGAATAATGAAAAGAATGGGGCTAAACTGAAGAAAGTGATATATTTATGACCAGCCAATTGTGTCCCAGTCCCAGTTTTAGTCAGAAGTGAGAACTTAGCAAATACAAGGTTTCAAACAACGGTAAACCATAGGATTTTCCATTACTGCATTTGTTAATGATAAAAGTCAACGCTAATCTGTAAAACTGCCAGGAATTAGACCGAATCACCTTTAAATTTCAACTTTAAAGTGACAAAGTGCATACTTAAGTAGCCTATCTGAGATATGGTGTTTGTGTAAAACAAGCTAGAAAAAGTTTGACAAAGAAAGGAGCCCCAGTTATGCTTCATATGCGCCTATTAAAACTGCACTCAACAGTCCACACACTCACAAAGCCACAGCAAAAGAAAACTAAGAAAGCGCAGAGGCTGCTGGGGATAATGCAGCAGGTAACAACCAGTGCCATTAAAAAATAAATCATTTGTGTGACCTCATTATCTGATAAAATTATAGGCTGCGACACAGGCCGTAAACATTACATAAGCCTTGTTACATAAGAGCTTCATCAGCGAGCCACGATACGACAACACTGTCTGCTTTTAAGACCTGTGTGTGAGCTCTGAGCTGAGCACCGCAGAGCCTTCTTAAACAAGTCACGTGAGACGGCCTTTAGGAAAAGTCCAACGCCAATTTGGCTCCCCACTGTCAGCGCTGCACTCGTTGATAGAGGGAAATGGAGCTGATACAGCCACCTGCTGGTCAAAACTGCTCACTACATCAGGGCACTGAGTCCAAGGAAAAACTGAGAAAAATGTAAAAATCAAAAATGTCTTAAGGTTAAAAATGATGTAAGATTTGGATCTATCTAAATGTAAAAGAGATTACTTAAGAGATTGCATTTTCTCGGGTGAGTAAAAAAACATCTAAAGGCCCCGACACCATCAAGGTCCATAAAAAAATCCTCCTAAATAACTTAAAACACAGTGGTCACATCTTACAGAGAGAGCTGATGTAACTGAACGGTAATATCTTGAGAATGTTATGTCATTACTGAAGTGCTCATTTTTTTGGCAGCGGAGACAGATTGAGACTGCGCTCGTGACTATGGGGTGCCCACCTGAGAGGATGAAGAAGATGCCAGACACAAAGGCCAGGATGGTCCGCTGGGGTCGGATGTGTCCAATGTTACTGATGACGAAGGCAGTGAAGACAAACAGCAGTGACACCATGGGGAAGGGCGTAGCCGTGCGCACCATCTCTGTGGGACGAGAGGGCAGTGGGGTTAAACACAGTCCAATGAGAGCCGATGGGTCCTCACAGTGCTGGGAAAAAACACTGCTTGTTCTGGGCAGTAGAAATTTTGACAGTTTTTTTTTTCAGAACCATAATATCAAGAATAAAGTCAAGAAGAAGTTGCCCAAAACCAAATGACAGCTGCTGATTTTCAAGCCCCTGATGTAATCATATGATCATGTTTACTTCTTTCTATAAATCATTGCTCACACCAGCACACAGCTTTTGCTTTACTCACTGAGGATGTTTGCAGTGTTTTCTGTAGTGATTTCAATGTCGGGTTCAGTGAAGTACTCAGAAGCAACACACCGACCGTTTTCTGATCCTGAAAGAGGACACAGATTTTAAAAACTTGACGTCATAATTGTGAGAATATAAAAAATCTGTTGGCAAGTTGTCAGTGTCCGCTTGGGTAACACTTATGGTTCATAACAACTTTAATTCATTTTTTTTCTCTTACATTACCCTCGTGACATTTCTTTTCTGTGAAATCCATGCATGTCTTAGTGAACATCTGTCTATGTCCTGCGGCCAAAACGTTTGAACACTGATTTGCACTTGAGTGGCTCCATACCGGCCACGAAGCAGACTCTCCACAGTCCTGAGTGCAGCGCCATCTTGACCTCCATACTCTGGTTCTGCTGCAGGATGATGCCCTCCACCATGATGAGCCAGTAGTCGGTGGACACGGCTACGCCCACCAGCAGCAGGCCGCAGGCTCCAAACACTGTGGACAGGATGGTCAGCGCACGACTGCTACACGAACTCATCTGGAGCAGAGTGGGACACAAAGTGGAAGTGATTATTAAACAGGCTGGACACACAGCTGTTGTAAAGAGTTTATTGCTCATTGGACTGTTGTCTCTTTTGTTTTCGGGAAATCTTTTATAGAATTAATTTCATTCAAACACTTAAAGTTTCTCTGCTTGATTAACTGTTTTCTAGATTACATTGAGACAAGACCTATAGCAGGTGAGTGAAGTTAGATTAAGGGCAGGGCAAGAACAAGATTAGTACATTATACATGAGAAGAGACTGAAACCAGTGACAAACACATGGGCCGGTCGAGTGAAGGAGGGGAAGAGGATGCATCTTGCTGTGCATTAAAATCCTGAGTCATACTGTATTCATGTCCAAGTCATGTTAAACAGAAAACCATAAAACTGTGATCGGTGTGTCAGATGATAAAACAAGACAAATACTTTAAAAAGAGGTTTGAAGACCAAGCCTGGTCTGTAGAGCATTTTGTATTCAATTTGTAAGACAACATTAATCACCATTAAGAACAATAAAAATATGTACACACAGAGCAAAGGTCTCCATGACTCACACACGGACGCTCTGTCTTTACTCTGCTTGACCGAAAATCCCATGTGTGTGCTGTCTCTATGCATTCATGTGGCTCAATGTAATTGCTCCCCTCCAGCCTCCGGTTAGATTTGGGCCTCCATCCAGCAGCAGTAGCAGCAGCAGCAGCTTGACAAATAACAAGCTCTGGTGTTTACTGTAATCACCTCACACCACTTTTTCACTGAGCTCATCATTACTGTAATACACCCAACATGGTTCTACTCACAGCCTTTTTTTAGACATATTTCATTTAATCGTAACTATTCTGCGCTGGCACTACTTATTTGAGCTGGAGTTTTGTCCATTATCATCCAATCACAATTGCATCTTGAATCACTCAACCGATGAGACCTGTTTGATTGTTAACTTCAGCTGACCACATTCTTTCTAAATGACACTATCTGTTTCACAGTTTCATTCCTCAAGTTTGTCAGAACTACTTCATTTGCATTTGACCTAATCAAGGAGAAAAAAGCTTCAACATTTGCAGAGTGGTACAAATTAATTAAATCCTTAGACGTGAATGTAAAATGACTGTGGCACTCACTTAAACACAACCTTTTTGTCGTCTCTGATTAGAAGACACTTACAGTAGTTCTAATAGGACATGCCATCTTATCTTACTGAACAAAAATAATAAGACACATACACATTTTATGGAACAAAACTAGTAAAATAAACAAGTATGCAAAAGAGCCAAGACTTTCTTTAAGATGTATGATACGTAATCCAAAGACAGCCACAACCAAAGATTTCATTGAGCCTATTTAAACTGCTGAACAGAGCTTTGAGAGCGCTGACAGGATGTAAGTTTGACTGGCTGTGAATAGGAGCCTTTATGGTATATAGACTGTAGTAAAAGGGTGAGGGCATAAGCAGGGCTGGCAGTAGTGGGATGAGCCCATGTGCTTTGGCTTGAGGAGCAATCAATTGGTGTTGCTTCAATGCAGTAAAATGTGGGTTTCAGCACCATGAACAGCTCCCTTGTCTCAAAAACAAAGACAAGTCCCACAAACAACACACCTCGAGCTGCTTCACGTCCTGTTTACACAGTCTTTATGCTTTCCAAAAAAAGCTGCCGCCACTTTGGGTAAAACATCTCAAACATAGGACTGAGACTGACTGGAAACCTGCATCCTGTTAGATCTGTGATAAGAATCCCATTCAACACGGAGAGACAGGCCCCTGGAGGCTTCCTTACCCAGAAAGTAATGAGCCAGTTGAATTGGTTAGATAGGAGCCACAGGGGGACAAAAGGTTTAATTCGGTATAATCTGTCACCATCTCCAGACTGACATCACAGCGAAGCCTCTCAGCGAAGAAGAAAGAGACATTGGTGGATGAGAGCGAAGAAAGAGGAGAGCGACGTGAACAGCACGTACAGGTTGACACACAGGGAAAGACCTTGGCCTAAAAATGAAAGAGGTACCCAGCGTGACCGCGCAGGAGACAGGGACGCACCCACACCTGTGATACCAACCTTGACTGTCCAACAGCAGAGCAGAAAGGACACATCGTTATGGAGAAAATAATTGGCAACAAAAAGATGGACACGGCTTAAACGACAAAAAAAAATAGAAAAGAAATATAACATGCAAACAGTCAGTCAAGATCCGACTTTATAGCTTTGTTACCTGTACTTATTTCCTGTTGGTGGTCTTAAGTGTCCAGTGTGGCGCGCATGGGAGTGTTAGAAAGCCCCTCTGCTGTCACACACGCGGACATTGGAGAATAAACACAAAGCATGTGAGCCACAAAACGAACAAGAGAAACGAAGCGCTGCGTAAAAAAAAATCGTTTCTTGTCTAACTAACACCTAATTTAAATGTGCACTCACCCATCACAAAGGACCAACACGACACGAAGTGTTTAGCAAGATTTTTGAAAGGTTGGTTCAAAGTGCGCCACACATCCCAGAACAAGTCAATTTCAAAGCAGAAATACTCACTCTGCTCCGAGAGTCGTGCGCTCACGTCAGCGCTAGAAGCGGAGAAACCTCACACTCGGGAAGCTTAGGAAGGTTTCTGTCACCACCTCCTTTCCCTCTCTATATCTCCCTTGTCTTTTTAGTGTTTTCTCCTAAGTATTGGTCATCCTCCAAACCCCCTCGCTCTGCCAGTGCGTCCCTGGCACTGCGGTGCGCTGCGCTGAATCGCTCCTGCTACTTTGGCTTCAAAAAAGACAGAACGTGAGCTGGAGAGAGGAGTGAGAGAGGGAGTGAGACTGTGAGTGAGTGAAGGGGTGTACGACTACTACATCACATCTCGTATCATTTTACAAGCACCATAATACTTCATAATGCAGCCCGTGTGCAGTTGGACAAAAGGCTGCACTTTATCCAATAAATGGTGTAGCGCAGTGTAAACGCAGTTTGAGGTGTTAACTGCGATCAAATGAGGGGTATTAAAGTTACAGTAACAGTAACTGTAAACGACATCCACATAAGGATTTTTGTTTTCACCTCAAATGGTTCAAACTTTAGCTTTTTAACATCCTCTCACATTATCTAATGCATGTGTACCCTATGACGTGTGAGTGAACATGCAAAACCAAAATATTGTTTGATTAATGATGAAGAGTCTGATACAGCAAAATTTAGGTAATAAACATGTGTTAATTTTTAAGCAACTTAGTCACAAACAGTTTGGGTTCAAGAAAAGAACCATTTTGTGTCTTTGATGTGGGACAATAATCTGATCTTGGACCATGCTTGGCCTTATTTGGAAACACTTGCCATAAAATAAACCGACTTTGAGCAGTTTCTTAATTTTTAGATGGAACATCAAATACAATCCAGAACTGAACAGGTGGAACGTGTAAAACTGAACCTCTAATAACTACTCCCTCCTTTTTGTTTCACTCATCCCTCCATTCCTTGTCCCCTCCTCTGTCCCCTGTGGTTCATGTCCCGTGCTCTATTTTTAGGCGGCTGCTGGTGGAGGATTCCTATATTTTTAGTAACCATCAATAGTGTAGCGCATACTTTGACCTCAGGCCTTGAACGTGTGATAGAGACAGGAGGGAAACTGTAAGGAGGTTAAGATGGAAAACTAAGCCGATTGGACGAGGAAAAGGATCTCATCATGTCACAGTGACAGTGACTGATAGACTGCTGTCAGCACTTGGGCTGAAGAAAACTAGGTTTGCTTACACACAGGCAGATAGCGTCAAGGTTGCACTAAAGGTTATTAAATTAAAAAGAGTGTGAAAAAAGCTGACAAACTTTCCAAAAATTTCAGCAGAGTAAAGTGCTCATTACTGTGCTGTGGGTTTATTGTGTAGAATGCAAATTTGTCACAACATTAAAGTCATTAAAACATAAAAGTGGCACCCTCTCCACCTAATTAGGACCATTTTGTGGGATATTTTAAAATCACAGAATAACAGCGTTGTGTTTTAATGTGAGCCACTTTTACGAGTAAAGAATGGCACAGCGCATACGATGATGTATGACAAGATATTACATGTGTCGAGCAAACAACAGCAGGGGGTTCTCAAAAGATTATCACAACAATAGTAAAGAGTGGCAGGGTGATTTATGGAGAGTGGCATAAAGCACTGCGGTAAAACTTTTACAACACAGCACTGACAGAGAGAAGACAGAGCGGTGGATGTAGATGAAGGGCAGATATAGACGAAGCAAAGGGAGGAAGATGGGAGGTTGATGAGATTTTAATGTGAAGGTCAGCTTGTTATAACTGAGATCTCTATGGGGATATTAGTCCCATTGTGGTGCTGGGGGGAGGGGAGTGCCAGGCTGCTCCACAGAACAAGGAGCCAGTGAAATGGAAATGCCTGAGAGGTTGCTTTTGCTGGTTCGACAAGTCCAGCAGCACAGTAAATAGTGGGATCAGCATCTTCAGTGTGTCCGTGTGTGCACATGCTTGTGATGGCACTTTTGTGAGCGTGAAAGTGTGTGAAAGTGAGCGTGGCACAGAGAAGTGCGGCAGAAAAAAAAAAAAAAGCATGGTGTTTTTTTCACACATTGTCACAGAATTAAACAAACACCAAATTAAATCAGCAAGTTTATTTCATTTCTTTCAACACATGGAAACATAAATAGAATTGATCTTTTTGATATTGATCTCTCGAGTCTCTTTAATAGATCTGCATTGTGTCCATACTACAGACTTTAGAAATATAGTGTAATTGAAGAATAGTGACATCAGCCATAAAAACTGGCATTGTGAAGGTGCGGAAGACAACAGAGTGCATTTACGGAGCCAGTGATTACTACATCTAGAGAAATGTTATGGATGTCAATGCATGAAGCACAACATAAAAGTTATTTATAGCCATGTAGCTAGTGATGCTAACAGTCTGTAACATTCCACGGGATTTCATACTTTCATAGTGTTTAGACTCTAAAATGTTGGCCGTTTTTACTTCAATGTGAACTGTGCTTCTCTGAACCATCTCTCACTACATCCATTTCTTTATCAGCAATTAAATACACGACCCACTATTCTTTTACTGTCTGTTGTTATGACACCTGACTTAAACATTTAAACAGATGTTACCTTGCAGTGGACCATTAATAAAGATGTTTCCAGATTGTACTGCTCTCAGTAAGGCATTAATGTGCTTCTCACGGCTTAAAACAAACAAAGCAAGGGAATAAAACTATAAAGAGGAACCACTGGGCATTTAAACAGATTTGTGTTTGAAATGGCCAGCTGCTTTATAAGATATGAGGACAGGGATTACATTTAAAACAACGTTTGCCTTGCTCAAATAGTGTTTTAATGTCATTGTTGCTATTATTTTCCATGTATTGAACTGTCCCATTGAGTCCCACTTTTAATTATGCCTAATCAATGCTGGGAGCAAGTCATTACACAGCAAAAAAGCTGCAGCACACCATTTCATTTATACCTGCACCAACTAACAACCTTCTTGTTCCTTTCAGCCGGAGGAAACAGCTATTATTTTAATGATAATACCTAAAGGGAGACATATACTGCCAAGTGGAAGAACATCAATCCAGCCTGCATAAAATGATTCTGTGAGTTTGAGCGCTTGTAGAGTGAGGCAGTGTGGCTGGGGGCCTGCTCTAAAACTACAATCACACTGTTGGCTGTGATTTTCCTCTGGTCATGTGAGGTCAGCAGAATGACGTTCAACTGAGAGGTCAGGCCAAAGGAACATGACTGCTTCAACAGAATGGCCACTTCATAAAATCCATTAGCAACCTGCTTAGTTGTGTCACAGGCAAATGCCAATCAGTCAGAGGTCATTTGCAAAAAAAAAAGTGTGTCCAGACAGCATCAACTCAACTGGAAATAAATCATAAGGAACCTGTAATGTAAGACCAGAAACACTGCCTGAAAATAACAAATACACTTTCTCAGTACACAAAATCAGAAAACTACACAACTTTGTTGAATAATCTACCACTATAGAGATCAGAGTGGACCTCACATGCATAGACAATTGTACTTGTTTATAAGGCCCATACTATAGTACTCTTATTCTACAAACTCTAATGTGATAATCTGTAATATTCGCTCTGTGTCTAGGCTGACCACATAAACACAAAGAAGAGAGTGTGGTGAATAGGAAGGTGTCTTGGCATTGTCATGTAAACGTTTGGTTAAAAGAGGTCTCATTAATACTAGTCCATTCCCGTTCCCAAAGGTGTAATATAGCAATGTCTGATCACTGGCCCAGTCTCAAAGATGCCCAGGCACGTTCAGTATTGATGCACTTTTTATGCTAAATCCCTTCCCTCCACAGGATTTTTCACACTGTGTCTAAAATGGGGGCTTATGAGTTACTTTATTATATAAAATATTATTTTATATATTATTATATTAATATTTTATTATTAAATAGTGTTGTCTATTTAAAACACGCCTAAAATGTAATGACTTTAGGACTGCAATGTGATCCACTGCCACAATCCTCCAGACTATTATGGGAATAGTCTATAGACACACAAGTGGCAAAATAATGCAAGGACATATCTACAACACTATCAACAATATGGACAATTGATCAAGCTTTTCTATATTACCCCTTGGGATGGAAACATGTTGAAAATACTAATACATGATAGTTTATTTGTCTATTATAAAACTACTATGAAAAGGGATATATATATATATATATATATATATATATATAGGGCAGTGTGGACAAAGTGACTTTGGGAAAAGGGCAGTCATTCTCAAACAGCAGTGAGAGGAGAAGGAGCGTAATCAGGATTTTGGAAGGAGAAGCCCTGGAAGTCTTCCTGATTAATGGCTGCGAGTACATCTGGGTCAGATGGAGTGAGCACTGCCGGGGCTGCTGTGAAGAACTTGTCAAAGTTTTCACCTTTTCTTCCACCCTGATGGAGAAGGAAGAGATTAGGATGAGCAGATACTTTGAGCCACGGATCCAGAATCTTTATATTTCTTTCCAAAGAAGCAACTTATAAATAATACAAAATGCAATTTCCAAATTAATCAACCCCCGCATCATTTTCCATACACTCAGATACTCTCGATTTGTCTCTGCGGTCCTCTTTAACACACCTAGACAGAGAGTCATCCGGATGGATGATATGAATCTCATTTGGCTAATGGGCCTGGCCTTTAACCCTCGAGCTCACTTAGCTCCCTCACAGCACACCTCGCCATTGGCCGCTGGAGCCGCAAACTGGCATGTGGAGACTAATGATGACATACATTTGCATATGGGAGGAGTAGACAGCACCCCGAGGTCAGGGTCCTGCCTGTTAAGACTGGACTGTGTGGCATTCACAGCCAATCTCCAGGAAACAGGATGACCATGAAAGACAGAAGGGAACAGACAAAGTGTAATGGAGGGAAGCAGCGGTGGATGACGAACACTGTAATTAACGTTTATCAGGAAAAACCTTCTATTAAATGATCAAAGGTTATATTCAAAGCACATATGCTGGAAAAAGAGATGGCAAGGTATGGCGGTAAAAATGTTTCAGTGTAGCCCAAACTAACTTTATTAGTGAGAACATGAAAGACTTCCCTTATTACCCTGAAACTACCGGCCATGTAATCATTATCACATAACAGTACCAATGAAAACAGTTTGATTTCCGGCTGATACCTTTACTAAGTTTTTACTCTTCCTAGATTCCTGGTATTTGCCCAGAAACTACAAAGCATATAAATATAGCATTAGACTATAAAAGTCCAAAGGTCCCCTAAAACAAAGAATTTACCCAAAAACTTTTAAAATAATTCAGCTGGTTGTAAAATTCCTAAATATTGATGAACTCAAGTGGATTACATTACTGACAGTTCTGGGTTTAAATGGCGGGGCGATCTCCAGTCTCTCCAGTCGGTCCCAGTCGAGCCAGCGGAAGAATAGGTGCTCTCTAATGTCCCTCTCACCATCCTCTCCTCCACCAAGACGCTTGGCTGGGTGCTTGGTCATGAGCTTAGGACAAAAACAGAGAAGAGCAACACACAGTGAACAATTAAGAGTGTAATAGATGCAGTGAAATATATTTTTCTGGGGGAATGCCTTCACCCTAATGTATTTCCGACGCACTATTGCCGAGAGTATTTGACAAGCTGCTGGCACTTATTAAAAGTTTGAAAAGAAAACGAAGCACATAGAGTGTATTCCATTTCCTTTAGGATATGTGAGTAAAATGAATACTGACTTACTCCTTTGCAGATAGCAACGGCTTCACGCGAGAGGCTTTTAGGATACGAGACACTCTGCTCCATGATGGACTGGAACAGCTCCTCCTCGTCGATACCATCAAATGGTGGCTGCAAGTTTTAAACACAGAGAGAACACCACTGTTAAAAGCAGCAGTGGGCCAACTACAAAACAAAAAGAGTCTATTCTGAGAGAGTTTAGCCGTTACCTGTCCCGCCAGCATTTCATACAGCAATACTCCGTACGACCACCAGTCCACTGCTTTACTATAGGGCTGATATGCCACAATCTGAAAAGGATGGTGAGGAGAAAATACACTAGATAAAGGGGAAGAAGTGTGGACATAAGGTGGTAGAAATGAGGAAGCACAGCTGCTACAATGATACGCAGCTATCAGCAGTGAAAAGCATAGAGAGTGGAGACGGAGAATATGACATTAGGGAGGGTAAATGTATGAATGAGCTCAGAAATCTTCAACACATATATTGTATCTCTTCCAAAATAGCAGATGCAGGAGAATCAATGGGTGTTTATGTAACACACTCAATACCCAGGGGTTTCATAGAAAGCTTTTTAATATCAAAGACATGCACAGCAGCTACAGCTGCTCTTTTCTGTCAGTCTGCTACAAGTCCAGAACTAAACACACTGCAAACTAAGTGCTTCACTTATGGGTTGAATTAATCCCCTTTTGAACACTTAAAACTCACATTTATTAAGCAGTGAACTGTCATGATGATTTACATTTCAAAAGACTTGGTATGTGCTTTTTTATACTTTTAAGATTCTTCAATCACTGTCACATTTATAAAAGATATTCAGAGTTACACTACAAACTGGTAACACAACCTCTTTGTAAAATGATATACAGTAGCTGAGTTATTATAATGTTCCCACCACTGCTAACAGAATCATGCAAAGTTCAATTCAAAAATGCTGACAAGGTCACGCAGGACGCTGGAGCAGAGCAACTTGCAAAAACTCCAAAACGGGTCAAGCAAGTGAGGAGGGGGTAAGCAAGAGCCAAGAAGAGGTACAGTACAGGTACAGAATATATAGAAGGAATTAGTGTGGACAGCATAGTGAGAGGTTAGGAGTCAGCATACCTCAGGAGCAATGTAGTCGGGCGTCCCGCAGAACGTGCGTGTCGTGTCACCCTCAAACATGCCCTCTCTGCACATGCCGAAGTCAGCTATCTTAATGTGGCCCTCGCTGTCGAGCAGAACATTATCCAGCTTCAGATCCCTTTAGACAGGGGAGATAGATCACACAGGTAGAACTCATTTTGATAGATAATGTCTTCATATCAACCATTAGCTACAAAGAAAAATGATAAATGACTTCCTCAGTGCACAGCTAGAGCAGGCCATGTTTGAGGAGCAGCACTTTTTTCACCTGTAGATGATGCCTTTGCTGTGGAGGAAGAAGAGGCCTACAGCGATCTCTGCAGCGTAGAACCTAGCCAAGAGGAGACAGCGTTTCATGCGTTAGTTTCTCTTTGAATTTGAGCTAATTCTAAAGAAGATAAGAAGAGTGAAGAGGGGAATGGAGCTCAAGAGGATGATGAAAGGCAGAGCAACTAACAGAAGACGAGACAGAAAGTAAGAGACCGGCAAATAAGCAAAAGAGTTAAGGGTAAGGGTTAGTTTTACATGATTGATCAAAGCTTAATCATGTAAATTTAATAAGCCCTGCGACTAACTTGCCATGGTCCAGAGTGTACCCCGCCTAAGGCCCAAAGCTCCTGGGATAGGCTCCAGTCACTCGCGACCCCTAACGGGACTAAGCGTGAAAAAATGAATGACTGAATCTAAGATTATTGATTCAATGAACAGCCAGAGGATGGGAACAAGAGCAGATGAATAAGATTACTCGGAGGGGAGACAGAGAACAGAGCTGGAGTTTTATAAATCACCAGGTAAAAGGAACAAAGGGGAGAAGACAGGCAGGAAATGGGATACAGTAAATGAAGACTGATTAAAGGTAAAGGAAGAAAGCCTGCTTATTACATACGCCGCATGGGGCTCTTTAAACTTTCCAATGATTTGGATATGAAACATCAGGTCTCCACCGTTGACATATTCCATCACATAATACAGACGGTCCTGGAAAAGCATGGACAACATCACTGAAGACAGGAAATATTTAAGATGAGTATTTAACCTTTGCTGTACTACATAATTGTACAACAACACACACACACAATGGTTTCAATTGTACACACCTCTGTCTGAAAAGCACTGTACAATGAGGTGAGGAAATAGGGGCGAGATGGCAGTCCCAGGACTCTCCTCTCCACCATGGCACTCTCCGTGTCCTCGTCCTGGAAGAGAACGTCTTTCTTCAACACCTTCACTGCAAACAAACGCTCACTGCCTTTCTCTTCGGCGAGCAGCACCTGCATCAAGAGAAATGTTACAGTTATATAAAAATGTTTTGTGTATTTTGGTTTTGAATATTTGGTCTACAAAAATATAGCATGAAAGACTGATTTATTTATTCTGAAGTTCACAAGAGCTGTGTGTGTGTGTATCAAAGGTGCAGTACAAATTTCATTCTTAAAAAAAACATTTGTGACTTAAAAAAGGGCTGTATTTTGGTCATTATTATCTTCATATATTTTTGGTCAATAAAACAACTTATTTCTAATATTTCCTAACTGCGTGTGTTTCCTTTAAAAGGGATGTGTCAAATAACAATACGAAAACCCACAATTGTCACATTCTCAAACTATTGCTTTAAAAACACAATGGAAAGCCACTTTGCTGTTCTTCAAATACACTCAGCTCCTTCTTCACACTCTTGTGAAAGTGACTGAAGCACATCACTTTCAAAGTTAATGGCTCCATCATTTTCTACCCTGACTTTTTGTGTAGTTCAAAAGACATGTAGGCAGTGGACTACTACACTATTTATTGGGCCATGCTGCAAGGCTGTGCTGTAATGGTCACTGGCTCCAGCAGATAGTAGAATCTCATTTTAGTTTAGAATAGCAGCAAATGGGTTTATTTTGTAGAATTAATTCAGGCTATTGATAAGCTGCCAGGCCTTGAAGTCCCCTGATACTGGCTTCTGGCATTAAATGGGATTTATTTGACACACAAGCCTAATGTATTCCTCAAACATCTTTCCCTATCGTGTCATCCCATTTCATTTTGGTCACTTTCTTCCAAACAGTAATCCTCGCCTTGTTCTGTGTCATTTTTCTCACTTTCCCTCACTCATCTGCCCCAGGGTCTGTCTGTCCTTCCTTGACTCTTTTTCTCTGACCTTATGTAAGTATAGTCTATTTCTCCTGTCCTCTGTAGACTCTCCTCTGACAGTTATGAAACAGCACAGGGGGATTTGAGAGGAGGAAGGAGGACTCAAAACTCCACTCTCTTCATTATAGCTCATCTGCTGGGGAATTAAACAGAAAATGAAATGGAGAACATCAGCTCCCTTGAAATGAACACCTTTTAGTGGCACGTGGGCAGCAGTCAGAGCTCACGACTGCTGAGAACGGAAAGATGCTACGGAGTCCCTGAATCACTTGGCACTAGAAAGACACACAATGGGCAGGTTAGTGGGAGTGAGGATTTATCAAAGCAAATAAAATGCCTTGCTGTGCCCAGCAGCTCGTGCATAAAATGCCACTTGAAGGTCAAGTCTATCGATAGAGAAAGAAATTTAAACTGGACAATGATTGTTGTTGCAGCGTGAAATGCCTCTTGAAACGAGTGTGTAGATTGTTTTGTAAAAATACTACAATGCCCCTAGTCAATTTTAGACATCATTAGTAATGACCTACCTGGTTTGACAGGCCGAGCATTCGCATTTAAACAACACTATGTACCTTTTCAGAATTTGAACCCAGTAAGGGACAGCACCACTGCAAACTCACATGTATCTATATGTATCTTGTATAAAGCAGATGTGTGGAAAGTTGTATTGATCAGCCGTAATATGTGTTCCCAACAGAGGCCCGTCTTCAAACAGCCGGGCACAGTACATCTATGGCAAGGGATTCCGCTTTCTTTTTTATTTAAGGTAGCCATCAAAAACTTTGAGGCTTTGAGGATCTGCTTTATGTATTTATCTATATACTTGTGATATCACGTTTGATACATTGTTATCCAGACTCTGAACTCTACAAAAGACTAGAACTAGTTGTACAAGTAGGTAACCTTGTAAATTACACATTACTACTTTTTACAGCACAATCTTGGAATCCCTATAGTTTTCCTTTTGGTCTCCAGAACTGTGGAAACTACATACATCTCAGCATGTAACTTATTTACCTTGCCAAAGCTGCCTTTTCCGAGCACCATAAGAAAGTTGAAGTCATGGATGCCGACTTGGTGCTTGCACGGGCCAGGACTGTGGACAGGCAGACAGGGGTGCGATGAGATGGAGGTTGGGGATAGGGCCACTGGAGGGGTTATACACAGCGGGGCAGGTACAGCCTGAGGCAGAGAGCATGGTGCTGTGACGTCTGGCAGGGGCTCCTGAAGCACAGGGACACAAATAAACACTAACTTTGGGACTGCAGCCAGTGAGTTCCTGCACTTTTCACTGCAGGCGCCAAAGCTATGACATTATTTATTATCTATCTATTTAGCCAAAACCCCAGCATAAATCTATTTTTAAGTGAATTGTTAACATTGGGACAGTTCAAAATTGCAACCTACTGCAGCTACGTAGGAATTATTAAACATAGGTAATTCTATCCCTGGAAGGCAGTGCTGAGGCCAGGGGATAAATGGTGAGAAGGAAGCTGCTCCTGTCTTTGGTGAGTGAGGTGTCTCATCAATGCAGAGGCATTTCCTACCTGGAGGTCAGGGTCAGGTACATGGATGTTGTAATACTCTCCTTCGTCCTGGGCCAGCAATTTGAACCAACCACTGATTGGTCGTCTGAAGATCTCACTCACACCAAATGACAGCGCTCCCATGAAGTCGTTCCGAGATGTGCGATCCCAGTCCCAAACCTCCACTGACAGACGCCTGTCCCACTGGTGGCCCCGCACTGAGCTGGGGAAATTAAAACAAATACTAAACAATTCCAGGGAATAACAGTTCTTTATTTATCTGGTTAACTATTTTCTCAATTACATTATCCATAAATTGTTTATTTGTCGAGTCATTGTTAAGTTAATATTTATTAATGCTCTACCACCACTCTCAAACCGGTACACCTGGGAACATACCCACTAGGGACCCATCACTGTTTGGTGTTTCTGAAGTTTAAACCTTTTTAAACCCAATGCCAGGTTTAAGAGTTCAAGTTCACCAAAACTCACAAGGTGAAACTCTCATTCCAAACAGGATTGAGTGTGGAGCGGATAGTCTTGGTCTTCTGTTTGCTGTGGCTCTTTGGGTCGGGAATCAATTTGAGTTTAACATATGGGTCTGACAAGCCATTAGGGTCCATAGGCATCAGGTTACGAGCCTCCCGCACTGAGGAGAAAGAGCATTATTAAAAAGGACTGCCAAATAAAAGCCTTACTACCAGTGTAATCATTCTTTTGTTTTCAAACTACGCTTGTTCTGTCCTCTCACCTGTGACGTAGATGTCCTCCTTCTCTCCTCTGATGGTCAGGTGGATTCTTCCTCTTTTTTCTGTGTGGTCCTGGCCACACAAGCTGGGAACACTGCTCTCACAACGTCGATGGACGTTCATATCACAGCCTTAGACACAACACAGAACAGTCATATCAATCTATAATCCTGGTTGGTCTTGTCAGAAAGATGCTGTTGTTGAACTGCAGTATGGCACTTTTCCTCCACAATCAGTGATTCTGGACTGGTCTCATGGTAAGACACAATTTCGTGAGAGCATTTACTTGCAACCTTCATTTTACAGAACACAAGTTATATTAAAAAATGCATTCTATGTAAGTAAATCCATCTTTTCAACCGCTTAAATGTCTCACATATTCTAGCTCATTAAAACAATATTTTTCCACAGTTTGTAAGCTTACAATATACAATTTGCAAACCCCTACGATAATTCCTAGGCCCACTTTTAAGTTCAAACCCACTTGTTGTGGTTGAGCACAGCAGCTCTTAACTCCATCTAGTGGTAGTGAGTGATAACTCACCCTGTAATCAGAACTTATACTTTATACACATAATAGTGAGAGTGCAGGTACTTACTGACACATTTCATGCCCTGATGTATGAGGCCATACAGCAGGGAACCACAGTGGTCACAGAACGTGGGACTGGAGTATGTGTGGAGTTTAAATGTGTGCTGACTCTTCAGGTCCTAAAAACATAATGTGCATTAAGTGATATAATAATGGGTATAGAAAATAAAGAAACACACACACAGCTCAACACATGAATGCACGTTATGATTAGTGAAGAAATGTTGAGTATTCATGGACACGCCAATTAGATTACTCCACTGGGAGAGGGGATATAACAGGGAGTGCATCCAGGCAATGCTGTGTATGAATGTGTTACAGTGAGCGATGAATCATTTTTATTACTCTTCTGCTGATCAGACCCCCCCAACGCCACACTCTTCCATACAGCAGATGTTTTTCACTCCGTTATGGTTCTTTTATTTATATATATCAAACCCACAAGCAAGCAGTCACATGGCATATACCGGCCATTTTATTAGGTACACCTTGCTGGTATTGAGTTGGACCCCTTTTGCCTTCAAAACTGCCTTAATTGTTGGTGGCATAGATCCAACAAGGTGTTGGAAACATTCTTCAGAGATTTTGGTCCTTATTGACATGATAGCATCACAGAGTTGCTACAGATTCTTCCATGATGCAAATCTCCCGTTCCAGCACATCCCAAAGGTGCTCTATTGGATTGAGATCTGACTGTTAAAGCCATTTAAGTAAAGTGTACTCATTGTCATGTTCAAGAAACCAGTCTGAGATGACTTGAGCTTTGTGACATAGTGCATTATCCTGCTGGAAGTAGCCATCAAAAGATTGTACACTGAAGTCATAAAGAGATGGACATGGTCAGCAACAATACTCAGGTAGGCTGTGGGGATTAAACGATGCTCAATTGGTACTCAGAGGCCTAAAGTGTGACAAGAAAATATCCCCCACACCTTTACACCACCAGCACCAGCCTGAACCGTTGAGATAAAGCAGGATGGATCCATGCTTTCACGTTCTTTACACCAAATTCTGACCATACAATCTGAATGTTGCAGCAGAAATAAAGACTCATCAGACCAGGCAACGTTTTTCCAATCTTCTATTGTTCATTGTTTCGGTGAGCCTGTGTGAATTGGAGCCTCTGTTTCCTGTTCTTAGCTGACATGAGCAACACCCAGTGTGGTCTTCTTCTGCTGTAGACCATCTGCTTCAGGGTTCCACCTGTTGTGCTCAGAGATGGTGTTCTGCAGACCTTGATTGTAACGAGTGGTTATTTAAGTTACTGTTGCCTTTTTATCATCTCTAACATGTCTGCCATTCTCCTCTGACATCAACATGGCATTTTTGTCCACACAACTGCTCCTCACTGGATATTTTCTCTTTATCGGCCCATTCTCTGTAAACCCTACAGATGGTTGTGCGTGAAAATCCAAGTAGATCAGCAGTTTTTGAAATACTCAAACCAACAAGCATTCCACATTCAAAGTCACTTAAATCCCTTTTCTTCTCCATTCTGATGCTCAGTTTGAACTTACGACTACACTAACCTCTAGATGCCTAAATGCATTGAGTTGCTGCCATGTGATTGACTGCTTAGCCATTTCTGTTACCAAGCAATTTAACCGGTGTACCTAATAAAGTGGCTGGTGAGTGTAGATGTTCCCCATGACCTCTTTTCTGAGCCACTTCTCTTTAGAGAAAAAAAAACATTAAGAGAAGACAAATTTTTATGGAATCCTCTAAATGCCACATAGAAGATAAGTTACTCTCTCCACCTCTAATTGTCCTATTATAACCCCTTCCCCCACCAACTCACACACTACCTTGGCGCGTCTTGGCGGCCTTGTAGGATGACATGACATGATCACACGTCACATATGAGTCAAGGGTGTACGAACTGATGGATGACTCATTGGCACATATCGGTGGCAAGAAGCAGATGCTTAAATCTAATAATGATGAGACAAGGAGATGATAAATAAGGATGCAAGGCGGTAAGAGAAAATGTAAGACACATGGTTGATACTCTGACATGGCTGCTCACATCTGGTCTGGGGGCTGTCACTGAGCCTGGGCAAGTGAAGGTCACAAACTCGTGGCATCTTTTGTGAACAACAAAGCTGCACACTGAGGAAAAACAAGAAATAGGGTTAAAAACACATTTGGGAAAATAAATTACTTCAAAACAAGACAAAAACAAAAGGTTTATCTCTACCTTGACATTGAAATCCTTGTTTGCCGATGCCCCTGAGAGAGAGGAATGCATGCATTAAAATACAAAACTGTTCTCTGCTTTGGACTATTTTCTGCCAGTAGAGTATAGATAGTGCAGACCACAACAAAGATACAGTTAAATAAAAAAGTGCACAAAACCAGTGTGTTGAGATGTATTAACAACTTAAACATTATGAATGTCTTTGTCAATTATATTCACACACACAAGCACAGAGACAAACACAATCCTACCGTTTCCTTTAGGAGTGGTGCTGACTAGCTTCCTGCCTCTCCTTAGAGCTTTAATTGAATAATTAAAGCCATTGATTGACAAAAAGAGCCCACTCAGCTGCCTGTCTGCCGTGGATCAGGTTTTGATTAGAAGGTTTAGAAAATCAGAAGTACAACACACGACGGAGCTCCTCAGCAATCACACAGGAGAGGCCCCGGGGTTCATCACAAACTGACCATAATCACCCACCTACAATTAGTTCACCATCTGGCTCGGGAATAATTGAAGATGGTGTGCAGAGGGTAATCTGATTCCTGTTCTGCATTCAACACAAGCCTCTGTCTGCAAAACGTATGTGGCACCATTTCTGCTCTTCCACCAGCAGAGAGCAATAGAGAGCCAGGCATAGGGTCTTTCAGGGCATTCACTGGCTGCTGTAAGTATCAGGGTGAATTCAGTGAAGAAGACAAGAGCGTGTTAAATTTAATAATGCATTACGACCTCTGTCTGAAAGAGAAGCTATCATATACTGTAACATCCTCAATATGATGTCTGGTTCAGTGTCATGTCCTCCATCCTCCTGCCCTTGATTTTAGTCCTCCTTTCTACCACCTTCTATTGAATTTAAGGGCTAAATACAAAAAGAAAAAGGTCCAGTAAATGTAACTTATCAGGAAACAGCTCGACTGTGTAAAAAAAGAAAATCTAAGATTATAGTGCACTATATATAAATTTCCCTTGTTAGTGCTTTTGAATGTGCAACAAAAATTACCATACCAAAAGCTATCCCATAATCCATTGGATAGACATGACTTTCTGACAGTCTCACAATGGCATGCATTGGATTGTACATGAAAATAATTGCTACAGCTGTCATTTCTGATGTACTGTAAATAAGCAATTATGAGCGAGTCCAAATTGTCATTGCAGGACTCACCACTGAACGCTCTTTTGTAACAAATCGTTGAAGTTTCCATTTTGCAGACTGTATATAGAAATACCCAAATGCCCCAGTATTAATTATGGCATATACTGTATATTGGACTCAAAGTAGCCCCAACAAACTCACACATATATTCACTTCCTTTTACTCAGAAGGTCATGCTCTGCGTTAAACTAATATCAAAACAAGTGGTAATTTATGTTTCTGAATCATCTGCTGTTACATAATTTTTTATCATCAAACTGTAATACACATTTATAATCGTTTTCACTCAGTTGATAAATGTCAGAGTTCCAATGAACATACACTAACTAGAAGAAGTGAATAAAGATTAAGATAGAATTGTATTGCCAGATTCTGCCCTGGGCACTTGAATACTCATGTTTAAAACCTGCTGCAATGACAACCTGTGTGAAGGAAAGAGTTTTTACCCTAAACTAAATGCCATCAACGGGCCACCATGACAGCAGCCAGTTGGAAAAATGTCCTGAAAGCTTCCCAGAGGCTGCTGGCACTCACACTGCCCCACATCCGACATACACTCCCACCATATGTCCATACACATGACTCACACTCACTGTTATAGTACCGGTTCTACTATGCTGAATTTCACTGCTCTTTCTTTAACATTAAATAAAACATATCTATTGTATTCCACAATGATCTCCACTGAATAGACAGCAGGTGGAGTAGAGTGTAGTAAAAGAATGACTCCACTCGTCCAGAGTTAGACTGACTAAGGTATGTTTCCTCTGGAGTTATAGTCCCGGTCCGTATGACAAGATTTTAGAGGTTAATGTGTTATGTTATGCGAAAATATATATTTCACAGTACTATTATAAAATTACATAATTCCTCTTTAAATCAGACTTTAAACTGAAATGTTTAAAGTCAAGTGCAATTGACAGTTTAAAGACTCGTGTTTATATTCTCAGCTAAAAATAAGATTGGATTTTGAGTTGGCGTGATTGGTCCACCACTGGTGCATGTGTGAAGGTTTACACCCACAGTACATTAAACATGCATAAATATTGATAGCAAGAGACCGGACTAGCCCGATTGAGCTCCTGGGGGTGTGCTAACTGCTGCTATAGGAACTCCTGTGTGGGCAGCAGTGTGTGAAGGTGAGGATGTGTGTGATCAGATGGGGTCAGCTTGGTTGCTAAGCAGTGTGAGCGGTTTCTCCAATACGCAACTCCCCAAATAAAATCACTGCAGATAAGTCAGGGCAGCAATAGAGTAGTAGGATGTCTGAGAAGCTGGCTTCTGAACTGTTTCTAGGTAAGGAGTCGTTTACACAACCGCAGTGCTTATTGAAAACTGGAAAGTCAGTCAGCTACATATCTAAAAGAACCAGCACTCTGCATAGATCTAATGACTGCATAATCCCAAAGGTTTCTGTGGGGATTCTTTTTAGAACATGGGTTTCTAGAGCACAAAACAATGTCAAACTGTTTTTACGTTTGTGTATTTGGCTAAAACTGTAACTGTTATAGCCAAAAGTGGACCTCATCGTTTACACATAAAATGCCCATTTGGTAAAAAGAAAAGACTTCATTTAAGAGAGGACTGGTTAGCTGTGTAGTATGTAGTGCTTTACCAGATGAAATCAGTGCAGTGGCTGCAGAAGGTGGGTTGCTTGAAGAAACGAGCAGTGAACTGGTGGTCTTTCACTTCAACGATGCGCTTGTGTTTGAGGGCTCCTTTCCTCTGGAATACAGGCACACGGGGGGGAGGGGAGAGGGGCGAGGGCAGAGGGGAAGTCCCGGCAGAGGGGTGTGACGTGGGGGAGACCAGATTCAACGGGGAGAGCATAGGGGATGGGGAGACCGGGGTGGACATCGTGCCTGGTGGAGATAGCAGAGAAAAGTGTGTAATGAGTGTCCGCAAGGAGAGAGGCAGGGAGACCTTGAATGTGGAATAGGAAGGATGTAGGAAGCAATTATAGTAATGGTGCATGGAATGTAGGAAAGGAGTGGCATGATGTGGAGAAGGATTGAGAAAATGGCAAGCAAGGGAATGCTGGGAATGTGACAAGTGGATGCAAAATAGCTGTGGTAATGAAGGAGACAGGGAGGTTAATTCAAAGCTGAGACAGAACTCTCCTCAGAGACTTACGACTCGAAACGATTAGTGCAACTCACGGTGTGTCCCACTTATGGTCCATGCTAACTCCCAACGCCTCTTATATATCCATCTCCCTGGCAGCTTTGACTATAGCCCCCAGCTCCCCGCCCCCTGGTCGTCATGTCAACTGTACCTCCTGTTGCCATGTCGACAACACCCCCACCACCTGCTCCAATATTAGAGCCTGTATCCTCTCCCTCCCTCCTGGCCGCCCTTGTTATTAATTAGTCCCGTTTACAAAGGGAAAAAAACTTTTAAAGCTGTGAACCCTCTATGTTTATAGGGCGCTGGGAAAAGTGCAAAATGGCAAATATTAGTTGGAGAGTTGCA
This sequence comes from Perccottus glenii, assembly GCA_024416835.2. NCBI lineage: Eukaryota > Metazoa > Chordata > Actinopteri > Gobiiformes > Odontobutidae > Perccottus > Perccottus glenii. The sequence continues at coordinate 17,217,451 of CM044551.2, forward strand.
CGCTACTAGATGATAAATGAAGCACCAAGAGAGAGTTTAATGAATAAATAACATCATAGCAAGAAACCTGTGACAGTAATGAAATGGTTGTGTTTCAGCAAAGACGTAGGAGTAAATAAATCTAAAACATGGAGAAATATAATGGAAAACTTGCACAAGGCTTAAAATGTACAATTAAAATGACAAAAAGAAAAATAATGTCTTGTAATGTGTGCTGGACGGTAACTGCAGATACAATACCTGCACTTACTGAAGGAATCTTCACTTTGGGACACCCCGTTTCTTCTCTCTGAGCTGCTCCTTTTAAAAATGGCCAAGGTATCACACTTGTAGCTCGCCACTTCAAAAGGGCACAGCAATTGACAGAAAACCTAGAGAAGTCCTGTAAAGTGTGCAATTAAAAAAAAAAATCAGGCAAAAAAGTAAAAGCTACTAAAACAACACAAGTGTTTCGAGAGATTGAAGCTTTCTAGTAACCAAAGATAGAACCGTGAAGTGGTATCCGTTAACCCAGAGGCAGGGTGAGGAGGAGGACTACATGGAGAGGTGGTATTCTCTTTCCAAGATGAAGAAGAAGAGGAGGACCAGCGATAAAGAGAGAGAGAGCGTAAGATTGAGGGGAATAGGCGGCGATTCATTTTGAAATCTGGGTTACTTCTCTCTAGAGAGGAGAGGTAGGGTAAGGAGGACGGCTGAATCAGAAGCTCCCATTTTGCCACTATTGATGCAGAATGGACAACCAAGCGTCTCTCACTTCCTCTTGTGCCAGTCGAGGAGAGAGGATCTGGAAGGACAGAACAGAGGGCTTCGACAGGCCAACACATGTCTTGTTATATGACACTGGCACTAAACAAATTAAACAACTGACAGTGTGCAGCTGAGGAGGGGGACTGGAAGATCAACAGGCCTGTGAATGAAAAACATGTTAATCTAGCTACAACAATGAACGGACACAATTCAGAGAAAGTGGTGGCATGAAAGCGCGGCTGCTCTGAATGCAGGTCACCACAGCCCCAGGGGAAGAGTCATTTTCATCTGAGGTGGGCTACGTGTCCAGCATAGACAGTAAAAGAAAAGTGGAATCTAATCAGGAAGCTCATGTGGAAATAAGGGTTCAGTGAAACCTGGCTCCCATTAAGCTGTCGGTATACTGGATATTATTGGCATTGGTAGCTACCAGGGAATTTTCTCAGATCTTTTCCCCAATATTGTAATCACATGACTCCATAAACCCACTCAACTGATTTCTATAGTCTCCTTAGCCTATCAATAGCCCCTAAGGAGACTATAGAAACTATAGTTTGGTGAGGTTCAGAAGCCGATCAAAAGTGGGTGATAACACTGTTCTTTCACTGTCCATGTCCACCACACAAGACTTGACAAACACCCGAGCACGCCCTCAGTCTTACCAACCTATAAGATCTCGCAAAATGACGCCTCAGGATCATACCATGACACTCGTCTCTTGCTACAGACATTATTAATCACTCTCCACGCGTGCCAGTGGTGTTTGTGATATCGACAGGCCATGCAGGGACCAGCAGCAGAGACAGGGGACAACGGGCTGGATTGGAGTGGGACAAAGAGACCAGGAGAGAGAGCGAAGGGTTGAAGGTCTAATTAATGGAAATGTAGGTTATTAGTCTCCTGATGAGGACACTGGCAGAGAATTAATTAACAATTATAATTAGCAAGATTGTTAGAGAGCAAAAGGGTGTCAGCTGGCAAGATAAGAGTGAGCTAACATGCATAAGTCTGTGTGTTCTTACGCATGTCTTTATTAAAATATAGACAAACCAGCTGTGTGAACATTCCCGATCTGACAATGCTATATGTCATTTCAGCATTAGTCATGCAGATTTAGCTGCTGATGGGGTTTTCTCTTTTGCTCTCAGGAGTGGCTTTATTTTCTGGCCCATATGAGTGTCTTATAATGGATAGTCATGTTCTTTTATCAGAAATAAATAAGCAATTCATTCGATCAAGCGGGTAATATCTGTAGACCATGCACTCCTCAGTAATCAGTACATTGCAAAACAAGGCACATAAACAGCCAATGATGCTTTTTGTGAGTCCTGTGATCCTGTGATGAGTAAGCACTAGTGGCTCTAAAGTGTATCAGTGTGCCTTTGCATGCCTATCAGCACGTGTTCTACGGTGTTTCATCCTGGGCCATAAAAAGAAGCTGGTGTGCAGCCAGCCAGTGAGACATTGTGGTTGTAAAACGAAAAACACACAGCAGAATGAAAAACACACATATATGGAGCAAAGTGGGTGGAAACTAGATTCATTTACTTAATAGATTCACACAAGTGACTTTTCAATTAAATAACACTTCATTGTAATATTATAGATTTACTTTTTACAGTAGTTTAAGAATCTTGTAATGTAGCAATTACAGCTGACACAGTGGCAAGGCATTTGACTCTGGACTTGGTCTTATGTTCTTAGTTTTGACTTGGGTGAGTGACACCGAATTAGCCAAGGCATAGGCATACAAATACTTAAAAGCTGCTCTTCCCACCTCTGGAACTAAAGGCAAATGAATACAGTAATTACTATTAGACAACAATAGAGCAAGCTGTAACCATTCTTGCTCATGTGCACTTATTGTCCTCCAGCGCCCAGTCATTTTCTTCTTTCTCTGTATACAGATGGCTATCTTATTATTTCTGCCCATGGCTTAATGAAACAGAAAATCCTCCTCCGATGGAATCTTTTTTGGAGAGAGCAATCAGCACTTCACCAATTACACGCATCTATTAGCATCTAACGGGCACTCACTCGCATGAAGCACCGGCTTCAACCTGGCTGCCTGGTTTTCTCCTTCAATGAAATTAAGGTAAATTGATTTGCCTAACTGTTGTTTGTGGGATCAGTGGAGTAATCCTACCTGCCTTTTAAATCTGTCTCTGCAGGACCAATTGGCTCTGTTGTTACTGCTGTTAGTTGTCTGTTGTGGTATTCATCTGTTTACTTTATTTATTTATTTTTTTTGACGAAAAGTTGGCTGTATTTTAGAAGGGAGAGCAACATACTACCACGGCATGCAGATGAGGCCTTTGGCAAGTGATTAGGACCTGTCAACATGGCCTACAAACCCTGAAGCAGTACAGAAGAGTGCTGAAGCAAATAAGCATACTTTCCATTTTTACTCCACTGTTGACCCAACTCTTTTTAACCACTAATATGGCCATAATAAATGAGTATACTAAGCAAAGAAAAAGTTATGTTAAGGAGGCTTATGTTATGACACAAAATACTTGCATGAACACCTAATCTAAAGTCTAAAGTATTATAAGTTTTGGTTAAAATTAATTTACATATTTGCGTCTGAATAGAATCTATTATGAAATAACATGGACATAACAGGAAGCAGTGTGGGCACTGTAACCTTCAAAGTACACTGTGTGCAAAATACAAACAAGCACCAACAGCCTCAGCTGTGGACTAAAACCTTTGTTACTGCCAAAGAGAGGAAGAGCAGGTTGTGAACAAAATGTGCTCAAGGGGAAGGATGAAAGCAGGAGGCCAGGAGATTCAGGGTAAGAGGCGCGATTGGATAATGAGGCGAGAGAGAACAAGGTAAATTGTGAGGATATCTTAATCTTTCATCCCAGGTTTCTAGGATGAATTCCCTTTAGGCAACTGACACTGTGTATCGCAAGCACACACACATCGACATTCAACAAGCACACAGAGAGGCACAGAATGTCCAATACACGTAGAGATAAATCTTCTCCAAAGAGAATTTTATCAGTGTTTAGTGTTTACCAAATACATAGTAAAAATGTTTCCATGACAGGAGATTGACTTTTGAGATGTATACAAATATCCATCTTCAGTCATCAAATATTTATGTACCACCAGCTTGTTAAAACTTCACACAACAAAATGAAATTCCTGATTGTCATTGTTTGAAGCTAATATGACTATTCAGTTTGGAGCTACATAGAGCTACAGAGTGGACACATTGCATTGCAGTCTAGGCAATGATCGGTCCTGTTTATATCCCTAATATGATGAAACTGAATTACCATTAATGACTTATGATGTTTCAAAGTCTGACAGCCATGTTTTGTCGAGTAAATGTCAAGATGGATATTTTTGTGCAAAATAAATATATAATGGAAATAAATAATTATTGCATTTTCTTTTTTTTTCACAAACAATGTGGGTCAGTTACTTTATTTGTCCCCATTTGTGCCCCACAGTGGCTTGTGTAGTGAAAATTTGTGAGGATGGCAATATAGCGAGGGAAAACACACATAGGATGAAAGGGTGCTCGGGTGTTTTTTCAACTTCAGAGATCAAGCCAGTGAGTTGTAGAACCCCGCGGCGCTTCGTTCATGATGAAAGGAAAACAGGGCTCTCTTTCTACATGCAGGCCAGCGTATGTGTGCTTTGTGAGTAGATATTGGTATAGAATACTTAAAAGATGTACATATAGACAAACATGCTCATTTGTAAAACAAAAATTTTAAATTGCATACTTTACCAAAACGAGTAATACAAAGTAGTAGGAAATTCAAGGGGGAAAAATAAACAGATAAAAGAGTAAAGCCTTTACAATGACAAAGGAAGTAGATTGGGAAAAATGATGAGAAAGACAAGAGGGAACTGCAATTGACAGAAGAGTAAGGAAGAATAAGGCTGAGAGGTGGAGAATGGGTGACATTCACACACTGAACACCCCTTCAACTACCTTCATGGCAAGAATGTACATGCTCATGTATGACTGTGGAGCAGAGATGAGATGACTAGTGGGTGACAGACAGTACAGAAAAGAGAATAACAAATAGCTGTCAACAGGGAAACATTTGTGGAACTGAGGGCAGGCTCCAACACTGCCCCATTTGAATAATTACAAAAAATACAATTATATATCTATATAAAGTCACATTCATTTCATTTCATAGTACTTGAACCATTGTTTACTTTTCCAAAGGTTCTTTTGTTACACAAAATATTAAGACATAACAACAAATACTGTTTGATCAGTAGAATTGACAGCTCTTTACCTGTCACTAAAGCTTCACCGTCATTCTTCCAAAACTTTAAAGCAAACTGTTTCATCATTATGGTCTGCTTTCCATCATCTGTTTACAGTTTTAGAGTCAGCATTGTATGGCTCTCGTTTTGTGAATTAAAAACATTGAGTCTACATTGCATTTGAATCTGCCCTTACTTTTGCAGCAGTACACAAATCTACCTCCAGTATACTTTAGGATTAACTCCCTTCTTTATTCTAACAGTGGAAATTGTACTTTGTTTTGTTTTTTACTGTGAGCATACACACAGGAGGTAAACAAGGACAGAGTATTATCTTGGGTCTGGGAATTGATCAACAATCCAATCATCTCTGTATATCCCACAGCACCACTAAATGTAATATATAGTTTATCAAATCAAGTCTAGATTAAAGCTCTGTGAAAGCTTTCGTAAGCAAACCATCAGCACTGGCTTCTAACTCTGGACTGTTTAAAATGATGGATCACACACAAGTGATGCAATAGTCACATGGGACATCAAAGCTCACTTCATCCTATCCACTTTTCCATCACAGGCATTAGAGGAGAAAGCATAACACTGATCTGAGGTCAGTATTTGGGGGACACTTTGACTGTCTGTAACTCAATCTTATTAGAGCGTTAAGTCATTACTGCTTGTACACACAGAGGCCTCACAATGCAATTAGCCATTAGCCCATCACACTGACAAAGCATGGCTAATTAACTGATCGCAAGTGTACAGGCGGCAGAAAAACATATTTAATATTCCCATCAACACTCTCGCAGAATGTCATGTGTGAGCTAGTGATGTGTTTTTGTCTATGCTTTCAAATATTATTACCTTCTAAATAGATAACATTTCAGTTTGCCACAAAGCAGCATAAAATGTAGTTGTGATTAAGAATAAGATTAGATTATGTTTATTTTTGTGAAAGGGAGCTAGAGCTGGTCAGGTGGACTCTGTCGAATGAGAGTGTTAGGTTTTTAGGTTTGAGGTTGAAAGAAGTGGATTATGTTAGGTCAGCCCCGGCCAGATCAAAGCACAAGTCTGACAGAAACCTAGAAATCTCAGAGAAATATGTGTGCAAGTGAGCATGCATGCACAGAGTGGACACACAACTACTCTTTGAGCTCTCCATAATTTTACTTAGAACGGGTTTTGACTGGGAAATAGTTTGAATGGAAAATATTGTCATAAGAGGGAAAACACAAGCGCACACTGCACAAACAATCCCAAAGCCCTAATCACATTCATGACAAAGAAATTGAAAGGAAACACAGAACCATTAATTAAAGAGAATCATATTTTATGAAGCAATTCTCAGGAAGTTAAGTGCAGCACTGACCCTCCAGCCCCACCCCAGACAGACAATGTCAAATAAACTAACACACATTTAAATTAGGGCATAGACCAGACCAGTCTGGGCTAGGAGCAACATCACCCTAATAGCAACCTGCCTTAGAAACACATAAGTAGGTCTTTAGTGTTAGCAAGGTTACTAGAGCAGAACCGGGCCTTGTACAATGTTGAAATCATACACACCGACACGCACACACACACACACACACACACACACACACACACACACACACACACACACACACACACACACACACACACACACACACTGGTTTCTGTGGGTATAAGCACCCATAATCCTCATGTGGTACAACAAGCAGGACCTAGACCTGGTCAGTTCAACGTCTGACACTCCTGTATTTCCTTGATATAATTCATGGCTTTTTTAGCCAATGAGGACCCTGTTTAAGTTCAGGAGCCCCACATGTCCTGCTTCCCAGGTCAAAGGTCAGTACCATTACAAGGACAAAGCTTGACATAACATGACAAAGTCTGGCCCTAGATAAACCTGGAGCACACCGCCCTAGGCTGGACTGGGCTGCTCATTGCATAAGTCTGGTAAATCAAAGCAGATTAGGACAACAAGGTAAATCAAAATGAGAGGGAGTCAGCAAAGAATGACAAATTATAACTGACTTCTCCAAATAAGAGCTGATGGAAAAGAAAAGGCAGGACAGCGCAATGCAGAGTGCAGGGGAAAAGAACACATTCAGGAGACCAGCTAAAAAAAAAAAAAAAAACTACTAAACAAATTCATTGTAAGTATACTTCTACTTCCTTTTAGTAACAGACCTGGAGACAACGTGCACACGAACTGCATTTTCTGTAATATGTGTGGTGTTCATTGTGTGGATGTGTGGGATGATCAGACTACTTGAGGCAATGCTTTTGATTGCAGCTTATTGAGGGCTAGATTTAAATGAGGATCATGGGCTCACAGATATTGTGTGTTAAATATGTATGAGAGGCAAAGTGTGTGTGTGTGGGCTTTTCCTGAACGTCTATCAGTCAGAGGGGAACGAGGGCGCTACAAAGTCATGCTGCAGGGGGCTACACATGATTAGTGCACATGCGGTACACTCGCAGCATGCCCTGTCAAAATAAAACACACACATTTAGCATGGGAAGAGAGCAAAGACACTGCTGTTAAAGATGGTTATCAGTTAGATGGAACATTTTGGCATGCAAAGTGATACCAGTCCAGTCTAGATCTGCAGGTGGGTCTGGACCACACTGCCCTCAGCATTCAATCAAGGTGAGCATTTAAATATTTCACCTGCCATTGATTAAAGTAGGCACTGAGCGAGAGCTTTGACCAGTGCTTTGGGAAATGTGAGGGACATTATGCTATATTACCCAGCAGGTACCAGGTGATGGTGGTGCAAGGGACACCATGGCAACGCCATGAAAATGCCTTGGCAACACCATAGCAACAGTGGCCTCTTTTGCTCACTGGTGGTGTGATACAGCCCAGACTTGCTACAGTGGCGTGGTCGTCAGATACACACTTCAGTCACATCAATAACAGTAACATAGTTCATTAATTATTTCATCAATCAATTAATTGACCATCATCATTAACAATCAGTCAAAAGGAGCAAGAACACAGTATCTACTGGTCTCTGTTTTTTGCTAAGTGAGAGACATATAAAGTGATCAAAGAAAGAGGTGTGATCACCACAAGATCAAACTCTAAAAAAAAATTGTGGGAGAGTGTTCTTTGATTGTTAATGAGAAACAGGAAATACTTTAGAGTAGAGCAGGCCAAAGCAAGGGAAAGTGTGAGAAAAGAAGTGTAAAAGCATTGAGTGTCAAAAAGTAATGTTAGGTAGTACAAGAGGTGTGACAGACCGATAGCTATAGTAGATACAGATGAATAGAGTTTAGACTTTTACTTGTCTTTTTTGTCACAGGCACTAATGTCTTCACAGTCATATAGGAGGAATCAAAATTCAAAAATGATTTCAGTGTCTAGAATCGCTACTAAGCTAAAACATTGAAAACTATTTCATCTAACACTTCCTCCAAATATACCAAACTTAACTAATATATATACCTGTATGTATATATATGTATATATTTATTTGTACATATATATTTCTTTATAGATAAATGATAGAATTCAAATAATTGAATACAATAAAATATCTCAGTTAAATCACAGTATAACATAGTACATTCTCAAAAAAACATAGTATATTTGAATATATTCTTTTTCTCAGCATGAAAATAAATTATAAACAAAATATGCCAGAGGGTTTAAAAGTTTAAAAGTCACTTCTGTTCATGCAGTCACAGACGTAAGTATTAGCGCCTCAGTATAAATCAATAATGCTCACTGACATCCCAGGTTTAAGCCCTGTTGATTGGTTGAAAATGATTGTGTTCTACTACACAAGAAGCAGTTGAACCGCTGCCCTTAGTCTCCGCTGTTGGACTGCAGAGTAAGCTTAATATCTCATCTCAAAGTGACTGTCCTGGGTGTGAAGCATTTGCAACTGAACAAAGCACCCCTCTGCCATAAATCTTTGTGATTCCATTCAAACATGCAATGAGGGGCTGTTCAAAGAAGGGGAAACGGTAAAGAGCATTTATTTTAAACAAAGTTAGTTTGTTTTTAAAATTGCCCCACACAGACCTAGAAAAAAAGCAATCCATGTGCAGATAAAAAGTACAGTTCTGCCCTTGCAGAAAGGCAAGAGTCAAAAGGGAAATAGGGAAGGTCGACTAACCCTTTGATCTGTGACAACATGCACAAACACAACGCACGGGCCCTCACATAGCAGGTCAATCCCCATTCTTTTTACCATTATCAACAGCATCCAAAAAGCTACAAAGTCTAAAAGGTGTTCATTTTGCTACATTATGTCAAAGCTACATTCAACTACAATAGAAGAAGAGCTGGGCTGTGGCTGGTCTTAGTGTGAGAGATGAGGTGGATATGTTGACCTTACAGAATAAAAGGAAAGGTTTATGCATTGCAAATTGGCACAGTTTACACAGTAGATGGCTTTTAGCACAGCTTACAAGAAATACAAAGATATAGTTTACTTCTTGCTCTTGAACAAGAAGAATTTTAAATAAGACATTACAAATACATCTGACCAAATTGGATTAAACATACCCAACCCAAAAACAGGATTACTGTTGTGGAACATCTGACTCCAACTGAAACAAATGCTCTTTGTTAAAGAGATGAAAATTGCAGTGTCTCAGATGCAAACAGATGTGCCATTGCATCCCTGTCACATTTTAAGAAGGGAATATTGCTCAAAGTCAAACAGTCATCTGATGATTCTGTTAGGCAAAGATTATTCTGATTCCTGACCCTATTCATCTGAGTTTGTATGCACCTCAAACCAAACATTCACAGTACTTTGCTAAGTGATATTTGCCAAATGACAAGAAGTAAGTCAGTGGTACGTATGGACCTTGGTTACAGCGATTGTTCACAATAGCAAAATAAGTTTACTTTATACTTTTTTTTAACAGTAAATAAGTGTGCAGTTAAAATGGCTGGAAATACAATGAGCAATTGTGCTTGATTATCCATCATCTACAATTTCTGCTACAGTACAATGAACAACACAGAGATCTTTCTTCCTCTGTATAAATTCTGATTTCCTACACATCATGCAGCCATAACTCTTCGGCTAACCAAAAGCCTCATGCCCAATTGTCACCTCTGCTTATTTGAATATTATGCAGCCATCTAGTGCCAATTACAGATATTGCACCAATCACCCCAACATGGTGGCAAATGTACAAATATGAAAAAAAGGATGACAAACCAATCTTGCTTAAAAACTCTAGAGCAAAATTTTGGCATTGCTATTTAATAACTCCCACTTGTAACACTAGCCACATCCAGCACCCTCTTTATTAAAACACTAACACAGTGAGAGAAATATACTGAATAAAAAAGAACAACAGGGAGAAAAGTCTAAGAAAAAAAATACAGACGTAAAATTAAATTTGCTACGTCTTCTTTGTTCATATTGATTATTCTCTTTTAAGTTCAGTTTGTTGTTGATATACTTTGACACTCAGGTTCTGGTTGGACCAGAGGTGACATGACCAGCTCCAACATGATGAAGGAAACATGGATCCTGTTCAGTCTGACTTGTTAAAAGGGCTTCTAGTAAAATATGACATCACTTTGATGGTTCTGGGGTAAGGGCTAGATGGGTCTGATGTGGATGGGGACAAACAGCAACAACATAAAAACAAAAAACATTGTCCTTGTGCCCAGTGAAATGTGATCAGGAATACAGAATGTGTGAGAGGCGACTGCATTGCTTTTCTTATTAATGATTTACAAAAGGGAAGAAAAAGGGGGCAGTCCTTCCAACAGCAAGGAGCAGTCAAAAGGCCAAAAAGCTTCAGTTCAAAGGCCAACAGCTAAAGAGGACAGAGAGCCAGAGTCTACGCACCAGACCCTGGCAACTTTCAGGAGAGAGTGTCTCTCTCCACTTCCCACCGAGGTGTGTTCTCAAAGCCAGAGGGAGGGAGACGTTTTGAGCGTTTTCTTTGTGCATGTGTATTTATGTATTTGTGTATTTGTGTGTCTGTGTTCGTGCACAAATATGACATCATTACTCACAGATTGTAGACTATCTTATCCACAGTTGTGACTCGGGGAGGGGAGGAGAACTGACGATGACATCACAAAGCTCAATTCAGAGCGGAGGAGAAGTTCAGGAGGTGCTGTCTCCAGTGATGCAGCCTCGCCTTCACTCTCGTCGTCATGGGAACCATCCAAACGGATGTAGCTCAACCTGGTGTGGCGTCTTACTGTTGCCCTCACCAGAACGCGTACAATGGACCGTGTGGGAATGGTGTTGCTTTCACACAGAGTAGTGCCAGCAATAGAGCTACAGTCCAAATTAGATCTTGTAGTGATGGTCGCTAGTTGATTTCCTAGGGTCGCCAAGGCAGCCATGTCTCTGATGTTATTCCTGGCTCCAGCTGCCATGGCACCACAGTTTTCAACAGCAGTGGTGCTTGCTCCGACGTCTCCCTCTCTCCTGTCCCCCTGTCATACTTCGCTCTCCAGGCTGGAGAAGTGGGCCGAGCCTCTGCGTGAGCACAGGCTCTTGGCTTTGAGCGGCAGGTGAGGGGAGTAGAACCTCCGTGGCTGTGGCACAGAGCGAAGTCTCTGATACTGGAGTTTGGCACTAGCTGAAGCCGGAGCCTGTCCCTGGCCTGCCATCCCAACCCCTGCTGGTGGTGAGACGGAGGATGACGAAGGCGGAGGCGGGATGGGCATCGGGAGTGATGTGGGAGACAAAGACGGCTGCTGTGGTGGCGATGGCGAGGCTTGTGCCGGATGGTCAGCAGGCTGTGCACTGAGGCTGAGGTTAGACTGGCTGCCTGATTTAGACTGACTGGGATCTGGTTTTGGGGGTAGGGGCTTAGGCCGAGTTCCGCCGCTAAAGCTGTGGCAGTGGGGCAGAAGCTCTTCCTGGCTATGGGAGAGTGCTGTGGGGCCTCTCTTGGAATGGGACGTGTGAGAACGGCTATGGGGGTGTGGATAAGGGTGGGGCTGCGGGTACAGGCTACAGGAGCACATAGTGGAGCGTCCTGCTTCATCGCCTCTGTCCCTGGATCGACCCTTGCTCTTTCTACCTCCACTCTTCCACCTTTTCTCTCCTTTTACAGGGATCTTGTCCATAGACCAGTATCTTCTTGGTGGAGGAAATGCTGTGGGGGGTGGAGGCCACTGTGAACCTAGCCCTCCACTCCCGCCCCCAGACCCCCAACCTACACCTGGCCCTGACCCCCAAAAATCAGTAGCAATCCAGCCTTCTGCACGAGTTCCAAGCAAGGAGTCATCCCGACTGTTTACACTACCGCCTTTCTCTCTGGAGGGGTACGTCCCAAAGAACCACCCTCCGCCTCCTATACCCCCAATCCCCGAACTGCTCCCTCCTGCACCCCCCTCCAAGTACCTTTCAAAACGTCCAAACTCCCCTGACGAGCCCTCATCTGAATAACTGTCCTCGGCCCTTACTCGGTCCCTCTCTGACTCAGACACAGCCCCTCTGCCTGTCCTCCTTCCTCTCTCTTGCTCTTCTACTTCATCATCCTCATCATCTTCAGAATCCCACTCGTGGAAGGACAGCCCTTCTCTTGTCTGTGCTTTCTCTTTTTCATAATGCATTAACAAAGGACGACGTTCCCCGACCCTACCGCTATCATCTCTGTCCATCCCTCCACTTTGCCGTCTCTTGGCGGATGACAGAAGTGGATGGAGGGATGTTGGAGGATTATTCGAGTTGCCCTCTCTACCGTTGACCCAGAATTTTACGGATGCAGGGAGTTTGTTGAGGTTTGGGTAGCGCTTATTGGAAGTCCGATGTGCAGAATGTGAGTGTGACGATTTTGGACGCCTCTCCCTAATTCTGCTGCTGTCCTCCTCTTCTCTGTCATTGCCCTCATCACCCCCATCCCTCCTGACCCTTTCCCTCTCTCCATCCCATGAATCTCGCACTTTCTCTCCAAATGTGCTCCTGTACTGTGCCGAAAAGAAGAGTAGTCCTGTATCCCCCCATCCCGCTCTCCCTCCGCCTCTCCTTCCCTCTCTGCTTCCACATCTCCTTCCTCAGGCTCAGAACGCTTTCCACCAGTGGACTTCTTATGTTTTTTTGTCTTTAGTGCCTTCTTTTTCTTCTTTTTGACTTTTCTACGCTTTCGTTCCCTCTCTCGTTCCCTCTCTCGCTCTTCCCTCTTTTTCCTCTTTTTATTCTTTTTCTTTTTCTTCTTCTCTTTCTCCTTATCCTTTCTCCTCTTCTTTTCTCTTTTTTGCCTCTCAGTGTCTCCACCTGCCCCACTTCTCTCTCTTTCACTCCAGCTAGCCCACCATTCCTGGAGCTGGGACAGTTGGCTTCCAACCCTCTCCCGCTCTCGTTCCCTTTCTCTCTCGCCCCAGGATGTGCGTGGTTTCCTGGGAGGTATAGGAGGTGGCAGGCGCCCGTGGCTCAGAGAACGAGGCCGCATAATTGAGCGTTCTCTCTCCCTCCCTCTTCCCAAAAGAAGGCTGGACTCCTCTGTAAGCTCCTCATCGTCATCATCGTCCTCGGCGTCTATGCCTCCAGTCCTGTCCCGTGTGCTCCGGGATGAGCTGTAAGAGTATGTAGGAGAGCTGGAGCGGGACGACGAGGCAGAGGAGGATGTAGATGTGGATGAAGAGGTTGATGAAGAGGACGAAGTGGTGTAGTGCAAGGATGCAGAGGGGGAGGGAGGGGTGTAGGTGGGGCTCAGAGGCACAGGCATTGGAAGTGAAAGAGGGGGAGACAGGGGGCGGCCTTTTCTCCCTCCTCCCTCCCTCACTACATCCCGTGCTCCACCCCTCCGTCCCAGGGGCAGAATGTTCTCGTAGAGTGGCCCACCAGGTTCTTTGGGCTTCTTAGGTCTTCGTTTCCTCCAGAAGGATGAGGGGAGAGGGGGCGAGGGTTGTGGCAGCGGGGGTGTAGGAGGCAGAGGGGCCTGACTTTTAGGAGGCAGCCGGGGCGTGCCCAGAGGTTTACTCCCCCCTTTGCCTTGACCCCCGCTGCCACCTCCCACAGCCCTCTTCCCCACCCCATGGTCCATGCCCTTCTCTGAGTAGAAGGCCACAGTGGCAGGAGGAGGCTGGGGATGGCCCCGTGGTATAGTCTTGGGGGTCTGGGACCCTGCCTGTTGCTCCATGCAGGGCCCCAGTCCCTCAGGGTCAATGGGACCATAGTATCGCTTATAGCCATCCAGTCCCCCGCCTCCTCCAGCAGCTGAAGGCCAGTTTGGAGGAACTTTCTGAGCAAAGGGTCCCATTTCAGTGATCCCACCCCTTAAAGCCAGAGGATTGGTAGCTGTAGCAGATTTAGGCAGCCGCCAGCGATCTACCACAGCCAACCGACGATCTGGCCGGGGCAGGAATGTGGAGCAAGGGAGAGGTGCTCCAGCAATAGGATTATTTGAAGAACCAAGCGATGCTCCAGAATGCATTACGGTGGGAGGAGAACCTGGTAGAGGTGTTTTGTAGACAGGCTGTGGTTGCTGCGGTTGCGGTGGTTGCTGTTGTTGTGTCAAGGCAATGGCTGGATTAGTCATGGATGTTGACACAACATGAGACTGGGATGGGACTGTAACCATTGCAGAGTGATGATGAGCAGGCAAAGACTTCGGACCACCAGGGGCTGTTTCATCCTCAAAGCTACAGCAGCTGTACATGCCCTGAAACAACATCACCTAATTAAATGTGGTGCATCACTGAAAAAAATAACACAATTAAATAATTTGACAAATGCTTTTGGCATAATATGCCAATAAGGTGAACATACAGTAGACACTGTAGAGTCAAAGCAGCAGACTGGGCATGAACATGTGTTGCTTTATGTACAATACAAACAAAAAAAGAGATGGCGGGGGGGGTAAAAATAGAAATCATATAATAGCTATTCTAGATGTTCCAGATTGCATTTAGCTTGTTTTCAAAAGAAATGCAAGCCTGCTATTCTTCAGATGAACTTTATAATTCCTATTTATAGCAGTTTAGTATTGTTAGGTTAATAAAATTTCCTAAACAAATACATAAATTACAACCCCAGTGGGGGACGAAGAACACTTTTATCATAGATGGTATTATAATCACATGCATGTGGTGTACGTCTCTTCTGTCAAGGTCACTGTCAAAGAAACAGGATATCCAGAATTTAATTTGAACTAATCTTCCCAATTGGCTGAGAATAAATTAATGGACCCCCGACCTCTGTAATACTCACTGTGTAACAGAAGGGCACATGAATGCAAGCATGCAAATGTTTTTACAGATGTATAGGCCAAGAAAGGTTTTTATATTGTTCTTTTAATACAGAAAATATTATTTCAGGTTTTTATAGATGGAGGTAAAATTAATAAAAATCTAATAGGGCTTTTCAGAGTATGTTTAAGACAAAAG
This sequence comes from Perccottus glenii, assembly GCA_024416835.2. Lineage (NCBI taxonomy): Eukaryota > Metazoa > Chordata > Actinopteri > Gobiiformes > Odontobutidae > Perccottus > Perccottus glenii. Next base: position 17,232,758 of record CM044551.2, read on the forward strand.
AGATACAATAGAGAAAACACTAACCCTGCTGATTGCCAAGAGAAAGTCCAACTTCCCAGAGCTGGTGGCCATGCAGTGACGCAGTTTCCAATAGACCAAGTGTTCCCAGGCAAACACCAGCAGACTGAGACCCATGGCCACCAGCAGCATGTAGAAGACTCCAGCCATATTATCAATATCCAGTTTACTGCTCATCACCTCTATTTTGTCATTATGGCAGATACCTGACAGCCAAAGGCGCTCCAGCATTTCAATCTCATCTGGAAAGGGAAGAGAGGGGCACAAGAGGAAAACAGATAAGCTCAACATGGAGCAAAAGAATTCAAGAAAAAGTGAAGAGAAAATTTAAATGGAAATGGAGCATAAAGACAAACAAGGAATTAAGACAGTTACCTACATAGACCAGGATGTGTTTGTATAGAACAGAGACAGTGCAGCACATTGTTGTTTTCCATTAACTAAGGTGAGTGCTCAAGGTCAGAGGTCACCAAAACAAAAACACCATTGTTTCCAAAGCAAAAGGGAAAGTGGAAGAACTCAGTGAGAGAGAAAAAAAGTCCACAACAATGATGTAGTAGTGAGAAGTAAAATGGCCCAGACAACCTAATCTCAGCATTGCAACCTAGAGTAAATGAGGAGAAGAGAAAGGGTGGCCAGGAGCCACAGCAATGCTTGGGTAAGTTAAACAAGCATGGATGAAGGGGAACAGCAATAAGAGAGTTGGGAAGGATGTTTTATAAAGAGAGGGAGAGACCTCTCTGCGTCCATGAGCACATCAGAGCAAATGAGACAGACAGAGGCAGTCAGGGCGATCTAGAACGAGGGAAGATGAAGAGAGGAAGTGGCAGAGATTGTGTTATTATGACAAACAGCAAGAACAGTCCTCAACTTGAGAAGGATCAGACGGGAGATAAAAAGGGGAAACTGTGAAAAAAGGGAAGTGATATGGAAAGACTGAGACAGAACCAGAGGGAGTAGATCTTAATCATTTAATTGTGGTGGAGGGATAGTAAGAATCTCCATCAAGGTGGCAAACCCATGGGATTCAGGAACCCAAACCTTTCAGGAAATGGTGAGAATGCTTAGCCATTAAGTCTGTCTTTTCATTTCATTTAGGATCTCACTGGCCTAACAAATTTTATTTGAGATTGGCTGCTGGCGTTGGTGGAGTTACCATAGTGATGGACAGAAAGGAAGATGCAGTGTTATGTGATTCATGATAGAATTAAACAATATCCAAGATAACACATGAGTGTTTGAGACTAATACAATAAAATGAGCAACACTGAAGGCCATTTCAATACATACTACAGGCTAAGGCTAACCATTTCCAATGGTTAAATGGCTCTTAATTCTAACTACAGCTCACAACACGACAGTGCCCAGTGTAAACCCAAGCTCCTGCTTTTAACCTGTGCAATTATTAGACCTACTTTTCGAACTTAGACAAAGCAGACTCAGTCATCTGTGTGATCTGGTTAATGTGTCTCCTGTAGAACATCATTAGCCAATTAGCCGTGGCCTCCAGCTACAGCAACAGATGGACACAGTGCTACTGCAGCCCGCTGGCAGACTTAGGTAACAACTCTCTGACTCAGATTCAAGCACATACATTCCAGCACATAACAGGCTGTTTCCAACTCCAGACCTGTCACAAAGGGTTTACTGGTGTGTCTGGCCTTCTGCCCAAGCCTCCAAAGAGAAGACTGGTGGAAATACAGCAAGGACAATAAACATCCATCAGTTTTGTGTCTGTTCCTTTTTCACAATGCATTGTTTTGTTGCCATTTGACTTCCACTGAATCATCTTGTGACATAATGACTCGTGTTTTTCTATTTTACAATCGGAATCCCTTTTCACTGCTACTGGTTCTTTCTTTTTAGACCTTTGTGATGGCGGTTGTCTCTACCTTTCACTCACAGCCAGCTCCGTCTTGCCAAATCTGACAGGTGTGTCAAATCCACACTATACCTCTGTTTCTCCTGGCAGGTCAGGTCAGGTAGAGCTGGCAAACTACAAACCTAGCACTGGCATTTACCACACAGCTGTTATTTAGACAAAAACTGTATTTGTGTATTTTAGTGTGTATATGCAAGTGTGCATGTTCACATTTGCTAAATATGGCACAATGCCAGACATGTCCGGAGAAGCTGAGCTCCACAGTTGTTGAGCAGTAAACCATGACCCGCAGGATGCTTTGCTTTTATCACAACATGGCAAAACTCTCAGCATGCTGATTTCTGAAAAACACGCTGCCAGCTAGGAGCTGCTAATGAAAATGAGCTCCTCAAAATATTTCTCACTGACGTTAACACATTCTTAGAATCTAAAGTTTGATGCTAAAAAGATAATGTCTGAAAACAAGATAAAACACATTTTAGTACTCTGAAAAAATATTTTTTATCATGAAAGTTATAAAGACTAGTTGATCACCTTTTGAAGCTAATCATAGGCACCAACAAGAATGATACATTTTCAGTACTGGCAAAGCAATGCTAGACATTTCTAGGGACCTCCATCTTGTTATTCAAGTATAAAATAAAATAACTCAATGTGGCTTGGAACAATCATGACACTGCAAGATGATTTAGCCCTGCTGAAGGAATGATGCTGAGTCTTTGAGCCACAGGAGAATTGTTAGAACACTGGATGTGAGTACCTCACCATCCCTCCAAACAAACTAATCCTCTTCTTTAGTAATCCACTCCAATAATTCACTTCTACTACTGCTACAGCACCCTGTAACCAGATCCATCCAGCATACACAGGTGATCAAGGGCACATCAGGGGCTATTGCTCAATACAAAGAAAGAAAATATTGTATGTAGCATAAATAGAAAAAGGAAAAGTGTTAAAATAAACAGCTAACACAACATGTGATGGCTGTCTGGGCTCTGTCATTATTGCACCCCACATCATTGTCCAAGCCCAGCAATTCAGTTCTATTCTTATTTAATAGATCTTGGCACCAAATTGGCGTTATCAGTGTGTAAGCACTGTGTCTAGTGTCTGCGTGCCAGAAACAGCTGAGGGCTTTGTCCGCCATGCCATAAACAAAGCTGATTTAAAACATGAGGTAAAGCCAAACAAGCAGTATCCAATTGAGACAATAACTGTGTGTGGTGAACCGTATAAAATAATACTCAAGCATTAGTGTACAGCCAACTACTGCAAAAAACATTCACTTGATCCTCCACACAAGAAACCATCTTAACATGGAGTAGTCCTAAATACTGGGGTAGTTAGTATGTGTACAGTACTGATAACTATATTATATTATACTTTATAGACTTATTATACATATATTATATATTATACTCCCACTATAAAATATACAAATGCTATAATTTTAAAATATTAAATATATAAATTATATCATTTATTATGTCTTTGCTACATCATTTTACAACATCTCACATTAATGGTATTTTTAGGCGTTACTCTCACACATCCTCACTCCGTCTGTCAGTCTCAGTTAATATGTGCTGAGTGTAAATCTGTCACAGCACAAGTTGTGTTTTGCTACAGCACTGACTCACATGAGTAAATCCCTTTTTCTTTTTATCACACTAGAAGAAACATAAGAAGAGGGGCATCAGAATGAAGACTCAAACCTGACACACAACATGGTTTCTACCGGTACCACCTGTTTATTACCTCTCTGCCAGTCAATAAGGACACCCACAAACATCCTTAAAAGCACTTCTCTCCTGCACATCATTTTCCCTCAGTCACAATCAAAAGCCCTCACATTCTTGTTTTTTTCCACACCTTAACCCCCCCCGGGCACTTCCACTTCATTCATCTACCCCCTGAGTTGTCCATCCACCCCCAGCCCTCTAGCTTCACCCCTGATCATTTCTCAACCCTGTAATTTTAACGGCAACCCATTGCTCCTCTATTGTCCTAATTATTTTCCTGTCTCTCCTCTCTCCACGTAGTACTTACCATCTCCCACCAGCTGCAGCAGCGCCAGGTCAAGAGGACGTTTCCAGCGAGAATTTTTGTGCAGGGCGATACCGTAGCCTGTGGTGGCAAAAACCTTCCCCGAGCCTATGGTCATCACCTTTAAAGGACAGAAATGTTAAACAAACAGCCACCAGGTAAACACGTGTCTATGTTAAAGTGTGTAAGCAAAATGTCTGCACTAACCTTACAACCTTCGTCCTTTCTGGCCATATAGTTTAATACTGCAGCATCATAAATAAAAGCGTCCAGTTTCCTGTAAGAAAATCAGTGGAGAATTCATTCATAATTTAATGAGAATGACAGAGCAAAAGTATAGATTGACTGAGGAAAAGGGGGAAGTGAAAAAGTACATGTACTTATAAATATATATAGATAAATATACAGTATATATGTAGTAGACAGGTGGGTTGGGTGATAGAAGGAGCATGAAAAGTTAAATTATAGAGGGAAGAGTGGAATGGTAAAGCACACACATTGAAAGAGTGGAAACACAAGGAGAATAAAATAAGGCGGAGATCAGGAAAAGATGCGTGAGTAAGAGGAATGGAAGGTGGTGGATGAGTCGGAGGGGATTTATATGGTGCAGAGAGCGCGGTGACAGAGGAAAAGATTTACACACTTCAGGAGGAAAAGACATGGGATAGAAGCCAGGGAGTGATGAGGATTATAAAGTTTAAATACAGACACACTGAGAAGGCACACAGGGAGAGAAAGAATGGACAGAAAAAAGGAAAGAGAGGCAAAAGGAAGAAAGATACTGTAAGATAAGAGAATAGAGGATAGAAATGACACGCAGTAAGAAGCACAAAAAAAACTATGAGAAAAGTGTTTCACATTTGTGTGCACGTTAATGTTGAGTTACAATTGTGGTGTCAAGACACTCGGGAGGAAGAAACGATGACAGAGGCTTAGAATAATGTAAACTGGGATTAGGCAGACACATGACGGGTGATGTAGATTCTACTGGAAAGTGGAAAAGGGAAATGCAGACTGTGTGGGTGGGAAGAGAGGGCTCAAGAGGTAGAAAAGAGAGGATTGATGATCAGAAAGTGTGACAAAAGATGTGAAATGTTAATCTGAGGTGAAAAGAAGATTGTCTCTGGTTGCTTGACTGTAACCCTGTTCCCTGAAAAAGCGGGAAAAAATGCTGCGTAGAAATACGCCCTAGGGGCAGTGGCGCAAAAAGGGGGTATGCGGCATATGCGGCGCATAGGGGCGCAGCACCTTGAGGGGCGCCAAAGCGATGGTATAAAAAAAAATATTATATATATATATATATATATATTTTTTTTTTTGTATTTCCTAAATGTAGCTTAGCTGCTGTTGTGCGTTTCTAAATCAGTATTTCCTCAATACTATATAACATTTTATAGGACTAACAGGCTACAGTAGGCGCCCTCATTAGATTCCATAAATAGAATTAATGGAATATCGTGAGTGGGCATGGCTGGTGGGGGCGCCGTGAGCGCGCTGAGCGAGCAGGTAACGTTATGTGTTAGTTGTCAAAGTACGCACACAGTTGTAAAAGATGGATAAAACAAAAAAAAATAAAGAAAGATGGAAAAGGAGATGGCGTGTCAAGGTATGGGACAGCTGATAAACAAGTGGATAGTGAAAAGCAACAGGTAGGACTTAAAGTGAGACCTCTGTGCTTGGAGGCTTGCAATATTCATGTTAACAGACTTAGCGTTAGCGTTTGCTAACACTGGGAATGCAGCAGCCAAATGGGGTTTAAATTAAGGCTAGCTTTATATGCAAAACTGAGGTTACTGAGCTGAAAACGGGAAAATATAAGACAGCATGCCATGATCAATAAATTACAAAAATGTGGAAAACAACTCGGGACGCTATGTGGATTTAATTTTTTCAAAATTGATGCTGCATACCCCTCTAGCACTGGGTAGTTGCACTCCTGTATAGGGGTTATTCTTTGTTCAAACGGTTGTGCTTCTTGGCGTGTCAAACATGCCAAGAACTGGCCTAAATACCCTCTGTTGGTCACGTAGATTGATCACCCGCACCTGGAGGTTTTCAGGTTAAATTAGTCTAAAAGGACAAAAACCGCCCACAGTGCAGCATTAAGTAGTAACCTGGTATACCAGACCAGTTTTCCTTTTTTCAAAAGCAGAACGGTCTGGTCTCTTTCTCTAGCGAATCCCTTCTCTTAACAATTTTGCGGATGGACCAATTACAAGCCATTTTTCTGCTGCCAGGTGTGGTTGGCTGGCCACGTCATACACAACTGGGCTCGCGCAGCTAGTCTAAAACTTTTAACATGGCGGACGCAGCTATCGAGAGGCCAATTATTTCTGCTCTAGCTTCGGGTTTGGATAACTAGCAAGTATAAAATCAATGAAACCGCTCTGGTGTCCGCTCTACGTACTGCTGGCCATGTTAATTAGTGGCGCTCACGTGGCTTTTCTTTGTTGACAAACGGCTGTGTGGTGTTGCCTTTTTTTGTGTCACGTCGTTTCTCTGATTGGTTAACATTAAGCCCGAAAACCCCACCCTTGAAATTAAATGCAAGCAACAGGTTACCAGACTAAATTTTTTGTAAAGAATAGGAAAAAAGTTAGTCACGGCTGACCAGGCTAGCATTGAAGCGCAGCATCTCATTCTCATACTCTTTTTCAGGGAACAGGGTTGCAGTCAAGCAACCCGAGACATTCTCTTTCAAAAGCTACACTCAATCCCACTATGAGGAACGAGAATACCAATGCTGCTACACTGGAAGTGTCTGGAACCGCCCGAGGGTTATGTAGTGTGTGTACACAAAAACATCAGAGAGGTCTCAGACATGATCCCCGGATGTCAACCCATAGACATGAGAGCCAGACTATAGAATTTAATAAAAGTGTGCGGAGAGGACCATCCCAGGGACAAAATCTAGGCAGGATGACGAGACTGACAGAGCCTGCAAATCCCAGATTTTCTTAAGAGAAGTAGTTGCTGTCAGGAAGACCATCTTAAGATTCAGAAAGAGAAAAAGCGAAACAGAAAAAGCGAAACAGAAAAAGCGCTGACTCCAGTGGCTCAAAATAGGTGTTCACCAACCCCTCAAGCACTAAAGACATGTCCCACAAAGGGACTGTTACGCTAGTTGGAGGTCGCTTGGCTCAAGGGTCAGAGCATGACTGGCCAAAATAGGCTCTGAAAGTATTAGGGCGTAAGATAGTTTATTCTGCAGAAACTCCAGCACTGAAACATAATGGCAGTGAACTGGGTCAGCACGGTGTGTAATACATCAGGCCTCAAAATGCTAGAGAAACATGCTATCTAAGGGCGTAAAGCTAGGGCTTCCGTTACTAGAATAGTTGAGTCTAGTCTAGTAAAGGAAGCTAGTAATAGTAATAGTATAGTAAAAAGTAATAGTAATAGTAATTAACTAAAGAATAGTCTCAACTACACCAGCTGGAAGTCCAGCATTTCTCAATTGGTCCCCCTCAGGGGTCAAACATGAAGGTTCCAGAGCTCGGGGCAGGGATAAAACACTGTCCCCTGCCCAAGGCGAGGCGTCACAGAGAGATATTAGATCTCAGAACCATTCTCTGCTCGACCAACGGGCGAGTAAAAGGCGAGACCCCTGTTGACGGACCCTGGCCTAGACTCCCAGGAGCAGGGCAATCTGGGAAAAAGCATAGAGATGCAGTCTGGGCCATGCATGGGTCATTGCGTCCAGACCCAGGGGGCTGGAGGACTCAGAGAGAAGTAGAGGGGACATTGTGCTGTCTGCTGTGAAGCAAAGAGGTCCACCCCTGCTTTGTAAAATCTTGCCCAGATTTGACTGACTGTGTCGGGATGGAGTTTCCATTCCCTGTGTGTCACAGCTTGTCTGCTCCCACATTCATGTACCCCGGAATGTAAATTGCCCTGAAGGACTGGAACTTGTCCTGAGCCCAAAGCAGAAACTGCCGCGCTAGCCTGTTCAGGCGGCGGAAACGCGGTCCGCCATGGCGATTTATGTGAGAGACTACCACTGTATTGTCTACCTGGAATAGGACTTGGCAGTCCCCTAGCTGATGGAAGAAGTATTTCAGGGCCAGAAATACCGCCATCATTTTGGCCCATGTAAGAGGCTGACTCTCCACATCTCCTGGGAGACCTCCTGAAATCTGGTGACGACAGCACCCGCCATGGTGTGCAGGGCAGCACTAGCCTGACTGGCAGCATGAAAGGCCTTCCTCACCAGCGACAATGTAACTTGGCACGTCTTTTTCAAAGAGGAAGAAGCCCCATGGGTGAGATAGCACGTGAGTGTCCCCTCCACCTGAGGCATTGCACTATAGCCCTGTGCCTCTGCACCCACAATAGTCAAATAAATCGACATCAATGGCACGAAGACACAAGACAAATAAGGCAAGAGCGCTATGAGGCGGCACCCTCTAGGTCCGCAGAAGCAATGAAGACCACTCACAGGAAGCACCGGAGTGTGCTTGGAAAACAAAATCAGGCCCCACCTGCTCTGGTGAGAGCGCAAGGGATAGAAAAGAATCTGATCCCCGCGCCTTGGCCAGATTGACACAAACCCCAAGACCTAAGCGGGGGGAGGCGGCTTGCTTTCTTCAAAGAGAAACTCACGGAGTACTTCGATGGAAAGTAGTTCACTATACATGCAATCCCCCTCTAGGCCAAGGGCCACGTGTTCTTCAACCAAACACTCAAAGCAGCACTTGTAGTTGTTATCCTTTGAGATGTGCCTCTGACACAGAGGCACATCTAGCTGCACTTCATGAGCACCTACAAATTAACCAGCTGCTAAAGGATGGGACCCACCCTGAATAGCTAACTGAAGGCCAGACAATCCTGATCCAGAAGGATCCCCTGATGGGAACTGTCCCATCCAACTATAACAATAACATGTCTCTCCACAACATGTAAGTTCATGTCAGGCATCAGAGCGAAAGTTGATATATGGATCAATACATGAGCACAGCACAGAAGAGCATTGGTAGAAGTACCAGAGAAGCAAAACACCAGCTGCTGGTTGATAGAACAGTTGCTCACGACTGCAAAACCAGACAGACCAATTGATGCACCACCTGGATTGATTACAAGAAAGCCTACGACTCAATGGCACACAAAGTGATCAACAGGACTCTAAGAACATTCATTGCAAACTCAATGAGGCTGTTGCAAGCCAATTGCACAAGTGTCCATCAATTGTGATATATACCACGGAGATGCTTTGACCCACTGCTGGTCTGTATAGGGCTGAACCCCCTCAGCCAAATAATCACCAAAACTAGCTATGGCTACTGACTCAGGAATGGGGCAACCATCAGTTACCTCCTCTACATGGATGACATAAAGCTGTATGCCAAGAGCGAGCGAGACATTGACTCATCAGATACCAGGATCTACTGTACAGCAATGACATTGGAATGTTATTCTGACTTGAGAAGTGTGGTCAGATGGTGACCAAGAGAGGGAAGGTAGTCCATACAGAAGGGGTCTCATTCCCAGAAGGCAAATAACAGACATTGAGGACAGTTACGAGTACCTTGGAATCCCACAAGCAAATGGGAATCTCAAAGAGGCCACAAGAAACTAAGGTGTCAGCTCAATGGCAAAAACAAGGTCAGGGCAAATAACAGCTATGCCATGCAAGTCATCAGATACCTTGCTGGAATAATAAGCTGGCCAAAGGAAGAGGTATAGACCACAGATGGAAAGACAAGGAAGCTCCTACCATGCATGGAGGGTTCCACCCAAAGCACTCAGAGCACACTGAGACTGTACACTAAGTGCAATAAAGGAGGTAGAGGACTAGTGAGTGTCTGAAACCCCATCCAGGATGAAACTTCCAAGATCCTTGAAGGCATCAGGAAAATGGCCCAGATGGACTAAGTACTTGGTGAATGTTCCAGGCAGAGGAAGAAAGAGGAAGAGGTGTTGTAGGTACCATAATGGGAGGAAAGGGCCCTGCATGGGATGTACCACCACCAAATAACGGAAGTGGCTGATATCAAGAAATCCTACCAATGACTAGAAAGGGCTGGACTAAAGGACAGCACAGAGGCACTAATCATGGCTGCACAGGAGCCGGCCTTGAGCACCAGATCAATAGAGGACCAGATCTATCACACCAGACAAGACATCAGGTGTAGGCTGTGCAAAGAGGCCCTGAGACAATCCAGCACATATAAAAAGCATACATGAAATGCCATAACCAAGTGGCTGGTATAGTGTACAGGAACATCTGTGCAGAGTATGGACTGGAAGCCCCAAGGTCAAAGTGGGAAACATCTCCGAAGGTGGTAGAGAAAGAACGAGCCAAGATCCTGTGGGACACCCAGATACAGATCAATAAAATGGTAATAGAAAATCAACTGGACAGCTGTTGTGGTTGACATAGCAATACAAAGTGATGTCAACATCAGGAAAAAAGAACTTGAGAAACTAGAGAAATACTAAGGCCTCAAAAAAGGAACTTGAGATGGCCTGGAAAGTAAAGGCAACAAAAAAACAAGACTTTGCTTGTTTACTAATGTGTTTGGGATCATTGTCTTGTTGAAACAAACATTTCAACGGTATGTTCAGCATAAGGCAACATGACCTCTTCAAGTATTTTGACAAATGCAAACTGATCCATGATCCCTGGTATGCAATAAATAGGCCCAACACCATAGTAGGAGAAACATGCCCATATCATGATACTTGCTTCCCTGTCTTCACTGTGTACTGTTGGTCGTCTCACAACGTGTCTGTGGCCCTTGGATCCAAAAAGAACAATTTTACTCTCATCAGTCCACAAAATGTTCCTCCATTTCTTTTTAGGCAAGTTGATGTGTTCTTTGGCAAATTGTAACCTCTTCTGCACATGCCTTTTTTTAAACAGAGGGACCTTGCAGGGGATTCTTGAAAATAGATTAGCTTCACACAGACGTCTTCTAACTGTCACAGTACTTACAGGTAACTCCAGACTGTCTTTGATCATCCTGGAGCTGATCATTGGCTGTGCCTCTGCTATTCTGGTTATTCTTGATCCATTTTGATGTTTGTCTTCCGTTTTCTTCCACATCTCTCTGGTTTTGCTCTCCATTTTAAGGCATTGGAGATCATTTTAGCTGAACATCATTTTTGCACCTCTTTATAGGTTTTTTCCCTACTCCAATCAACTTTTTAATCAAAGTACGCTGTTCTTCTGAGCAATGTCTTAAACGACCCATTTTCCTCAGGCTTTCAAATGCATGGTCAACAATGTTTTTTGATTTGTTTCATTCTTGTAAGAATTAACCCGGTCTTCCATTCCTAAATTTACCATGTACGGTCTCCGTCGTCTCATTTGTGATCCGAACCTAATAATTATTTTAACACCTACTGTTAACTTGTTTGCCACTTAGCAATAAAAAATATACTAAAAACCTGGATTATTCTGGTTAGTTACATTGTACTGCTATTATTTTGAACAATACTGTTCATGTATTTGCTTAGTTTTCCCCATTTTTAGCTTGACACACGCACACATACGCACACACACGCACACACACGCACGCACGCACACACACACACACACACACACACACACACACACACACACACACACACACAACACTGCATTTCGTTGCCTTGTACCTGTACTTGTGTAATGACAATAAAGTTGAATCTAATCTAATCTAATCTAATCAATGGGACTTTCCTTGAACACTAAGAAACTGAAAGACCCCTGTGTTTAAGCACAGGTGCGGGTGATCACGCTACGTCACCAATTCTTGGCATGTTTGACACAGGTGCTTCACAACTGGTTGAACAAAGAATGTTACCCATAGCATATTTCTACACAGCATCAAGTCTAGCTTTTGAAAGGTGAGAGTAGGAACATTAGAGAATAACAAAGAAAAAGGATAATATTGACTCTGCTTCATAACACAAAACAATAAAAAAAAATAATTATATATATATATATATAAACAATTATACCTTTTTATGTGAATTACATGAATGAGCGAAAGTGTTCATAAAACTTCCAAAATTACATTTACTTGCAGCCATTTTATAGTGTTGATTTAGACTTAAAATAATACAATTTAAAATAATAATATCAATAAATTATTATAATAATAATACTATATGTGTTAGCGCTGCACATTATTTCTAGTAAAAAAAACACATATATATATCAGTAATTTATCATTATTGCAATATCCATCTCTGAAAGAACTTGTATTGCTCTGCTATTGTGGCATTCCACGATAATAAACATTTTACACTTTGAAAACAAGAATTAAAATTTTTGATTTGCTAAATATGCTTGGATTATTTGCCATCTTTCTATAGTATGTAAGGAAGATTTCATTTGTTGTTGTAATAAACTTTCCATATTTAGAAATTTACACAAAATACAAAAAATATATAAAATATTGTGGAACACAGACCCAGTTTTGAGGTTCATGATGGCATCCTCCACTCCTCTCTGGTTGTATTTGCCCATGTACTGGTGCATGTCTGGGTAGTTGGAGCGAATATTTTTTTCGGTGCTCCCATTGGGCACTGTGCCAAACTTCAGAGGTGGGTACTGCTCCTCTGGATGTTGAAACTAGTTGAGCAAAGGGAGGAAAGGGAGGAAAGGGCGGGAGACGGAAGGGGCATGAGACACACCAGGCTGTGCACCAATCTGTCTGACCTATTTCTGTCCACTTCCTTGACAAACTTCTTGCACATTTAAATCTTTCAGAAGAGAACAGGCTATTGATTTAAAGAAGCATTTGTAAATTGTGGTAATTGCATTTTAGCAAATAGGACTTTATTATATAAGATTTTTTTTTTTAAAGCCAGTGCTCTGTTCAATTTGTCAGTCTAATATATTGGATTAGGCTACTAAGTCTTTCTTCTGCTTTCCCTTCAAAATCAGTATTCATACAGTACATACCTTCTTGTCCGAGAGGCCTGACACTGTGTCAATGTACTCCTCCTGGATCATAAAAGCAGCCAGGTTGGCAGTATAAGAGGCCAGGAATATGACAGCAAAGAAGGCCCAGATCAGAACCATAATCTTGCTGGTCGTTCCTCTGGGGTTTTCCACTGGCACTGAGTTGTTGAAGACAATAGCCCACAAAAGCCAGACAGACTTTCCTATAGTAAAAGTTGACCCGCCAGTCTCTGCCCAATGTAAGAAAAGGTGAAAGTTTTTGGGTTATTAAGTGGTTGAGAAATTAACATTTTTAAACCAGACTAAAAACCACTACGAACATCTTAACAAATCTTAACAAAAAACCCTGTCACGAACAGCAGGACTGAAAAGATATCCAAAAAGATGATTAATTAGGTATTGGACCGCGACACCATGCATACTTAATATCAGAGTAAGTTTATTCCTGTAAGTAAAAGATTTTTATAAGAACTACTTAAAATAAAAAACACTAGCCAACTGAAATTTGTTGCTGTGTTTACATCCCATGCAGCTACAATAATGGACTGCACATAGTCTAAAACCAGTATAGCGTATGAACGAGCAGCACTGAGCCATAACTCACTTTTGCCATTCTGTAGACTGCGGTTGTAGCCCACAGGACTAAAAAACTCAAAGATGAAGACTGTCACAGCCACTACGGTCAAACACATGACGAACATCATAACCCACACAGCCGGGCTGTAGGGCTCTATAAAAAAGAAGATTAAATTAACACACATAGCTTTTCCCAACAGTGTCATATTGATGATAACTTTAACAATTACAGGTGATTACATAAAGCTGGGTCTTTATAGACTGTGCTTAACAGTGTATGCAGTAAATAAGAAACCACTAGTGTAAATAGATTCTCTAGAAGTCCATAAACATTGTTTTCCTTTTTTACAATCATCTCATTGCAGTCTATTGGCCAATATCCCACTGGATCCTGTTTGCTGACACAGTAAAACTATAAGTTGGGAAGACAAGAACTGCTAGGGAAAAAGTAATTGCTAATCTAGATGTAGGACAAGCAGCCAAAGCCAATTTATGCAAACTCAACATTTTGCTACAGTATATTGGATTTGATTTTGTACATTGCTTAGGCGTCTTACATAAATAGGATCTCTTACCTAAGAAGGCGGATGGTGATACAGTGCCGTTGCTACGGGAGACCATGACACTGATTCCGGTCTCCACAAACGGAACAGAGAAATCCACAACCTCTGACCTCTCTTCATTGATAGTCAGTGAGCCAATAGCCATGTCTGCTCGCTTGTACACCACCTAAAGGGTTTACAAACCAGTGGTACATAAAAAAAGGAATTAGAAGTGGGGCCTGACCTCTTTGTACAGATACACTAGGGCACTTTCTTTTAGGCACTTGCATTAAAGAAAACACAGAATTTAACATGACACACAAACTTTTTTGTGTGTGTCTTTAGCAAAAAAGATTAAAAGACCCATCTCCTCTGCACTATCAAGAAAACCTGAAAACTGCTGTGTCTGCTGATTGTACAAGAGAAATGTTAATATACATTAGATATGGCACATCCGCTCTACAGAGCAAATCAGCAGGAAAATGAAGAGAAACAGAAAGCAAAGCAACCTCCCCTCAACTTTGCCAAGTCTTTGGATTACCTGATCAAAGAACATTTGATCAAAAGATTGACATTAGAAAGAGGGTAATGTTGACTCTGCTACAAAACAAACTTTTGCATGTGAAAATAGACACAACAGACAGCATTGGCCTGAGTTATAAATGATAATGCAGTGGATCCTGTGACAAGAGACATTTGGCAAGTTGCCTCTGGGACAAGACACATCAGGGAGTTTTAATGAAATAGTACCCTTCATATCAATCTCTACTAATAATTACAAGCCAAAACTAATTCCATCTTATCTTTGAACTGTAACTGTTGTAGCTTTATGTAAATAATGCTACTGCTTTTTTTTCTCTTCTGTCGTGTTTCAGGTTTTTCGCCATGTGACTGCAGATGACTGTGAGTGCACGTGACTGTGAGTAATAAATGAAAGCTTTCTGATTGCTGACGGTGGTTAAGTGGCCATAACTCTCACAGCGATTGATTTCATATTTTTTTAACTGGTCACCCATGAGGCAGGAGCTCGGCCTGAGTAAAAATGTAGCAAAAAATATAAAACCGCATGCACACTTCTTGCACATAGAAAAGAGAAGACATAGCTTATGAAATCAGACAGGCAAAATCACAGGCATACAAATACACTAATAAATCAAACTTGCCTCTCCGATCATGCCATTCCAAACTCCATCAATTTTCTTCCCGTGTTTTCCATTGGTTACTAAGTAAAGATCATAGGTGAATCCAACAATCCTGGCCAATTGCTTGAGGATGTCAATGCAGAAGCCCTTGCAACACTGCTTCATGGGAGCCATGCCTTCATGAATTGCACTGTAAGAGTCATAAAGAAGCAGAAGGACATAGATGAGGAAAGGGGACGCAAAACAAAACAAAAAAATCACATGAAGAAGAGTGCTGTGGCAGAGCACTTAGTGACAGGCTTGATCGACTAGTGTAGGATAGGTGCCGTCATCCTCTCAGAAGCTGATGAACCATAAAGCTCTACTGTGGCCATATCTGATTTGAGGTCTCTGAGCCATTCCACTGATCCTCTTGAGAGAGACTATTGATCATGGTCAGAGTGAAGTGGGCACAGTTTTGACAAGTGATTGATGTCAGCTCCACTGGAAAGCATCATGAAGACTCCATTCATTACATTGGCAAATAAAAGTCTCTTTTGTCCTTATGCACTTATATGTGTAGTTTGGGTCATATTTTATTGACTAGCCCAGGGCAGTGCTTAATTTGTAAAGCTCGAGTTGGGGGAACACAGGGAGAATATTTAGGGGAAGTATTTCCCAGCATCAAGAAAGAAAAAAAGAGAAAGGAACATACTGTATGTTGTTATGAAGACTGCATTATAGCATTTTGTATCTAAATGATGCAATTTTAACAAACTAATGGACCATTTCTACAGGTGGAGTTGTACATCAGAGTTGAAAATGTTTTAAAACATTAACTTTTACTTTAATAAACTTCTCCTGAACAAAAGAGGTGCCAGATCCAGTTCAATAGGTCCACCACAAAATTTACTGAAATGATGAAAGCTTTTTTTTTTTTTGACTGTGTTAAAAAAAAAAAAAAAAAAAAGACTAAATCGCTACTTATGAATTAAAAAAATAAGTGAAGTACCAGGGGTCCTCTAGTTAACTAGTTTAACATACTTTAGCCTATGTTCTCGCTAAGGCTACATGATCATTACAAATTGTAATATCCAATCAAAGCTTTACCAAGTTTAATATTCAAACCTGGCATTAAGAGGTCGTCTGCAGGGCACTGAGTCTCGGATGCAGGTCCCAGATGAAGGGTCTGCCAGCTCCACAATGACAAATGGCCGCTCTTCCAGAGTAACAACGCGCAGGTGTTGTGCGTCATCGGGTGGTTTTAAGAAGGGCCCGTAGCGGGACCAGGCCGGGTACCGCAGCCTCAGTACCCCGTTCTCCCACCAGCCTACCTGAGGGAACCAGCGAGAGGAGCGTGAAGAAAGGTGGGCTATATCAATGTGTCACTTTAGCAAAAAATATTCATAGCTTTTATATAGCGTGTTTCAAAATGGCTTTAGAAGAACTGGACGTTATCGCCAATTTAGAGAACTAAATAAAATACTTTTTTACATGTTCTGGTATAGGAAGTTATGTATCATTAGCTAAATATTTGACTACAATGTTAAGCAAATAAAGCCTTTACAAAAATTAATACAATCCAAAACTAAACTCCCCTCTCTCTCAACCTTGTTTCCTGTTTATCTACTGTATCTATCTTCAAATAAAGGCCAAAATATAAATAAAACAAGGCCTTGTATTATTAATTTTTTTCATGTCCTCTTTAGGGCTTTGTACATTTTGAAACAAGGCACAGTAAGGAGAAAAACGTGCAGACAGATGGATTTTTACAGATTTAGGAGAGAGTAATAATGAGACTAATGAGAAATGTCATGACAGTTGGTACATCCAAGTACACTAAGTATTTGCCGTATTGGAAAACTTCTGTTTTGGTTGGTTGTAAATGCCTCAAAAGTCAGACAATAAAATGATCAGAATAAAAAGGCAATCCAACCTTATTTCACAAAACAACTGCAATGAATTTATATCTTTGTGACTCAAGAAAAATGCATCATGCCTTATAAAGACAGTATTTATTATGTGAATAGAGCATTTTTTCCATTTACTCTACTCCTGTAACATCAGCCTGTAAATATTTATGGTTATGTGAAATGTGAACAATAACCTGACAGGACTGAGCAAGTGTAAAGAAAACATATGGTTGATGGTGGTGGTTTCTGCAAATTGTTTGTACATAATTGTAATTGTTTTTTTTTGCATTAAGGAAGGTTATAAGTGAATGAAACCATGTATAGTGATATGCATAAATACATGCATGCAGCTCACAGGACCAGGAGCTGGCACAATAAGTAAACTAAACTAGAATTAACTACTTGAAGATTTGCTGTGTCATGAAGGTTTTTTGACAAGGTGCCACGACCAATAGCGCTTCACTATTACTGACTGACTTTAGTTTTGCTTTTAATACACATTGCCTTTTTATATTATCTCTGTATTGTCTGTGCACTGGGGATTTGTTGCCGAATGTGAACTGAGGCAGCATAATGTTCACAAAAGACAGTGCGGCTCACAAAAATGCACAGATATACAGTTTACAGAATAAGGCGCTTAAGCAGACCAATTGAGTAAAGTTTGGCAGCAGCCTTTCTGTCTACAGAATATAAGATTGGCAGAGAACGAGGAAAAGGTGGCACTAGTGACAGTAGTATTTGAAAAGCACTTGGACCACAACTCTTCAATAGACATTCAATCAAAAGACTCTGAAGGAAAACAGACAATAAACAGATAAATCTAGCAAGTAAACACACAGCTTTTATCAGGTATGTAAAAAAAACACACACAAACAATAAATGTACAGCCAGAATTTCCCACTACAATTGACGTTCATATTGGTAGAATTCTGTGAGACAAAAAAACGTACTCATCTTTAAAGCAAAAATCTATTTACAGAAAACATGTTAACATTATTTGTTAGCAGTAAGTGTTCAATAATTTATCATTGTGCTGGCTGTGTAACTAAAAAAACAAGACGCACTAAAACTGGACAACCGTCACTACTAGTCTGCAGTGTTTTTACTAAGCTAAGCTGGATGCTCTTGAGCTCTAAGGTAATGGTGCAGTCATTGTAAAGAGAACATTAAATATTCAGGGAGAGCCAAGAGCATAGATGTGCATA
The DNA here is from genome assembly GCA_024416835.2 of Perccottus glenii. Classification (NCBI taxonomy): domain Eukaryota; kingdom Metazoa; phylum Chordata; class Actinopteri; order Gobiiformes; family Odontobutidae; genus Perccottus; species Perccottus glenii. The sequence goes on from CM044551.2 coordinate 17,250,954, forward strand.
ATAGGCAGATAGGTTGCATCAAGTCTCATTCGGAATGTGTGTGCGCAAAAGGGTGTATGCAAGTAATGATGTAAGAAAATGTGTGAAAGCTGTATGTATGTGCTTTCATTTGAGTGCACACACGTGGTTGTGGAAGGTTGAAGCATGTGTGCGTGCTTATGTGGGTGGGTTTTGTACTGTGTTAGCGGAGAGTCGGAGGACCAGCGCAGGAGCTTCTAATTGAAAGGAATTTGAGGGATATGGCAAAAGTCAGCATGCTACGACACGCTGTGACTGGACTCTGGTGGGCTGTTAAAACCAGCAGGAGGCTGAGAAGCGGCAATGTGTGGATCAATACTATTGTGTATGTGCATGTATGTTTGTATCTGTGGCGCTGCAATCATGTGCAGTTGAGGAAGGTAGTGTGTATCAAAAAGCATGTTAGTGTGCAAATAAGCACCGCTCTGTCTTTTGATACTGACGAGTTAAATCCCTGAGTATTAAAAGCAAAGCTTTTTTAGCAGGTGACAGTTCAAATTACTGATTTTTCTAAACAAACCACAGCTTTATAGAATATGCATGACATGCCACTGCTTCTGGTGCTTGCAAGACTCACATAGAGTTATGAGTTGTCACGTAAGACACAAAACAACCTGGAAGATGGCAATGACACTATAAAATCTGGTCAATCTACAAAATCTATGAAATATATTTCTATTAAAAAGGACTACATTGATGTTCTTCAAGCTGGTTCTTTTCTAACTAGCTTGAATCAAGCTTAAGTGAAATTCTTAAGCTTGATTTTCTTAACTACAAAACAGCAAAGAGACAGTATGTGCTCAAGTGATCAGTGGTGAGCTTAGACAGCCTCAGGCATCAGCAGTCATTGTGAACTATACACAACTGGAAACCTCTCTAACCCAGCTGTGCCCACTGTTGTTTTACATTCCCATTTGGATGCCAATAAGAACATGTGTTAGTTTTGTGGCTCATATGTACATATTAACACTCACATGCACAAAATGTTGCTTAAATCACCATAAATCATGCTCTGCTTTACAATCGAAGCAAGGCTCTTTTGTTCTTGTTTTTTTAACAAAAGGAAAACTGTTTATAGTTAAATAATTAAATAATTTCCATCCGGTATATGCTTGATTAAAAGGTATATAATTAGAAAGAAAATATGAACTGTTCTAAATGAATAAAATAAAGCAGATGTCATGTCCTTACATCTTCCCATCCGCGTCCAGGTGTCCAGGAAATCACATCCAGGAAGGGATTGGCCAGGTAACCATCACTATTGAAAGAGTAGTCTCTACCACCAAGCGTAATGTTGCTGAAATACCTGAAAGGTAAATGGCAAAAGGGAAGTGGTGAGTAAATAAATTGTTTTGTTAAAAAAAATGGTGGCAGAATTTGGTACATCAGAGGACTTTTATACTATACAGGGTCTATCTTTTAGTGAAATCTAAAGACAAATGATTTGATACACAGTCAGCACATTTGAAGCCAAAAGAAGTACTCCATTCCATGAGAGCTCCATACAGTCTCTGTCATCTTTCTGGCTTCAGAACACAATAACTTCACTGTTATTACACAATAGTCAATAATGGAGTAGCAGCTTGTAATTACAGACAGTGAACAGCAGGTAGCACTACAAAAGAAAAAGGTATTGGACTCTGTTATTACCCTCTTAAACAAAGTTTAGTTGGATCAGTTGAATTGACTGAGAAGTCTAATGCCTCATAGCATTTACTGTGCATCAGGAGGAACAGCAAGGGAATGAGCAGGTGAATTGTTACAGTGAAGTATAAATGAGGCCTTTCACTATATTCATTTTCAACTTGGTCATCTTTTACCATTCAGTAATCTCGTGTGTTGTGCATATGTGCAGCAAGAATGAGAGGCATAAATAATGAACTACAATGATGAGCACTGTCACTTGGGCTACCTGTTAGAGTACACTGCTGTCTGTTTGCAAAGCCTATGAGGAATATATTAAAGCTGGTTCATTAATATACATGAGACATGGTCCGCTTGCTACAGATGCTGGGGTAATTTTACCAACTCACAACTACACGCACCAACAACATCTATTTTGCATGAATGATAAGCCAGTTCCAAATTCAGATATCCCCTCTGTGCCTGCTCTCTGACATTGCAGCTCGCTCTGGCATCAAACCATTTTTTTCTTTCACATAAAGACTGTGGTATATTTCAATGTAAGACAATGTAATACTGTCCTTCTTTCACCTGTACAACTTAAGTTCCTCTCACCTCATCCTGCCTCGTAGTCTCTGGGTCTGATTGGCGTCCGTCAGGCAGTTGGTGACAAAGTTTGGCCCACCCGTGGTCCCATAATCTTTGCGCATTGCTACTGTCGCTTGAGTCAGCACAGACACACCTCGGGCGATCCTCTGACGAGGTCCGTCCCTCCAGCCCTGAGGCCGGACCGCAAACAGAGCCCGAGGCAAACTGTCCATACTCAAACCTGACAGAGCTGGCCCCACAGCAAACCACATGTGCGAGGCTCCCGCCTGACCGGCAGCCCAGGCAGCACGGAAAACCAGCTCCGCCTCCTCCTGGGAGCAGTACAGCAAACGTACCTAGAGGACGGTAGGAACGCAGGGAGAGGACGGGGATGAGGGGACACACACATACACGCTAGTGAGATCAGGAGGAGACAGGGGAGACGTGGTGGAGAAAGACAGATGGAGAAGAGGTGCAGCAGATCGAGATTGGAGGTTGGATAGAAAAGGGCTGAAACAGGAAAATAAAAATTTAAATATATATAAGTATACAGTATGTATGTATGTATGTATGTATGTATGTATGTACTATACATATATATATATATATATATATATATATATATATATATATATATATATATATATATGTTTGTGTGTGATCACAGGATTAGCTGTATGTCTACGGAGCAAAACACACACATCAGAAAGGGTAATGTGTGCCAAATACGAAGAGCAAGAGAAAGTGAGGGTCAGCGATTAATGAGCTTGGGCTTGATGAAATGATTTACATTTATGCATAATAGTAAAACAAGTGGAAGTGTGGAACGCAGAGAGGAGGAGCAGGAAGAAAGGAGGAGAGGTTAAAAGCCAAACACACCTGAGGGAAAGCAAGGCGGAGAGGTTAAACTCTGACATGTGTTATTAAAAGCAGGGCAGAGAGAATGGACCCGGAGACAACAGGAGGGGGCAAAATGAGTGGAAGGAGTAAGTAATCAGAGACAGAAAACACAAAGGGCAATCCTTGGAGAATGGGAAGATCATTGGGGACAGCAAAAAAGCAAGAGATGACACATTTTAGTTAAATAAGGCCCTGGCGAGATGAGAGCTGTGAACAGTTATGGACCTATAGAGCAAGGTAGGCAGAAAAAAACATTTCTAGAGAGAGTATAGAAAGACATCAGTGACAGTGTGTGAGTGCCCTGCCACAAATGCTGAGGTAAGGAGGGCTAAAAATGACTAAAGGAGGTTTAGGGGGTTAGAGGGGAAATTGAACGAGGAAGTAGGGATTGACTGGAAAAAGATGCAGCTGAGGAGAAAAGTATTGGTGAGGTTAAATGCTGACTAAAACAAAAAGTATTTAAGTAAAATAAAGGGAATAAAATAAACACATGAAAAATGGCTCTGGGGAGAAACGAGAAAGAAATGAGAATTAAAGGACACAAAAGACTTAGAGGAGTCAGGGGAAGTAGGCCGAGAGTACAGTTTAAGAACGGCACCTTCATTGAATTCTGAACTGTAATGGCTTGGCGAAACAATTCCGCCTGTATGCCAATAAGCCTCCAGTGAATTAGTCAGGGAATGAGAGTGACAAGGGAAAGGAAGAAGGGGGGTTAACAGACAGAAAGGAGGGCTTAAAACAAGAAGAAGAGAAATTGGAAACAGACTCACACAATATAGGAATGAAGAAAAAGAGGAATGTGCAAAAAAATAAATACTGATGAGGCTGACCCACAGACTTGTGTCAAGGCCATCAATAATGTCTTAAATATTACTCTACACATGTGTAGCTGAAAGAAAAAGCATGTAATGCAAAATACATAGCCCGTCTAAGCAATCAGAAGAATTGTTTGAAGAAGGGGGGTTATGTTGTGAGGTGCAAGAGGGTTACAAAGCACTGCACTGCACAGAGGAAAGCCGCTGCAGGCAGTATGTTATATTAGCAGTGTATAAGCAGAGTGGAGCCTAAGGAATCCAATACACATGCACGATCTAATCGTCACCTACGCGCAGTCACACACGCAGAGCTGCAGTGGCCATGCTGGGACATTAGCAATGACATTGAGACCTAGATTAAAACCAAGCTGAGCCAGAGCGGGTTCCTGCAGTTGCAGAAGCATGCAACAGCAGAGCTGGACAAATGGGCCGAGGGAATGAAAGGTAGCCATACAGAGTCAGGGGTGAAAAGGAATAGCGGCAGAGGACAGTGAGCTTGTCTCCAGGCAAAGAATCACAAGGAGGTGCAGAGGGGGTGGAGGGAGTGAGGAAGAAGATCAGTGAAAAATTGAACAGGAGGACATGGACAAAAGAGATTTAAGGAAGATGAACATAAGATAAAAGATGTAGTGTGTAAGAGAAAAGAAGACAATGTAAAGAATGAAGTGAAAAGAAAAAGAAAAAAAGCTAAGAACAAGCAATTTTGTGAGAAAGAAGAAAGACCATGGGTATGTTCAAATGAAACAATCTAAAACCACAAATCATTCTGGAGAAAACGATTGACATGTTCTCTTACATTATCTAACGATTGCACCAAAAGCTTTAATCAGCTCTATATACAATAGTATATATAGAGAGAACATCAAACTTCACATGGGTTACATCTGTAATCAGAGTTTTTCAGATATGGGAGAAACATTTGCTAAAACAAAGTTATCGCCAGATTATATTTATACTTTTTTTTTGGATAGTCTGTGAAGTTTTTTCCCTCTGCAGCCAATAAGCAGAATGGATTCAGAGGCTTTTGTTGTGCACTAAACTCTTTATGCTTGTAAAGAATTATGAGAAGGGAAAAGAAGAACGGAGTGATAGAGGAGAGAGGGGAGAGAGAGGTGCGGAGGGACAGAGGGAGAGACGAAGAAGGAAGGAAAAAGCTGGGAAGCCACCTGTCAAACGAGGGGCCCCCAGTGATACTGCAGCACTTCCTCCCCTTTCCTCCTCCCGTTCCCCCCTCCCTCCCCCCTGTCTCACCTGCGCCTCGTTCTCCTTCAGCAGCCTGCGCGTGCGTGCCCCCCCAGGGTCGTCGGTCACGTTCAGGATCAACACACTCTTCTTCTCCCAACCGATGAATGAGCCGTCCGTCAGGCCCTCCACCACTGACAGGAAGTCCTGGTAGCCATGGTGACGCGTGGACACCACCGAAAAGGCAGTCCAGTCATACTCCTCCAACACCTCGAAGATGACCTCTAACTGTAGCGCTGTAGAGGAGCTGAACTGGAGAAAGATGGAACCTGATTCCTGATTTGGGAAGAGAGCAGCAGATGAGGTTTAATATTTGACTGTGAAAGTCATCTGTGTAATACAGCTCTTTGAACTGCTCTGTTTTTCCACAATGTTGCAGCATCATGGGGTTTGAAGTTTTATAGAGCAGCACTTATGCTGCTGCAGGGTGAGAGCAGCCTGGATTGTTCCACAAATTCACTTATGACGTCCAGAAAAAACACTTTCTAAAAAGTGTTTGCTATTTGCAAGGGATGCAAGGGTGCATCTTCAAAGAACGTCATCAAAGAATTTCAATTTAATTCCTCAACAGTAAATGAATAAAAGAGTTATTTGTAAGCACAAATGCTTGTGTATTTTATGTTTTACCCATTTGACCAAGAGAAAACCTACCCAAATATAATAATATATTACACAAAAAATGGCTCCCTACAGCAACAGTAAAGGAAGAGTACAAGTTGATGCCATTTACAGTTCAAACACTGCAGACTTGGAGCAGATCAGCGATTCAATTTTTTCCTCCATCCTATTGACATTTCCACAAATTTTTTCTGAACAAAAATGATGCGCAACATTGTAAGTTGCTTAAGCATTGTACTCATTTGACTGTGCTTGGGCTGTCTGCACTTTTGCAGCATTTACTCTAAGATCCACAAACACACATGCATATCTCAAACCTTTTTCTTTCACTCCCCCTTGCCCCAACACCCGCCTCATACCTGTGGCATCCTCCCCAGCCCAGCTCCCCCTCCTACTGCCACTATGGGCAGTCCTGTTTGGGCTGAGACAAACTCCAGCATTGGGGCCAAAGGACCCCAGGCTGTGCGTGGGGGCCTTTCCTCTTCATAAACCAGACCCTGCAGGGGCCGTGCAGCCAGCAGCTCACACAGCTGGGACAGCACAGTCTTTGGACTACTGTCATTCACCTGAAGAAAATGAATAAGGGATAGAGAACAACAGACACGTTTTAGAAACTGTGTCAATGTGACTGCACTTTGTGTTATACAAATGGAAGGTGTATTTGCGTGCCATGTCGTGCTAACAATACAAGCTGTGGTCAAAGAGCAGAGTCAGGCCATTTGCAGCAGTGTGCAGCTCACTCAGTTCAAAGAATGAGTGTGAAATGAATAATGGATAGCCATTGTCATTCCCTTCTGGTGAATGCTGAATGAGCAGTATGTGTCCAACCTGTAACCAGATGACGGTAGCAGCGTTCCACTGGGTGACCACACTCTCTCCCAGGGAGCCATAGACCCGGCCGAAACCAGGGTAGAGCACCCTGCCCCCAGGCCCCGCCACAGCCGCCTCGGCCTGCACGGTAGCACCTGCGTGGATCACAGCGATGTTGAAGTTCATTATGGCTCCTGCATCACGTTCCCGTGGACTGGGCCGGAGCAGGAAGTTTGGGGAGGCGTCCACCAGACCTGCCCACTCTACCAGAACCAATAGGAGAGAGAGAGTAGGTATGGCGACCATGGCAACCTGCCGAGGGGGGAGGCAGATATATATCGCTCTAAGAGAGGGTGCCTAAGAAAAAAAATAAGAAAAGATTAAGTTAGACTTAGGAGTTGGTTTTCTTGTAACAGAACAGCAGAGCGTGCACTTGGCGTGTGGTTAGCACTTCTGCCTCACAGTAAGAAGGTTGTAAGTTTAAAACCCCGACGACTCAAAACATCCTCGGCCGACTCCGGTCTTTCTGTGAGGAGTCTTAGGTTAATTGGCAAATCTAAAGTGTCCCTAGTAAATGAATGTGAGAGTGAATGGTTGTCTGTCAATGTCTGTCTCTAAATGTCAGCCCTATGACTAACTGGCCACTGTCCAGGGTGTACCCCGCCTCAGGCCCAAAGCTGCTGGGATAGGCTCCAGTCACCCGCGACCCCTCACGGGACTAAGCAGCAGAAAATGAATGAAAAAAGAACAGCAGAGCTTGAATAATATGAAGAAATAAAACATAGAAAACAGAGTACCATGAGAAATGCAAAGTATTGGGAGAGAGGAGGGGCACAAACTGATCAGACATTACAACAGGCAAGACAGAGTAATGAATTCTGAATCCAATCATGGCATAATAAAAGTTAGCTTTGGTTGGAGAAAGCACTGGACGAGGAAAATGGAATGTAGAGAGAGAAACAATTGAGAGAAGATAAAGAAAACAAGGCAAAGAGATGAAATGGCTGCTATTTAGGCTGCAGGCTGAGTAGGATATGAAAACAAGGGAACACAGAAACTGGCCGTTCGAGGTAAGGGTGAAAGTGAAAGAGAGTTAATAGCAGACAGAGACAAAGATGAGGGTGGAGGTAGTTATTGTGCAGGATGAATGATAACAATTAAGATCACTGTAAACACACACACCCTCATAAACCACTAACAAACATGCACATATTTTGAGACACGCCTTTGAGGCACACAAGATGAATGCAGGGATGCACCCTGCCCTGAGAGCAGATTAAATGATGAAGAGATATGAGGGTTAATGCAGTAAGCGCAAACATACATATGCGCACACTCTCACACCAACAACCACAGCCAAAGATAATGACTACCTGGGAGATAGCAGGGTTAATATGTTAGCCGCGCACACACAGAAACACAGCACATCATTTTCAATTTACTTCTGGTGCCAACTGCCCTCCCTCCCTTTCTCCATTTCCTTCTCACTGCCTTTTCATATTTCCTATTTCTTCTGCCTATTTTCATGGCTTTAGCTACTAACACAATTGCATTGATTAACAGAGGCCTACTGACATAATATTTTACCCGAAAAGTCCCACCGCCTCCTTCCATTTCCTCTTTTTCTGTGCTTTTGCTCCATCTTTGTTTGACGTGCCACTCTTTGTCACTGACTGACAGTACTCTGACCCTGATCAGTCTTTTGGATGGAGTAGAAAAAAGGCTTAGTGTCTGGAGGAATGAATCAAGGAATACAAAGACAGTAAATATTGGAGTGGAGTTTTAATGGACTCAACCGTGGACATTTTATTTAATATTTAAACAAGGAAGTCTGACTATTTGCTTAGTATCAGTCATTTGGGCTTACTTTTGTCAGCATTTTGAATTTAATTTTAACATACAAACAACAAACAATCTTAACCTAAGCTATCACTCTGGGCCGAGTAAAGGCACAAATAGTTTATTTTTGCTCCCATTATATTGAATACTAGAGCATAGTGCAGCACAAGGAAGTATATTTATCATTAGATCAACATCCCTTTGATGATAAAGAAAAGTCAAAATACACTGCATTTAAAATGGACTGAGTTGTAGGAGAAAAGACAAGGGGACTGTAGGAGGGCAAAACTAGTTGGAGAAGGGTGGTGGAGTAAAATATGTAGAGAGAAGAGGAAAATAAATATTGATTAGTTGGATGTGTGTACGTGTTTGGCCTAAACAAATCCACTCCTGTGTTGAGTGACAGGCTGGTGGACATATGATTGTGTATGTGTGGTTACAAAAACTATTTGGTGGAATGGGATAGAGGACAAATATGGAGGCAGTGAATGTGTAAGAAAAGAGATGGAGGTGTGGAGCGTTAGGCTGAGACAGACCTGTTAGTGGGAGAGAGGATTTACAGTAGGAGAATGATGAGCAGAGGATAACAAAAAAGTGCTTTGTTTTTTTTTGTTTTTTTTCCTGAAGGTATGGAAGATGAGGCAAAAATGAAGCCTCCAAATGGAAGTCATCATTTCATTTGGAGATAGATTCTACGGTGCTGAGTTGCGAGCCATTAACTGTTAGGTCTGTCAGTGTATTTCTCTCTCATGAGGCGTTTACGTTGGCAGTGCTCAGCCAGCGCACTACTCCACCACAGCCACCTCCTATACAACTATACTGTATTCTCTTTCCCACAGAGTCAACTGGGCATTCGTCTGCGCTCAGAGGGATGTGCAGCGTTTCTCATAAAGCAAAGGACTAGTAAATTAGAACCAAATCCTCATTGAAATATATCTTACTATAGAGTTCATTATGCGCTCCACTCTTACATGACACACACACCAGAAATACAGAAATACAGGCTTGAAGACACAGGAAAAAGGTGCAGTGAGGGGGTTATGGAAAAAGAGTGGGAGATTACTGCTTCATTTGATTTGCCACTGTAAATGAAGCTTTTGTTAAAATGCAAATCTTTGTAGTCCCCCTTCTTTTCTCCTTTTCTTTCTTTTAGAAAGATCCCCTCTATTCTTTTGGAGTCTCTTTTAATCCTGTAGGGTATATACTGCATTCGGCATATATTCAAGCTGGGACTTTAAATGCATCAAATGTTTAAATTAAACACAATTAGTTTAAAAGAGTATGGATTTCGGTTTCCAGTAAATTGGATTCAAGGTGCAGAATCCATTACTAAGTGAAAATACAGGTCCTTATTAAATATATTTTACTCCACAGTGTAGGCACAGATGACAGAAATGGACTGGATATTGAGGCTATAGCAAGTTAATTAATTTTGATTTGACAGAAAGCAGGGTGATGCTTGTGTACTTCAGCTGTACAATAAATGTTGAAATGCATATGGCAGGATTTGGAGGATGAAAAGGGGAAACAATGGGAAACTTTGTCTTTTTTTTTTTTTTTATTGTCTAAACTTTGATTTCATGATGCAGCTCCTGTCATCTTAATTTGATGCTCCAATCATATATATATATATATACACCAAGGCTAAAATATTTGTATTGTACAAAGTTGATCTCACAATTTGTCAATCATTGTAATGAGCAGTTCAGTATTTTACCAACAGTCTAATTATTTACTGGCATTTTTTTAAACAAAGAAAGCAATATTTACAGCAAACATGCCAGCTGCTGTTTCAAGCAGACTAAAAACACCTTGAGGAATATTTACCAAGCACTTAAGAGCGGCAATAGTCTCAGGCTGACAGAACAGAGACAGCTCAAGACGAGATGAGAGAGAAAACATTCATGTTGGCAAGCCACTCGCCTCTTTCTCTTCCCAAATTGCCAGACACTTCAAAAGCAGAATATATCTTATCAAGCATATAATATCTATGCTTAAACTTTTGGCTCCCCTCACTCTATTTGAAAATATCTATATCATTGTATGGCCTTTGTACAGTATGACCCAGCCTTGAAAAAGCTACTAATTGGAAAACACCAATAATAAAAACTTGTATTTCGGTCAGCTGAAGACAGTTGCTCAGTTACAGTAACGCTACTGTACTGTGAAGTATACGCAATTAAAGCAACCCCAAAATAACCAAAAATCTGTATAGCCTCTAGAAAAAAAGTGAATTTGATGGTTAAAAAACAGCCACAGTGTTTTCAAGTTATCACTCCTTAACTATACATGCCACAGCTGTAGCAGGCGCCTGCGGTGACTGAGAGTGCAAGTCAGAAGAGAGTTGCAAGTCACTTGGGTAGAATCAGTGCTTGCATCCGATTCTCTGAATCCTTTGCAGTGAAACCCAAAAGAGGCAGTGTGCCAGACCGTGTGCTGTATGGGATATACTAGGCAACAGTGAATGGGGAAGTGGTCTGTGGAGCCTGGAGCTGTGGAAGCACAATGTTCAGCGTTGTGTTTGGACCACATCAGGCTTTGTTGCTTCACTCCACTCTGTCATGCAGAGTAATGGAGCTGCTTCCAGCCCCCTATGGCTGGAGCTCAGCCAGGTTTCCAACGTCTGAGCTGAAAATTATTCCTCTACTGTACATCATTACAAAAAAATGCAGTTTCTCAGAGTTATAATGCAGCCCTTAAGTTTAAGACTCAATTATGATTTTTTTCTTCCACATTTCAGAGCCTTGCTATGTTCGCTCTATAATTTTCTTAGGTCCATAGCTGTACTAAAGTCAATGATAAGATAAAGTGGCAGCATAGTGTGGCGCCCATAGTGTGCATATATAAGTGTGCCTGTTGGTGAGTGTGTGTTAGGGGAACATGGCAGTGTAGGAGCAAAGGAATGAAAAGAAGAGTGCAGCTGGAGCTCAATGCTCCTCGTGTTAATTGGCCCATACTTCAATCACAGCCACTGGAGTGTGTCCTCTCTGACGGAACAGATCCTCTCCCCTCCTCACCCCCCTCTCTGTCCTGATGCACTTGTTCAGCCACTCATCCACGCACACACCAACATGCGCATGAGCTAGTTTCTGACTCTTTCTTACTGTCACTTTATTCGGTTTCACATGTCTATTCATTAATCTCTACATTTATTAATTTACTCAATCATTCATTTATTAATTCAATAATTTAATCTCTGGGCTACAGTCTCACCTCGAGGTGCAGCATGACCTTTAACTCTTCATCTATTACTGGAATATTTTTTTTTTCTATCAGTTGTCTTTCCTTCCTAAAGTATCTTTTCCTCTTCCTAATCCTCTTCCTGTGGTGTTCATGCACCTGACAGCCCTTGTGCACAGTAGTAGTGCAGCGAGTGGGGCATACAGTGCTGTGTGTTTTACTGCAGCTGCAGCTTTCACTGTTGCTGTAAAGCAGTATTAAAACTGCTGCTGCGGCTGCTGCGGCTGCAGTGGCTGCGGAGGCCTCTGTCTCCCTCCCACTGATCGCTGTGGCCATCATAAGCCTTTCAAGAGACAAATAATGAAGCCATCTATCTGACTTTGGACACTGGTCCTTGCAGAGAAACACACACTGTCCGCTCATCAACTGTCTTCATGTATCTGTCTATTCGTAAATGACACGGCATGAGATGAAAACCAGATTAGATCCCACCGCTTTCATAAACCTGACAGATTTAATGTGCAACAGTTAAGTGTGAGGGCTAGTTTATAGATTATAGAAAATAAACTGCACTTTAAAGATTTAATACAGCAACCATGCAGGCTCATACAATGTTATGTCATCCAAAGATCTTACAGTTCATTTTTCACACACTCTTCCTTAGATCTATATTTAAACGTCACGTTTCCTGACTTAATTTGCAAATTACAAATTTGTTTTTTGGCTTCTTACATGTCCAAAATGCATCTTTAGCAAGTAGTTTTCTTTTGTCCTTTTTGTATTTTATAACCTTTTACAAGAACAAAATGTAACAGTTGCCTTGACATCACACTTTGACGTTACTTCACAGCTAAACAGCATTTTTTTACTGACATTTCAAGCCCCTTTAATATTACCAAAATGGTGCAGTCAAGTGCAGAGAATCTTGCCTTTAATTCAAACATTTATGTAGCCTTGGATTTTCACTTTAGTCAAGAGACAAGTGTCAATTAATTGGACCTCACTTCCTATATTCAGGGGATACATTTTATTACTTAAATTGGAGGGCACTCCTTGTCTCTTTCCCCTCCATGGATTGATAGAAACGAGATGAAGCTGACCTCAGACCCTGCCACACTGTAGCACTTACAATTCTCTGACCTCATTTTTTAACAAAAAGAAAATGTTTTGGTCCTAGCAGCTGTGTTTCTGGCATGCCAGACAAGCTCTAAATGAAGAGCACTGACTGGAAATCACATCCATTATGGATTAGTATTACAGAAAGATTGGACATTACCACATCTTATCTCCCAAACTGACAAGATTTAGGAGAGGCTATATATAATTACTGCAGTGGGGAAAAATTATTATTTTACTTTGATATTGCTGCACTGTTTATAGCATGACAGAAAGAATGAAGATGAGATGACAGTGACAGTGTAGCAATGTAAAATGACTTATCGTGATTATGTTTATACAAGACTCACACCTGATTATATTTAGAGGTTAATAGACTCTATGTAGTGAAGAAAATGTCTGCACTGTTACTGAAACCAAACCAAAACTGGACCATAAACACTTTTAGCACCTTGCAAAGGTTCCTTTTTTTTTTTTGCTTTAAAGAAAAATGTGCATGCACAACCAGTCATTGATGCCATTTATAGCCTCCTAATCATTTTCTGTTGTGAATGGTATTATTCTCTAAAATGTGGATTGCTGTGAAACTGTTGTCTTTCTACCTTGTCATTCATCATGTTACCCTCAGGATACAGCACTGCACTTCAACACACATGTCCCTCTTTGAGTTCTATTAACACCAATATGTACAGTATATGAATGATGCATGCTCCCAGTTTCTTTCTTCCCCTCTCTCCGCTCACACACCTACATCCATTCAGAAAACGTCAGCTACAAATGGGCTACAAGCCTCGTGAGTGCTCCAACATAATACATGTAAGGTCAGCGGCTTTCATGTGGAAAAGCCTGTGTCTGGGGATCTTGCATGAGGAATTCACATAACCCAGAGCTGGATATTATTTCAAGAAGTGTTAGTGTTTTTTAACTTCAACAGCATAAATCGAATAAAATTGTGGGCATTGTGTACATTGTTTGTATAACTACGGTCAAAGCTTGTGTAATGGAAGTGCTGGCCTGAGGACTAGTCAAGGAGCCAAATATTTAATTTTCCCACCTTGACACCTGACACATAATATCCCAGGGAGCAGCGAATGGAATTGCAGCTTGTTGCTCCCAGGTGAACAATAATACTCCAGCATTTATGGGACTTAATGTACATATAAATTCTTTGCTAGTTTCTTTTCTCTGAAGCCTGTTAGGGTGTCCTTACCATGCATGACCTAAAGCAATGATCTTATGTTTTAAAAAGAGTAATTTCTCACCACTTATCCATAAACTCTTAAGGCTGTTTGTGTTTTGGGGAAAAATAGCGTGAGTCAGAGTGTTATCAATGCAGTGTAATTGTCTAAAAAATAAATGCTCAATAAATGTTGCACTGGGTATGTATATAATGTAGTGCACAGCCATGAATGGAAAAGAAGAGCTTTGAGATTGAAATCAGGAACAAATTAGATGAAATATTTCAGCAGGGATGAGATCATATAGTAATAAGTCTGGGATATTGTACATATAAAGGGAATTAAGTAAAGGCACAAATGGAGTGTTTTACCAATAACCATAAATTAATTATCTTCCTACTGCACCTTAAGCAGTAACTGCAGCTTACAATGTTACTCCAGCCTGCTTGCACCAGCGCTTTCATTAATTCCTTCATTGATTAGCTAGACACTGGGATCACCTACCCAGATCTAAATCAGTCACTAATTAAAAGAGCAAGATGAGAAGGAACAGACACTACAGGCCTTTAGGATCTGTAGGATCTGTAAGGTGAAACATTCTGTAACATCCTGTTACATTAAACCGGGAAGCATCTCAGGACTTGAGATAGAAAAAAAGCACCTCATTCTGCATAGTAATGATTTACAATCTTATTCTGAGGATAAACCGATTAAAGTGGTGTGGGAAAGCTTTACTAATAATAGTTATCAGTGCATATCAAGATCTCACGCACACTATAAAATAGGTTCATGTGTTCACTAAAATATTCATCTAGTTTTAGCACCAGAGTAGCAAGTGCCACATGTTGCTGAATCCAAATCAGATCCTGTCTTCTTAAAATCTAACACTGCATAACAATATTATGCATAGCGCTGTGTTTACAGCACATCTGGCTCTGCCCCCACTCATAACCAAAGGTGTTTGAAACACTTCTGTCAGCCTGTCCTACTAACGCTGCAGGATCAGGTTGGCTCAGGAAATGCACTCCCATGAAGATCGCAAACCAACAGAGAAAAGAATTTAAGGATGAAGTCCAATGAGAAGCTAAGACGAAGAGGTGGTGTTTAATGAGGGGGATGTCAGGACCCCCACTGTGATGTCTTCTCTACATTTAGACGCCCAATAATCTCAGTATTAATGTTTTTTTGGTAGTAACAAATGTAAAGCTATCTAATCAATTCAGCTCATTGTAATAAATA
Source organism: Perccottus glenii (assembly GCA_024416835.2). Lineage (NCBI taxonomy): Eukaryota > Metazoa > Chordata > Actinopteri > Gobiiformes > Odontobutidae > Perccottus > Perccottus glenii. The sequence continues at coordinate 17,266,120 of CM044551.2, forward strand.
TGAATGAGCTTAATTTAACTTGGTAACACATTGCAATTAGATAATAACATAATAAAGCCTGTTCCTTCACATTAATTTGCAGTGTCTAACTGTCTCATGCATGAATGCCCCTAAGTCACAATGGCGCATTTTCTTTTCCTACCCATTTTGTCAGTGTCGTGAATACAGCGTTAGTGCTGTGCTTATCAGTCATGGCGTTTCATTGTCACATAAGAAATCCTATAAACACTGACAGCTGTATGCACAACATGTTCTCACAAGGTGACACCACCTATGCACACTTCAGTGATGGGCGGGATGTCTTATTGGCTGCTGTAATACATGGTGCTGATGACATGGCGTGCTTTGCAATCAATTGATCCCCTCACTGTTTCCCATCAATGACTGTCTCTATTTCATCCAGAATAAGCCACATTGTTGCCTAAATGATATAAGAATCTATTTTATGAAGCCAACCAAGCAAAAGACTGAGTATTATTTGATCATTTAAAAAATGTAGCTGAAATTTGTGTAAAATAATTGAAAAGAGAGCATCCACTCCTAATAACCTGCTGGGGATTAAAGAAAGCTCAGATTTGAAAAATGTCCACTTGGAATAATAGAAGCTTACAACTTGAATTGAGAACAAATTAACCGGGTCCCTGAGTCTGAACACCTGCATCCCAAGCATATGATTAATTTCTTTTTTCAGTGTGAGTGGCTTTGCAACTCACAAGACTGGAGTTATTTGCAGACATCAGGCACATTTAAACCATGTGGAAAGAACATCAGACTATCTTCATTTTCTCCATCTCTCCCTTGACTTCTCTCCTTGTTGTAGATACCACACTGTGCAGATTCTATTCCTGTGCAAACACTGTGCAGCTCTATACAGTAGCCAAAAGTTTATGAAGGAATTTAACATTCAAACTTGAAAGAAGATATAGCAAAGCTATTTTTATATGAAGTAATAAGCCAATAAAGCCGGTTCAACTTAGCACCTGGTTTCAGCACCTCAGAAATCTGGCACAGTACAAAGCTTCTTTTAAATTCCAGGCTTCTTCAAGTAGAGGATGACTGAGGGTTTTACAACATGGTCTTACATGCGGCACATGCAGGAGGTATGGCCCAAGGTGACACACGGCAAACACTACACACGCGCTAACATAGTTTTTATAAATGTCTCCATTTCCTCTTTTTAATAACCACTTACACTGTCATTTCCTGCCCCATCCATCATGATGAAGAACCACACCACACTGCTGCAAAATGCTGAATGCCACAAAACATTCCTGTACATCTCTTCTTGCTATTTTATTCTTATTGTGTCCTTTTTCCTTCATTTGGTTACGAACATGTACTGAAGTTGTGTAGTAATAGAGTCAGGTCTTGCATTCAAACTGTTCTGTAAAGCCTTGATGGTCTGATTGGACTTTTAGTGTGAAGTGTGAATTTAGAACTCTTCTCTGAGATCACTTCCTATTTATCATGTGTTTATTGTGACTTGGTCCCAGCCGCTGAATGTCACAGTGACTTGACACGAGGTTTCCCATTGGCAAGTCTACCAATGTCTGGTGTGAATGTATATTTTGGCTTTGTTTTGTGTGTGGCTGCACCCCTCAGTCTACTTTGTGAGAGGATGAGTGTGAGCGTGCAGCCATGGGAAACTGTGCTAGATGCCTTCAGACTGGTGTTCTCAGACCAAGCTGCAGGGTTTTTTTTCTGGTATCTGTGTATTTCTGTGTGTGTGCAAGTTAGAGCATGCTAAACTTTCATTAGTGAACGTGCTTGTACCTGAATGTTGCTCTGTATGTGTGCCAGCCTGTCCTGCTGTCTGTTATCACTTCCAACCGTTTCTGTCATTTATTTCAGGAGACGTGTTACACTCTTTGGTATTTCAGCAGTTCTTAAGTGGAACTAACCCTGGGGCAACAGCCTAAGAGAACTTGCTTGTTGAGTTTGAGCTTGAGTTTTTTTTTTATGATAGTATTGATACAAAATTGCATGTTATTCCCTCCAAATCCTGATAACTTAGTTTACCTCTGGCTTTATGCAAGGAATTGGAAACCATTAAAATATTGCTTTGCTTATGCAGACATAAGGACTAAAAACCTTCAACTAGTTCCCTGAATTGATGACGTTCTGATTATGGCACTGTATTATTCCTCTTTTTTACTGCTGCATGTCATAATCATAATCAATGGCTCTTATTGTCACTTTTGCATCTAATTAGTGCTATGTGCAGTAGGGCTTCAGTGACAGCTTGGCAGCTGTGACAGCTAACATCAAAGGAGATTTGTTATACCTTCCCCTGCGTTTTCAAGCAAGTTTATTCACGTATACCTCACAAAATAATATGAGAATTGAACACTAATTCATATGCAATATTTTTAATAACTTTGTAGTGAACTCGTATCCTCTATGTTACCTGCCTACATCAATTAAACAAATCTTCACACAGAGATGTCTCTAAAATGTTTTACTCAGTATTTGACTTTGTCACTCAAGCAGCCATTACCCTTTTCAGATCTATGCTTTTAACACGGGCCCAGTGTTTAATACCAAAGACCCTTAGTTTTGATTTAAATATGTATAAAGAACCTATTGACTGCCAGCTATTTTGGCTTTTATTCCTTTTTTAATTTCTGATTAGTTACTCTCATTTGGTTCCTAAAAGCCTGCTTGTGCGTTAAATAACATTAAGACTGCAATGTGTAATTTTCACTTTAGACCAGTCAATCTGATAAATTGTGTCCCCTGCTGATCTTAATGGGGGATGTTTTTTTTCCTGAAATTACATGCTATTGTAAAGGATACAGGAGAATAAAGGTTAAATGTTGGTTTGGGTTTATTTGGTTTGAAGATTTTTATAATTTTTTTGTAATGTATAGGAAAGAAGGTTGCCCTAAGTGAGTATGCAACACATGTGGAGGAAACCAGAATAGAAAGGAGCGGAGAGGAGTGTAATCGCTCCAAAACACCAGTCTCTGATCTCGTTAAAGACTAATTGATGTGCTATTTTAACGAGCTTTACCTTAATTAGTGGTATTAAAAGGAAAAGTGGGTGCAACGCGTGCAGGGGCTGGAAGAGGGGTTTGGGAGGGCGTCAGGATTTGAGGAAACTATCTACTAATGTTGCATCAAACAGCTGATGAAAGGAAAGGCATGATGCGGGGGGGGGGGACTGTGAGGAGAGCCTGCTGAGGAAGTCACAGGTTGCAAGGGTGAGCTGAGCGACGGAAAGGATTGAGGCTGGAGGAAACAAGAGGATTGTCAGAAGGGGAGATGAGGGACCGGGGGAGGATTGAGCTTGGCTTGAAGGGTTTTCTGTGCAGCAGTCAATGAATCAATGAAGTGAAATTGATGAAGAGCGGAAGATGGGAGAAAACAAGCACACAATTGTTGACTCTATCCTCTTTCTCATCTCCTCCAGTGCCTCCCAGCCATCAGGATACACACCTCCACCACCCCTCACATGGTCTCCCCACACACACACACACACACACAATCACAGCTGGTACAGTAGCTCTTTGGGCAACTGTACCACACAGCACTGCTCACACTCAAAGCTGAAGCTTACGGACAGTTGTGCCTACGGTAGGTCTAGGCTGTAGGCTACACTGCACCACAAGTCTCCTGCCTGGCTCATTCACAATCACCTGTGAGTGATTGAAATGGATACCTGGAGACCTGAGCACAGAGGGCAGAGAGCAAATATGGATATGATATGGCAAAACAAAGACACATTAATAACAATTTCCACTTGGATAAATTCATCCATACACAAGCCTAGTCACTGCAGTGGTTCTGAGGAGAAGCAACAATGTGGCTCTCCACTCACAGGTCAGCACCATGCTTTTCTCATTGTGGCCTTAACGTAGCCTATCATCCAGGGCCTACTTGTTATTGCTTGTTCAGAAAGAATATCCGTGTTCCCCTGCCATAAACAAAAGTTATATGTGTGTGTTAAGAAGCTCTCACAGCTGGGGCCAAATGAGCCGTGTTTGAGGCAAGTCAGTCCGCAGGGGGGGAACATTCCTTGTTGGCAACATGAGGAAGAACTGTGCACTGCCTTATACCTAAATATTTCGGGTATCAGTGACGAAAATAGATCAAAAGAGGAGGGAAAAAAACTGATGGGTGTTGCGGGCTTATCGGTGTATAGCTTTAGAAGCAGCCTGAGAAAATGAGCATCAACAGATATGATCACCTCAATTAATACATCCGCAGCGGCAGAGGCAGAACGAAAAGAAACTGCGGCCAACACCGGTGTTTAAACACTTAAACGGAACCCAAACTCTGTGTTTATTAATAATGCATAGACAATATCCTAGCCCTTAAGCTGAAGTCTATGAGATAAATTGAAGTGCCGGGGAAGCTATGCGTTAAGGCGCGCAATGACAGAGGGGTCAAAGCCCCGGCGCGCCGGTTGTTTTCCCCTCTCTATCCCCGGCCATCCATCTGTCCATCACCGCGGACATATAGCCCCTGTCCTCCCCTGTCTCCTCGTGTCAATGACGCGCAGATGCATGTCTGTCTTTCTGTCTGAGACATGCCTCCGCACCGTGAACACAGCGGCCAAAACAAATGTACTTACTGTGTTTCACCAGCCTTTCCCCCCTCGTTTCCATCGTCCCTCCATCCTTTTTCACATCCTTCCTTTTTTGAGGTATCCGTCTTGTTTTGCGGGTGTCCCCCTCCTCCTCACCACGCACCTTCTCACGCACAACACGACCACCGCCACCCCACCGCACCGCCGCGCGCACACACACAGACACACACACACACGCGCGCTGCGTAAATATATCTACAAATAAATGTTCTACATGTATCCAATTCCTCCCTCTCTCCTCAACACACTCCGTCCCTCCCTCTTTCCCTCTTCTTTTGTTAAAATTCAGTATGCGCCCCGTCACCTAGCAACCGTCAACCTCTCTCTCTTTTCCTCTCTCCCCTCCCTCCTCCCTCCATCACAGGCGACACGTGTTGAATGCTAAACTTAGCGGTCCGGAATAAAATTAATAAGAGGATGGACGCACTCTATCTGTCCCTTTCTGTGCCTATCCCCGTCTCGCTCTTTCACTCCTGCGCGTATCATAATGCAATATAAATATTTACTAGAACCACTCAGCCCTCTTATTGCACCCCATCCCTTTTCCTCCCGCCATCCCTCCGCATTTCCCCTCCCTCCATCCGTCCATCTATCTCTGCGTCCTGCCTCTTTTTGCTCCCTCAAGCAAAACGAAGGCGCTGGCGCTCCACATGTGTGTGTCACCCCGCTCTGGGCATGAATCCGCAGAAAAGAAATCCATTCTACTGTCATGTTTGTGTGTATTACTGTACTCGCGCGTGTGTGTGTGTGCGCGTGTGTGTGTGTGTAGTGTAGAGTAATGCTTCACAATGTTCAAAATGCCACAAAGTAGTCAGTTTCCGATAATTGCCTGAAATTGTAATGTAAACAGAATTTGACAGAAAAGAAGCAATGTACATTGAGGAAAAATAGCCAACCAAACTAGTTCTTTAAAAGTAAATCACTTTGGTGAAGTACAGTGCTTTAGATTTAGACAAATAAGTATTTTTAAGTCAGACAATTAAAGCTGTATCCTAGAATTATTAATCCCACTATCCCAGTGTACAAAGCAGTTCCAAAGTTGGTGGAGAAATTCATTGTTGGCACCAAGCATGGTTTTTTTGTTGGTGGGGGAAACCAGAGTACCTGGAGGACTCCCCTCGAGCATGGGGAGAACATGCAAACTCCACACAGAAAGCCCCCGTCTGGCCCAGGTGTTGAACTCTGGACCTTCTTGCTGTGAGGCAAACCACTGTGCCACCGTGCTGCTAAATTTGTTTTCCCCTCTAAGGCACGTAAGATCTAGAGGTACACAAGTGGTCTTCTTTGTAATTTGGTGTTTTCTTCCACTCAGTCGTCCTCTGTGTGTAAAATGGGATCAGCAACAATCAATGAAGGAATGATTAACCCCAGAACATCAGCACACGCCGTTCTTACCACTCAGTCGATGATCCCATGATTGGGGGTTAACCTTTTTTTTTTTAACAAGACCTTGGCTTGTCTTTGTTTTGGAATACACACAGGGTATATTCTAACCGTACTGAAATTTAACAACTGCCTCAGGGCGAGAAAGCCACAGGTCTTTGTGTTTTTATAGAACCTTGATGGAGATGCAGCTCGGCACCAGCTCATTGAAAATACCAATCGAAATCCATCAAATAGACGGGTACACATCCAGTATGATGCAGAATTGTGTAGTCTGGTGTGAGCGCAAGAGAGATGTTGTCAAAGAATATGCAACATTACACTACTAGTATGCTTTTCTTTGAATTGTCACAGGGTCTTCCCCTAAACTTGTAAAAGTGCTGGAACATTGGATATAGCCTGGTACAAAAGATGGCCTTGCTCTCTATTGAGCTGTGTTCTCGTTTTTGACTATTGTACAGTGGTTAAATGTTTTTATTTATCCTTCTCTCTTGCTCTGTTGAGTGCAGTGTAGTTGTGCTGACTTTGGTTGCAGGCCTACATGCTCATCTTTCAGTTGCTGTTCACTGTTTCTTGAGCCACAGTATCCCTAAGGTAAATACACAATGTAGCAGAAGATTACACCATATTTTTTTTACACTGCATGGGCTTTAACAAAGCGCTTTATGGATTAGGTTATTTTAGTCACTAACTAACTTGAAAAAATACCCAATCAAAATGTCAAGCATGGAAATTAAGTGGCTTTTTCCAAATGTAATGGTATCGGTCTCCAGAGACCTCAGTAGGTTCCTCTTGTGAGGTAATTTAAATAGAAAAAATCTAATCTGTGCAAATATATGACTAAAATAGTTATCCCAAACAAAATGAGCAAATAAATACATAAACCTTTGTTAAATTGAATGAAAAAGACATTTATTCATAATCCATAACAAGCTGCCTGCAGAAGCACACAAAATGAAAGTTTAATGCATTTATTCTTAGGTAAATAAGTCTCCCACATAAACATTACAATTTCAAAAGCCCATATAGTCTAAGGCTTACACATGGTCCTTTCTACCTTCACGCGTGGTCCAGCCTTTTACTAAATAGCCACTGCTTTGTGATAAAATGGGCATGACGTTACACTGGGGACAAACAATTACCAACACAATCTCCTGCTGTTTTTTTCTTGTCTGTACACTAATATATGGTCAGCTTTGGGATTGCGCCCATATGGCACTAAAAGTCCGGACGTGGTGTCATTAAACTGAGCGTGGCTTGTGGATCGGTCACTGGGCTCCAGATGGTACAAAGACTGGTGACCGCTGCTCCCGGGCCACTCCGTGTGTAGGTGCGATAAGGGACGTAGATCTGGTGTGTCATTTAATAGAGCAGATACACATCAGCTATTCATATTGTTGCTACAGGGAAAGGTGCAGCTGTAGTCTAGTCATATTCCTCTGTTATCTGTAAATGCCACATGCATTTATCTTAATTTGGATTCATCAATCAATTGATCATTGCCATGCACCGCTCTCAGTTGCCTCCTGTCTCCGCAGTAGCCGTGCTCTCTTGCCTCAGGCTCAAGGAGATATTGCACACAACCATTAGGGTTTATGAGGCATGTGATGGTATGTGTCATCACTGCTGTTACTCCAGTGTGTGCTGTTGGCGGCACAAAGGGTTATATCAAGCACAAAGAGCTACACTGTCACTGGAACACTACATGAAAGTTGCTGCGCCGGGGCACGTGTTCCTGTTGTCCTTAATAAAGATCTGGACACATAAGTGAGCCACATTGCTCTACTGATGTCTGTTTGATTTCCACCTCTTCTCGACGTCTGTCTGTTGATATGTGTGGAAGAGACAGTTTGATTTTTGTAGTTTGGTCTAATCTGATGTGGCTGGCCTTCCCTATCTCTATTTACGCATCTGTTTAGCTCTGAGCTAACAGTCAAGCAATAAGGTTCTCATAATGTCTACCCCTCTTTCAATTCAGCACACCCACTGTGTACACAAGTACACTTCCTTATATGAAATGCTGCCTATTTAACAATCCACAAGACAAACCACAAGAACTTTAAACTAAGGTGACTTTTAAATGTATTTCAATGAGACCCCGTTCTTGTTTTATTATAAGGTAATTGAGGTAAATGTCATTTTTCTGGCGATAAATGGTGAGACTGTTAAATGTCATCTTTTCATCATTTTGGAAAAAAATCTTTTCCAATCATTAAGCTGGGGAAAGAGGTCCTGACCAAATGCAGTTTTATCTCAGAAGAAGACTAAAATTGGAAAGTTCAAAACTAAATAATTGCTTAGGTACTTTATAGTGAGATCTTTTCAGTTTATGGAGCTACTATTAGTACGATTGTGTTACTAGATGCTTTTCAAGATGCAGGCTTTAAAAAAACACAGAAGAGGACGTTAGGCCCAGAGCGTGAGACTTTGCAAAGGTGACTGTCTCAAAGGAGTGCTTTCAGACAAGTGCTGTGCCTCACCTAAAATTGGATTTGTCATGTTCACACAGACCCAGTGGTACTTTTGAGAGCAGCATGTGTCTGTGATAACTGCAGAGTGTTAGGACTGATGCTCTTAACTCGCCATGGTCACCATAACAGAGCGCACTGGTGTGTTTTTATTTCCAGTTCTGCTGCTTGAGCCATCTGCTGTTAATGTTTTTAACTAAACAGGCCTCATTCTATGATTGCAATTGAATATCAGATGAGAGTTGACTTTGTGAGACAAACTGTGTGGTGTTATGTGGCCTTCACAATACTGCGCTGTATGAGCATTTACTTTGCATTCAGCTATTCAGTCTATCTCCTCGTCTCCATTTCTCTGCTGCTCTCACAAACCAGGCACCAAGTGCAGGAAAGTGGCAATTGAATTTCCTTTCAGTGGAATAGGGAAAAGGCACAGGGCCACAGTGTGCGCCTCTATCTCACACAGACGAACCCCGAACGCAGCCTTAATCCATTCCCTTGCCCTACCCCTTGCACAAATCCCTCCACTCCATTCCTGGAATAAATTATTTAATTTCTTTTGGGTCCAGCAGCATTTTTATTTGTCTCTGTTGCATGCCTCAACTTGTGTCCCTGTAGAGAGGCCTGATGAATGTGTTGGGCTCACAGCCTCTGATCATCCCTGCTCTGAACGCCTTTAGACACACACTTGCTGCCGGCTGCCTCCACTGCACACAAGGACTCTTCCCCTTTCTCCCACTCCTGCTCACATAAACACAAAGGAATAGCTACAGAATCCATCTGGATCCTTTATCTTTTTCTTTACAAACTCTGCTGAGACAAAGACGCATTTCCCTTACCCCCTTTGTGGATCCAAGCAATTGTTGTTCCTTGTTCAGATTAATGATGACATTTAAGAACACTGAACAATTTCAAATAACATCTATAATTCATTTGGGAACATATGCACAACTATGTATGGGTTTCAGTCCATATTTCTGAGCTCATGAAAATGGAGAAAATCTGCCAATAAATTATTCTTTCTCATAATTTGAGCCAAGAGTCTCAGGACGTGATTTTGAGAGCAAGAAAGTTGTACATCTAAGAACATGTTCAAACATATGGACCACTCTATTCTGGGATAATTAATGATGGCACTTTCTCTTATGACGTTTGCCGGGGGTTGCACTGATTGGCGTGGCCTGCCACACTGTCTGCAGCTCCTAACAATGCTGGATAAGACCTCATCTTTCTCAGTGGCGCGTGCAGACGTCTCCCAATGGGACATGGCTTGACAACACAAGATTGGGATTCGATAAGGATAAGTGAGCACTCTTGTTTCATTGAGTTCACCAGGGGATTCAAGTCAAACTTCTAACACAAGCAAAAGTGCTCACACACACAGTAACCGCTTTCTCCCTAGCGGGCGGTCCTCCAGTGGTATCAATTAGGCGGCAGCTCCAATCAATGTCCCAGCACCAGCCTGATACTCAACTACAAGGAGATTAAGATCGAGCTTACATCTTAACACGGACGAGCCAGTCACACAATTGTACAAATGTCCAAAGACCCCCATCTCACTCACTATAGAAAACACACTTGTGCAAAGATCTTAGGACAACGCCAGCGTACTCTTGTCTGTTGCAGTTGCGTCTAGCGGCTCTTGTGCTTCGAGGCTCTCTCTGAACACAAGACAATAAATGGGATGTGTACTTTTTTTCTCTCACTGTTTTTCTACCTCCTCTTTGTTTCTCCCTTTGCCAGGCTAAAGTCTGACCTAAATAGTTCAGGTTCTCTATGATTGGGCAGAAACAAAGATTAGAGGCATTCAGCAGCCTGCTGTGATATTAGAAGAACAGAGATTGGCCGACAAACGAACACATAACGATATGGTACTTACTACATTTGATTAGTGTTCACCATAGAGCTCATAAAACAGTCAAACCTTATCCTCACACACTGCTGAATCCATCACCTTAAATCTTATCAAAGCCTTTACTTTTCAGCTGAGCCTGAGATAAAAAAGCTGCAGCATATCACCCCTCCTACTCCACCCAGTCCCCACTAATCCGGGCCGAGGAAGGAAGGGTCCATCAGTCATGTGCTTGGAGGGGACACAGTGGAACCTCTGACCTTGACATGTGACCGAATGGTGAGATTGAACAGCAGCGATGGCAGCTGGCCCACCTGCTAATGATCCACTACCTGCTTTTTTCAGCCTTAACAAATGTGTAGTGAAACGACACACGCATCATTGTATATAACATGAAACAGAATCTGCTGAGCAACAAAGGTCACTCAATGCCTTAGATTTTGTAGTGCATCCATTCATTTTTATGTAATGAAGGGCTTAACAGATTATTTTTTATCTCAGTATACTATTAGTGATTTCCAGTTTTCCTAAAACAACAACAACAATCCTTAACAACAACACCATCTGGAACATTGCTGTCCTCAAATGTTCACACGGACCAAATCTCGGTCTTACCAACAACAGTGTAACAGTGTAACGCAATAACTGTAAATTTGATGATCATTGTGTTCAAGAAATAAACAAAAACACCCGTCATATCCTTAACTCTCACAAAAGGAAGAGCATAAATCCATATAGCAAACATCTGTTTCATTGATGAATCAATCCAGAGGCAGTCATTACAACCAGTGCCATAATTTGTGAACACAGTCATCTATAACTGCTGCCATTCCTCACCATCTACTCCATCCCAACCACAAGTAGATAATCAATCAAAGTAATCAATGGCTCGATCAACTGCTGAATACACATCCAAGTTGCCACCAATCTTCCTTTAAACTGCATGTACTGTTGTGAAGAGACGATGCAGAACACACCTCAGCTCTGAAGTGGCTCCTCTTCTCTAAACACTAATCTGATAAGATAGCAGCCGAGCCTTTGAGGAATTTGTTTTTCCCCTCTCTTTTGTTGACGTGCGGGTGATAGGGACGGCGTGCGGTAAAGCAAACCACTTTGGCCTTTGTCTCAAGCTGTAAAAAACTGCATTCCACCGGAGAGGAAAAATCACGTAACAGTTTTCGGTTTTGGCACCCAGTCACGCTGACCGAAGGAGCCAAACATCTGCTTCTCTTATTTGATGGTAGAGGCCACAATATGTTCTTGGCAGTACCCATGTGCTCTCCCTCACACAAAAGGGAGAATGCCCTGCAACTCAAGGACAAGCGCTGGCGAGAAATTATGACTGCTTCGATTCTACTGCTCATTGACTGAAGACAGATTAAATTAAAGCTGGCTGAAGGTCATGAGGTAATACAATGTAAGCAATACTGACGTTGTGCCTAATGGAAGTTCTCATAGCTTGGGTAATATTTAATCCAATGGCCCAGTCTGACTGCTCCCTAGTGTCAACCGCCTCAGTGCTGTCAAAAGTCTTTGGAAAGAGCTCAAGAATGTGCTTAAATTGTAACGTTCAAGTTAAAAATAGAATAGTGTTGTAAACAGTGAGCAGCAGATAAAGATCAGGTGAGGAAGTAGAACAGTACAGTTGGCGGCCGGGAAGTAGATATAAAGAAGCGGTGAGCTGGGGGTTAGATAAGGAGGGAACTAGACAAGGAATTTTGTGAGTAACTGAAAGCAACGGCCAGCAGTTTAGTGGAAAGGGGAGGAGCAAAAGGTTACACATGCGAAGTCTGCTCAGGCACACTACAAAGGCTGCAAGCACAGAACAGGTATAGTTGAAAGAGGTAAACTCACCCTGCAGCTATTTAGACACTCTTTTACTGCTGGTTTAAGAACCAAAACAGAAAGTAAGGCAAACAGAAAGGGCAGCTAGACGAAGAGTTAACAAGAAAAGCAGTCGTGTGTGAGAGATTAATTGAGGAAGAGGAAAAAGAAGAGGACATTAAGAAAGCAGTATAGAGAAAAGGCGCGGACTTTATTGTGTGTGGACAAGTGACACCAGCAAAACAAAGAAGAAAAGAGGTTACGACGATCTAGTATAGCCTGTCTCAACTTGTCTGCTATACAACCAAGACATCTCATGTAGGCAGACGTAGTCCAGACACAGCACCATGTTGATGAAAGAGTACCGCATATGTATGCCACTGACTGTGGATGAGGTAAGTCTGTTTGTCTTTCCCACACTTTCACACGCATTGACACAAAGAGGTATTATAGCTGAAAATATAAAGACCAAAGAGATTTTTTTTAAAGTGTTGTTTCAAGTTGTAATCTTGAAAGTGTTAATGTGCTGATAAGAGAAGTGCCAACAGAGAGCACAGATCTCCTGTGGCTGCTCTGTGGGAGCCGGCACAACGGGTAGCGAGCTATGTTCAGCACCGACTGGCTTGGGCCAATCTAACGGAGCCAACGCATAACACCTGGCCAGAAGCATCCAAGCTCCACTGTTGTGTTGAAATTATCTCCCCATCTGTCCTCTTTAGCTTACGCGCTTATTTGTGCTTACAAACTAGTTAGACTGGTTACTTTGTGTGGGTCTCCAGCTCAAACACTGGCGTACGGCCTTAGCAAGCACATAAAAGAGTATAAGAGAAAAAAGTCTGCAAACAGGAACAACAATGTCCTTCAAAAAGGAACGTCCTCATCATTTCTTACAAGCCCACCCCCCCAAATCTACCAGTTACCACATCAATGACAGTGACAAATAGCAGTCCAATACAGAATTTACAGTAAATCCACTATAGCCTGAATGTAATGTATGTGAAGCAAGAGGTGTGTAGTGTAATGCGTGGTGTATTAAGTACAAGCCTTACCTTTGAGAGGAATTCATTTGAGTTTTTCAGGTATCAAAACCAAAAGTAAACTAAAACTTCAGTTTATACTGTAAGAGAGACAGTAATTTGTGTAATCTGAATGGTCAAAAAGTGGACAGTGATGTGTTTCCATAACAAAGATGCAATTATGTTTAGACACAAAAGTATGTAAGTTATTTCTTTGTTCTGTGAATTTGTTTGCAGTAATTAAGTTGGCAACACCCCAACGTTTCCACTATTTATATAGCTATTATTAATAGGTAATTAATTATTATAATAAGCAGATGCCTCCTGTCTCACATAAATATGTCTCAGAAGCACACTTAATGTGAAACATATTACAAGCAAATCGGTTGCAAAGAAAAAGACTTTCCATGACAGTGTTTATCTCACCTGCTAACATATTGATACATTATTGTGACATAAATCAGAAAGACTGTAAGTGCTATTTTGGGATGTTCAGTTTCATTTTCAGTGTCAGTGGACGGTGCCTTGGTGACACAACAGCTTCAGGTTTTTACTTTTAAGTTTTAATCACAGTAAAAATAGAAATTTCCTTTGAAGAACATTTCGTTTTAATCAAACATCTTTCATTTTCAGTTGCTGTCACACTGCCTGCACCACCCCACAGGCACACACATTTTAAAGATAAAAATACATGACAATACAACCCATTACTCACTGGAGCCGTTCAGAGTCCACTGCCATGATTTAGGACTTCCTGCTCATATTAGCCACGTAGCATCCTATAGTGAACCTATGTGTGGGAGGATCAGCTGCTCACTCGTCTATTTGTCCTGGGATGATGTAAAAGTGCCCATTCTGATGATTAATTAAGTCCCATGAATACCCAATAAGTAAATATTGAATGTTGACATTATTCAGTAATTGGAAGAAGAAGGAGTGTCTCAGTGATGTCCACAGAGCACAATGAAGGATGAAAAGTTATATCAGGCCTCTCTCTTCTGCTACATTTCCCTGTTTCTGCTTTTAATAAGAGTAATGGATTAGTGGCACACCAATGTAGGCCAACAAAATGAATTACATTATGGCCGCTGCCGAAGCAATTTGTGTGTGAGGACCGTTGCTTTTATTCTTAAAAAGTTAGCAGAGACTGTTAACTTTGTTGCAGCTGATCCAAACAGTAAATGTTTATGGGTGCAGTGTTGTTGACTACAGTGTGTTTTAATGGCACAGAAGGAAGCGAGGGCAGCCAGCCACTGCCCAAAGGCCTCTTTAGACTCACTAACAGAAAGAAAGTCCTCATCAGTACCGTGCACAAACTAGGACTGCAGCAGAGAACAAAGTCCCTCCCCTTCATTTAGACCCCGCACGCACACTCTCGGCGGCCAAATTAAATTTTCATGTCTGATTTGGTTACTTGAGGGAAAATCTTTCTATATACACCAAGTGACTAAAAAATGAAGAGCAAATACAAAGCGTATGCCTAAGCAGCACTGTAAGTGGCTGCAGAGACAAACACAGGACTCAGCAACTGTGGCCGGACCTGCTGCCAGCAGACTTTGTGTCATCACTCCACTTGATATAACAGCTCTGTATAATCCAATATGCCATTGAGTTATTGATGGACCATGATTGGATTATGAAAACCTTACTGTGTTGTCCTCATAACAGTATTGTGTACAGCCTGTCCATGTTTTTAAAGACGTCAACATGTTTCTCTAAAATCCACTACACTCAACACCTAACATGTCAGTTTGAAGTAGCCCAGAGCACTTCATGTTTGCAGCGTTGCATGCTCTCTTAGCAGATTTTCAGAATTTCTCTTGATTCCTAACTCTGGTCCTACTGTCTCCTCGGGCTACAGTATCGGATCGGCCAGCTGTACATGATCAGTAAGCACAGCTGCGAGCAGAGTGGTGGAGGAGAAGGGGTGGAAGTGGTGAGGAATGAGTCAGAAAATCACCCGAAGTACGGCCCTGGACAGCTGACCGAGAAGAGGATCTACCTCAACAGGTACTGTTGCACCATGCACTGACCAGACATTAGAAATTATGCCTATGGGCGATGCTGGACATAGCTTGTCAGTTCGACCCTCATCACGTCTGAATGCGTTTGATCTTTGAGCTCTTACCTAACCACTGACAAGCAATAAAACACAGTTTCAACATAACACCTAGATCGGAGCCCAAAGTCCAGCTACCCCCAGCTCAAACATGTCCAGGCCCTTGCACTGGTGCAGCAGAGTTGTTTTTTTTTAGATGTTTGAGGTAATTGGCAAGAAAATATTCAAGTGCCCTGACTGTGTTTGAGACTGTCAGATGAGAAAAACATGTTTGTCATCCTGCGGTGGCTGATTACAGGATACTGTATGTGGGTTGATGCTCCCTGCTAGTTTGCAAAATGTGTGCTGTTAAAAATATACACTAAATCCTCATTTAAAAAAAAAATCTATTGTACATATTACATTTGTCAGTTTTAGTTAAAATTTCAATGAATCTCATTCTTTTAATGTATTTTGAAAAAAAAAATCCAAACCAACTAACTAACTAAACCGCAGCACTAGGATTAATTATTCTTAATAATATTGACATAAAGAGAGTTTGTGGATGTTTGTGCTGCTAATTTCCAGCATGCGTCACTGAAGAATTATCAGAGTTCCCATAGATTCTCCGGCTCTGTAAGGATTGCTGTTACTTTCGTTAGAAACCTGTTTGGTCAGATTGTGAATAGATAAAAGAGCTTGTTTTCAAAAGGCCACTACTTAATCCTTAAATAAACTGTGAAAGAACTAAAGAATTGTCCCCAATGTGGAGGGTTGTCATAATCTTTCATTGCTTGTGGGACATTGGACTCTCATTAGTGAAAATATGCACACGTGCAAACACACGCACGGTTACACACATACAGTAGTTAAAGTGACTGCAGAATGCATTTGCCTTCAATCATGTTCTGACATGTGACCTCGACATGGCGGTAACAGTTTTTCACCACAGGTGTAATTGTGAATGAGTCACACAGTATGAGTAGCTTACAGGTAATCTGGCTATAAATGGCACAAAAACACTTAAGAACTCTTTGTCTCATGCTGTATAATCACACTGTATTTCTCTTCAGCATTGTTCTTTGTGCTGTTGTTTCAGTAAACTGCCAGGATGGGCCAAAGCATTTGTGCCACGCTTCTTCTATGTGACAGAGAAGGCCTGGAACTTCTACCCGTACACTATAACAGGTACAGCATAATAGTCCAAACACAAATGAAAAGTTGTTGCTGATTGGTGCAATGCTGATATCATTTAAAGAAAACATTTCCATTGATCTGCTTGGCCATATATACTGGCAATGAAGATGAAATATTATCATCTATTCAAGCTGTTAATATATATATTGTGCCTGTTGTTATTGCAATACATTATATATAATGCAGTCTTGAACACAGCTGCTTCTATGTGATTGTTTGTGTTGAACATCAGTTAACTTTCACCTCCATGCATAAAGTGTATTTGCTTTTAACAGGTGTTTTTTCAAGTGAAATCAAACATTTATCTGCATGCATGCATGAAATCCTCAGTGGAAAATGTCTGTTTAGTGTGAGAACTACCGTGCTCATGCATGTATAAGTAACTAATTCTGTTTCTCCCTATCCATATTGAATGTCCCTGGTGCTACAGAGTACTCAGTAAGTATTCCCACACATCATTCACTGTACATGAATGTAGCCATATCAGTGGATCTAATCTACTGCCTGGCTTCTATCTATGCCCTTACCCCAACATTTATACCTCTTGTCACCCTGTAGGTATCATTTCTCCCCAGGTTCAGCATTCGCATTGAGACGAGATTTGAGAACAACAAGGGTGATAACAACAATGTGAGTATGACTGCGAGCGAGCAGGAGGTGAGAAAGATGGAGTGATTAGAGAGAAGAAGGAGGGGGCTAAAGCAGAAGGAGACTAATCACAATTTTCTCTACGGTATAAAAAGGGCCGAATGTTCATCAAGAAAAACAAGCAGAGAACAAAATGTAGTATTGGCAGATCTATTAGGCAGCCTTCTGACCTGTACACACTCATTCAAAAACAAGTGTTAGTAGGCTTGTGTTATCAAGGAAAGAGTCATTGCCCAACATGTGTCAAGGTGATGTGTAAAGATGCAGTGTGTCTTGTTCTATGTCAACAGCCTCAAATTATGTAAGTTATCAACAAACACCAACAGAGAGTGATGGTGACTAGCATCTTTGTAGGAACTCTACATTAATTTAAACAAATTCCGCTTTGGCCAATATAGACAGTTTAGTCCGGTCTGAGAATTGTGGGACCGGAGATAGACTTGAGAATGTTGAATGATGGCTCAAGAGTGGGTGTATGTAAGTGTATGTGGTCTGAAAGAAAAAAAAATACAGTACAAAGGAAACAATTAGTAACGGTACTGTATATGACAGAAGTACATCATACAGTAGTGTTCCAAAGAATAGCAGTACAATGTGACTAACCAGAAAAATCCAGGTTATTGGTATATTTTTTATTGCTAAATGGCAAACAAGTTACCAGCAGGTGCAGTAGATTCTCAGAAAACAAACAAGACCCAGCATTCATGATATGCACGCTCTTAAGGCGCTGCAATTGGTCAATTACTTGAAAGGGGTGTGTTAAAAAAATAGCAGTGTCTGCCGTTGACTGTACAAACTCAAAACTATTTTGTACAAACGTTTTTGTTTCTAGGATTTAGCAATCCTGTGAATCACTAAACTAATATTTAGTTGTATGACCACAGTTTTTTAAAAACTGCTTCACATCTGTGTGACACCAACTTGTGGCACCTCTCAGCTGTTATTCCACTCCATAATCCTATAACAACATTCCACAATTCATTTACATTTCTTGGTTTTGCTTCAGAAACAGCTTCTCGATTGGATTAAGGTCCAGGGCGTGGGCTGGCCACTCCATAACATTAATTTTGTTGGTTTGGAAAAAAAGACTTGTTTACTCGTGTGTTTGGGGTCATTGTCCTGTTGAAACAAACATGTCCTCTTCAACATAAGGCAACATGACCTCTTTAAGTATTTCGACAAATGCAAACTGATCGAATAAATAGGCCCATAGTAGGAGAAACATGCCCATATTGTGATACTTGCTTCACTGTCTTCACTGTGGCTTGAATTCAGAGTTTGGGGGTCGTCTCACAAACTGTGAGGCGCCCTTGGACCCAAAAAGAACAATTTTACTCTCATCATTCCACAAAATGTTTAGGCCAGTTGAATTGTAACCTCTTCTGCACATGCCTTTTTTTAAACAGAGGGACCTTGCGAGGGATTCTTGAAAATAGATTAGCTTCACACAGACGTCTTCTAACTGTCACAGTACTTACAGGTAACTCCAGACTGTCTTTGATCATCCTGGAGCTGATCATTGGCTGAGCTTTTGCCATTCTGGTTATTCTTTGATCCATTTTGATGGTTGTCTTCTGTTTTATTCCACGTCTCTCTGGTTGTGCTCTCCATTTTAAGGCATTGGAGATCATTTTAGCTGAATAGCCTATAATTTTTTGCACCTCTTTATAGGTTTTTCCCTACTCCAATCAACTTTTTAATCAAAGTACACTGTTCTTCTGAACAATGGCTTAAACGACCTATTTTCCTCAGGCTTTCAACAAGTGCTGGTGGCTTCATCCTTAAATAGGGGCCACCTGATTCACACCTGTTTTTTAACAAAGTTGATGACCTCATTGATTGAATGCCACACTGCTATTTTTTTTTAACACACCCCTAAAACACACCCCCTGTGCATATCATGAATGCTGGGTCTTGTTTGTTTTCTGAGAATCTACTGCACTTACTGGTAACTTAGTTAACCTAAGTTAACCTTGCGATGCATGGCTATGGCGAGCTGAGCTGAGCCAACAATAGCTCGAACATAAATTGCCGTCAGACTGGTAACGGTAATTACCCAATTAAACAGGCATGTCAACAAGCTGGCAGAGAATAACAAAACCGAGAACTACATAACCCACTTGTGGTAAGTTTTAGCAACATACAATAAGCAAATACTCACTTTTCTCTCATTTACACACAAGGAAAAATGCTGATGCAGAAGTGTGCTGACCATTATGCAACAACTAGAAACGCGGAATAAAACATTAGTTCCCCCTAGTCTTTCTGACACAGCCGCCCCCAATTGTCTGTCAGGATAGTTCAGAGGGACCTGGACATTGTGCCTTCATGGCCTTTATCTCGGCAGGAAAAGATTCAGCTTGGACCAGCAGTGCTCTTTCAGCAGCAGTGTAATCTGAAGATTCAACCTTGGCATCGGGGGGAGCCACCCCGTGACAGGACTGCACAGCAACTTTAACTAGTTCTGTCTATGAGCGAAACTGGGAATCTGATGTTACTGCAATGAAGGCACTCTTCTTGAACTCATTTTGATCAGGTTCTGCAGCAGTGCTTGGCATAACTGGTCATTGGTCAGGGGCCTCAGCCAGGAAGTTTGGACCAATTCTCCACTATTGAAAACATTGCTACTCGTTCAATGTTAGTGATAAATGATGATGATATAATCTTCCTGGTCCCGAGGTGAGTCAACATACCTCCAACTACTCAGGACTGTCAGTGTTTGAATTTCCGCCACCCTTGTTCCAATGAATATCTTATAGTGGCAGGCTATAGCCAGTAGCCGGTAAAGTACGGTGGTGGAATCGAACCAGCAGATGAAGGGCTCACTATCAGGACTGCCTTGGAGGTTTCACGGACAGACATGTAGTACTGTAAGATGCTGCTCTTAGTGAAACTTGCAGCAAGCTGTCCAGTGCAACCTTCAGAAGGGAAAAGTCGCTCTTACGGCCGCCCTCAAACACTGGTAGCAGGGGCTTACGGATACCAAAGTCAGAGGCAATTACCATATCTGTTCCAAGTTGTGGCTGTAGTCAGGATAGAGGGCAGGTGCTGGCTAAGACAGAAGGTGGCTGGCGTTTGCTCCCGCCTGTAATCTGCTGATAATACAGGTTGCCCTTCATTGGCGCCGGTAAGAGATAGATGGACAGGAAGCTGGGTGTAGTAAGTTACCGTTAGCAGCTGCATTGCAGAGTGGGCACTTACATGAGCAGAGACTGTGATGATGGCTGGCTATGGCCTAGTAACTGCGAGGTTCAACTTGGTCACTTGTCTCTCTGTACCTTGTTTTGGGACAATAACACTTGGTGAGTTGTAATGGGCAGTGCATTGGCTGGGGGAACAGCTGTTACAGTATTGTTGATCGATGGTACTGCTGCTGGTTGCTGCTTGTATTAGGTCAGGTTGACGACAGGACATGACATTATCTGGGCATGACACAGACTGAGGTGCTTGCAAGGTGAAGGTCTGTAGTGAAGGCCAGGTGCATTGCTGGGCTAACGTACCTGGTACCATGATGTAAAACCTTTGACAACACTAGTCCATACTGTGTTGATGTTACTTCTATCCGGCTCAAAGGACCAGAATTTATGTTGGAACCTCTACAGTAATTTAAGGGAATTACGCTGGCTGGAGCGGCCATTATAGACCCTTTATTTTGGTCAGAGAATCGGGAGACTGGAGATAGACTTGAGAATGTTTAATGAGGGCTCAAGAGTGGGTGTTTAAGTGTGTGTGGTCTGAAAGAAACAAATACAGAGGAAACAATCAGTAATGGTATATGACGGAAGTACATCATATTCAGATAGTAACCTAAACATATTAGAGACTAAGTTACATCCGTAACCTTGCGGTGCGCTGATACGGCGAGCTGAGCTAACAATAGCGCTAGCATAAATTGCCGTCAGACCGGTACCGGTAATTACCCAATCAAACAGGCAAATCAACAAACTGGCAGTATAACAAAACCAAGAACTACATGACCCACTTGTGGTTTTAGCGACACACATTCAGCAATTACTCACTTTCCCCCTTTATGACCATAAAGTGACCAGTAAATGACCATTATGCAACAACTAACAAGGCGTTGCACGTCTAGAAACACGTAATGAAATATTACAGTAGTTCCCCCTTGTCTTTCTGACAATCATACGTGCTTTCAAGTCTCTGTGCAATGCATGAATGTCTGAACAAGAGATCCAGAGAAGCTAACAACAGTAAACGCATCATGCTTTGACAACACAATGTGTTGCCTCTAATGTAAATAAAATTAAAATGTATTTAATTATTGGGACCAGTGTGTACTTAGTTTATTACCCAGTAAGTACAGCAGGTTATCAGTAACCTGATCATGTACCCAGTAAGTGCCTGGTAATTACCTGCATTGTTAACCTGTAGGTACCCTGTAATTACACAGTAAATACTTAACAATAATAATTACACCTGTTGTTACATAGTACTTACCTGGTATATACCGGGCTTACCAATATTTCATAAAAAGGAACCACACCTTGGGTAGAACCAGAGAAATAAGAGCAGGGCAGGAGAACAGCAGCTTATTATTTAACAACAGCCTGTTCAGATTTGTTAGTTTTCAGATGTACATGAACAGCTTTAGCAGGGCATTAAAAGAAATGCCTAACAAGGTCAGATAAAAGTGCTGTCAGTTTATGACCCCCTCTCTCTGTGCTCTCTCAAGGCAAATGCATACTGCTCTTGTGTTTCATCTTTTCCCCCCTCTCTTTTAATATTGCTGCTATGTCCTTGTTGTTCCCCTCCCTGCCTCTGTTCTCTCCTCTATTTGCTCCAGCCTCAGGGCGGGATATAGTGAGGGATGTTACGGTGTGTGACCCCACTTTTCTACACGGTTACTCATCTACTATCTCCTTTCTCTGCGTTGCCTGTGAGTGACTGTAGTGTGTGATGTGTGTGTCTGTTTGCTCTGGTTATACTGGATGACCTCCTCAATCTGTTTCCATGTAGGTGTTTGGGGACGAGCCCACCCCATCAGAGAATGTGAGTTTCTGGATATCCTGAGTGACCCTATCCCTGAAAAGCACTACAAAGAAGCAGAGGTACAGATTATTCTTACGTCAATATTGTATATTTTTAACAGAGAAATTATGTACAAATTACATGGGATGATGTAACAATAGCTAACTCTATTAAGAAAAACTCTTAACTTCACAAGCTGTGGAGATCTCACCTGGCTTTCACTGCACGCGTTGTTTTTACAGTTCTTGTTGGTTTTTGTTGCTTCGCTAGGCGAGACACAGAAAGAGCTAAAAGATGTTTGCTTAATAATAATAATAAACTTTATTTTATAAAGCGCCTTTAAAGGCAACTTCTCAAAGCGCTGTACAAAAACAAGCAATACAAAGTTCAAACAATAAAAGTAACATCAACTATCAAATGCTAATTTAAAAAAAATAAGTCTTAAGTCTACCTTTAAAAGTATTTAACACTGCCAAACCATATTTTACTATGCACATTTTACTGGGTAACTGAATTGCCTCCTAGCTTTGGAATACAGCATATACAGTATACTAGCCCTTTAATAGTTTATTTTCCTTTAAGATGACTTAAAATTGCTTGGACGTATGCAAAGCAATTATTAAAGAGAAATACAAATGATTGTACTTAATACATTTTAGGACTTAAGAAAATAGGATTTTCGATTTTTTTGATGGTTCTTTATGTTCTGTATAGCTTTATAGGCCAACTGGTCAGATCAGTATTGGTCACTGTTATGCAGTTAGTGTGAGCGTCTTTACCCAGACTGAGCAGTCACACACCCATTTAGTCACCCTAAAGACAGCACGGTACACAGTACCAGTGTTCCTGCAGACTCAGCAGTTAACCCATATGTATGTTGTGTTACTAAATGCAGGACCTGAGCCGCTGGCAGTCAAGTAAAACAGGACGTGGCCCTCTTGTTGAGGGCTGGAGGGACCAGCACAACCCCATCATGTGCTCCTACAAAAGAGTGTATTGTAGCTTTGAGGTGTACGGCGTTCAGACCCGGACTGAGGAATTCATACACAAAGTGAGATTCGACTTTGTTTTCCCAACATGCCTTGTTTATGAGCAACACGTGCTGAATTTGATAAGCTTATGCTGGACCTGGACTAGTAGAAGTTATGTAAACACTAAGAAGAAAAAATCTTGTCTCCAAAAATCAAGTATTTGGTTTTAATTTGTCATTTGTTGTATTTTGACTATACTAAATCAACACTATACTTATACTGAGACATTCATAGGTTTATCTAAATCCATGCCAAGAAGACTGTGTATTACCCTACTGGGTCTGGTAGATTCAGTGCAAAGCTTCACAGCCCAAATCAGTAAAAATGCCTCTATCCTGCTCATCTACAGAGACTCCTCTGTTTCTTACCAGTGGCTTAGAGGTACAAACCAGGCAGGTGTTGCAAAGACCAAATATAATCTAAAAAAGCAAAGAACACAAAGGATGAAAAACCAAAGTGCTGAGAGCAACCCTTTCAATCCACAGACTGAGACTATGTACAATAAATGTGTTTTTTATTAATGTGTGATAACTTCACCACTACTCTCTTCTATGTACATAGCATACAATTGAATTACACAACTGCTTTTATTTTTATAATGGAGATGGAAAAATGGAAACCAGGAAATGCATTTTCATAAATGTGTCATGTTTATCTTATTTCAGAGCATAAGGGACATACTTTTGGTTGGCCACAGACAAGCGGTCGCCTGGATAGACGAGTGGCATGGTGGGTCAGAAGAACAGTCACACTGCACTTTGTACATGTCCCAAGTATAAAAAAACATTTGGAGGACGGTTTATTTAGAGGTTTACCCTTGATGCATTTTGTGTGAAAAATAACATGCATTTTAACTCATTTCCCCACAGGACTAAGTTTGGACCAGGTGAGGGAGTACGAGCTTATCATGCAAGAGAAGACCAACAGCAAAGTCAAATGTGGCCAGAACACAGGTGAGGTTGGAACATTTGACCTCAACGATACAGAAATACTCAGAGGATGGGAGGCGATACGTAGAGGACGAGGGGGGTGGAAGGGGGTAAAAGGGAGAGAATACTGCTAAATGTGAAACACTGAAAGAGAGACGGAAAGATAGATGTGAAACTGTAAATGAGTTTGAAATAGTTTCACACATTTAAAATAATTTACAAAAAGTAAATTAATGAGATCAAAACAAGTCTTACACACAAGAGCCCATTGGTTTATTGTTTTTTTTTTATAATCCATAGACACATTTTGTATTTATTTGCTCTACCACAAGTAGTGCTATTAACAATGGCCAATAGGCATTGACAGAGGCTGCACCACTATTCTCTTAGCTGTGCTTTACAAGTACCCAGATGGCTGGTGTGCATCTACAAGAGAAAACATAGAGAGAAGAGTGGTCAGGAACATCTTACAACACAAGGAGCAGAAAGGAGCAAGAGGCAAACTCTATGCCCTGACAAAGACAGAAAGACAGATGTAGGGGAAAGGAGAGTGTGCACGGGCTCATGAAGTGATAATGCCACTGCATTGCTCTGATAAACAGTGTAACGCAGCCACCTGCTGAACTCGCCCCATCACCAGTCTTTTCAACATAAATAAGCAGGCAATGCAGCACTTAGCTACAAATGTCAGCCCTGGTGGGGGTCTATGGGGCATATGTGTTAGGTGTGTGAGTGAGCGCATACAGCTGTTTGCGTGCATATTTGGGCACCCTGCCCCCTGCTGGTTAGTTTGGTGAACCTCAGCTGGATGTAAGAGATATCAAAAGTACAATTCCCAATTTGGCCAATAGCATTGCGCTGCCTGTGCGCTCCCTCTCCCTCTGTGTGTGATGATGAGAGACATCAAGTTGCAACAAATCTGCAGTCATTGCTCAACCTTCTGCAGCTCACTGCACCTCCATGAGCTCCTGGACAAACACTGGCACTGCATGTGTCCACACTGGCTGTGACAGTTTTTATTTCATTCATCTGTTCTAATAAAAGTAAATGGATGTAATTTACTCTAGAGAGTCCCATAAAAAGCAAGTGTGTGATTTGAATACTAATAAAGGTCTTAACTATTGTGAATGTAAGTGTATGCTACAGTGATCTTAAGTAGACTACCCTTAAATGAATTGAAAAGCCAAACACTGCTTTTCTTCCTAGTGCCACTCTATCTTTTGTTCACCATTTATCTTTGTTCTGGTAGATCTTTTATGTAGGCTGTATCTCATTCCCAACCTCCCTGTCCTTTTGCTTTATTGTTGTGTCATGTAAAAAACATTTGTGAGGTAGCATTGAAAGAATGTAATTTGAGCACAAAAGTACAAGGTAGCCACAAAGTAAATGTCTTTATCTCTAGACCCACGTATCTATTTATCTCTTTCTTCCCCTTTCAGGCCCATTGGCTGCCACCCGTCCTGTGTTCTCACGCTCCATCTCAGTGACAGATGAGCGCTCCCTCAAGAAGATGGGAGTGGCGACCGCAGCCATGCCTGACCCATCTGCTCCCTCGATGTTGCATGGCCCCGGTCGCCAAAACTCTAACCCTGAATGATACTCGCATGGAGATCTACAAATGCGCACTGTACATAAAAACAACACATACTATATACAGCATACTGTATATCCTAACAATGGCATCAATAGCATCACACAATGATGTAACCATGATGCACTGTGCCTAAAAGAATAGAACTTATGTTGTTGCCTTTGAAGAATCAAAGTCCACAATATTCATAGTTTCTTACTCAATCTTGTTTTCAGCTCCAGGGCAACCACCAGCAGGGCTTTGCGATAGTTTCCCTGGCCTCGAGCAGCCGCCTACAGACAGATGCATAAGGAGTTTAATAGAGTAGATCTAATGAGAGAGAGAAGAGGGGGAGGCTGTATATAGATCAGCTCTCCTCTCCACCTTAGCCAATGGGTCAGATCTGCTGTATTGACAAAGGGAACTGAGGCATTGTATTGGCTGCTTGATCGCTTATCTGAGCTGCAAATGGGTCATCATAGGGCTCCCTTTAATTATTATTCAGTGTGATCATTTCTATTGTTGTCAGCCTAATTCTTGATGTAAGTATTGCATAAAATAGCAAAAATATGTACAGTGCAGAAATGATGTGTAAATATGATCAAATAAAATAAAATAGAATCAGGTGGAAGATTAAAAATTATGTACAGCGAGACAATGCATGAATAAATCCAATCTCTGTACAATGAGCTCCACCAGTGTTGTGATATGTGGCCAGATAAGCAAATAAATGGACTCACTGAACACATTATCAGCAATGTTTGATCAGTATTGACCTGCAAAGATTGACCAGCTGCTGGCACGCCGCAGCGCTCACATCTAATCTAGTCACCAATTTCACACTTGTGTTCCATTTGAAGGAGGCTCAGACACTGGTCATAAAAAAGCTGCAGTCAGTCATTCTAACCCAGCTTTGCAGCATGCAGCACTTTTCTCTGCAAAGCAACAGAGTAGAATAATGAATGTTGAACAGACGCAGACTTTTGAGTTGGCTGTGTGCATATGTCTGTCATCACTGCAATGTTATTCTTTCTAACTTCAGGACAAAACCTCAAGCTTGTCACTTCCCGACAAGGAAACTTATGTGATTGACAGACGTAAATGCTTTGCTTGAATAATGCACTAAATAGCACACATTAAAGGGCTCATTATGGCTTCTTTTATCCAAACAAATCAAAAGGCAGCGTGACAATTTATTAGTTTTCTGACAAAAGGTTGCAGACGTGCAAACACATAAATATGTCCACATTTCCTTTTACAGTAGCAGCAGGAGGCTGATATAAAAGACCATGTGCTCAGCGCAGCCAAGAGTGTTCACAAATGGTGCAGAGGAAGCACAAACTGCCTGCTACAGTGCACTAACATTACCTCAAACACTTCTACTCCTTTGTCTTTCCCATTAAATTTTCTCCCTCATTACAGCAGGCTCCACTGTTCTCCTGTGTTCCTGCTCCTTACACTCCTCCCTCATTCTTGAAATCTCACTTGATCTCCTTTTCTTTCCCTTCGCTTTATCCGTGTGTCCTTATCTTTGGTCCTCAAGAGGGCCTCTAAAGAAGATGTACTCCGTTCATTATATGGAAATGTTCCCGCTGGTACATTATCATAGATCCTGACCCTGTAGCGCTGAATCATGCTTCTATTCCCGGTTTACCCATCACATGCAGCAAATAGCTATGTCAGAGGAAAGACAGGACACTGAAGAGTTGCCTGCTGTGCTGTCACTTGTACAGTACTCCACTGCACTGTACTGTACTCTTATGATGGACACCCAGGAGGCAAAACCATGCAACGACAAAACCAAAGGTGGGGGGGAACGAGCAAATAGAGAAGTGGTAATAAAAGGAGCACTCAGATTTTAATTGCTTGACAGCTTTAACACACAGGAAGTGTGGTTGTGATTATCCTGGCAAAAGAAAAAAAAAACACTGGTGTATGTCTGGAGGATTTCTCCTACACCTTAATGGCATTTTGCCTAACCACACTGATGTACGAGCTTCTGCTCAGATCAATACATGCTCTCCATTCACGAGACGGACTGTAATGCAACTGCCTCATTTGTCTGATGAGATGTGCATGAGTGTATGTGCATGTGCATGTCTTTGGTACCCATTTACTGGCTGAGCAGTGTCTTTAATTCTGCTTTTGAAGGAGAGTGACCATTAAGCAACATAATTTAGCATGTCACTGACCTAATCACTTAGTCCACATGCCAGCATTGATTTAATAAGTCTTTAATGTAATGTGTGTGCGTGTTTGTGTATGCGTGTGTGTGTGTATGCGTGTGTTCGTGTGTGTGTGTGTGTGTGTGTGTGTATGTGTGTATTCATGAGTGTGTGTGTGTATGCGTGTGTTCGTGTGTGTGTGTGTGTGAGTGTGTGTGTGTGTATTCATGAGTGTGTGTGTGTGTGTGTGTGTGTGTGTGTGTGTGTGTGTGTGTGTGTGTGGGTGTGTGTGTGTGTGTGTGTGTGTGTATGTGTGTTCGTGTGTGTGTGTGTGTGTGTGTGTGTGTGTGTATGCGTGTGTTTGTGTGTGTGTGTATGTGTGTGTGTGTGTGTGTGTATGCATGTGTGTATGTGTGTGTGGGTGGTTGTGTGCGTGTGTGTGTGTGCGTGTGTGTGTGTGTCAGAGCATTTATGAATGAATTTCCAGAAGTGTCAGTCTTATATTAGACCATAGTTTATAAATAAACATGGATGTGTTCCGCCCATTGGTCCCATATTCACCAATATTGTCGTTACAACAGGGAAATAAAATGGCGGTTACATCCGGGCTTTTACTGCATAGTAAAACAATAGTCTTCAGATAGCATAAACATACATATTAATCAAAAATTCACCCCCATATATATTGCTGTATATTGCTGTATGGCAGCGCCCTTACTCGAGGACCATTTAAGAGGTTCAATGAGAGAGGTTGGTATTAGACTAAACGGTGAAGTTTGTGAAGCTTGCGCTTCCTCATTGTCATGTAAGCAATACCATTTTTAGCCCACTCAGCCACATAAATGACTTAAAATCCTCTGTGTATTAAGCCTCACCATTGGGAACCCAATTTGTAACCTCTGCTCAGTAATATGTTAACTGGACTTTATCTGGGGACAGGCAGAGTGTTAAATTCATACAGTATCTGAGAGAACTAATTGAACCAATTAAGAAGGTGAATGTGGATTACCGGTCGACTGTGAACACACACATCCCCGCTGGAATATAGTTGGAGACCACTGCTTTCACGCGATAATGATTGTTATTGCAAATGGATGGCAGTGGGTCTTCAAGTGATGTGCAACTACACTCCCCCAAGTCTGCTCCCCCCAAGTTTGCATTTATACTGATGTGTTTTTATTGCCTTAGCAGCTGATCCCAGAGCTGTTATTCTGGGCGGTAATTAATTGCATACGGGTAAAAGAAAAGTCAAGGATAAGTGTTAAACTGCTGCTCCCGCTGCACTCTCACTTCACAGACAAACACATTAAAAAAAGAGGAAACGTAAAGAAAAGAAGTACAAATAAAAAGGTATGCTGACTTACAAAGCAACAAGAGCCCTGGCTGCTTCATGCATTAAATATCTTAATCTGCAACCCCATAAAGCCTTCTGATTTTAATTGCCTCACTATGACTATTAATTACATAACAGCCATTGCAGGCAAGCTTGCCCATATGTTTGCTAATAGGATAGGATAGATTAGAACAGTGAGTGGAATACATAAAGAGATTTTTTTTTTGTTTGTTTTTTTTATTGCTCTACAAAGGTAGAATTACATTTCACCCAGAGGATAAACATACAAACAAAAGAATGGGTGATGCACAATGCAGAACAGGAGGCAAGTCTAAGAACAATGTGTATTACGTTAAAGAGGCTTCACAAAACACAGCAGATTACAAAAGATGCTTGGCAGGCTGTGGGAACAATACACTTTATTGATTAAAACTGTAGCAGCACGTTTAGCAGCAGCCAGTTTGAACTCACTCAGGGGAACTTTGTTTATGGTCAAACGGACAGAGAAGTAAAATTCTGAAATGTAGTCAAACAGAAGAATGCTGTGAGTTATTGTGGCCCTTTTGCTGTGTTTAATGTATGAAATATACACTGATTTAACACTCAAATACAAAACATTGCAGTCTGTCTGTACAACAAAAAGCTATATGGATTGACATTGATGGATTTTTAATTGTCTCCCAGTATCTAAGAATTAGGTGCAGTGGTCATAAAAGCCTGGTCTTTTGTCTTAGTTTATTGTGGTCTCTGGAAATTGTGACTTAAACATTACTTTGCACATTTTTTTCTCAGACATATATAGGCTACCTTAAAGAGACAGGAAAAGGTTGTGTGTTTGTACACACCTCCATGGAGACATGTTGACAGCTGACTGTCCCCTACAGTGGGACATGGGCACACTCATCTCGGCAGGTGATTGGCTCCTCGGTGACAGTTCAAGATGACAGTGAGTCAATGTGATGTTGGATCATGAGTCTTCTTTCATTTCTCCCGGCTCACTTGTCAGTTTTGTCACGGCTGGAGTTAAGAAACAGGGAAGACAACCCAAATGCAGGACGCACACAGTCAGGACCACTTCATGGGTTTCATTAATGCAAATGAGGGCACCAGTGGCTTACAAACTCACACAGGTACAGGTGAGAGCAGAAGTACATACCGCTAAGCTTTGGCAAAATTAGTTCTAAAATTGGTCAAGCTTTTGAAAGAGGACAAGCAGCAGGCAAATGGTAAACAAGGGAATGAATACTTTACTGGGAGCAGTTCAAGATGGATTTTTGTGAGTTTATATACTCACAAATCACATGAGAGTCCAGCTGCAGCACAAAGTAATACTGACACTGTTTAGTTACGGTTTATCGGCAGAAGAACTGAACGTCTTTACAAAATAAAAGCTTGTTAATACACAGGGAGTAAGCGCGCTATAGTATTTGCTATATACTAATACTTAACACCCCTGCTGTTAGCTCACTGGGTAATTAAATCTTCACTCATTATCCTCTGTAAACAAACTTTACATTACACAACACAACACTTGTTTATCTCATAAACATTTTCTGTGCAAAACCTAAACTTAAGCTTAGTGGCTGGTTTTGTCAAAACATCCGCAATCATCTGATCAGTAGGACAATATTCTAATATTACCCCTTCTGTCGTCACAATGTCTCTTATAAAATGGTATTTCACATCAATGTGTTTGCATCTCTGTCTGTTTACAGGATTTCTGATAAGTGCAATTGTACCATGATTGTCTTTGTACACCTTAGTTTTTGCAGATTGGTAGTTGTCTAAACCTCTTAGTAGCTGTTCTATGTAAATCAGAGGAGTAAAGAGTACCTGAAAGCCATACTTGAGTAAAAGTAAAAATTACTCCACTACAAGTTACAAGTCACCAATTTAAATACGACTTGAGTAAAAGTCTTAAAGTATCCCATTTAAAAAGTACTTAAGTATTTTACTCGAACTGAATGTTGGCTCAAAGATGCACTAGACCTCAACACAAAAAGATATTGTAGGTCAGTGAAAAAGTAGAACGTTTATTTATGAGGTTTTACTTCCTAATATAGAAAATAAATTGAATACCTTAATATTTTGACACGGCAGAACAAAAACACAGATTAAAAAAGTCTGTCCAAGTCAAACTCAAGTGCTCAAAAAAGGCATAAGTAAAACATTTTTTAAAAAAAAGGTATTTTCAGGAAAATGGACAAACAAAAAAAAAATAAAAAAAGTCAAATCAGGGCTGGCACTCAGGGGCGCAACTACCCAGTGCTACAGGGCTATGCAGCAACAATTTTGGCCAGTTCTCAGCCCAGTACTAGTAACATTGTTGCAACCAAACATTCTAGAGCACTCTCTAGTTCGTAATAAATTGTAAAATGTGAATATATTATATACATATATAATTATAATAATATATATATATATATATATATATATATATATATATATATATATATATATATATATATATATATATATATATATAAATTATATAGCACAGACCTTTATAGAGAGAGAAAGAGATGTGAGCCTGTAATTAGACCCAACAGATGTAACTATAGCCTGTATGTCTGACAGCACAGCTAACATCAACAGCTAATGCTTAAACAAAATCTATTAATGATTCCAAAGTAAACCAGACTTATTGCATAAGTTATGTTTTTCAGCTTCTAGTCATTTATTGTGCATGCTACCTTATATTTACCAGTATTTTACCTTAATAAAATTGAGATATGTCATGCATAGGATTGGTACGGAAGCGTAGTACTGTCACTGTTGTTTTTCTGACTTTTTTTTTTTGATAGTTTTTCTGACTTTTTTTTTTTTTTTGATAGTTTTTCTGACTTTTTTGGGGGGGGAATTGTTTTCTTTTTTTTTGGGAATTGTTTTTCTAACTTAATTATCACGTTAGTTCGTGATACTATCACGTTATTTCGTGATAACTTTTCTTTTTTCAATGCTTTATCGGAAGCAACGTACTACGTAGCCTACTACGCTTCCGTAGCAACGCGAGGAAGCAAAGAGGAAGCGTGACAAAGCCAGCCTGGATACAGTTGAGATGATGTAATTTATATCCGTACGTTTTTTTGTGTCCATCCAGTTGATCAATAAGAAATACTGTTACATCCAACGGATCTGACTGATTCTTCCGCCTATACAATCTCATTCATTTTCAAAAAACGTCTCAAGGTGCTCACACTCATCACAATATTGTCTACAGTGTTCAGTAACATTAATATCTCGCCATGTTTTAGACCAAGGCTGAAGTAAAACTTAATCAGACGCGACGCCATGCTTTCTCTTTGCTTCCTCGCGTACTTGCTTCCGATAAAGCATTGGAAAAAAAAAATTATCACGAAATAACGTGATAGTATCACGAAATAACGTGATAATTATTACGAAATATCGTGATACTGGCAAAAAAAAAAAAGTCAGAAAAACAATCCCCCACAAAAAAAAGTCTGAAAAACTATCAAAAAAAAAAAGTCAGAAAAACTATCAAAAAAATAAAAAGTCAGAAAAACAACATTGACAGTACTACGCTTCCGTAGATTGGTACCATAAAGTTTAACCAAAATCTAAATGTAGCTTGTAGCAACATTAACTTAATTAATAAAGTTAGCAAACACTAACCAGTCTGTTAACATTAAGCCTCCAAGTTTGGAGCAAATCTTTGCATGATATCTTGGTAAACCAGAGATATTGCATTAGTTGTTTTCCAAATGATTGTAATTTATTGTACATTACATGCTGCCTTATATTTTCCAGTTTTTAGCTCAGTCACTTCGGTTTTGCACATTAAGCTAGCATTAATTTAAACCCCATTTGGCTGCTATATTTCCAGTGTTAGCAAACACTAGCTAGTCTGTTAACATGAATATTACAAGCCTCCAAGCACAAACGTCACACTTTAAATCCTAAACATCTCCTTTTCTTCCATTCTTTTTCTGTCTGTTGCCCCTGACAGCTTTTTTTGCTTTATCCATCGTTTTCTGACAGCTTTTTTTGCTTTATCCATCATTTTCTGGACTCAGTACAAGTACAAAGTAGCCAAAAAAAACTTAAGTACAGTAACAAAGTACATTTACTTAAGTACTTTACACCTCTGATGTAAATACACTCTTGTATAGCTGAAGCTAGGGATATGTTTTCTGCTTGGCAGGTAGAAAGTGCTACTGTCTGTTGTTTTCTTGTTTTCCATGAGATCTGTGAACTTCCTTCACAAAGAGTAGCACAATAGCCTGATGTGCTTTGCCTGTTTACTTGGATGCCCAACTAGCATCACAATAAATTCTCAGACCTAGTTTTCTGTGTCATTTTTTAAAAATGTAGTCTATGTAGTTTTTGAGATTCCTGAATACTTGCTTTACTGTATTCCAATGCTCTACTGTTGGTTCACTAAAATGCTTATTGACAACAAAACTGATATCAGGTCTGGTACAAGTGTCTAAGTATGTCAGACTTCCACTGCCTCTCTGTACTTTCTTGGCTGTTTTAAATTTTCTGCATTTTCTGGATAGTCAGGTTTGGGTGTATCTCTAGGTTTGCAATTTTGCATCTCGAACCTTTGTAATATCTTGTTCACATATCTTTCCTGTAACATTTTGACATGTCCTTTTGTTTGTTCAGAGTTGTTCTGATCTTTCATTTTGAATCTTTTAGTTAGCATGCTTTTTACATCAGTCATCACGTGTTCGATGCTTGCAGCTAAAATAAGATTATCTACCCATATTATGAGGATTAGTTTTTCACCACGTTTTTCCCTTGTGTACACACAATGACCTGCAGCATTCTGTACAAAGTCATTTTCACTTAGATACATGTGTAACACAGTATTCCAGTTTCTGCTTGAGACAAAGATTTGTTTAGTATACTTACAAGTTTGTCAAGTCACTTGTGAGTGAGAATTTCACTTCAGAGTCAGTTCATGCTTTCTTATTGGATCCTTTGGCAACAAACCGTGCCTTGTATTTGTTTTGACTTCATTTTGAGAAATAAGTACTGTTAAAGGCTTATAAGTCCTTTAACAGTACTTATAAGTCCGACATCTCGTAGTGCTGTTATGAGGTTCTCTGCTCTGATGATATAGTCTGTAGTTGAGTCGTTCGCTGCCTGAAGCACTTAAAATTGCCAAACAAAGCCTTGGCCAGCCACCTAAAGAGGTACACAAGAGAGAATAAAGCCAGAAGAATAAACCGGCTGTTCGCAGCTCAACCTGCAAAAGTGTACGCTCAATGGCAGGGTAATAACAGCAGAGCAGACCCTCCAAGGCTGGAAACTGAACAATACTGGAAAAGTATATGGGAGAGTGAGGCATCACACAACAGCGATGCACAGTGGCTGGTGGCTCTAAGAGAGGACCACAGCAATCCCTGAACAGAATCCAGTTACCATCACAGCGGCAGACATCCAAGAAAGAGTCTCAGGTATGAAAGACTGGACAGCACCGGGCCCTGACAAGATCCACACCTACTGGCTAAAGAAGCTCACTGCACTCCACGAACGCCTTGCAGCACAAATGAACCAGCTTTTAAGGGATGGGACGCACCCTAAATGGCTCACCGAAGGGTGTACAATCCTAATTCTGAAGGACCCTGCAAAAGGTACAGTCCCATCCAACTATCGGCCAATAACCTGATACCGACTCAGGAATGTGCAAACCATCAGTCACCTCCTCTTCATGGATGACATCAAGCTATACGCTAAGAGCGAGCGGGACATTGACTCACTGATCCACACCACCAGGATCTACAGCTCTGACATTGGGATGTCATTCGGGCTTGAGAAGTGTAGTCGAATGGTGAAAAAGAGAGGGAAGGTAGTCATCACAGAAGGGATCTCAGTCCCAGAAGAAACAATAGCAGACATTGAGGATGGTTACAAGTACCTTGGAATATCACAGGCAAATGGCAACCTCGAAGAGGTAACAAGGAAAACAGCAACTGCCAAATACCTCTAAGGCCTAGTCCACACGGACACGGGTATTTTTATAACCGGGACTTTTTTTACACGGTTCGGCCGTTCGTCCACACGGAAACGCAGTATCGGGTCACTGAAACCGAACATTTTTGAAAACCCCTGCCAGGGTGAGGATTTTCAGAAACGCCGGTTGCAGCGTTGTCGTGTGGACAGTAAAACCGGAGTTTTTGTCTTGCGACGTCAGAGTGTGCGCCGCTATCCGCTGGTCTGATTGGCCAACATGCACAGGAGCAGGAACAGGACTGACGGCAGGACTGGAAGGAGACGAACAAAGGAACAGGTAAGTAATTCTAAATACAATTGATCATTAGAAAGCTAGACGTATGACTGACTGTAGTAAGTGTTACGAGCTGGCATCGAGGAGCAGGCTGCGGTGCTTCTTCACCCCTGTTGATTTCACCCCTCGCTCTGCCTGCGCTCCCGCACACCTGTTTCCCATCTGCAAATCTGTAGGGGCGGGGGAGCCGGGGGCGGAGGCCGCGGCCAACTGTGCAGAGTCCTGAGCCACCGTGACAGCCTGCTGGTGTGGCATGCTCTTGACAGCGCTTGATAGCGGGTTTTTGCGTTTTTATGCGAGCGTTTGTGGACGGGATTTTTTTTAAAAACGCAGGAGGAAAAACTCCGGTTATAAAAATACCCGTGTCCGTGTGGACTAGGCCTAACACAAGGCAAGTCCTAAGAAGTCAGCTCAATGGCAAGAACAAGGCACGGGCAATAAACAGCTACGCCCTGCCAGTGATCAGATACCCTGCGGGAATAATTAGGTGGCCAAAGGAAGAGATACAGACCACAGATGTTAAGACACGAAAGCTCCTCACCATGCATGGAGGGTTCCATCCCAAATCCAGCACCCTGAGACTGTACGCTAGCCATAAGGAAGGCGGCTGTGGACTAGTGAGTGTGAGAGCCACTATCCAGGATGAAACATCCAAGATCCACAAGTGCATCAAAGATAAGACCCCAAAGAGGGACCATCATGGAAGGACAAACCCCTACATGGGATGTACCACCGGAACATAACTGAAGTGGCTGATATCATGTAATCCTACCAATGGCTAGAACGAGCCGGACTGAAGGACAGCACAGAGGCACTCATCATGGCTGCACAGGAGCAGGCCCTGAGCACCAGAGCAATAGAGACCCAGATCTACCACACCAGACAAGACCCAAGGTGTAGGCTGTGCAAACAGGCCCCTGAAACAATTCAGCACTTAGCTGCAGGGTGTAAGATGCTGGCAGGGAAAGCATACATGGAGTGCCATAACCAAGTGGCTGGCATAGTGTACAGGAACATCTGCACGATGTATGGACGGGAAGCTCTGAGGTCAAAGTGGGAAACACCTTCAAAGGTGGTAGAGAATGACGAGCCAAGATCCTGTGGGACTTCCAGATTCAGAGCTGGAAAAGGCTTCGAAGGTGAAGGCAACAGTGGTCCCCGTGATCATCGGAGCACTTGGGGTAGTGATAGGGCTGGGTATTGTTCAAAATCTTTCGATCCGGTGCCAATTTCAATACCTCAGTTTCGATACCGGTTCCTAACGATACTTTTTCCGATACCATGTGTTTTAAAATCCATTTCAAAATCAACACAAATACATTTAACACAAAACTTTTATTTTTCATCTTAATTAAAACAAATTCTGGTAACACTTCAATCAATCCTAACTTGGCTAAAATTTACAAAAAAAGAGAAACCTTTTTGCCACAACATGAACATATTATAAATAAATAAATAAATTATATTGTGTACATCCTAATATTGAACCAACTAAAATTCATAGGAATGTAA
The DNA here is from genome assembly GCA_024416835.2 of Perccottus glenii. Taxonomy (NCBI): domain Eukaryota; kingdom Metazoa; phylum Chordata; class Actinopteri; order Gobiiformes; family Odontobutidae; genus Perccottus; species Perccottus glenii. Next base: position 17,302,919 of record CM044551.2, read on the forward strand.
AAAAAAACAAAAAACTTTTTAGTGCAAAATCAAACTGTATTTGTGGGTAACCGGTCAGCAGTTTTTCTTCAGAAAGATCAACATGTCGGCTTTTTCTGGCAACAGACAGGCCAGCTCCTGGCTAATGGTGTCCCCAGCCGTAGAAAATGTACGGTCTGAGGGCGTACATTTGTACACAGAGAAACCTGGCTGCCAAGCTGGATAGCATTAGCAGTGTGTCCTTCTTACTCCACCACCAAGTTGCTGGATTCACTGTAGAGAGTGTACACGGCAAACCTCTGTAGAGCTGTATCTCCTCCTGAATCTGGAGGTGCTGGTCATGCTGTTGGTTGTTACTTCTATCGCCATGCCTTCCTGCAAAAGGAGGCAGAGGCTAATGTGAAGGAGGAAATAACAGCGCTAACGCTACAGCAACCGACTAGCAGCACAAGCTAACATACATAAAGTGGTAGTCAACGTCATGGGGATGCATTTGGTTTAAGTAGGGAAATTACACTTATCTGTCAAGTATTTCTAAAATGTGAAACCTTAACGTTACGTTGGAAAAACAAAGATGTTGCCTGGTCAAAGAATAAGGTTAAAGCTAGCGCCTGGGTAACGTTACATCGCAACGCAGAGTTGCATCCACACACTCAAACCACTCGCGTTAGCGTAAACAATTACTTTAACTTCTGTTCGCTAAAAGGTAATATCTTCCTTTCTTACCTGCTACAATGTCAGAAATGCCAGATGATGTTGAAGGGGGCAGGTTTGACTCCGATGAGCTGCAAGGCTCCTCTATTTCCTTCTTTTTACAGTCGAATACACTTGTCGCATATGTTGCACTTTGCTGACTCGGCATCCACTTTTATAAAGTGTAGCCACACTTTAGATCTCTTTGGCATTATAAAACTGGAACGTTTGGAGAAAAAACAACTAACGTTACACTTGTGTTGTGTGACTGCGAGTATCTTCAGATATCCCACCGTCACGTCACGTGGTGGTGAACAGCCAATCACGGCGAATGTAGTTCCTTACATGCACGTATGCTACAAGCTCACACAGACACAGCCGCTTGGCAAAAAAAAAAAACCCCGGCCGCTTGGCTTTTGGAACCGAAATTTGGCACCGAAAGATAAATAATTTTTCGATTACCCATAGAATCGAAGTTTTTCGTTCGATACCATAAAGGTATCGAAGTTCGGTACCCAGCCCTAGGTAGTGACCCCCAAACTGAAGGAGTAGCTACAGCAGATCCCTGGAAGAACACCAGACATCTCGGTCCAGAAAAGTGCAGTACTAGGAACAGCAATGATACTGCGCAGAACCCTCAAGCTCCCAGGACTCTGGTAGAGGACCCAAACTTGAGGGATGATACCACCCGCGAAGGGTGAAGGACAAAGTTTATATATATATATATATATATAAACTATATATATAAAATGGCTGCCACGTCTCTGTCAGTCTGCCACAGGGCATCTGTGGCTACAGTTGTAGCTTACCATCACCAGTATGACTGTGTATGACTGAATAATGGACGGCCTGTAAGCGCTTTGAGTCCCTTGGTCCCTCGGGAGAAAAGCGCAATATAAATCCAATCCATTATTATTATTATTATATCTTTAAGAAATGGCTTTCTTCTTGCCACTCTTCCATAAAGGCCAGATTTGTGCAGTATACAACTGATTATTGTCCTATGGACAGAGGCTCCCATCTCAGCTGTAGATCTCTGCAGTTCATCCAGAGTGATCATGGGCCTCTTGGCTGCATCTCTGATCAGGAGACGGCCAGGTCTTGGTAGATTTGCAGTGGTCTGATACTCCTTCCATTTCAATATTATCGCTTGCAGTGCTCCTTGGGATGTTTAAAGCTTGGGAAATTTTTTTGTATCCAAATCCGGCTTTAAACTTCTCCACAACAGTATCTCGGACCTGCCTGGTGTGTTCTTCTTGTTCTTCACGATGCTCTCTGCGCTTTAAACGGACCTCTGAGACTATCACAGTGCAGGTGCATTTATACGGAGACTTGATCACACACAGGTGGATTCCATTTATCATCATTAGTCATTTAGGTCAACATTGAATCATTCAGAGATCCTCACTGAACTTCTGGAGAGAGTTTGCTGCACTGAAAGTAAAGGGGCTGAATAATTTTGCACGCCCAATTTTTCAGTTTTTTATTTGTTAAAAAGGTTTGAAATATCCAATAAATTTCGTTCCACTTCATGATTGTGTCTCACTTGTTGTTGATTCTTCACAAAAAATTATAGTTTCATATCTTTATGTTTGAAGCCTGAAATGTGGCAAAAGGTCGCAAAGTTCAAGGGGGCCGAATACTTTCGCAAGGCACTGTATATATAAACTTTGTTCTATAACGTAATTTAGAGCATTTATTTGCAAGAGGATAGTGATGACCACAGAAGTGTTTTTTTTATACTTTTCCTTATTAAATAAGATTTGGTTCAGGTGATCACCTAATCGGTGCACCTCATTCTACTGAATGAGGTGCACCGATGTACCTGTGTTTGGATTCAACAGACATTGGAATGGAATGGTTTCATCACTATCCTCTTGCAAATAAATGCTCTAAATTTCAATATTTTTATTTGGAATTTGGGAAAAATTTTGTCAGTAGTTTATGGAATAAAACAAAAATGTTAATTTTACCCAAACACATACCTAGAAATAGTAAAACCAGAGAAACTGATATTTTTGCAGTGGTCTCTTAATTTTTTCCAGAGCTGTATATATATTTATGTAAGGATTTATGTATATATTTATGATATTTATGCCTTGAGTAAGGGCGCCGCCATACTGCAAAATACGGTGAAATACAGCTAAATACAGCAAAATACAGCGATATACCGCCGTCCACCAGAGGGCAGGCTCCATAAGCGAAAATATAAGGAGAAACCGAATGGCAACTTTACAAGTGTAAAAATATATATATATATATATATATATGTGTGTGTACATAACAGACACAAATGTTGAATTTAGTCACACTCCCTCTAGGAACCAACTGGATGTGACACAACTAGGGATGTTTATTTGAGAAAAAAGTACTGGAGCTGGGCAATGACAGAGGTAATAGTTCAAGAGGTCAGTCTGTGTTTAAACAGGTTAATTATATCTGTTGCTTACATTTCAGATTTGTAATTGTGTATTTCTGTCACGTGTTCAGTGAGCTGTTCAGAGAGCTTTGTGAGGCTAACCATACTTTTATACTGTAATAGATGTATTCCATTATTTTATTTTATTAAGACAAAAAAGGTCCTAGTTTTATAATGAAATTGAAAGTTAAGTTGAACTTTTTCTTATAAAAAGCTTATTTTGGTGCCATCTGAATTTGATATTAAATTAACTTTCTGAAGCTTTTTACTCTAACATCATAGATATGGGCCTCATAACAGTTCAGTTTATGGGTGTGCTTTTTTTGTAAATGCAATTTAAAAATCACTGTGTTTGTGGAAAGTCCTAGATAGTATGGTAATGACTTACAGAGTCTTAATTCCATATAAACGCCCACATGCTTTTTATTCTCCTGCTGCTCACATAACATCTATTACAACTTTCTATAGCTCTAGGCAAGCTTTTCTTTGCTTTCTCTTTTCTCACCCTCCACCGTTCTCTCCTTCTCATCTGTGTTCATCTCAATTTTGCAACCACACTGGGTTTTATTTCGAAATCAGTAATGAAATGGATCATCTCCGAGATGATTTTGTGATAATAGTAAAGAAGTTGTCGTTGGGTCATCACAGGGAGGTACAATGAGTAAAATAATGCACGTTAGAAGGAAGTGAAAACAGATGAAAATCAAGAAAAGCCAGGAACTACTTATACACCACACTTGAGACTTAAAAAAAATAAATATTTACAATAAACTTTGGGGTGCACGGTGGCAGAGTAGTTAACACACCTGCCTTAGCTTTATCAAAACAATAAATATTCTAAGGGCTGGCCAGCCTTGGGTGGTAGACGTGGTGAGAGGCCACAATAGTCTGTGGAGACAGAGTACTGACTACGCCACATGCACACAAACGATAAGGATAAACTAAAACATGAAAAACAGCATGTGCAATTCTTATAGCACTTGAGAAGTGAAGGGACAGAAGTGAAAAACAACCCTTCACCATCACTGATGACCACACTCAGCTCAGGCCTGTAGCAAAGGAGCACGTTATAAACAATAACTAACCAAAAACAAAAGAAAAGTTATTGCAGCGGTTGCATTGTACTGTCGTGTCTCCTCGCTTTACAAGCCTATTATAGAGATGTCATGGGAGGAACAGAGGCCGACAGAGACAAACAGGTCACCCTCACCTGGAGAAACGATTTCCCCACCGCTGTTCAGCCTCCCTCATTCTACCTTTGTCCTCTGCTACCTGCCTCCAACTGCTTCTACACCTTCTGTCCCTCAGCATTCTCGTCTCAGGCCCATCTTCAGCACAATTAATATTAAAAAGACAACTGTGTAGATGTAGTGGGAGGGGTGGAGGACAATGTGTACAATGACCTTGCTCGCCAATTGTGGCAAACATGTCCTTGTTGCAACGCCACAACAGATCCAAGCTTAGACAGCAAGTAAATAAGCACAAGCTCTGTCCTACACACTCCAGTGCTTGTTAAACCCTCAAATATGCACCTATTCTCAAAAAGGACAAGTGCTACTTCATTGTACGGCTGCTGAGTAGGACATTGCTTTTTTAGACGTGACACCTCGGTCAGGTGGAATAAGGAGGTGGAATGTGCCCGCAGCCTGTTCCTCTTTGACTGTCATAGAAGGGGACAAATGATGTCAGACTCCGGGGCCACTGATTCAAAGATGCACATGTCCTTTTAAAAAGCCCTCGAGCTGTGGCATTTAACATTAACACAAGACTGCTGTTGTGCATTTAGCTCTGTGTGAGCAGTGAGTCCTTGCGATTTTATGCATGCAATCTCATCCGCTGATGTACGATCACATGCATACTGTATGTGTGTGTGTGTGTGTGTGTGTGTGTGTGTGTGTGTGTGTGTGTGTGTGTGTGTGTGTGTGTGTGTGTGTGTATGCAAAGGCCTATGTGTGTGTGGGTCGTTGGTACTGTGGCATAAATCACTGGAGCTGAGCAGGAGCTGGTGCTGCTCTCTCCATCTGTCTCTGTCTGCAAGGGTGAGGTATTTTACAATGATGATAGGGTGAACGAAGGGAGGCGAGAAAAAGTGAGCCAGGCATGAGTTGTGTGGGATGGATAGAAAAATAAATGCAGCAGGGACCATGTAAGCATGTGGAGGGACTTGGGGAAGGGATGCGTTGGAGTCCATATAGGTCACATAATCCACATTTCTGCTGGGCCTCTTACTCACTGCAAGAATGTACTTGTGTGAAATGTTCTTCCAGACTGAGAAATAAAGCAGGCCACATCCCAACATCCCTTTTCTGGAGATACAGAGTTTTTTTATGTTCTTTGATCCATCAAACATTTTTTGGTAATTCAGAGGAAGTAAAAAACAAAACAATGTCCACAGAGATTGTTCTAGTCCCTAACATATTTAACAAACATATGATGAATTTAAGCATGCCTGAATAAATGAAATACAATAGGTTTTCTTTTGTGTGTGCTTGTGTGTCACAGCAAGTAGTCAGTATTGAGTCCATCTAAATAGGTCTGTGTTTAGCGTTAGGATTCTTAAGCCCATCTATGAGAGTCCACTGGTGCCATTAAATCCAGTTGTTTACTTTTAACAGGATCTACAGAGGCAGAAAATCTCCTGAACAAATGTGTCAGGTACTTTCTAATCGGGCTGTCACAGCAACAGTGGAAACGCCCTTCAACCATTTAGTACAGGAATTCCACACTCCACATCGTGTCCTTGAGCACGCAATGTAGTGAACTCCTAACACATCATGAGGAGGTTCTTACCCACCCTTGCCAAAGAAGAGAATTTGTATTGTAAGCTTAGACACGTTATCAAGTGCCTTTGACAGCGTTAATCAACTCTTGATGAGCTGGAATAGGTTCTAAACCCCATATTTATGTCTCAAGTAGCATACCTCGTCTCTAATATTACTCTGAATAAGGGAGTTTCAAAGAGAATGGGGAAAAAACTGTTTGCTCACATTGGCCTGGCACAGAAGCAGCACAGGTCATGCTTGGTTGGCTCGATTGTTAAGGTAGAGGGAGCAGTGTCTCTCCTGACAGACAACCAGTAGCTCCCCACACTAAGATTTGGTTCTGGGTCCTGAGATTAGCTCAAGCATGGCAATCTCTCCATGGAAGCGTTGTGAAGGGCTTAGAGTGGCAGTCACAGAGCGGAGGGTCAGAGCAATGCCAAGATTATGTTTCCCCACAATAAACATGTGGATACTGTACCTTTAACCAGATGGATAGAAATGCAGAAAAATCTTTTGAAAGAGTATTTATAAAAATTGTAAATTAAACTATGAAAAATTCTTACACCTGATGCTCTATGTAGTAATGTATCTTACTTATTGTACGCAATACTGAACAATCTGGAAGCCATCTGTAATAAACACACCTATTTTAAATACAAGATCTTCATATAATACATCAAATGATTTTGTGTTTGTGATGTGATCACAGAAGGCCGGCTAATAATTCACACAATGGGACTCATTAACATGTGTTCTACTGTGGTCGCACAAGATCTGACCTCAGTTCTCTGCTCTGTATGCTAAAGGTAACACACAAGAATAGCTCCAGTAATCATCTTTATGATGTATAGAGAGTCCATTCACAATGGCCACTTGCCTACCTCCTCAGTCTGGATACATCTTAATTCCAGGCTGAACCAGGTCTTTGAGGCACACCAGAGTAAACATCATTTGTTTGGATTTTAGCAAACGAGAGACCATGAAAAAGGCTTTACCAGATGTCTGAAAAAGTTGTGGAAAATATTTTCAGCCTCCATTCAAAGTGTTCACAGGTGATGAAAAAGCTTTTAGCACATGATGAAAATGCTCCGCAGAGGACAGCAGGCTCAGGGCTAGAAGGTAGACAGGTCGTCCACTAAATGCAAGGTCAGTACTATGACTATCCAGTCATAGTACAGTGAACGGAATAAATGTAGTTAAAATGTAAAACAGAAACCCTGATCATTTGAGTAAATGAGCAGAACACACAAAAAAGACATCCATGTTTACAGACAGCCAGCTTTGACAAGGTCAGTGCAATCTGCAGGTGGAATGAGGATGCAGAGGGTAGTTAATCTCTACAGTAGTGTGGGTGACCTTGGTGCAATGGGAGCCCCTATGTTCTCATTAACATGGATGAAGCATGGCCACAGGGTGAATTCACCTCCAGCAACCAACCAGTAAAAATCAAGAAGTAACATTTAGATGCACACACTGCAAAGGCCAACTGTGCACAAAAACAGCATCTATTTTTCATTATTATAACAGTATCAGCTGAAGGCAAGGTGGTGTTGTATTACAGTCTAGCTGTAGCAAGGTTGGTATGTGCAAGGTGTACTGACATTGACACTAGGCCTCTAATGTGAGTCCTTGGTTCAGTAAAGTCCTGCTGGGAGTGGAACTTGAGAAGATGGAGTAGCTTGGTGCATATGGAACCGTGTTCTCTGCAGGCTCAAAACACACACACAGACACACAGAATAGAAAGCACATGGACTGCATGGTTTAGCTGGGTTGCCATGTAATACTGATCCATTTTGACAAAAAGCCTCAACAGGTCATAAACAGCAGCACAAACTGAGCAACAGGGAGAAACACTTTGTGCCATGTTGCCACTGCCATGTGTAATTTCACACATCATTCTGCCAAAAGGTCCTTGAACCATTAGTCTACTGCTGGGACATGTCCTGCCGTGTCCTTTATGGGCTGCCATGCATGTTTACTGTCAGTTGATCTCACAAACACACAAAGTGACACGGTTGTGGATTGTAGATTATAGATGTTACACCCCATCAATTTAAAACACTAATTTGCTGGAGAGAGAGTAGGATTGGTCCTTCTTAAAAATAGTACCAGATTTTTTTTTGTATAGCCCTGGGAGAAATGTGTTACCCACCACTGCTTTATGCAAATGCCCTTGTTATAAAATTAGAATTGTCTGTCTTTGTGAACACTACTAATCTTTTATAACATGGCCATTTGGCACAATTGATTATCGATAGTAAAAGGAAGACAAACGCTAATTCTTCTTTTACATGTTTTATTTTTATTTTTTTTCTTTCTTTTCAATGATGTCACTGATTTCCGGCGAGGAAGGGCTACCTTCTGAGGGTTACTGAAAGGTTTGAACTTCAAATAGATTTCTCTGGGAATAGTGAGTCAAATGTAGTCTATCTGATTTATTCCCATTCAATTAATAATGTGCTGGGGTAGCTGCTATAGGGCCAGTGGCAAACCAAGGAAAGTACCAAGGACAAATGGCAAGGGTAAAGTACATGCTCAAAGCAACATCAATAGGTTTATTTTGAGTCATTTTGACTTGTACCTGCTCCTCAGCAGTTTGGGCGTCTGCACATGGAGCGAATGCTTACACCATAGATTCTGTCTCTATCCCATCTCTTTGACAAAACGTTACCCATGAGCCTAGCATACCAGTAAAGATTTCAAGTCAGTATGCTATGCATCCAAAACAGGAGGGGATGTTCTGTAGCAACAAATGATAAAAAAAAAAGAAATTCAGTTCCTCATGTTCCTCAACAGCATTGAAGCAGGCTTCTGCAAAACACTGCAGACTGATTTTGTGGGTGCATCAGGGACTTGTCTGCACATACTGTACCTAGAAGTACAACAGATTTACAACCTTCACTAAGTCCATGATGGTCCGTGCTGCAGTGGACTGCTGTAGTTTTTATGAAGTGCTTGTAAAGTTTTGGGCTCTGGGATTAAAGCTGGTAAATATAAGGTAATACTGAACAGTCTGTTTGACAGAACTGTAGTTCGGAGTTGGTTAAACCTTTATCCCACAGGGCTGACTGTCAACTAGCAGCTTAAAGCTGTGAGGTTGTGTGCTAATGTGGCAAAGGTCAGGTGAGTTAGCAGCACATCAAAACACATCTCTTTGTCCATTTAGCAACAACAGAGACACTAATCACACCACACTAGGTTAGCCTTGAAAATGAGCTGCTTTTCTTTCCCACTAAACAGAGGAAAACATCTGTGGTACTGAAAGACCGCTCAGCTGAGCCTTGTTTTGGTGCTAATTAGTCCAATTAGCCTTCCCCATCTCACACTGTTTTAAACAAAGACGAGCAGCGGCTCGGTTTCAGCAGCCCTGCAGTCTGATGTGTGGCAGCACTACAGCGCTGCTCACCCTCCAGTCACTGACTCAGACCCAGGCCACTTAAACACTCCTACGACACATCCTACATACTCAAACGATAGGTACTAAACCTGCTTTTTAGAATTTTGTAAAATCTCCACAGTTGTAAATGTGATGCTATTCACCTGTACAGTACTATAATAACAAACGTTACAAGGAGGTGTAGCCTTAAATCAATCAGTTATACGTCAAGCAGAGAACCATGTTGAAATTAATTATTCTGAACATAAAAAGAAAAATGCATTGTTCCTAAACAACTGAATCTTCGTAGAAACACTACATGGATGTGCTCTCCACCCTTTTCCAACAAATTAAAAATTAACACGCTACAAATGTGCAATAATATAATGTCAGACACTGACATCCAGCCACACTGCACACCACAGCACCAGCAAGCAGTCATTTATACAGTTTTAATTGTTTTAAATATTTCCTGCTCTAGGCATTAGAGCACTAAAAATTCACTAGACTCTGCTGCCGAAACCAGATTTATGTAGTGTTTCATCGGTTCTCAGTCTTAAGTAAAAAACATAAACAAAACAAATAATTCCCATGTGATAGCAGTTGAAAGGGTAATTTAAAGTTTGGGTGTTTTTTGTAATTTTTTTAAATTCATTTTAGTCCAAAACACATTTTAGTTTTGGTTTAAAAGAAACACATATTGTGTGGGGTAGTTCAGCTGTGTGGAACAAGATATTACAAACACCTTATCATACAGAGACTCAAGAGCTTTTGCTCAGCTGTTATTGGTAAACAGCCTTCTCTGTGCACTATAAAGGCTGTTCTGTTTTTCTTTTCCACTGTCAGCCGCCTCCTCCATGTCCTAACCCAGGGGGGGGCAAAGTTGTATTCTCAAGAAAATCATAATGAGTACATAAAAATAAAACAAAATAAAAAGCAAGAGAACTGCATGAAGTTAATTGTTAGAATGTGTAGGTGTGGCTACATGGAGAACACAGGATGCATGGGTTGACATGGTCTCAGGCTTCTTTAGCTGTCTGACGCTGGAAATGTGATTACCGCTAACTGGTGCACAGCAACTGTAGCTGCTGGGAAATTAACATCGCTCGTCCTTCTCTCACATGCTCCATAATTGCAGAGCAACTCTCTCAGAGGAGCACGGGATAAATTGAACCACTGCGACCTTCTGCCAGTGATCAAAGTGTGTACCTCCAGCATACTCCCTCGCCCTCATGCCTCACCCCCAGCTCGACCCACGGGACCCAGGCGTAGGGAGGCGGAGAGGAGGCTGCTCACGACTCAGCGGCTGCTACCTGCTTTACATATGAAACACACCTTTCTGCTTTTAATTCCCATGACATCCTGCAGGAAGCTGTTATTACAGGAAGCATTGGGACAAGGAGGAGGTGATGTGGAACAGCTAGAGGGCCCATTACAGAAAATCCCTCATTACACCCTGGTCACAGCTTTGAAGAATTAACCCTGTGAAAACATTCTGTCATCTTTTGGTGCAGAAGTCAACAAGATGTGTCATACAGCAATTTTAGGGTTAAGCCTGCCCAAATAAAATATACCATACTACAGGCTGCCTGCCGTCTTTCAGAGATCTTTGATTAGAATGGAGATGGATGGTCACAACACATGTTGGTCTGTGATCAATCACTCATTTAATCGCTCACCTGATTTTTTGGAGAGAGCTCATTTCCACAAGTTGTCTGATTCAGGAGAGATTTTTAAAAAAGGAAGTGCTTGTTGTTTGGTGAGACACAAGAGAAGAAAACATCCTGGCGTATTACTATTTACTGTGGGAAGAGCCTGGCTGAATGTTGACTGCCATGAGAGTAAAAATTTAATTCTGCACCAAAAAAAGCTGCTACTGTCATAAAGTGCTTTATGTTCAGGCCAGAGTCGTCCCATCACGATTATCTTATCACTGATTTGTGGATGTACATAACCTTTGACAGCTTCAAAATGATATTACAATAAACCACTGGGAAGACAAAGCTGTCTCATTGATATTTCAGCAGTGTATTGGCTATTGAGTTAATATTTAATTTGCTCTGTAATCATCAATATTAAATAAGATATAATTTAGAACAGTTTCTTGTAAAATGTGAATATAATTGGCAGTTGATTTTTAAACCATCATGCTTTCAACATGTCAGTGAGCTAATTTATTATTTAAAACCGCACAAAGGAGACACATAGAAAATCTATTAAGACTTTAATTTTCTTATTGCTTTAAATATTGTACAGGGCTTTATCTTTGGCACAAATAAGTTACAAAATAAATAAACACAATAAGGCATTAATAGCAGCAATAATGGCCCACAGAGTCCCAGTCACCTTTCAGGCCCCTGTTTCCAGTTGATGTCTAACTGAACCTGCTTCATATGAAGAGCACCTCCAGTTCACTACGGAAATAGTCAAACACAGGGAAATGTCTCTGGGGTTTCAGGCTAGAAACTGGAAGCTCTGCACCAGTGTTTGGAAATGAACAGGGAAACAATGGAAAACACTGGTGTCAACCCAAAAGCATTGGAAGTCACAGGAGGTAGCATCTTACTCTCCCGCCTATCAGTCTTTTTTTTCGTGCACCAGGCAATGTTTATTGATCGCTATGATTATCACAGCAATCCATCCACATTGTGCTGCACTTTTCTGTGTTACTGCGGTGAAAGCATCAACATAGAGCTGCAGTACAGTGTTAATTTGACAATGTGCACATATCCTCTCATACGGGTCACCTTGGTTGTACCACTACATTTAACAGAGAATCAGAATAAGACAAAACAAATAACTGCAACATAGAGGGCATATTATACTCCCCCACAACAACATAATAAAATGTTTCACAGAAAGACTGAATAGGTCACATTTAACCACATTAAAATGTGGTCTCCAAAGGTCAATTTGACTCCTATGACAAGTTTTTCAGGCAATGTGCCAGGCTGCTTTTTGATGAAATGTTATTATTGAAATCTAATATATCTCTAATATAGGAATAACAGTAATAATACACTTAAAGTTAAAGAATAATATTCAGCTCATTTTAAATCTCAGTGCAACTTTGTTGTCACTACATTGTGCAGGTTAACAACTCCCCAGGTCTCCTGTGGGTGGCAACTTCTCAGACAAGGAACTACTTTTAAGTCCACAATACTTGGCTCCTGCTCCACAGCTCCTTCATTATAATAAAATTTATTTTTCATCTTACATCAAATTAGGGGTCAAAAATCCAGACTAGTTAGCCTGCAGCGCATTAGATTAGTGAGTGTTTACAGTTCAGAAATGTGTTAATCTCTGAGCTCTCTGAACAAACAAAATTACAAGTTGAAAAATATCTCTTTCATCTTTTTGTCATTTCGTTTGTAATTGCACTTTGTTTGGGGTAATGTGGTGGATGCACAGACCACTTGGTCCAAGTCCTGTCAAACCTGATACATGGGGCAATAGCTCAACTAAAGTTTAGGTACTGGCATATTAGCTCAAATAATTCAAATTACTCAACTACAGTCACACTAAGACATTGCAAGATGCATTTTAAAAGATCAGATTTAGTTGGAATGATGCAATAGTTTGCATTCATCTACGTAGTGTATACGTTTCCTAGCTAGTCACCTGGCAGTGATTCTATTGTAAAAGTATTTATGAAAACAAATTGTTGCATGTATAACTAAGATTTTACACTGTCAAAAGAACATTTAGTGAATCATTTTACAACAGGTGCTTAGAGATGGATTAGAAATAGTTCTACTGGTAGGGAACAGGTTCTGCTGAGGGTTAATCAGGGAACTGAATGACCATCTATATTTGCCAAGAGATGAGGTGCGTTGGTGCAACAGGGACTATTTTTGGGGTGGTTTGCCTGATTGCTTTCCAGTTGCAGCCTGCTCTCTCTGAAACTACAATACAATATCTGGTCAGAAAAATTTATACAGACATAGACATCTCTAATACTGGTCTTTTCAACGATCATTCAGACTGCACATTAACAGTCAATGGAGGGAAAACAAATAACTACAAGAGAATTTGGCAGTAAGGGTGATAAATATACATGGAAGCATTTGTGTGTTGACTCACACAAACAGACGAGAATAGTGTGCTCAGACACAAAACGTCCTGAATCTACACACACAGAGACAAATACACAGTTTGTATGTGTAGCTTGTGCCAGCTTTCACCCTCTGTGTGCCGACTGTGTGTCTGGCACCAGGTTATGGTCTGGAGCCACACCACAAGCTGTGTGCTCGGTCTAGCTTACACACACACTTTTAATGGGTTTTATGAATGGCTAGGACTCAATGACTGAGTCAACACCAGGGGCCACACTCAACCTAATCTGGCAACCGGTTTTGGAGATAACTCAGAACATTCCACCTAGTGTGACCATGAAGCATGTTTAAATTAATATGCCGCCAGGTTTTCTTTTGTTTTGCAAACATTGTGCTATGGAGTATGTCAATCCACAGATTCTTGTTTGCCATTTCTGGTTGAGCCCAAGTGCTTTTAAGCAGCATTTTGCAATGTCTATGTGCATATGGTGTGTGTTTATGCTTTATCCATCAAAGGTATGTTTTATCTGATGGCTGCCACGTATCTGGCTCTCGACATTGCGTGGAGCCAGTAACTCTGACAAGCTATCATCAGTGGGTACTGGGTAGATAGAGGCCAATAATCACAGCTTTGTTCCCACATGGGATGCATACATTTTGCTCCATTCATGACCAGCAGAAAATCCAACAATCATAACTGCACACATTCAAAATACAGGTCTTCACCACTGCGCTATCATGAGATCCAACACTCGATTGACATTTAGATCAGAATCCAGACTAAAGTCTGGTTCCACAAAAGGAGCTGTAGGTGGAGTAAGCGGACGCAGGCCGCATGTAATTGTCTCCAGCCATTCAGCAGCATCAAACGGTGTAGGGGCCCGTCGCTTGCGTGACTTCCCATTGGATGACAAAGGTGAGGAGCAGATTGGGGGTGGAGGAGGAGCCTGACTGGGATGAATTACAGCAGGAGATGGAGGCATCTCCAAAAGCAGAGAAGAGCACAAAGGTGAGGGCAGGAAGCTGTCATCCTTGTGCTGCTGCTGAGAAGCTTGAGTCTGATTGGTTTGAGTGAGAGAAGAAGGGCTGGGGGCTGAATGATTTAAGGATTTGCGATCACGCTCACCAGCAGACTCTAGAGAACAAAAGATATATAATAAAAATATCAAACACTGACAAATGTACGAAAGACGTATTACAGTTAATATAGCAAATACTTACTACTGCAACTAATAGTAGGCTCATCTAAAATGTCATCTATTGACTGCCGAGGGTCCATCTATGACAAGATAAAACAACCACTAACTCACACTGGCTCAAGGGACATCATGTGGTGCCTGTTTCATGCTCATGCTCATCTCTGACCTGTGCTTTCTGGATGGCCTCCTGTAGCTCTTCCTCCAAGCTGCGGACCCCAGGTGAAATATTAACAGGACTTGCTGTAATCTCCACCGGCAACTCGAAATCCTGGCCAATCACATCACATGGCTGGCAGCAGAACACCTGGTTAGAATAAATGCATAGCAGAGTTGGCAGGTGTGATCATCTCTAGTGCTTATGTGGAGTATACTGTAAAGTGTACAGTACCTGCCTAATGTGATGAGGCAGGTACTGTGAGTGTACTGTGTGTTCACCTGTGTAAACAACACCTCTGTCTTAACATCTACTTCAGGCTTTCCTCCTGAGCACCCTGTGTCCTGTTGCAGGAAAGGATGAAGGGACACTCCACGTGAATGCTGGATGAAAGAAGAGAAAGTCATTCAATATATTGGACACTGAATTCCCAATAATTTCTGACTTTTCCACAGAGGCTGTATGTGTAAATGCATTTCTTTGTATAATATCCTAGTGCAACCTCCAGGCAAGTGTCAATGGCCTTTAATGCTCATTATTACAAATAGCTCATCATAACTTAGCTGTTACCATCTTTGTGTAGGAAAGACTGAGATTTTACCCATGCACCAAACTTAAGTAAAATTATCCTGACTATTTTCCAATATAAGTGAACAGATTATGCCACCATTCTCCAAAAACCCAGGTAGAAACTCCACAGGACATGTGTAAGAGGCCTAAAGATCTGAATAGGCTGTGTTTTAGGGTATCTGACACAGCTTGTGCTCACCTCACTAGAGTTACTTAAATGGTCTCTGGGCCTGCTCTTGATGCGCTCCCTCATTTCTAGTTCCACACTGAGCTCTTGCTGCTGCTGTTCACTCTCAGTCCTCCAGGGCGTCCCACACTGCAGGGGCGAGGACGATGACATGGGCAGACTGGGACTAGGAGTTCCTGAGGCAGTACTGGCAGGAGCCAAGAACACGTTGTACTGCTCACCTGCCAGACTAACTGAAGCAGCATTTGTAAAAGCATTTGGGATATCGCTCAGGATCCCATTTGGATCGTCACTGAGAATCCCATTAGGAATTTTCCGGTTCTGGATGTAAATGTTTTTGCTTGGGCTCTGGCAGGGGGAGTCTGATCCAGAGCTGGTGGTTGAGCAGGGGCTCTGGCTGGGGGCTAGAGGAGTGGTCAGGGTCTCTACGCTGGTACCCAGCTGGCAGAGGGGGACAGGGGCAACACAGGGTTGGGGCAGCTGGAAGGGACGAAGCCGCTGCAGGAGAGCAGGTTTTGTACCAGATACAGGAAGGCCACGCTTACGCAGCTGCTGCCGCAACTCTGACACCTAAAGAAGAGGGGAAGGTTAATGAACAGGGCTGAAGGAAACCATCTGTCAGCTGACATTTAGTGCCTGTCAGACTCACACATGCTGCTCTTATGCTCTTACAGTTAGGTCTACAAGGTTTGCAGGAAGTATCTCAGGCTTGGCCACAGGTCTTGGGTCCACTGGGGTTTGATTGGTTGTGGCAGGGATGGGATGAGGGTTCAGAGGCATGGCTCCAGATGACTTCACCAGATCAATAGGATCTCCACTAGAGGAAACATTTTAACAATGTAAAGTCAGTTTGTTCAAAGCAAAGATATAGCATATTAAAACAAACTCTGTATGTAAAGCAATGCAATACAGTAGTATACACTATTTCAAATGATACAATAGTATTACATACAAGTAGCTCGATATTAAAAGAAGTTAACTTCTATGTGATCGGTTTGATATTTTCAGAGCACCTGTGTGAGGTGTGTACAGACCTGGGTACAACAGTGATCTGCTGAGGCTGCAGTTGTTGTTGTTGTTGTTGCTGTTGTTGTTGCTGTTGGTTTTGGAGAATTTGCAGCTGGAGGAAAACTTGCTGCTGTTTCAATAACTGGGAATAAGCTGGGTCTGTAGCCTGAGTTGGGGTAGGGCTCCTCTGTTTGACTCCTCCCACTGAGATTAGACAAAAACATAAAAACATTTAACAGCATGCATAACTTTTGATTTATGTTGCTGTGCTGACAATATTGGCAGTGTATGGTACCTGTTGTCCCAGGCCCTCCTCTCTGGTCTGGAGGAATATACTGATGATATTTAAGTTTCTTCATTTTGGGTTTGGTGTCCCGCGGTTTCCGGGGGCGTGGGAGGTGGTTGAAGTTAAGGGTGGGCAGAGAGGAGGAACAAGTTGGGCTGGGAGGCCGTGCTGTCTGTGAAGACACAAGATTTCAAGCTCATGTTCAGTATCACAGATAAAATGTCATCCTGTTTGACAGTAGCAGCCTCATATCAGGGTTAAACTGTGACATGAAACATAGAAATGTCTCACAAATCTCTGGATGACTCTGACATATAGCCCTGCAGCCTATGTGTGAATGTATTAACCTGTAGGGCAATGCTGAATGACCCACAAGTGCAAATTGACAGTAATGAATGCAGAGCAGCTTACAGCCAAGCATTTTGTTAGACAAAATGGTGGAATGACCATCCTGTAAGGTTAAAGAGCTATACCGTGCAGTTGTATCTCTAAAGCATATTCAAAGAGGCTTATAAATTTTAATGAGGCAAAAATGAGATCGCTTTTCTTAAGTGACACTTTTAGAATGCAGAAACCACAGATTACCTTTGGCAGCAGGGGCATGGTCTGGGAGGTGAGATACATCCCATTTGGTCTTCCAGTTGTTGCCATGGAGTTCGATTCACTCAGAGTTACATTCAGTGGATGTCGGCTGCCCTCGGTTGCCGGGAGCAACGCCAAACCAGACTGGAGGAAAAATATGTCATCAGGGCTGACATATATAGCTATTTAGAAAATTGCTCTGATTTTATGTATTTATCTAAAGACGATTGATGAAGAATAATTCATTATTTGGCATGTGTCTAGTGGACAATCTAAAATGCAATAGACAGTAGAAATGAATGGACCAGTGTATGATATCCCCATGCAAACTCTATTTGGTCAGTGTAGCCTCAAAGGTTTAGAAAGATTGATGCAATATTTGAAAAAGCTACTGGTATATAACTTAGTGATGCTAAAAGCCAGTTAAGTAAGGATGAACAAGGTGCTTCTGTGGCATGGACTGTGTCTGTTTGCACCATGTTTTTCCTCATTCTTTTAGGAAAGGGGCTTCTTGGAGCCAGCCCTTACTTCCACATAAGCATCTTCACCAAGCCTCTCCCATGGAACCTCTAAAATGGTCCTTGTGTAAGGGGCGCCGCCATACGGCGATTTTACAGCGAAATACAGCGATATACCTCCGTCCACCAGAGGGCAGGCTCCAAAAGCGGAAATATAAGGAGAAACCCAATGGCGACTTTACAAGAATAAAACTCATGTTTCCAGCCTGGTACAAAAGATGGCTCCGGTCTCTAGAGCTAAGTTTTTACTACGTGACAACTCTGGGGGGGGGGGGATTTTTTGATTAATATGTCCGTTTATGCTATCTAAAAACTATTATTTTACTATAGTGTAAAAGACGAAAATCCCGGATGTAACCGCCATTTTATTGCCCTGTCATTATGACAATATCGGTGAATAGGGGACCAATAGGCGGATAACATCCATTTTTTTACAATCTATGATCTTCACTGACCCTCCTTATGCCTCAATCAATTTCTACTGTGTATGGCACTGCACAAACCTAAGAGCTTACCTGAAAGGGATTTGGGCTGTGGTTTAGTTGTGTGCCCACTGCTGAGAAGTCACTGAGTAACTGGTCACCTGAGAGCCCTTGTAATGAAGGCAGGGCAGCTGATTGGTGGGCGCCATGTTGCTCAGTGGGCGAGGAGGAGGAACAGGAGGAGATGTCATCTTCGAAGACATCAGAAGGCAGAGGAAAGCAGGCAGGACCTGAGGATATTGAAAGTGAAGGGAGGTAAGGTCAACAGAGGAGCAGAGGAGATTGGGAAGGGAAATCGAAATGTGTGCGTGTGTGTTGCAGTGTGCTGGTGCATTCGGATGCCTGTTGACTCACGGTTCTCCAGGGGCAGCCTGTGTTCGTGCTGTTGATCGGCAGGTCCAGACAGACACGGGACTCTCTCACCGAGGTCCTGTGCCTGCCGAGCCTTCTTCTGCCTCTGGGTCCTGCATACACTCCTCTCTACAGGTGGGGAGATGAGGAAAGGATAGATCAGCACAAGAAAGCAGACAGATGGGAGATCAGTGGAGAGAGAACAAGCAACAGGATACCAAACATATGTGATGTGAACATGCACAACAGTTTTGCCATAGGCTATTAGTCAAAGTTCAAACTAGCAGAATCAAAAAATAGTAAACACTCCTACTCCCAGGGAGATAGCTTCTTTATGCACATGATTATGAGCGTGCGTGCACATACTGTATTAGAGCAGCATGTTCAAAGGGCACAAAGAGACTGCTTAGGAATTCAGCCATTTGAAAAGGTAGGTATTATAATAATAATACAAATAGAAGAGATGAGTTTGATCAAAGTGCAGAGGGGAAGTATGAGAGATAAAGAGAGATGAGAGAGTGACATGTCAGTAATGGAGGAAAATGATGACTCTGATCCCCGAATGGGCAGGTTTATCATGTGCTGTCAATCACTGATATGTTTGCAGGCAACGCAGTAACACTGTTCAACAAGGTCACAACTCTGTTTAACTGACAGCTGATGAAACACAAAGCCCATTGGCAGATTTACACACTTCATTTCTTCACACAAGTGCTGTACAACACAGAGATTTGATCAAATATAGACTCCATATGCACTATGGAGAGCCTGCGTTACTAAACAGTCTACTTGGGGATACAGAGTAAAGCACAGGGAGACAACATTGGTATAACCGTATAGGCAGGTAATCACCTTTTGCAGTGTCAGTGTTCACACCACTAGAGGGCGACGTCTGAGTATCACCGTCATCAGTGAGACGCTGCATCAGGAAACATCGAGTCAAACCAACAGCCACAACTCATAGATCAAATTATATTCACTCAAAACGACCAAAATTCAGTAGTGTGTATTAAAATACCAGTATATATTGAAAGCAGTGTTTACTATGAACTGCATAGTCTTTAAAGCACCAAGTTTGGGAGTTGAACTACAAATGTTTCCTATTCAAACAAGAGCCTTCTGCTAAGTTGAACTGGTTATTAAAGACCTTATGATCTAAAGGGAAACACCAACCTACACGAATATTTCAAATAGAGAAAATAGCATGCTGTTAAATGTATGGAAAGAAACTACTTACTAGAGCTTCACTCTTGTCTTCTTCCGATTTTTGAGACAAACTCATGGATTTCCCTGTAGAAGCAAAATTGACTTAATTTTCTACCACAAATATCAAAGGAGCAGGAAAACATTTAATGTTAACAACAACCTGTGTCAGTGGTAGTTTTTAAGAATGGTCAACAGAGGCGCATGCGTGTTTCATCAACAAAGCACTTCCTTATCATTTCTTTAAGCCTGCAGTAATGAGCATCCACAAGCAAAGGGTGTGTAATAATGTAGGCATACTCTTCTCATAATGTTGTTCAATAAATATTAGACTATCTTTCATGTTGGTGCCCTTCATATGTTGAGGGATTAGGTGATTTATAATTTAAGCAGTGCTTTGTGTGCCTAGTACAATCAGAATGTATTCTTTATTTATTGACATTATTAATATTACACTATTTTTCCACATCTTGCGATCAAACAGAATTATTAATATTTGTTGAAATGGCACAAACATTAAGAGCAAAGCACAAAACATAAAATGAGGAGAGTACATGGTGTACATCTTGTTGAGAAATGTGACATCTGGTAATCAATATAAAATGATTAGTTAGTGAGATAAGATGGTCACACACGATTAAAATTATATCAGATCAATTGCAATGTTAATAATAAGCATAGACTAACCAAGATCTGCATTGATTTCACTCTGCCTTCGGTTCTGGATCCTCAACTGCAGCACTGCATCAGAGACAGAAACACATAATGCACACAACAAACTAGTACATATAGTTAAACATGCTTAGAAGGACATGTATCTTATCTCTGTGGATGTGGATGTCAAATTTTGATATGTCTAGAAACAAACATTGCTCTGCCACTGAAAGATGAGGTAAAGGTTGAGCAATCACAGAAATCATGATAACCGATAAATGATATAGCTTTGAAATTTATATGAGCCTATGACTTTGCAGTAAATGTAGATAATGTGTCAGCCCGCATGCCTGCACACATGCATATTAACATTCAGTGCACAAACAGGTGAGGCTGGGCCCGTTACACTGTGCACTGCCCTGAGTTCTGAGACCTGAGAGACCTGCCAAGGGGAGGGGCCACTGCACAGGGGGGTTGAAGCCCGAAACTATTTATCTTTCACTATGTCTATTTCTGTGGACCCATCCCCCCTTCAGCTGTCCCGCTCTCTCTATGAGTCTTCCAGCGACTCACGTCATCATTTGTGGCTCTAACTGTACTCTTCCTGCCCTTCAGTGTACTCAAAATATAAACCATATATTATATTGGGGACATTTAGTGTTCTGATAAAATACTGTCTGTAAAACTACTTGGTGAGTAACTTTATTTTACCAGATATTAGTGCACCAGGTATTGCCTATATGACAAAGCATGGGATTTAAAAAGAATAATACTGTATTCAAAAGAGAAATAAACAGGGAGCTGCTGGTATCCCACAAACAAATGAGTGGTGCTGATAGAAGGATCAAAGAACTTTATTTTTATGGTTTCCTTGATGTTTTAGGCTTCAAGAACATTTCCTGTTGAACTAGGCCTAGTTGCATTGTCTTGTGGTCATTTTAGAGCTCTGTAAATCTCTCTATAGGCTGAGCATTAGCAGCTTATTAGCATTACTAACTTGTATCCCATTTTATGTAACATTAACATGGACTTTGTATCATTTGGTGTGAAAGTCTTGGACTTATGGAATGACAGTGAGTCTTTAAACCCAGCGTCAGAGTCTCAACAGTGAATGAAGCCACGTACTGCTGCAGCATGATGGCAAACACAGCAGCTGCCTTAAACCATCACGTTTTCCAGCAGGTGTTCAGAAACCTAGGGGACCGTCTTTATGTCATTTCCTTTGCTTTCTATTTTACAAGCCGTTTCCAGCAGCTGCCTGGGAACACAACAGCAGCCCCTACAACTTGTTTGGAGGCTTGCATGTTGCGATGGGAGAGAGTGTTTAACATGGAGTATGGCCTGAAATTTGTAATCACTAGAGCAATATTCAGAGACATAAATAAACAACTAAATAAAAGGATTTGAAAAGAGTGTGGTGCTCATGCTACACATCTCAAACTCATTTGCAAACACATTATTTTAATGCTACACCTTGGACTTGTTTGTGTCAAGATAAAATCCAAAAGTATTTTCTGAAAGTTGTTGTGTACGTACAGTTTTTATTCCAACCACTCATTTGTCTTGGTTTAAGTCTGACTTTGCTTCAACTGTACTTATCATGTAGACATCTCTGTTTGTAGGTGTCTATAAATAAAACCATACTTCCACTTGAGTGACGAGCTAGTTCACCTTTAGGCTACATCTCCTTTATTTATTAATGTCAACAATAATTTTATTTGTAAGAAGGCATTGTTGCGAGAGCTTGGTGTAGTTCCTCACCTGAGCGGAACTTGTTCCGGATGAGAAGCGACCTCTCAGAGGCCAGCAGGGTCATGGTGAGGAGGAGCAAGGGGTCGGAGCAGTGAGAAAAAGGAGATTCCTGGTGTCTTTGAACCAGGAGAATTGGTCCTTCTCCTTGATTCTCTATCTGTCAGGAATGCAGCGGAAGTAGCACAGAGCAGGAGAGAAAGAGACAGATGCTTGTTAATCCACTGATGGACACAAACCCATATTGATAGGGACACACAAAGCACAGCGGAGAGAGTGGAGGGGGAATCAGAGACACAGAGCACTCAGACCTCCAGGCTGACTGAAATCTGCCACAGCAGGCCTCCCTATAGACGGCCTGTCATAATCACACTGAGAGTCACACTGGCCCACCTTCCGAGACACAGTCAACTACACACAGAATTAAACAGACATGGAAGCTTTTAGTCAGAGACACAGCACTGCAGCAAAAAACCAAACAGGCCCGAGTGAGTGACACAAGCCCCAGTAGATCCTCAGACGTCAAGGCTGTGGTGTGTACCGGGACACTGATTGTGATGGACTTAAGACACCTACAACATTCAACAGGAGTTTTGTCCAAGTACACTAACAGAGACACTTACATAGAGAGATATAAACACACTAAGTGCTCTCTAAAAACTGAGACTGAACTGACCTTAGATATTATCACACACTGAAGAATGTCATACTCATCCCTTTACACCTTTACAGTTTCAAGATTTAGACGGAAACAAGGAACACTGCCAATTTGTCTGGCACAGGCATTTCACACAGTAGGGCAATGGGTCATACGAAGGCCCAGCAAATAGAGAGTTTGAGAATAAAAGAGGAAATGAAAAAGAATACTTACAGCAAATATGAAAAATGATTCCCTTGGGGGAAATTGGAGTGGGTTTCAGATTAAAATGAAAGAGGTAAGAGTTAGAGGAAGAGACAAACGAGTTAACTTTTTGATGCCTTTAATGAGGATTTCTCCCTTTCATGTTGTTCATATCCATTTCTTTGGTGAGGTTAAGCCAGATGGATGAGGATGAGTGATTCCTTAGTCCTCTCGCTGTAGAATCTAACACGCGTCTCTACCTCTGCCTCGGCTCTCTGGTCCTTCTCCCTGTCCGCCCCCAAAGCATCCTGGATCCTTGATGCCAACTGCAAATGACTGTCAAAGTTTACCCCTCCCCCCCAACATGGCCTGGTCTACCCCCACCCTTGTGTCCCCTTCCTGCAGCCGTTCACCACCCCCCGTCCTCTGCTGACTGACTCAAGTGCAGCCCCACAGACATTACGCTGCTGTGTTTGCTGTGTTCAAAGTATAGTTTCTGATGGGGTTGACTTCCTTAATGTTGCCACCTAATGTGAAGGCAACAAAGGTGAAGGCTGGATAAAGAGTCAGTTTATTACATGGCACAGAGAAAAGCCCGGGAGTGTTTTGAACTCACATCAAATCATGTAGTGCACCAGCAGTCGCAGGCTCATATGCTCCTGTCAAGGCGCCTTTGGGTCACTCTCTTAAAATGATTTAGTAGGGTTGGCGAGCACATAAGCATGTGTATGTGAGCGCTTGTCACCTCAGAGAGTCATAGGTCAGTGTCCGTCAGCATATTCTTTACAGTATGTAACAGCACTGGAGAGTTTTACTTCACAGTACAAGCGTTCAAAACGATTGGAGCAACAGGGAGTACTTTCCTGAAGGTGCGCCTATGTGGCCACAGCACATTTGGGAAGAGAAAAGTGGGGGTAGATGGGTAGTAGCAGAAACACCTGTTGGGCTCATTTGACAGACAGGCCTATGTGTGCTGCTTCAGCAGGTCATGGAGGGAGGAAGGGGGACAGATGGGGGGTGGGCCGGGGTGTAAAGCAGATGAGGACAAGGGGTGTACAATACATTGAAAATGAACTTTGTCTTATCATTGCTATTTCATATCACATGTCGTTTATATCTTAAATGCCTGCTTGAACTGTAATTAACTGCAACATGAACACTCTGACGTCAAGATCTGCTTAACACACTGAACTAAGAGTTGGGCCAGGTACAGTTTCCATGAAAGAACAATGGAACCCAAGATGAATGGTGGAGGTGCATTAGTAGCCTACAGCACTGCCTTGTGGCTTTTCTAGGAGAATCTGTATTTGTCATCGTTATGAAACCTCACTTTTTACAGCTTTTCTTTGCTCACTTTGAACTACGCACACATCCAGGCACATACTGTAAATAAACACTGACAGCATGACACGATATGGTACGAAAGGTGATGTAATTGCTTTTTCCTCTGGTTCTGTAATTCAGTCACTCCCTCGCCCGGGACTCCCTTTCTGATTAACACCTGTTACCTTCTTTCTCACACATTTAGTCTACAGTGATAATCTTGTGTGTGTTTGTTGAGCGAAGAGACTTCACTATTGAAAACCATTTTAAGTGTAAGTGTGCCCTCACATGCCTAAAGTATGTAATGACAACCATGACAGGTTAAAACACACTCATCCTGTGATTAATTTAGCTTTTGGTTTTACTAGGCAATAACTGTATGTGATGCAACAGACCGGATTTACGACATATCAAAGCGGACGATGTATCAAAGTGAGTAAAAGCACCAGCCTTGCACACTTCATTACATCTGCTGCCTCTTCTGTTTTTTATCTCTTGATGTATTCTTGTTTCTCTCCTTCTTCTACCTTTATCACTTCAATCACTTGGCCACATGCCATGGGCCACTCAGGTGGCCTGCTGCCCCCACACAAAAACAGATTTCAGTCCACAATATGTCTGTCATCCATCTGTCTGTCAGTCACTGCACTTTGAAGCTCTGTGCAATCTGGAGACTTCCCAAGCCCAACACACTGTATAGTAGCCTACACACACATCTCCAGCTGGACTGCTGAGCTTACAGGCAGCGCCTGAATATTCATCAAGCCCGTGCACACAGGACCTTGTAAGCTCAGCAAAGCTTCAGCTCAGTAGTGTCAATTAGCCCACTGCTTTAGGAATCTGTCAATTGACCCCTTTTGTTCCTGACAGGACGGGAATGATTTAACAAGTAGACCCTCGTAATGACCTTAAAGACAACATCATGTTCACAGAGTTTCCACTACAAAAGGTTACAAGTTGAATTTGTGAGAGAAGCCACAAGAGTATTCATTAAGTCAAGTTAATTATCATCACATGGAAAAGCTGGAATGGGGCAAAAATGATACATTTGGTACTGCTCTGAGTATGGAGTAATTAAATGATAGTGCAAGCAGAGAGTTCATAGAGTTTTATCATGGAGACTATGAGCTTGCATCTCTCCCACCAAGAGGCCTACCATACATTCCCAGTAAAACTACTGGTTAGCCTATGAAAGCAATAAAAGGTGTTTTCTAGCTCTAACACAATGAGTCGGAGGACAGGTCAGTGAGCATGCTTCTTTGTTTTCCCACTGGTCAGCACAAAAGAATAAATTAGATGACCAGGAGGCTTATTTGATTGATTTAGAATTAAATAACTTACATTGTGCTTATAGCTCTGTTATGCTTAGTGGCTTTGAGGGGTCAGAAAAATAAGAGGAAAAAACAGGGCTATCTTACAAAGTCAATAACTCCTTAGGAGCAGTCCAAGTGGTCAACTTGGACAGTCCAGCAGACACATATCAGATGTCTGTATAGTATTTATGGTCATCAAGTTGCATCCTGTCTGTGCTGATTTAGTTTTAATAATAATAACTTTCAACAGATGTTTTCATTACATCAAACAAAATTTTATTTAAATAAGTTAAACGAATCCACATGAAGCAAAAAGTGAATATAGTGTTTATGTTGTAATGATGAAGACATTTGGTCAAACTCTGGATATGGATTTCATACATAAAGTAAACAGGCAACAAAATACATTTACAAAATGTATAAAAGTGAAGCTCAAGCTCAATAAGTGCAAGTGACTCACAGTGTCTCTGACAGTACGAAAGATTACATCTTTCTTTTTAGATAGTGCAGTTCTTACAAGTAGGACTCTTTCTATATACAACTGAGACAATAAGTTAGCCTTTGTCTTTAGGGTTTTATATCTTTTATGAATAAATGCAAATGTAAATTCACAGGATTTATAAGTTAGACAAGAATGAAAA
Source organism: Perccottus glenii (assembly GCA_024416835.2). Taxonomy (NCBI): domain Eukaryota; kingdom Metazoa; phylum Chordata; class Actinopteri; order Gobiiformes; family Odontobutidae; genus Perccottus; species Perccottus glenii. The sequence goes on from CM044551.2 coordinate 17,329,265, forward strand.
TACAGATTCCCTTTTTAAATATTTTTTCTCTATTAAATTGATTGTTCAAAATTATATACGACTTTATATTTAGAAATTGGCCCAATCCTGTTAAAATGGGAATATAATACATTAAAAAACAAAATAAATAAAAATGACTGTATGTAAAAGTGCTCCCTTCTTGAATGTTGATTAAAAGCTGATGAAGAGATAGAAGAAAGGTCCATCCTTCAACTCAGCCTCTTTATTCAGCCTCCATCTCGGACTCTGAGTTGTCCAAGTGTGACACAGTGGAGCTGTACCACTCAGCACTCTCCTCTTCCTGTACATCACCTCCACTCTTCTTCTCATTCAGCATCTCCATGGCGACCTGGTGGTAGGGGTGTTTGCGCTTGGTGTGTCGACGCAGTGTGTTTCGTTCTGCGAAGCGCGTGTGGCAAAGCTGGCACTGGTAGGGCTTTTCTCCGGTGTGTACCCGCTGGTGGCGCTGCAACTCACCCGCCTCTCTGAAACGCTTAGTGCAGATGGGACACACAAAGTTCCTTTGGCCCGTGTGGATGTGTTTGTGTCTCTGTTAAGACAAGCATTTTAAATGTATTTAATAATAATAATAACAATAATAATACATTTTATTTATAACGCACCTTTCTGGACACTCAAGGTTGCCTTACAACAATAGTAGAATAATAGCACATAATTAAAATACTCAAGAACAACAACTAACATTAACATGTTTGCATAGTTCTTATTGTGGGCTAATTATACAGTACATATAGAGAGATATGAGAGCAATGTTATGGCCTGGTATCAATAAGCAAGACATCAAATTATTATCCAAAAATAAATCTCTTCTACTCATGAAAATCTGTTTAAAAAAACAAGCTGTTTTTAGTAAGCAAAAAATAATATATTAATGAAATAAAGGGAGTTCTGACCTGCAGATGGCTGGAGCGTTTAAAGGCTTTTCCACACTGCTGGCACACATGAGGCTTCTTCTGTGAGTGAGTGATGGCGTGGCGCTCTAGGTCTGAGAGATAAAAGAAGACTCGTGGACACAGCTGGCAATACAACACCCTGCGGGAGGTCATGCCATCAGGCGTCCAGTCAGGGGAAAGGGGGTCTAACTGGTCAAAAGGTTCCAGTTTTGTAGATGTCACATGGGGAGGGGAGGGGGGTGGGGCACAGTTGTAGTAAAGGTGGTCATTTAGTGGTAAATACTGAGAATGTGGGTCAGAGGAGTCAAGCTTGGACTCTGAGGATGGTGACTGAATGTCTGCCGCAGAGCAGGGCTGAGACAAAGGGTCAAAGGTCAAAGGAGCAGGCTGTGTATGGGGAGAGGATGCAGTAAATGGCTTCTTCTCATTGGAGACTTCTTCAGCAAATATGGCTTCATTTCCAGGCTTGGATTCGGAAGAGCATATTGGGTTATTAGTGAGCTTTATATTGTGAGCAGTGGAAGAGTTCTGGTCGGTTTGAAGAGCTATGGTGGACTCATTAACACCCAGCGAGCTGACAACACCACAGCCTGAGAGGATGACCGTTGGGTTACTGGGGCTTAGTCTGATGAGTGAGGGCAGAGGTGATCCCAGTGTGGCCACCTGACCTAGAGGTGCTGAAGTAGTTGTAATCTGTGAGACCTGGCCTGTGGATGGGTCCAAAACAGCTATGGGTGTGGAGGTAGAGGTGGTCTCACCAGAGGAGGAGGGAACAGGAGATAAGAGAAGCAGCATTGGAGTGGAGGTTGATGCCTGAGAGAGAGGCAGTGACAGACTCACTGGGCCTTGAGGGGACGATGAAGAGGAGGAGAGGAAGAGAATGGGCATGTTGTTGGTGGGACTTGTGAGAATTTGAATGGGTTGACTGGCGACCGGTATCCCAGACGGCTGCTGAGATGGAGCAGCATTACTCTCCTGAAAGGAATGGGCACCAGACTCAGCCTCTTTACAAGAGTCTGAGTCAGGGACCGGCTGAGGTGCTGGAGAAGGTGAAGTGACTGGTGCAGGCTGATCAGAAGGTGCGTCTAGTGCATTGTCTAAACTTTGGCTGAGACTGGGGCCTGCTTCTGAAGGCCCCTGTCTATCTTCAACACCAGCGCTGGCATGTTCAGTTTGCTCCAGCTTGGAAACATCAACTTGTGGCAATTTGAGCCCATCAGGGCTGAGGGTGTATGGGATTCCTTGGTCGTCTATGAGTAGAAGGTCCTGTGTGCTACAGTCTATTGGAGAGAGGGAGTCAAACACAGAGGAAGTGAGGAACGAGGGGGACAGGAGCGAGTCTCTAACACAAAACAGCTCTCCATCGTTATCATCCTCCTCCACTATGTCTCTGTCTCCTTCCCCGTCGTACTCATCCACCTCCATAATGAGTGAACTGTCACAGCCACAGTCATCTAGTAAGCGTCCACATCTCTTCTCACGGCTCTCTCTTTTCTTCGGCAAACTTAAGTCCAGTGGTTCTGTCTGTTCCTCCATTCCCACATCATTTAACATACTACCATTCAATTGCATCTTTTTCCAAATTAGAGTTATATTTTTCCTTAGTTCCCCCTCTGAATATTCCTTTTTAATTTCCTGTTGGCTGAGTACTTTGACTGCATCGGTGTTAGTAATAAAAGGAGCTTCTGAAACATTAACATGAATCATTTTATTCTGCCATACATCTTCTCTCTTCTCTCCATCTGCACGGTGGATTGATAGTGCTTCAGACCTCTCTTCAGAAGTCACTTCCTTATGGTCTGCTTCATTTTTAGCATCACACATTTGAGTCTTACTTGTGTTTTGACCTAGGCTCACTGCTCCAGCTGAGCCCACTGCAGGAGTTTTCAAAGGGGAGAGAGCAAAGTCTTTGGTGAGGCTGATAGTGGAGTTTGTGATTGGCCTTTTGCATTGAGGGGGGACAACTATCCGGATTCTGATTGGTTCCCTGCGTAGAACAGGCACTCCAGTCTTGACTGTAATTGGTTCCCTGAATCCACCAATCTTCCTTGTCTCTTGAGAGGCTGGCTTTGGAGTCCCGCCCGCCTCTGGCTTTTTTCCATTGACTGACAGTGAGTCTTGCCTGATGGTCAGCGCTATTTGGACGGGGCATGGCTGGACGTTACCTGGTACAGTACAGGGGGAAGTCTCTCTTCCCTTTGGGTCCAAACAATCCTCGGCAAGTGGCCCTGATGTCTCTGTACACCGGCTGCCATTTTGGACATTCAGGCTGCCACTGGTCAGGACTGTAGCCAACTGAGAATCCATTTTGGGGCATACCTATTTATATTTCTGGGAAAAACATAGAAAAGATAACACAAGAGAGCCTTAGATTAACAGTAGAAGGTCACAAATAACCCCACCCTGCACAAACACGAGGAGAGATAAATTCTACATAGAATATAGGGTGGAATTGGACGAGTTTCAGTGGGGTGATAACTGGGGTCAAGTTTACCATGTAAAACAAGTCACATAAAAATGATTCCCTGATTTTAGCAGCAGACTCTATATCTTAGGAAGAGTGTACTCTGTCAATCATAGAAGACACAAAGGAAACACATTGATCAGGCAATTGTATTTATAATGACTATATGCCTCAATTTGATTAGGACCTTAAAAGCTATTGAGGAGGATTCACCGGAGCGATACAAGCGGTTCTCTCAGACTTCCACTGCACACAACACTCAACCGTCATTTCCAAAATTAGCCCCTTTTCATCTCTTCTTGTTCATTCCCATTCACCAATCCAGCATTTGTAGTTTAATCTTTTCTGAGGGAAAAACGAGAAGTAGCCTTGTGTTAATGGAGGACGCCATTACGCACAGTCCACGGTCCGAAACGCCTGTGTTCTGATTATTATGGAGCGTGTGCGCGTTGACAGATCTCGGACCTGGGACGACAACATCACTATCGAGTCGCTCTTTTTGCTCTTGTTAAGAATAACATATCCGCAGACTGTCGTGGCGTGGAGCAAATCCTTCCCTTTAGCGCCGCAGAGTGCTCGGACCTACAGCCAGCCATTTTAGAGACGTGGGTCCGAGACAGCTAGAGCGCGACCAGGCTGCGCGAGGAGAAACTTTCCCAGCGCGGTGTTATGTAGCGTAGCTGTCAGAGGCGGCGTGAGATGCGTCCACCATACATTTAAAACTGTATTTTAAACTATACTCCACCCATACGCTCGCTTCATAGGGACTGGCTTACCCGAGCAGTGGATATTTCCGGAGGACCAAATATGACTGTGCAGTGTAAAGGGTGATGCTGCGAATGCTAGAGGAGGGAGGGGTCAAGGGGAGTTGCTATGGTGTCGCAGCCTACCGGGTCCGAGCAGTAGCCATGTTCAGCCTATGAGTAGGGTTGAACCCGCAGCCTCGGAAGACGAGACATGGATGCAGTGTAACAACGGGCACCGAGCATTTTGGGAAGACAGCTTTTGACAGTTTATGACACAAACTGAGAAGGCATTGTCTTTTTAAATGATTTTATTTATAACACTCATATTATAAAAACTTACAAGCCCGTAGATGTCAGGGAATTGACACATGTGACGAATCCCAGTCCTTTTGAGTTACTTCAAGATACTGCAGACTTGGCTGGTGCTAAATGCGCTATAGACCTAGCTGTACACATACACAGTGCCCTGGCACAAGCTGCAGTTTAGTATAAGAAACATATAAACGCAACATTTTTGATTTGCACACATTTTATGGATTTAAGTAATATGCAAACAAAAAGCAAACTTATCTCAAATGTGTCACAACTTTCTTGGAACCTGTACACATCCATCTAGCAGACGAGTCATATAAATGTGTGACTAAAGAGCAGGATTATTGCAGAATGCATTGGACTGGTCACAACAAAAGGTATCTCTAAAAATAATGTCTATGTGAAAGAAAAATCAAGAGTTCACTATGTACCAAATAAATGGGGTGCTTTGGGCAGCGAGAATGACAGAAGGTACCACTTCTTGTTCAAATCCAGAAACCTTACAATGCCATTAAAAAGGTTATTTTATCTTAAATCTTAGATAATATATTTTACTTAAGTTATTGACAGACTGGAGCATGTGTTGGAGGTTTGTTTTGTTGAGTGCAGAAGAGAATCTAATACTGTCATATTATAGCTCATGTAAGCAAAGCTGCTGTTATAGGGAGCTGCTGGTGTGTCAGGAGATGTTCTTTTTGTGACACTGTTGTTGAGGCTGGGTCTGTCAAGGTCATCAGTCTGTCTCATCTGGCTCACAAGCCTCGATCTCAGAGACCAGGCGATGAGGAAAGAGCTTATACTGCAACCAAGTAGGCTCTGAAACCAAAAGCATGAACATCAACATTGTAAGCATTTCATTGGTCAGTAAACACATAAGACATTCTGGTTTACCCAAGTAGCAGGCCGGTGTCTGCAGCTGGCCATCAAAGCAGGTCTGGGTCGCAGTGAAGCTGCACATTTTTTGAGGATGTTTGCAGTAGAACATTACGTTTTCCCCGTGAGGAACCATGGCATCTGTAATGTCAAAAGGCCATCGCTTCACTCCTCCAACAATCACTCGGCTGCGTTCAGCAGGAATTAGACAGCGAGCTGAAATATTTATAACAATTGGGACCAAATATTAATGCTTTACCTGCCTCAACTATCAATGGCACGTTTACATTACGTTGAGTTAAACTTGAACTGATGGAAACTTACTTCTGCAGTATGGGGGCAATTCACTCCAGCTGCCGTTTGGCTGGCAGGTCACCTTCTGGGGTCCATCTAACAGGAAGTTCTTTTTACAAAGATAGTGAATGTCAAATCCCACTTCATACTCCGTCTTCTGGACCGCCACTACATAACCATACTCCACTTCTCGTGGAGGCTGACAGTATACCTCTAGAAGAGATAAGGAGAATTTTTTTAGAGTTTGCTTTTTAACCACTCAGAACACTACTGTATACTTCTTAGCCACAAGATGGCACTGTAAGACTGTATCAACTATACCAACCATGAGGAAATGATTGCCTTTACCTTTTGCAGCTACATTTTAGATAACACTGTTTTACACATAGAGACATTTATAGAGTGTGAAAAGTATGTGACAATGACCCACATGGTCAGCGCTGGCCACTTACTTTTACAGATGGGGTGAGGGTACTGCCAGGTTTGGTTTTCCTGACAGAAATTCTCACTGCTGCCCACTATATCCGCTCTGCAGAAACAGAGAAAAGAGTGGTGGAGACAGATGGCTGTGTGTCACTTAACTCTATTTACAGCTAGGAACATTGTCTAAATAAATAAATGTTGTAAATTGTTTCTTTTCACTGACTGTCTTTGTAGAGCATCTACTGTTATTAGACCGACCCAGTTATGACCCAGTTAGCCCAAAGAGGAGAACGTTAGCTGAGAGACCAAAATGAATTTCATGAACCGTCCATGCTCAACACCTCCGGTATTTAGAGCCTTCCTTTCTTCACACATCATCTCTGTCCTCACACTTCCTCCGGCTCTACCTCAGTGCCATTCAGGCTTTTCATACATTCATCATCAAACTGTTCACTTGGCATGTCTCACCCCGACAGGCAGCTGTAGTAGATGGATGTCCCTACAGTAGCGTCTCCTTGGATACTGAATGTGTCAGTCACCTCCTCGGGCAGGGAACAGGTTTTAGCTGGCTGTTCTGGGGCCTTCTCCTCTATGACAGAGAGGGAGATACATGAACAAGGGTCAAGAGACAAAAAAGCATTACAGAATAAAACTCTATAACACAATTACTCTCCTGGGAAATGTTTAAACTGTTCAGATTCAACCCATCTGAGGATCTGCTTTATGTTACCTCATTTAGACTGCCTGTAACAAGGGTTTGTAGTGTCAAAACTAATCTCTCAGTCTTTGTCACTATTGTTTGGAATAAGTCATGAACGCACAACCAGTTCAATGCCATAGAGTCTTTATTGTTCACAGTATAGTAATAACTCTTTCTGTAAAGCTTTGAAGTTCATTATTAAATTTCTGATATCATCCTGTAAGACCTGGTAGATCTCCTCATTAACTCTCTGATGTCATTTCTGTGAGGCCTTGAGGACTCCTCCACGGCCTCTTCCTTCCTCTGTATCCTTCGATAACAGACACCTGTGTCTTTATCTAGACCTTTCCTGTGTGTGTGTGTGTGTGTGTGTGTGTGTGTGTGTGTGTGTGTGTGTGTGTGTGTGTGTGTGTGTGTGTGTGTGTGTGTGTGTGTGTGTGTGTGTGTGTGTGTGTGTGTGCATTAAACTTACTCTCTGACATTATGTTTTCTTCTTTTACATTATTATGTTTTGATGTATTAATATAACATAACATTAATATGATTATAAACCATGCATAAGTATACCATAACACATAACACACTTATCATGCATAAATGAATAACTAACTAAGTATACATAATTAAAACATAACATAACATAAAAATATTACACCACAGGTTCTCTACAGTACCGTTTGATGTTGACGTTTGACCTAATGTTTTGTTTTGTGTAAGTCAAAATAGCCTACTTCTTAGATAATAAATCGTAGCAGGTGAAATGCCACCCCTCACCTTTTCCATAACAGCTATATCTGTGATTGTGTAACACCTGGCAACTGTAGGTTCCTGGACATTTGAGTGGCTCACGCTTCTGCAAATATAAATATCAAAGTGGTACTCGGAGAGATAGAGGCTGCAGCGACCCGTGCTCTGTGAAGTGCAGGGCTCCGGAGCTGAGCTTTTAAAGGCAGGGACAGCTCTTGCCTCAGGCTTGTCTTAGGTATCTGAAAACCAATGTTAGAATGTAAAGGGGCCTATGGGAGATGGAGAGTTTTTTAGAGAGTTTGGCTACGGATGAGAGCCTGAAGCCAGTGCCCTTCATCTGCATCGTGCACCATTGCCACCCACTCAGTGCAGTTCCCAACACAACACCCATCAAACATGTATAGGATATATCTTTTTTATAACAATTTCAACCACTGCTTTTGAATGAACTGTAAACCTGGCTGAGCGGTGATTGGCAGAGATGTGTGATAATCATAAGTCATGAACTAACACTAACAACATTTCAGAGCAGCAGTGACATTCTTTTTTTGGGGAGGTATTGTCTTAGCAGCGTGCTACATTTTAAGCCCTTCTAAGTATACTTAATAGTTTTATTCTAACAGTACAGTGGGGAATACACTGCAAAATAAATAAAGATATCAACATCAGCAAAGTCTGGTCTGTCCTCCTGCTGTTGTCTCCTGTGTTTGTTTACTCTAAAGGCATATGATTCTAAAACACACACACACACACACACACACACACACTACTCAACCATCAGCCCGGAGCTGCACGCTTGTCCTTGGCTTCCTTTGTGGAGAGAGCCCTTATCACAGGCCTCAGATGGACGAGGATGAGAGGAGAGGAGAAAGGAGAGGAAAAAGGCCCGGAGCAGCGTGAGCTCAGTGACTCCGCTGCTGTGATGTGTCGCCCACTCACAGACACACATAAACTGTGACACCTTCACACACAGCTAATGTATACCTCTCCTTGTGCCACTTTGACAGAGATCAGCCGCCCACTGCCTCTCAACAGGCATATAGGAGTCAAACACACATGCAACACACACAATGCTCACAATAATCCACCCACCTTCTGCCTGTCTCTCAGCAGGAACATACAGCTCAAATCCATCACAATTCCACCCTTATTTTGTTTTTAATAGAGAGGGATCTTGAGGGGAGACTAGGACCCCGCTGGCTCTAAGATTCCTAAGAAAGCATGTGCACTGTGTTTCTCAGTGTGTGAGTAAAGCAACAATACGTAGACTTTAAGCCCAAAGTGTTTCGCTTTTGTGAACACAGGCAGACTCTGACAATGAGCATGTCATCATTTCAGATGCTGCATGCAGAGGTGCTACATCTAGAGACTTGTTAAGGAAATAAGGCCATGCAACAGTAGACCTCAGCAAATTTTTGTATGAATAGATTGCTTTTAAATTGATTTACAATTAACAGTAAGGAGATTATGACATTAATGTGTTGTCAGAGTTATATCGATGTTTACCAGTTAGAGCATTGTCAGCTACTGCAATAGGTTTCCAGCTACAACCTGTATTAAGTAAGCTATGTCTGCCTAAAAAGTTACATTACCCATATGATTGTTTTATAAGCAAAAAAGACCAATAGTTCAAAAATTTGTCTTAAACATAATACATTAACATATTCTGCACTGTTCACAAAGACATCTGTTTGCCTCCCTGATGAAGAATTAAGGCCGAAACACATTGGAGGGAGTTGGTTGTTGGTGTCCATTGTTGGTGTGACCATGCTCAGGACAATAAAGGCATTTTAACTTAACAGAGACTTAGAGCTTTTGTTAATTTAGTAATATACAGTATATTCTTGCTTGGCCACACTGGAGCACAGTGTCACCGAATGTCAAGACAGTTCTCTTTATATTTTTAAGTAAGCTCAAAGCACCTTAGATTTTACATTATATCTGGCACTTTTACTTTTCCACTTGTTGCTATGACAACAAGGAGAGAAGGTCCCTTGGGTGTACTTTCTCAGCCACCACTATCCCCGAGGGGTTTGGATTGTGGAAATGTTTTTTTTTTGTCCCAAATTACAATTATAAAACATATTTGTATTCAAGTAGCTTTATGGTGGTATGTCTGTAATTTCTATTTCAGATGAATATATAGTCCTACCTGTGCAAACAGACTCGTCCCCGCTCCATTGTCTGTCACCTTGGCAACGGCGAATGGTGGCATCCAAGCCATTGGGTAATGTGTATCCTGGTTTACAGCGCACTGCTAAAAGGGCCGAGAAGGAGGGAGTAGGAGACATCAGGCGGACTTCAGAGTTCTCTCCTGGTGAAAGAGGCCAGGGACAAGTCCGACCTGGAGGAAATACACAATACACCAAAAACTACATTGAGAACAAAAAAGTTCTTAGAAAGTGCTTAATAGTTCACAGTAAGCTATTTTAAAGGGCACTAATGAAGTCATATAACCAGCCTGGAAATGTCCTCTTTAACACAATAATAAAATGTTTATGTTGAATAGGGTGCATTTGCAAGCTTCTAAAGCTTTTATTTTCCTAGAAAAAAACACACAGATGTATGTTGGCACAGCTGTGAGTGCAAATACAAACAGTTTTAATGACTGGCCTCACAATGGCGTCTGCTGTGACAACACACATGCTCACAAGAGTTACCTGGAGCCACACAGCTGAGCCCACACTGGCCGTCGCACAGACACTGCCGCTTGCTTCCACAGTCTAGGTCTGTTTTGCAGGGTCGAGGGCATGCCCTCCTCCTTTCCTGTCCTAAAAGCCTCTCCGGACATGATCCTGCAGAAATACCACACACATACAGTTCTGTGTTTACATTCATGTCATTCACATCCCCTTGTCAAGGCTACAAACACAATGAAATTTAGTGCCCCAATTCTACTTTGTTTTTTTCTGGTCATTGTGGGTGGCCAACAAAACCTTTGCCACACAGGCTATCGGACGAGGACAAAGATTCTTCTTTGAGAATCTAATCAGTTGTCAAGGAGAACAGCTTTAACAATCTGTAGTTTTGCAGTAACTTTTCCTATTACAGATTGAACATCCTGTATACTATCACACATACCTCATGCTTCTTTCAGTATACTGTACACCTCTTAATGTTCAGAACATTTGGAATAAAGGGTGGAGACAGGGTTCCACATCCTTCATTTCTCAGAAAGAAAACATGTGTGTTACAGTATTTGTACATGTGACTACCGTTAAAACACACATGATCAGCCCAGCGTGCACAGTACAAACCTGGTCATGTGATCTCCACTGTGCATTACAGAACACAGTGCACACAGGCCCTGCAGTGGAAGTCCAGCTGTTCACTAATTGTGGTAATGGAGGAGTAAGTGAAGGCAAAGGTCAGAGCTCATTAATCCACAGCGGTTGGTTTGCAGGCCAGCTATGATGGACGGCGCATGCGGCCTGTGCTGTTCATCCAGGTGTGAGAGGTGCGAGCAGACTTACCTGCAGACTGCAGAGACACGGTTCCAGTCAAAGCCCACAAGGACAGCAGCAGCAGGGCACAGTCCATCCTTGAAGTGAGTCAGGCCTCGGACGATATGAGGGAGGGAGGTTCAGACGCAGCATTTTTAAGTGTGTGTGTGGGGGTGCTACAAAGAGTGGGTGGGAGTGGACGGGAAAGGAGGGAACCAAGAGGGTAGAGCGCAGGAGCACACATCTGGTTTGCGTTGAAAAGCAATGAATTAGGAAAGAAAGAAAAACATTTCCGGCAATAAGAGGACCTTTTACCCATTTATTTTGAGACCGCAGATAAAGAACTTGACGTGCACCCACACACCCACATAAACACGGGACAAAAACAAATCAAAGCAGCAAATGCACTTTCACATTATGAACTAAGATTTGCATTCCTAGACATCCAGCAATCCCGTCAAGTGTGTGTTATCAAAGTCTAGTCTGGGTTTATATTTCATAAGTTTCTAATTCTCCATCCAAATTATCTCAGTTATGACCAAGCTGCTGTAAATACAGACTATTTTTAATGAAGAAACAAGATTGTGCCCAAATGTCCATGAGAATGAGCCTTGTTTTGCCTTTGTTGTGCAAGAACCAGACAGATAACATGAAAAGTATCAAAACAAGTAGTCTGTTGTCATTTCACCTCATTAATATTGCGGTTATCATTTTACATTACAGGAAGTTTTGAGTGAATAAACTTCTGGAAAAAGCAGAAAGAAAGCAGAGCAGAAGTGAATGAGAACAATCTTTTATTGGTGTTTTTAGGGAAATCTCGACTACATCCAGACACCCAGTATAAAGTGGACTGGGCACCACTGACACCACTGATGCAGCAGGACAGTTGTAGTTCAATTAGAAGTCACTACAAAATTCATCGACCACATCTGTGAGGATATTAGAGGCTAGATCCTGTTGGGAGAGCAAACAACCACTAGATGAGGTGACAAAGGCTGAAATAAAACAACAGGAAACATACTGACAGTGTGCATCGTTCATACACGACGAGGAAGATCCCGTTTGAACGGTAAATAAAGTCTCAATAAATCAAGTCAGTGAGCCACGTGTGCAATCCATTGTGGCAAAGCATTGAATGTCTGGGTATCTGAGGCGGACATTAATATCAGAGAGTGAGAGTGTCTCTTTTGAAAGTCCTTCTGTGGAACATTGAAGATCAAGGTTGTGCAATCTCAACAAAGAAATGTATCCAGTAATGTAGAAGAGCAACAATAAAAGCCATAACAATTGCAAAACAGTAATGGTAACTGTTCATGATGAGAATTCAAATTACAGTATATGACTAGTCATCCCTCTCACAGAACATTATATAGTGTACCATGCCCCTGTGCAGGTCAAGCTTATGCATACAGTATAAAGTAATTACAATTTCAAAGGATCAGTATTGAAAATAGCACTAAATAGCAACAAGCTTTGTGGATCAGAATAGGAAAATTTTGGCTTTTATTTCTCCCAGAAATCTGAGAAATGAAGACTATTCCACTGACTAGGGTTATTCAGCCCATGTAATGGAATACAAATACACAAAAATAGTATAGGCCCATTGAATACACATAATATCTGATCTTGGATAATGAAGTTTAGCATAGAAGGTACTGTAAAAACAAAAACAAATCCATGTGTGTTTTGTACAAATATGTTGCAGATATTGTTACAATGCATGAAAAGTCCATGTACCAAAGTACAAGGAAACTGTTAGTGGGGAAACGGAGCGCTAAACAGAAGGTTGTATGTGGGAGCTGACAGGAACAGAGCAGATCAATAGTAACCAGAAAAAGAGAAATGTCCCAAAGAGAAGATCAAGAGGACAACAGTTATCAAGGGAATCTCAGCAGGTTTTCACCAGCTCCAGGTCCAGGAAAGAAACACCAAGTTGATTAAAATAATCAACTGAGATAGAGTAAAGGATACATACTTAGACTTGGTACCAGACTTATTAAATTAAGGTCTTTGTACAAGGAGCAACAAATTGGTGGTAAAAAAAGAAAGTTGTTGTTCAATTAAAACACAAGACTAATCAATACAAGCTTTAAGGATAGTGTTGAATTGTATACATTTCAACTCCCCTTGACTCTCTTCTCAAACAAGCTCAATCCCAGTGACAGGAAAAGCCCAAGAAAAAGTTAGGTGCTTGAGTAAAATGTACAAAATGCTCCTCTAAACAATTAACATAATTTTGCTCTCTATATTACAATTGTTAACTGTGTCCTCGACCCTGCCACTGCCTCCTGACTTATAATCAAGTCCAAAAATACCCCTCAATGGCATCTATAATAAAAGATATTTACCATAGCAATCCCCATCACTGTGTCCAAGTTATGTAGAAAATATACAAAATTATTTTTTCTAAATTTGCTCCCCTTCTAATTATTCTGAAATATTATAAAAATATACAATTTTCCAATAACAAAACTCTTAAAAGTCACATCTTTCATCTATTAAATTATTCTCTCTATCCATCACTTTTAAGAGTTGACACCTTGACAAAACAAGACACCTGAGCTTCAATACACAAACTGTCTCTTCCTCTAATACATTCATCATCTTTATCACCATCCTCTTCATCATCATGACCCCAATGTGTCCATCAACGTGTCCATCTGCCACAAAATCCAAAGTTTCGAATTGAATCCAGCTTTTTCCTCTTCCTTTCTGCAGCTTTTTCTTCCACCCAGCCATTATTGGTCAGCCAGGCGGTTCTCATATTTACTAAGAATGTTGCGGCAGCGGCCCAGTTCCTTCCGCATCTCAGCCACCTCTTGTCGTAGGGCGGCGTTTTCTCTCTCAAGGTAGGCAGCGCGCACTGTTATTTGGTTCTCCTTAAGACGCCGTGCATCTCGGGAACGCTTGGCTGCTTCGTTGTTTTTATATCTCCTGGTCCAGTACTTCTCGTCCTGCAGAAGGACAAGCTTTATTTAAAACTTTATTTCATACAGGAAATCCTCTGATCGTTTGTCATATTCCAGGAGTGACACACATAATTACTAATACTAGTAGTAATAAAGTAATATATGCTGCAACAACTTTAAATTCTAGTCTTAATCGGTACAGTCAAGTTATAAATGTGTTATTGTCCTAAATCTGCAGTCATAAAATACTTGAAAAGACCTTCCTAAAATTCACGTACACCAAATAATCTCACCTTCAGGTCCTCTGGCACCAGGATTTTGCGGGCCTTTTTGATCATGGGCTGTGGCTTTAGCTCCTCTTCACTGAATGAATGCCTCCTGGGGTCAAACGACTGCTGGCTAGATTCATTGGACTGAGCCATTTCTGAGGAATCCATGTCGAACATCTCGTTCCCATCCGGCCCGCTGCCTGTGGGCGTCAGCAGAGGTGGGCAGGAGGACGAGGATGAAGATGAAGGTGACTCGCAGGAATCATTAATACTTGTTTGACTCCCTAAAATTTAAACAAATAAGAAACATGTTTGAGAACCAATTCTTATCACTCACATACATTTCAACTGATGTTTACTTCAGACCACAAGCATAACACGCTAGGATTATATCTTTGCCACTAGATGGAGACAGAGTGTTGCTTCTTCCATTAAAAACAACAAACAACATTCCTGTGCCTTAACTGATTAGAAGAACTGAGGACATTTTACCTACGGAGTAGAAAACAGTTTATTATACATCTTCTGTTTAGTAGATTATAAATTTGTGTAAAAAAACATGGTAAAAATAAGAGTGCTGTAGGTACTAGGAGGCAATTTTCAGTTCTGACTCTATATCATATTAGAGATACTACATACAAGTGCTATATTTTATCTTAATCTCACATGACACTTTGGTGTTGGTTACATTACAGTTACCTTTCTAATCAAACAGTTTTATAATCAAAGTTTTGGCCAGCTGAAAATAAAATCCAGAACTTCCATCAACATAAAATGTACATGAGAAAATGTAATGTTATTTTAACCCCTCCCTTTTAAACCAGTTTCTGTAAGTGAGACCAATTTAGGGCTATACATTGCTGCACAATATTCAAGACTCAATGCTACTTCCACAACCAACTATTCACAGCATGAATTTCCCCGGTATAAAATTCAACCACACAAACCCCTAATAAATTTCCCTGTATTTTATATGTTTAAATTTGAGATTCTGAGTCATAGCTAAGTAACATAATGACTTAACACCACAGCTCTAACGGCCTACCATAACACTGCACTGCAAATCACAGCCTAAACAAAACTGGTATAGTCTAGAGTTTACCACTAAGTCAGCTAGTGTACAGCATAATTTACATAATCCTATAAGATCTTAGTCTAGACTTAAAAACTAAAGTTATACACCAGTCCTGTAATGCACTTTTTTTTTCATTAGAAAAAAAAACGAACTGCACTATGAAAGGCATCCTGTTAAAAGAATCATCTGTCGAGCAGTAATATTTGAGCATTTATTAGATGGGTAATCACTATCTGTATAATATACAAGTTGTTACACTAAAGACACACAAGAGTGATAACTGTCCAGTCAAGTTGTTCCCACTTTCTGTGAGGATAATTGCCTCCATAACGCTGCAAAATAAATGCCTGTTTTCAGACCCCAACAGGGAGTCAGGTATTTCCTACCGACAAATTAAGTCCAACTAAATGTCACTTGAAATGGGAAGACACTAAATGTGCAAGTCTACCTCTCAATGTAAGTCCAAACCAGAATATTTAAATTATTTAGACTTTTGAAAGTGCATGAACTAATTAGTGTAAGCAGCTGGGATAGCACGTGCCTGAAGACAACAAAGTAGATTAAGTGTGTTAACTCTATGCTTCACATGGCTTCCAGAGCAGATTGTGTTTCATTTTAAAAAACTAAATGGCTCAAAATGTGACTCTGCAACTTGAACAGCAACATTCCAATAAAGTATTTTTACTCTCAAGTAAGAATATAAACATCACTTTCTACAAAAAAGGATGGTGGAGTAAATTTGATATTTAGTGAATTTATTTTGAGAATTTTATATTAAAACTTGTTTAGAAAAATCTAGTTTTACAAAAGCATGTGGGGCTATATAATAATCAGAAACATTAAACAGAAGACTATGGGGCAATAACCACACTAAGAGACATGTATCAACCTGTGATACATTATCAAATTCCTGCATATCAGTTCTATTCCCATGTACTGCAATGATCAGTTTGAAGTCCAGCCGCAGAGGACATATCTTCCTGTTTCTCTGCCTATCCCTTTCTCTCAGAGCTCCTCCTCCAGGTCTGATGGCCCTGCCTCTAGTTCCCTTACTCCTGTTGCTCAGCCTCAGCACGTGTACAGACGCGTGCACATGGCTGTGGCGTGTGAAGTGGGGAGAGATTTAAAGACACGCAACTGCAAAACTCCCTCCTTCTCTCTCTCGCTCAGCAATGTTTTGATTCAGCTTCACATTAATAATTATCTGAAAGGAGGCACTGCCACGAAAGGCAAAAGTAAAACAGAACTCTGCTATTGTTTTAACAATAAATCATAAAATAGTTTTGCCTTTCTTATTTCTAGTCTTTTTCCTTAGCTCCTACTAAATTTAATATGGACAAACAGGAATACAAAACAGATTTTAGGCTTGCTTCAAGACAGTTACTGTTAACCAGCCACTGTCATTTATTTATCACATTAATCACATTAAGAGACGTATGCTTGAAGCTTGATGACAAAAGACAGAAAATGCTTGCTCATCATGCTTGAAACTCAAAGGACCATTAAAATGCTGAATCATTATTTTGTGGGAATGACTGCCACATAACCTTGATTGTAGTTGAACTTTTATTGAGTTCTAGGCCCTAGTGGTTTCGTATCAGTGGCAGGGAACAGTTTGTCTCTTTTAGTTTGTCAACTTTATGTTTAAGTTTTTATTGTTTTGTATAGAAAAACCTTGAATGTAACTGTACTGCTCTGCAATGAACTATCCTTGTTAATTCTTCACCTTTTTGTTGTCGGTTTAGTCAGTCAGGTAGAAAATGGCTGCTGTCAGTAAACTGAACTCACCATGCAGATAATCAGTCCCTCCTGCAACGCCCTGGGCAACTTCCAAACCGATGAGTGATGGGGAAGAAGCTGAAGAGGGTGGTGAGGAGGACGTTGAGCAAGGTGGGGATGATGACGGTAGGCACTGGGAGCTCTGGTTGGGGACAGCTGATTGGGGGCTTTGTGATGGGACCTGGGCTGAACTGGAACTGTTATTGTTGTGCATGCTGCCCATCCCATTTTCTGTGAGAAACTCTTCTAAGTCCATGTACTGAAGCTGAAAGAGGCCCCCATCGGCAGGCAGGGTGCGATCCCATAACAGAGGCCCTAAGAACTGGTTGAAATTTCCACCACTGCCACCTCCTCCACAGCCATTACTATTGTTACTGCCAGCTATCCCACTTCCACTCCTCATGGTGCACACTCCCAATGAATCTGCATCTAAATCCATTGATCTGTCTGCAGAAAGAGACAAGAAAACATTCTTATAACTTTGTAATAAATGGCTGTGCAAAAGCACCATCTCTGACAGGTGGATCTCCCTCCTGGTCGAACACTCACACATTCACAGATGGTCCAGATGGCAACTAAATTGTGGCATTAACCAAGAGCTGGAACCAATATGTTATAGCTCCTAAACATTTTGCACAAAAGCGGAATGTACTTTGGAGAAGATGTAACATAGGCCTGCATGGCATTACAATCAGAACACATTATCAATTATGTTGCTCTGAATAATAATTTCAGTAAGCACAGGGATTATTACCTAGTTGAACTCCTCAAGGACTGGATGGAGTTAAGTAATGGTGACCATATAAACTGATGTTTGTAATATTGGTGTATGCTTGATAACAGGTGTAGAGTGCTATGACTTATTTACTATCACTGCATACATTGATAATAGACTATCACAATAAAAACAACATTTAAGGCATAAATACATGAGTTTGGTCACCTTTCACTTCACACTGGCCTTTTACCCGCTGGTCTCCCTTCATGGGGTGCTGCAGGAGGGATTTTAGACCTGCCATGGAGGTGAGTTGTCCCCCTGTAGGCTGAGCACAAGTTCCAAACTGTGGGCTTGCACCGGCTGGAAGGTCTGGGCTAGGAAGCTGGGAGAGCTGCCTGGACATCCTGGGCCAGATGGGTTGCAAAAAGACACCTGGGGCACTTCAAGGGGCGAGGCAAATTCGCTAGAGCACCTACCAATAGGACAAGTATGCTGTATGACTCTGTGTGAGAGAGTGTGAGCAAGAAGGGTGGGGGTGAGGAGGCAAAGAAAAAGATATTTTGAGTGTCTATGGAACATAGAGCTACTATTGTATAAAATCCATGTTAATGACGCAGTTTAACTGTTACAACATTTATTAAGTAACATGCATACCTTTTTCTTGCAGCTTTGGAAAGCCTTAGCTCCTTGAAGAAATATTTTCATCGAAGTATTCCATTGCAGCTGAACAGTTCAAAGAGTTGTGCAGAATATTCTCAGCGGACTATTGTGGGAGGGACTGTCACACCACAAGTGAGGATATTGTTCATAATAAACGCAAAAGCAGTAAAATGCAATGATAGTATCAGGAGGTTAGAAAATATCGCAAATAAAAGCTGCAGGAAAAGAAGTTTGTGGAAAGTTAAAAAGATATCCACTGAAAACAGCTCAAATTGGACTCCGTCAAAACACAACCGAGAGAAAACTGCGTAAGTGAAGCAAGACGACGAGAGCAGTGGCTGTGTTGGTCAGATGACAAGTTGTATTGGTGCTGCTCCTCGGCTGTCGCGCTTTGCAGTGCGTCGAGGGAGGAGGGGTCGTTTCCTCTTTCTGTCTGTACTTTTTTTGCATCCGCTGGATCCGGTCACGGGCGCACGGGCTTGAGTCTATGTTGACGCCGCGTTCAAGCGTCCTCTCCACTCTATGCCTCAGCTGGAGCAAACACGGGCGCTGCGCCTGACGTCACGACCCGCCGAACAAGTGGAGATGAGCGAGAGGGGCGTGGCCCGGGTCTTATTAGTTATGAGACACACCTATCCTCGTGTTACACCTCAAGGAACGGAGGCTGTTTGTTTAGTCTGACAGGGACAAACACGGTGAATTGCACTAGTGTTATTTTCGCAGCACAGTGGCAACGCTGCAATAAATGGACTGTGATAACCCAATATATAGCCTATAGGTTATAGGCCTATTATATCTTTAATATTTCTATACCAATAGCTGCCACATTTTTATTATCCCAATTAAAAAAGGCCAAAGGCAGCTCAATGACTTAAAGGACTTTTGAACTAATAAACCATTTACTTTAGTCAGAAGCAAGAACAAAATAGGCTTTGCAGTTTTTATAATCCAAAGAAAACGTGAGTCGTTTTTTTTCGGGCGAGAGGAACGCTCCAGCACGTTGCCTCCCGGCTCACAATAGCTGTTCCCACTCACGTGTACCATGCACGCTGAAGAGAACCCTCTCTGCTCGCAGCTCTGTCCCTGATTGGGTTAGCATTATCACCGCCCCACCCACTGCATGCATCCATTGGCCAGAACTAGGTCGACTAAACCCACCCGCGCGGATTCCCCTCGTGCATGCCACTGCCGCGTGAGACCTATTAGAAACGAGCGCGAGGCTGTGGATTCTACTGTACTAGCTGCAAAGCACATGTACCGCAAGCTACCGTGGAGTTTACCACAGGTTAGTATTGGGAAAACACAGTGGCAAGTGAATGATTGACGCATCTGTAGAACAAATCCCTCTTAATAATGTGAGCAACTATTTAGGTTTTATATCACATTAAATTGTGTTTTAGACAAAATTAGAAAATGGAAAACGGAAATTAGATGGGCTACTTCAAATGGCGCTGTCCCTTCAAGCCACGACCATTAAAATGAACGAACACTTTCGATTTGCTGCTGGTACATTTGGCAAGATAAGTGGGCCTAGATGAGCCAAACTTGTTCTGTAGATTAGCATCGAATAAATTCTTCAATAAACAATTAGTAGCCTGTTAATACAAGATAGAACTGCACAATGTCAAGCGTAAAAAGTTTCAACTAATAGTTGAATAGTCATATTGGCCACTGTGTCTGTGATGCATTCTGTTTGGCCTACTTTGTAGCATTAGTCTAGTAGTAAACATAAACATACATGGAGCAGCCTCTTAAATCTACTACCCCCTATCAGTGTAAAATCCATGTGACTGGCACACTCATCTGCACTAAGCCATAAGCATAAATGAGTTGACTACTGCCATCTTGTGGAGCTGTATTAGGAGAGTTTTAGAGAACCATTCAACAGTGGAAAAATAAGGTTAGGAGTTATTGCTAACCAAAATCCCACAATACCTACTGGTAAAGAGCAGGTAAGCCGATCTCATAACTAACATTGCTTTTGGTAACAGTTAGCCTACATCTTACATTATTATTATATATATATAAGTCTGTTATTTACAAGAAATGAAAGAAAATCAAATTATTACACTGAAGATTTATTGTTACGCACTTTTAAGTAAATAATTGTGATAGAAATCTACTTAACCCATTAATCTTTTGAAGAAAAAACAAGGCATAATACAGGTATGAACATTTCATGTAAATAAAGTGACACCTAAAATAATGTAAATGAAAGACAATAAGAATATGATTGCAACTCAGCAGATATTAAAATGATTAATAATAAGATTAATGTAAAGACTGATTGGGTTACACACATAAATACATGGAATATTACATTTGTTGCTATAATAGGTCCTTGATTTAAACACATAAAATACTGTAGAAATATGTTTTCCTAAAAGAGCATACAAACATTATGAGGTTAATGTGTTACAGTCAAGGTGTAAATCCCTTGGTATAAAAACTAACAATTTCCCAAATGAACCATGTCAAAATAACAAGCAAGGCTTTTTGTAACATATTCATTTTGGCAGAAGAGGCTTTCCTTATACTGCAAATGATCAGCATTGTTAACAACTTATTTATTTGTGATTAAATCACAGGGATATAGAGCAACTTTTAGGTTATGTTCACACTCGAAACTTTTGGGGATATACTGAATAAACCACCACATACTGTAGGTTTGAGTCACAACCTCAGCAAAAACTTGACTAGAGAACAAACATGCACTGACAAACTATCAACAAATGTTTTGTCCCCAAGTCTCTACTCCTAATAAATGCACTTTACATAAAAAAAAGTCCTCAGCCTCTAAGTGAACAACAACAAGACAAAGTACACAGCAGAGACGTTTATCATATAGCAAGAGGTGTAACAAGATTTCTAGTTATTATATGGGAAAAAGATACATTAGACAGTCATTTCTCCTAAACTTGTCTAGTAACTGCACAGTGTCAGCCAAGCACAGTGTCAATGCACTTAAGGGGTAAATGATCCTATGAAACAGTCAAGGCTTTGAAACATCTTCCAACATAATCTGGAAGATTTTCTAGCGAGAATCTACAGTAGTTGTTAACACACTCGAACTAATACTCAGCAAACAGATCAACAGAGACAATAGGCAGCAAAGCCTTTTAAGTTCCTTTTTTTCTCACAATTTCATGACAGAACAAAATATCCCTCCTGCATGCCACTCTTTTTAGATACCAGGATGCTCAATATTTGTATGATCCCTGTAGAAATGGTGTTTCACTCTGCACATCTCTTGGCTGTCTCTCACCTGATCTTTTTGTGTATTTCAGCTTCTTTTTACTGCCTTGCTGCAGTCCTTTTGCCCCCCGGCAGCAGGACACCTTGTGCCTATGAAGTAGTGTAGCATTCCAGAAGCGAAGGGAGCAGCGTTGGCAAGAGAAAGTCCCTCTGGCATAATGTGTAGCCCGATGGATGAAGGCTGCCAAAGGTCCATGACACTGTTTTCCACATACTCGGCAGCTTAGACGCTCCTGACTTGTCAAGGCTTTTTGGGTGTGTTTAGCTGCCATGTGGACTAGCAGCCCAGCTTTGCGAGAAAACACAGAGCTCGGGCATATTGGGCAGCCAAAACGTTTCACTGGGACTTTGAGAGATGACAGGAGCTGCCCCTTCATTCCAGCGGCTTTGACAAGTTTGTGCCCACAGTCACCTGACCCTCTTCTTCTTCGAATTGTCATGCGGAGAGTGCCTGTTTTTTTATTAATCAGCCCACTAACTGAAAAACCTTTCTTGGTATTCCTTTTTCTTTCATCAAATTTAGCTATATCTTGGGATTCCCATTTAATTTCCCTCCAATCTGGCCTGTTGGACTTTTTTTTTTTCTTCTTGTGCCGTCTTATGTCATCTTGTGACAAATCGATGCTGCAGTCAGCATGTTGATGCGACTGTGTATCTGATAGATGATGAGGATGAAGGTGGGATTGATGATGATGGTGATGCAGATGGTGATGTTCAGCAGAGGGCAGTTCTGTTAGGGGCTGGAACGGGGCTGTGGTATGTAGAGTGCGGCTACGGGATCCAGCAGGATATATGTGCTCTCCTTTGACTCCGGCCGGAGAATGGGGGTGCTGCGGTGGCATGATTGTAGAGTTAGGTGGCAGAGGCTGTGAAAAAGTTGAGGCTGATGACTGGGTAACTGCTGCATCGTAAAAGAGGGGAGAGTAACCAGCCGGTGGTTGTGGGGGTGGCTGCTGGTGGCTGTGACTGGCAACAGACAGACTTTGCCCTCCATGAGTTTCAGAGGAGGGAGCCATCTGTAATAGAGCATTTGTAGCAGCCTCGCTTTCTGATGTTGTCTGGTTAACATCACTCCCGCTTCGGTTGTTTCCAGAACTAGTGCTACCTTCTTGAGGGTTAGATGGTTCGGAGCGGGTTATTCCATGCTGTGACTGCTTGTGTCTGGTGAGGCTATTAGAGTAAGCAAATGATTTACCACACACCTCACAGGAGAAGACTTTTTCACCCCCACCATCATGAACTGTCTGGTGGTGAGCGGTCAAATGAAAATGATGGCGGAATGACTTCCAACATATTGCACAAGTGTAAAGACGAGGTGGGGGTAGGGCCTGCGGTGGGGGTTGTGGCAGGGGGTTTGTGTCTTGAGGCTTAATGTCTTGAGAGTAGGAGTAATAGGAGGAGGCGCTTGGGGCTTGGTTCTGGCTCCTGTCTTGGGCCACGCTACATTGAGGATTTGGGTTAAAGCTGTTAAGATTTTCTGTAGTTGGTGTTGCAGGGACATCTTCATTTTCCCCTTTTTGGTGGAGTTTACCATGTCGCCGGAGACTCTGAGAGTAACCAAACTCTTTTCCACAGATAGTGCATTTATAATTCTTTGCCCCAGAGTGGACAGTTTGATGTTTGCTCAAATGAAAAGCCTCTCTGAAATACTTTCCACAAACTGTGCAATGGTGAGGCTTTTCACCAGTATGGATGCGGTCATGTCTGCGTAGAGTTTCTCGGCGTGCAAACCCCTTACCACAGACACTGCAAAGGTGGGTGCGTGGGAGTCCACCTGTCCCCATTCTTGGGGTGTATTGCCTACGTTTGGGGGGTTGTTCACCAGCTGCTGGTTCCTTCTTGGCTCTGGGTTTGCGGGGACGTTTAGGTTTGGCAGCAGGATCTTGTGTGTTGCTGCTCATAGCCTCTTGGTCCCCACCAGCTCTGTAATTCTTATCCATTGATGTTGATGAAGGTGAACCCAGAGGACCTAAACCAAGACCCCCTAGAAGACCCCCTATAATGTCACCCCTATCATCCCCTCTAGTTCCGCTATTAGCAGCAGTTATGGCAGAGATTGCATTATTTACAGAGCTAGTAACATCATCCTCAGAGTCATCCAGTAAAGAAGACAGGGGCAGGTGGGGCTGTTGCTGCGGATGGTGGTGCTGGTTGTGGCCCTGTGAGTGTGGATGCAGTGTTGGGGCCAAGGGTGCCTTTCTTAGAGCCGGTCCGGCCATCCCACTCCCACAGGGGGAGGCACCAGAGTAGCATGGAGATGGATTACCTTGAGAACGATGATCATCATGGTAGCCTGTGTAACGATTCCGAGAGTAGTCAGTGGGGTATTTATCATCTGTTCTGTCCCTGTCATTTGAATTCCCTCCCCGTCCAGATTGAAAAAGACCATCACATCCTAAACCTGATTTTGGTTCTCCTTCCCCAACAATGATTACACCATCTTCTTCCTCAGTTTTCCCATAAATTATCCCTCTATTGCTTTGATAAGTTCCCCCTCCTCCATTACCTCCTCCATCCCCTCTGTCCTCATCATCAGTTCCTATTTTGCTGCCCCGTTGTTTGGGTCCCCTACCTGGCTTGCCGCAGGTGCCTGAGGCAGCATGGTTGAGCAGAGATGTACTCTCACGGAAGGCACGACCACAGGCAGGACATCGGAAAGGCTTTTCCTCATGTATCTTCTCATGCCGTGTCAATGACTCTCTACGATTAAAAGCTCGAGAGCAGGTGGAGCAACCAAATGGGCGGGCGGAGGAGTGTATTACACCATGTTGCAGAAGGTGCCCTTTTTTCTTAAAGCCTTTGCCACATTCAGGGCAATGAAATATTTTGTCTGGGCTAGGACAAGAATTAGATGAGGGCTGAGGTGCTTCTTGAGTTGAATGAGGAAGGCCTGGATCAGGCTCTGATTTTATGTGAATGGGGTTCAGGCGAATAGATGTTGTATTGCTAGTACCTGCTGTGGTTGGTTCATGCATGCGTAAATGCCTGCGAAGGCTTGAAAGGTGAGGGAAGCTTTTGCCACATTCAGCACAACTATATATGGGCTCTGTATCTGAATTTGAGTGGTTGGATTGCATTGAGCTATTTATATCAGCTTTAGAAATGTGAGAATCAGTGACCAGTACTGAGGCAGCAGTGGTGGAAGGAGCAGAGGAGGAGGAGGAAGAAACTACTGATGAGGATGAAGATGATGAAACAAGAAGGGATGATGGGTCACCCCCCATATTTGACATACCAATCCCATTCCCAATTAAAGCTGGGGGTTGACCATGATTAAGCCCCCCTCCATTACCGTTGGTGCCAAGATTACTACTGTGACTATTATGCCCATGGGTGCTGCCATTACTACTGCTATCAGCCTTTCTCTGTGGCAAATAGCCAGCCATTGCTTTCTTCCTCCTACTACTGCTGCTACTACTGCTACTGCCACCGCCAGTGATTTCCCCTTTACCGTCTTCCTTAGATAAGGATAAATGTAGTGGCAAGGGAAGGGGCAAACCAGCTTCTTGCTGCATCAGAGAAGCTATCTGATTTGATGAGAGGACAGGGATTCCCTGAAAGTCAAAGCCACTCAAAGATGAGGGCTGAGAACTTGGGTGAAGTTGATGGTGAGTGTGAGAATGGGAATGAGGATGGGAAAGGGTGTGAGGTGGAAGCTGTTGCTGCTGGGGATTCTGCTGTGCGGTTTGTTGGGGCTGGGCAGTGGAGTGGCCATGTGAGTGAGAATTATGAAGAGCAGGAGGTGGAGCGAGACTACTACTAGATTCCCCGCCTGTCTGACTCAAACCAATTCCCAAGTGATTATGTGTTCCCTGTTGTACAAGAAATTGCTCTAAACTAGCATTAGGAGGCACCCCAGATAGAAAATACTGATTAGCCGCTAACATGCAACTAAACTGTTGGTGAAGGCTTCGTGCATCAGACTGGGCCCCAACCAGCTGGTGTCCCAATGAACTGACTGCACTGCTACTAGAGAGGTTGTTTGAGGTGGCCACAGAGGTTGAAGGGGAAGGAGAAGAAGAGGAGGGGCCGGGTGATGCCTGGGGGACAGAGAGGCCGGGATGCAGAGGAGGTGGAGGTGCTGATGTTACTAATCCTCCTAATCCCCCAGCACTCCCACTACTGCCACTTCCCCCAGCAAAGTGCTCAAAGCGCCCTACACTTGGGTGTAACTGCTCCTGTGCTAGTGCTGCCTCAGACGGGTGGAAAGAGCGCAGGAACTGTGGGTAGCCTGAAGAATGGCTTGAGCTGCTGCTGCTCATCTTGCTTGACTTTGAACGAGAGCTCTGAGATGAGGAAGGCTGTTGTTGTAAAGGTGGGGGAGGAGGGGCACTCATCTTGGCAAAAATGGAGGCAGAATCAGAAAAGGCGTTACCTCTAGACCCCTGCAGGGGGCCCAAGCCAAGTCCAGACAGAAGAGCTCCAGAAGACTCCTGCTGCTGCTGCTGCTGGAGTTGATGCTGGTGAAGTTGCACTTGCTGTTGATGCGGTAGTTGGCGATCTAAGCCAAGGCCTTTGAACTGGTGGGCTTGGTGCCCACTTAACATCTCTATAATGTCCAGATTGTATTTTCCAAATTGGAACATTTCCTAATCACTGGCACATGGGGTACAGGAGCCAACCCTCCAGCACTCAAATCAGCAATAAAACCACCAGTGGCTGGTCAAAGACAATGAAGCCCAAAGATAAGGCTAAGCTACAATTTTACTCCCAAAATACTTGTCAAAGTCAGCATAAAAAAAAAGAAAAGGAAAAAAAAAAAGAAAAGAGAGAATATACAACTCCCTCTGTATTATCCAGCCCACAGTTAAAATCAAAAGGGTGTGGGGTGACAGGGAGATTGATTAAAAATTTAACAGTAAGTGCTTTGTTTATAAATAGGCGTTTTCCACCTAATATAATGTTATTTAATATACTTTAATCTGTAATACTGGCATCTTCTTGTCTTTGTTAAAACTTTGTTGATTTTCTCCTTAATCTGAGCAGTTCCTCGTCCGTCTTCATTCAAGATGTTCCTAGAGTTAAAAAAAATAAAATTAAGAGATACCAAAGACAGTTATTACACAAAGATTATAAGAAAAACACATTATTTTTAATGTTACCTATCCTTTTCAAAGTAATATAGAAATGACTTCTTGAATTAACATAAGAAGTTGGTAATAAACTAATGTGCATTCTCTGTCCATGAACTATATTCACTAAATATTATATTGGTTGTCATAATTAAAACTGCTTTGTAAGAATACTTTAGCTACCAATACCATCATCTACTAATTAATAACCTTACAGGGAAACCTGCTATAGACTATAAATAACCACAAGAATAAATTCTTATGGCAAGGTTGCACAAAACTAAAAATGACAGATGATTGTATCGGGGCTCTACACATGATTTGTAGTGACAGAACTGAAAAGATTACTTCAATAATCAAACAATTACAATTTAATACACACCCATAAAACCATTTGAATTGCATGCCATCTGTGACAAACACTGCAAAAGTCATGTAAGTAACATATGTGATGTATAATCTGTAAAAGTGTATTTTTGAATGTAAGAAACTTTTTCATTTATATTTAAAGCAAACCAATATGTCTGTGGTATGTTGGTATTAAATAACAAAAAGTATTTGGAGTACATGATATAATGACAGTAAACAGTGGCTAGTTCAAGGAAGGCTCTGTTTTGTTGCATTCAAATTTGGTTGAGTTATTGATTGCATCCAGGTGAACTTAATACACCATCCTCTTTATTCTACAGTGAAAGTGACAGTCGCGTTAACTACTAAAAATGTTAAAATCTATGGATAATTAAGAGATGAGATTAGGAACTATTTAGGCTATCTGCCCAAACTTCCCAGGTATTTTGCATTGTACTAAAATGTTAGTGGAGATTCTCAGTCATCCAGGTCAGAATCCCCCCAAAAGGGTAACAGGGCATTAGGATTTCATACATTTAGTATTAAACCCTATTAATACTGGAAATGCACAAATAAGAGAATAGAATGATAGAAAAAACTTTGTTACTTTACTTTTGAAGACTCTGGGCTCACCCCCTTAAGCTTGGTTTTGCTCACCTTTTCTTTTCTTACCATTTCCTCTGATCGATGTGATGAAGCTACAACAGTGTGGGATGCCCCTGACAGATGAAGCAGATAGTCTACAGCATCTATGACTCCCTCTCATTTTAATGGAAATGTGCAATCCTGTGAACAAGGGCGCAAAATTTTAGAAATACCGCCAGGACTATATTACATATTTGAAGCATGAGTAGCTACTACGTTACAGGCGTTTAATAACGCATGCATTTAAGGTGGCGACCTTAAACTAGTATTGGATTACATTTGCGGGAAAAAGAAAACATTGGTCGCACTCGTATGCAAAACTTTACGGTTCTTCGTAGCATCCCATTTTCTAGCTCTCGGCTTGTTAAGCTATTTGCTGCCACACGCAAGCCTTACATCTAATGTAGCTAATAATAGCCGTTTCCAACAGCAAAATATAAAAACGCAAACAATAGTTAATATATTATTCGCTAGCGCTCGCATACATCTGCCTAAGATATATTGGGCAAAGGGTTACCTACGCATCCCGCTGCAGAGCAGAGTTGCAGATGGATGGGGCCTGTCACGCCTTCTTCTGACTATGTAGCTGCTAGCTATCGTCCGCGTCCATTTCTGCGTGCTGTTTTCCAGTCTTTAGCCAGAGCCATTTTCACTGATGCTGCGCCGAATGAACGCGAAGACCGCTCACTCCGACGGACTCCAAAGCCTTGTCCACGCCATTTAATCTCGACAATTTGCACTTGAAGGGAGCTATTAGTACAGCAACGACCGATGAGATTTTTGTATTGACGATGATAATATTTTGGGTAAAAGTGAGTGACGTGTGCTCCCTTAACATTGGTCCTTTCCGGCCCTTGTAATATTTCCGGGTAGCACCAGCGGGGCTCACGGACACTGACTGTTGTAGGCTTAGCGCTTTCCCCATTGAGTTAGATTGGGCCAGAGAAAGTATTAGACGGAAAGTCTTATACTGTTCTTATTATATTGTTCAATACGACGATTGCTCCACCGCTCTATGTTTATTACTACAAATTAACGCTCTTTCAATCTTTGAAGGTCTCTCCCGTGTAATTAGACTCTTCATAAACATAAACACGCTTCATAACTGAGATAAGATATTTTTTATCCACATATTCACATGCAAACCATAAGCCATCTTTGTAATCTGAATTAGGCTTCTAGCTGTAGTAAGTTTCACACAATGCCTCACCAATGTAGGCCAATATCCTTTATAATATTAGTTGAGGCGTTAGTTTTGCTACACATCTCATCTGTAAAAGCAGTGCCATTTCTTAGATAACATTTCTGTCACGCAAAAGTCCTTTTTTAGAATTACAGAATTCCATTCCAATCATGCTACGAGCCTACATATGAGTACATTTAACTCATATGTAGCATGATTTAAGTCTCCTTGCAGTCACACTCTGGACAGATTGTGTGTTCTTCACTTAAAAAATAATATCTATCTCCTCATGTACAATACACAGCCTGTGTTTGGATCCTAATCATGTACACAGAGCACAAATCTGTGGACCATAGAAAGCCAATACTCATTAATTTTTAGATATGACCTGGTACTTTATCATTTCATATCGACGTGCCGTTTTTTTTTTTTTTTTTTTCTTAATACAATACAGAATGGAACTGCAATAGCTTTTGTTCATTTCCAAACTGTATTTGTTTTGTTCTCCCCATTGTTTTTGGTCTACTCATTATTATCTGCCGGATGTAGCCTGTAACATTCTGAGTAAAGGCCTCTGTACAGTTTGTTCTCAATCTGCAAGAGCAACACACTGAACCTCCTGGTGGCAAACTGTGAAAATAACAATTGTAATGCACCAGTCGTTGTCAGCCTCTAAATAAAAAATAATAATTTCCTGTGCCCTGTGAGCACCCGTCAGTAAATTTATTGCAATATCAGCACATTAGCATTGTCTGTTCCATCATACATCTCAGTGCAATAAGTGAATACTCAGGAGAGGCGCTGAATATGAGCTTCACAGTCAAGTCTGGGTATAATATGACTGCAGTGTGATATAACTCCCTTCTCAGGCTGTTTAGAGCTGAATTATGGGAAGTACATTTCATAGTGATCCTCTCCTATAGGTTTACGTAGACACTGTGTGTGCACAAGCCATTAAACTGCTACCAAGACAAACTAATTACAAATCATACTGCACTGTGAATATAATGTCATGTAAAAAGTGCATTCTTTACTGCAATTAGTTTTGTATTTACAATAATAAAGTGCCACTTCAATTTGCTCCACAATTGAGAAAAATGGCCAAATGTTGATCCTTCCTATATATGCTGAATTCTATTATATGAAAATATATATTTTTAATGTGTGAATATATATTATAAAATGGTATAACAATTTAAAGTAATAATTGTAAAAAGTATATTGTTTTAACAATTAGCTAGTTAGAATATAGAAACATAACCATGGAAAATAGTGCTTTCTGATTTGCTTCTAAAAATAAAATAAAATTATGAGATTTCTGTTACGCATGGCAGAGGTAATAAACAGCAAAACATTTTTCCCACCAACTTTATTATACAAATTCCTGGTAAGTCACTGTT
The DNA here is from genome assembly GCA_024416835.2 of Perccottus glenii. Classification (NCBI taxonomy): domain Eukaryota; kingdom Metazoa; phylum Chordata; class Actinopteri; order Gobiiformes; family Odontobutidae; genus Perccottus; species Perccottus glenii. The sequence continues at coordinate 17,359,494 of CM044551.2, forward strand.
GTATCCAAGGGGGGTTAATGTATTGAACAACAACAAAAGGGTTGTTTAAAATAATTCCATTCATTTCAATACTGGACTGTTCCCTTGTCCCTGTTCCCTCCAGTCAGTATGCAGGTGGCCATCAATCAACGTCAAAATGAATTCATAATGGTAAAGCCTTAACCATATTCATTCATTGCTTTCAAAAAACAAGCTCACTTCTCTGTGTATTAGTTGTCAATTATGAAAAAGAAATACCCCAGCAGCCATATAGGAGGCTATGACATTAGAAAGACAACAAAATGATATGAGGTTGGCACTGTACAATTCATAAAATACTAACATATTTTGTTGAATTTTCAAATGAATGTCCAAAAAACACATAAAATATTCTGATTGTACTAGCTATACAAAATACAATACTTGCACAAATTAGATTGACAGTTAATACATTTGAAAATGACATTTCAATGAATATGGCTTGTGAGATTTTACAGACTTTGCTACAGACCTTTTGTGGTTCTAATAAAAAAAAAAAACTAAAATTACGTCATGTCATCGGTCCAATTTCCCTGAAAAAGACATTGCACTCAAAGCATTCACTTTCCTACCAGGACTCTGTCCTCTCTCCCATCTGTGTAAAAAAACATTCATCCCAACACACATACATTATGGCATTGTAGATTTTGTATGTCCAACCCATACATTTTTGAGTCAGACTTTCTTATGAAATGTGTTTTTGCCCCATCAGACGCACATCTGTTCCTCACCGGCTGTTATAAGACCGTCATCAGCATATACATTTAAAAGGCTGTTAGGATATTTTTTTCAAAAGATGTTTTGTACCAGAGTGGAAACCTAGTAAAATAACTTGAGTTGAATAAGGCCGATGTCTAGGCACAGAACAGCTGGAGAAGTAAGCAGTCGTATAAGCATCAGTGAACTTACATCCAGGCTTACTGAAAATGCCTCTCAAAGAAATGGAGCTGGCATGCATCAAGATTTGGAAAGTATGAAAACCCAACTAGTCATGAGAATGCTAGTTTTCTATAAAACAATAAACACTTAAGTCCCACTAAGAAAAAGAACATCACACCATAATATAATTGTTAATAATAACCAGAACAGTTATAATAATTATTAATAAGAACACTCCATCATATTCAGAACAACTACATTTAGCACTATGTATAGGAAGATTGTTCAAATAAAAACTGACTCATTTCCAACCAAACGACTGAACATAAACGACCCGGTACCAAATTCCTTCTTTGATCTGCCAAAGTATCGCTCCTTTTCACTGATAAATAATCTCTTAATATAATACCCTCTCTTGATCAGTCACGTTGTCAGCCAAGCTTGTACAGAATGTAAACCTTGAGGACATGATACAAAGTAGGTTTGTATCTGGTGCAAATATTAGGGGATAGATTTGTGCAAAGTTTCGTCTTGATGTTTTCTCTTTGAACTGTGCTTTAATTGCTTGTTTTTGTTGTTTTTGTACACATTAATACTCAGTACATTATGACAATATCAACACAAAATCTAGAGAAAGAAATAGCAGTTTATATGAACCATAGATATCACACAGTACAGTATATAAGATAGGATAGCCCTTTGTATTGATAAGCGTTATTGATGAAGGAATCTTTTATCGTTTTTTTTTTTTTTACATACTGGTTGAAGTGCGATATGATACAGCAAGGTCTTGGATTGAAGATGGAAAGGGCTTCCTAGCCATCCGAGTCTCTTGTGGCATGTTGAGCCACTCAGGGGAAGGCCTGGGGATGCCTCGTCTCCAGACTCAGAGGTTTTGGCTTGCTCTGAAGTCAATGCACTGACTTTCCAAAAAATCACTGACCTGTATAATTCTTCACCTAGTGAGAATAATATAAATGGTGATTGTCAGACCAGCTTTCTCAGTGGTATTTTCTTTGTATTTCCATAAAATGGCTTTGAAGGACAGTTGTGTAAGTGCAACCTCTGCATCTCTGTCTATTTATTTGTGCTCTTTAGAAAAACCTTTACCCTTCAAATAACCTACAGCAAAGCAAGTTGTAACTTAATCTGTTTCATTACCTATTGACTTGTGTATGTCAATATTTCGTTATATCATTGGCTCTGGCATATTGTAGGCAATATTTTTACACTCCAGTCATGATTCATCAATAGGAATACACCAATAGAAAACGCTAGCATTTATCAGCTTACACTTCTGCAATGTAACAGTGAGTTTTGTCCACTGGGAATTTAAGCTAAGGTCACATGGAAATCTAGGCAACCCAGGCATCAAATTTTTAAAGTGGGTACATCCACTGTTCAAAGGGAGCAAAGTCTAGCCAGTAGTGTCTGAGCCCCAGTCTGAAACAGCCTCCTGGTCCATGTAAGAAAGCAATGAAATCAGTTCTGTCTCCTTTTATTAAGATGAGGCTGGACACACCTGTTAATAAATCATTGTTGGCAATTGTTCAGCGTGTTGACAGTCTTTCAGGTAGTTGGCTCAATCCTCTATTCAATTCTTTGATATATTACATAGTCCTCCTCTTCGGCGATCTTGATTTAGGAAATTGTCTGGTTTCCTATCTAATATGGCTCCTGAGTACTTTTTTTGAAAAATAAAAACTTATATAAATACTAAATTATGAACGACAGCTCTGTTGGTTTATTTCCCCGTTTAAGTCAGTCTTTCTACAAATAATGGCACTGCTGTTAATGGCAATATGGCAAAGTGGTTACAAAATATGGCTGATGTAGGCTATCACAAAATTGTAACAGATATTCCTCACAATAGCTTTGTTATACTTTTTGAAATAGTTATAGATAATCTATTTAATTACAACATAACACTAATTTAAGTAGCCTAAACACAGATACTTTGTCTATATTTGATACTTCTAGTCAATTTTCTTTTAGCTGTATACTAATAGTTAAATGCAGAAGGGTGATCTATTCCTACATCTTTAATGAGCGTAAACTCTACATTAGGCACAACTCACACGGTCACCTCATTTTTGCTCCCTGTCCTGATCCCCTGACTACCCCCTCCACTTCCTGCAGACCCCCCACTGCCCCCTCCTGGTATGAAGTGTAGCTGCTCAATGGTGTTCTGCCTTTTCGCTGCAAAAGCCATCCTCCTGGCACTGTGACCCCCTAGTGTTCCCGTTCCCATGACAACCCCTGCCCCGGGCATTTCCCCTGCCCAACCCATCCCGCCACTCATGTGGCCGGGCATGGGGGTGTTTCTCTCTTGCTCCCGGCCAGACGTGGGGTGAGAGTTCATCTTGATCATGTGGTGTCGGTCCAGGGAGGGCGTGGCGCATACATTCTGCTGCGATTGGGCCTTCTGTTGGCGAGGCAAGGTGGGGACCCCCCCTCCTGATGTATGGGCATAGGGATCAACTACTCCCATTCCGCTGATCCCCATGCGCTCCTCCAAGTGGTCCGGGGACATAAGCAGCCGTTCCTCCCGCTGCCTTTCTTGCCGGTCCTGCGGCTTGCGAGTTAGGGTTTGCGTGTTGGAATTCTTGTTTTTGTAGTACTGATGTTGCTGGTTCTTAGACATTCGGGAGAGGGTGCCTGTGTTCCCAGGGACGTCACCCATGTTGAGCAGCTGATCACTAGACTTGACTTTCCTGGGGGGCTTGGACAGAGTGTCGTAGTTGGGGTTGTACTGGGGCTCAGGTGGATCCAGAGGGTAAGGATTGGGAGTGGGTGAGGCAGGCACACCAGAAGGTGGAGGAGGGATCCAGGGTCGAGCAGCGTGTCTGGGCAGGGTTCCTCTCCCGCTGAGGGTGTAGTCACCACCCCAGTGGAGATGGTATTGAGAAGACTGGAGGGCTGGCTGGGCTGTGTGGGGCCGACGCTTTGTGGTGCAGTAACCAGATGAGTACTCATCAAGACCTTTTTCTGGAAGCCAAAAAAAAATCTCTCTAGAGTTAGTATCCGTTAGCTTAAAAGGGCTCTTTGTAATTTCAGTGTTACAAATTCCAAATTGTATTCCAGTGACAATCTGAAAGCATGTACAAATAGAGTATACCCTTAACATCTAGAAGGTAATCTGTGTCATGGAATCATTCTCACAAACTCATGTTAAGGTCACAAGGTCATAGTTTAGATAGCTCACTTATTTTTATTTTTTGTGGCAGAAAACCACCAAATAAATACATAAATAAAATAGACTACTTTTAGAATGTGGCAGGATGAGCATTGCGGTACACAGCTCCATCCGTCACAAACACCATCAACAGGTAACAAGTTACAACAGGCTTCTAATGATAATCTATGTTCTAAGCTCTATGATCTAAGTATGTGTAGTCCCAATGGTGTGAAGCAAGTGCAGAGCAGACCTTTATACTAATTTCCCTGTACATACCGAGGCGTTTGAGAGAGGAGTATCTGCTGAGTTCAGGCTTAGTGGCGCTCTCATAGGAGGGGGGCAGCTGAGCCAGGTTGTGCAGGGAGTGGTGGAAGGATGGCTGAGATTTGGTATTGTTGTGTTTACTGGAGAGCAGGGTGCCTCCAGCTGCCAGCTGGACATTGTTCATCCGAGGGGTACGTTCTACAGATACCACAGGGAGAAAACCAGTGTGTGTTAAATTAAATTTTATCCTCTGGATATAGTGCACTGCAGGTAACAGAGCTCGAATTCACACCAGAACACATAGAAATTAAACTAGCTTTCAACACCAGCACAAGTGCCAAAGATATGATAATCATTATTATTGTTGCGATAAACGAGTCTTATTGTGAACTAAAAACCTAAATGAATGAAGTAAATGAAGCATAGAGGTGATTACGTGTGATTTAGGAACTAGCCGTCTTACCGATAGTTGCAGTGTGTTTGGGGCTGGCATTTGATGAGTGGATAAAATTGTGTTGCAAATTTCCCACTGTTGGTAAAAAACACAAGGCAAGTGGTTCACATCAAAATATGTGTACATATTTTATATAAACTGTCTAAATTCATAGATATTTTTATTAGAATAATGACAATAACAATTCAGGGACTAAAGTTAATTTCAAATTCTTCTAGAATTTACATAAAGCTGCAATATGGTATATTTACAAGTCTCACATCTGTTGTCCTTGCTGGGCAGTCCAGGAGCATACATATTTTTCTGAGCTCTACCTAGCGTCCCTGTTCCATCCCCTACAGTCAGGGCCACGCTGTTGTTTCTCTCATCTTGCTGTACGGGGCTCGACTGGTGCCGCAACATATCAACCAGAGCTCTGTCGATATATATATGAAAAGCAAGCAGGAGGAAATATGGTTTTGATGATTATGATTAATGATTACAGTCTATACAGTATATCAGAAGAAAACTGATCAAGCAAGCAAACATTCTGCAGCAACAGCTGGATGATGATGAGGTTTGACCTCTGGTAATTCATTTAGTGATATAGATTTTAGAACTCAACAGGCAATATTAGTTAAGATGAGACTAAACAAAGATGGTGGTATATTGTTTTATCAAATTCTATCAAAGCACTAATACAACAATGGGGTGGAAAAATGCATGATTTTAGGGATTACGCAAGGATTAGTTACTGATATTGTGAAAGAAAAGTCCCAAATTAATTACATATGAAAAATATGGAGAAAATCAAAAACGGAAGATTTGACAGTCATACCTGGGCATGTTGAGATCTCTGTTGATGGCTTCCTGTTGCACCTTGTTAAAGACCACCTTGATACCCACAGCCACGGCGACCATAAACACAATCACACCTCCGATGACAAAACCTGTGTTGTGGCTCTGCTGCTTCATTGGATCGAAGTCTGGATCAGGTCCTAGTTCCTCTGGTATAATCATGGACTCTGTCTCTGTCTTTGCCCAGTCTGGAGAGTTGTAGTTTTTACAACTCTCCTGCTCTAGTTGTTGTGAACTATCTGGACAGCAGAAACGATAGTGGCACGTGCCGCAGCAGTAGACAAATGTGTCTTTAGTGCAATTAAAAGAGCTGTCATAGTGTCCCATTACATCAAAGTAACCCCGACATACATCCATCCATCCGTCCATGAGTCTGGGACGAATGGGCGCTACCTGTGCAGCACCTAAGGGAGGGGCAAGCGCCTCTGATGATGTAACATTTTTGGGGAACATTACCTGGGGTTGTGGCCTCGGGGGAGCTTCGAAAACTTCCACTGGATTTTCTGGAAGCTTCTTAGACATTTTAGGCCTGCCCTGCAGAGCTGCTGGTCGGGCATTAGTCTGAATAACACGTAGCAAGAGTGAGGAGCTTGGCCCGGACAAAGGCTGCTCAGTGATCAGCCTCTCTGAGGGGTCAAAGTGCTGTGGAGTGGGGGCTGGAGAGGTTTCCTCACAAGTTGTAAGCGGGGCAGTGAGTAGCGAGAGTAGGGAGACAGTAAGGACTCTGAGACTGGTGGTGGGCGTCATTTTTACATGACTAAGAGATCTATTTTCTGTGCTTGAGTCAATGCTGTATCCGCTTTTGCAGTTTAATCCATTAAAATGCCATGTGAAATACTCAAGTAAACATGTACAGCCTCCTGAATAGAGATTTTGTACCAATAGTTTCATTCAGAAATAGTCAGATTTCAAGTATGTTGTCTATTCTATCAAAAAATGTCTATGTTTAGTAATTGGTAATAATGATATTAAACAATTTTAACAAATGGCAAGGAAGCCATGGTGAATGAGTAATGACCTTTGACCCATTAAAACACCTTTCTGAACAAGCATAGTAAAATTGCAGTACAAATTGAAAACAACAATCTTAATGATCTTAGCCTTTAATTTCCCTCAACACATCTAGCTGAAGAAAAGAATAAATTCCTGTCGCACTCAATGTAGTTTTCCACAGAAGGCATTAAAAAATAGCCCTGGGTGCGGGCCCTACAATAGAATATGACGGCACTATACATTCCTGTGCTGATCATGGCACTTAAAGAATATGGCCTGGAGATTTATAAAATGTAAACAGTTTTGTACAGTCACTTTTGTTCCTGCCTGACAATCTCCTTATGGTCATACATGCATTTGAAGTTGAGACTTAATTCACATAGAAGCAATTCTCCTATGGCAAAGGAATAGATATTGAAATAAGTGACATTGCAGACACTAAAAATGAATTTAAAAAAAGACTGCACCACCAGTAATGGACAAGTCTAAAATTGGAATTTGTATCTTAAAGACTCATTCCTATGCACACATGCTTATTTAAATATGTTTTAGGCAATGGTCTAATCTAGAGATATTTGTCTGATTCCTTTTTATGGTTTTATAATATTAATGTGTTTCAGTTCTTGCCTGGCACAAACTGTTACTGTGATTGGGCTGGGTGATAATGAGTGAGGCTCAGCCTAAGTGCTAGGAGACTGTAACTGAAAATTGTGAATAAGCATAAATCAACAAAATGATTGGAAGTCTGTAAAATCCATCTTAAACTTAGACGCAAGTCTTTTTTGAGCTCCACATGGATTTTAAAAGGTCTGCAATCACCTTTTAGGCACAAAGGTTGCCCATGTTATTCACCTGGACCGCTGATTAAGTAGATGGCACATTGTTTTGCAGTGTGACATAAAATTATTCCTGATTTATATCTGGGGGTTCAAAAAATATCACTTTTGTTGAGAAATATGGAAATGTGTGTAGTTATTGTGTTGGAGGTGTTGGCAATAATAGACAGAGGCAGATCTGTCTCCCACAGAAATTATAATTACATGTAATTATCAAAACGTCCCTATCTGTAGGCACAGATGGGGGAGACAGAATGCTCAAATGACTGAGGGCTCCACTTGTTTCTGTTACATGCTCCTCTAACCTTCTGGGGAGAGATCAGGAGAGAAAACACGACACATCGGCTCTCCCACAGACTAATGTTCCTCTTCTGTCAATTCTAAATGATTGTTGTGCGTCATTTCCAGAAATGTCTTCAGGTTTGCCTGGCCACAGTAAAACCAGGTATATGTTGAAGTGTGCTCTGGAAAACAGAAAACACATATAGTATTAACCCATTTATTAATCCTAAATTGTTCATAATTAATAAACCATCATTTGAAAAAGCATGAAAAAAATGATGCAATAATTGTTACATATCCAAACAAAGTCGTTTCCCTTAAATGTTAACATTTAGAATTTGAAATATAAACAATATATGTATATAGTGTGTGTGCATATTGTTTTTGAGGGATTCAACTGCTTGCAAAGTCTCCGATTTGTCAATTCTCACCCTTGACACTTGGAGCCATTTCTTTAAAGGCTACTACTGTGACCAAGGGAATAAAATGGTGGGTTGGTAGATTTTCCTTTTCATCAAAAGACGTGCATTTGTATTACTGCATTATGTGTGTTCAATGTGCATATTTCATTGCAGGAGGAACACACGGTCCTGAAAAGCCAAGGATACAGAGAGAGCAGAGATAAATGCAGGGTAGGGATTTAAATGAGTGAAGAGATTGTGGCGAGCGGGAAGAGCCAGAGGTATAGATGCAGAGAGAGACGACCATGAGTGGGAGGGCGGTGTGTGGGTGGCACAGAATCAAGTACATTTCTCCCAGCACTTACCAATACAACATAGCACATCACACAAACCGCAAACAGCTTTGCAAAGACAGCACAAGCCACATACATAACATGAGTGATGCTCAGGACTTTAATCAGCTGCTGATGGAAGAGTTTACCATAGACCGAACTGTGAAAAAGGGCTTTGAAATGTCTGCTACTTAGCGTGAGACTATTGTAGGCACTTTGTCAACCTCTGTGTAGTCAGTCTCTGCCTCTTTCCTTTATTCCTCTTGCTCCCTCCTTCACGTCTTTTCCCCCGTTCTGCCTTTCTCTCTTTTTCAGATTCGGTGCGTGGGTTGAGGCAGCTAACTCTCTTAGAATAGCACTGCAGCTCTATCTATGTGTGAGTGAAAGCCAGTAAAAAAGACAAGGAAGGCACAATCCAATCTACACCAATCCCATTTTCAAAGTCACATCTGCTTGTTTCTAGTTTGACAAGATGACACGTCACATGTAAGGGCAGCTTGAGGGAGTTTTTTTGGCACAATACATATTTAAATAAACTCCATTTATGTGACATATTAAATAATCACCATGAAGATATTTCTAAATAAAAGGAAGGGCCAATGCTTTCTCAAAACCAGTGTTTTAGAACAGCAGGAAGAATTTCATAGGCATCTTCAGTGTGCTGTTGACGCAATGCAATAGAAAGAGTTGTGAAGAACAATAAGAAGCTAAAGGTGAGGAACATGCATTAGGGGCTGTACAAATGTACCCCTAGGTTACATGAAAAAAAGAGAGAGGACAGGCCCTTTCAAAGGATACCAGGAATTGTTCGGGACTGTATGAAAGACTGGCCTTACTTTCATTGCAAGATGCTATAAAGCTGTGCAGACGCCTGGCCAGCAGCGATTTCAACAAGTGTTTGTTGGAAACGAAACAAAATGGCTTCTTTTTCCTCCCTCAAGTACGACTGTGGAAAATATTTTATGATGTGAAATAATAGTAGGCAAATGACAAGTAGGCTATAAGAGAGGTTGGTGGAAAGACAGTTGCAGAGACACCTTCACACCAGCGGCTTTCTTGACCAGGGGATTAATAAAAGCTGCGCAGTGACTTTGCATGAACCAAGTGGTTTACGCGTACACTCCCCATACAACATCCCATTTTTCATTAGTTAATAAGTCGTTACTTGCAATGAAGAAGCTTGCTGGTAATGGACATGACTTGCATGTAACAGTAGGAGAGTGCGTGGGTGTATCCGTGCCGGTGTGTGAAGTCCGATTGGATGTGTTCTCTTTATATTAATCCTTCTATGTCTATGTCTGCACACTGTTCTTGGAGACGTTTAAATATTAAAAGTGTTGTCAAACATTTCTAATATAAAACCCATGTGTAAGCTAATTGTCCGAGTGGCGCAGCTTTCAACCAAATGTTTTGTTTGACAGCCCCCAGCGCGGCTCATGCGTCTTGATACATCTCAAAGACCGTTTATTACAAACACGCAAAATGTGCAGTAAATGTTGCCTTTAAATATTAGTCTTTGTATTTTAGTAGAAGATGTTGCAAAAGCAAAATGTGCAAAATGTCGTGTCTTACCTGTGCGTTGCTCTGGAGTCTGATGCTGGAGAGGAGCGCTAGGAGAGCCTGCGCACTTCACTCACTGTTCCTCAGACGGCAGTCTGTTATTGTAGCTGAAGATCAGGACAGCTTGAACTGTTGCTGGATCTGCCACCTGTTTTTAATGCTTCCCCTGCGGTGGATTTCAGCTTCTCCACATTACAGATACTCCATTGTCTCTGTTGACGAAGACGGGTATGATGTCAATGAGGTTTAGCATTTCTTTTACGAACTACAATGGACAATCCCTTATTGCAGCAAGTTGCCAAGTGAGCACTCTCCAACTAATTCGATTTATCCAGGTGCTCTGCGTCTCTGGCGGTACGCAAAATCACACCAAAACCCGAATGTTACTTTTGTCTGGACCGTGGCTGGTTCCCATCAAAATTTCTGAAAGAGATTGGTCGCAGAGCCAAACTGCGACTGGCCTCACGGTGGTCCGCCACTCTCGGCGCGCTGTGATTGGTCGCTCGCGCTGCTGTGATGAGCCTCTCTCGCGCTTCTACAGACTGTCATTAGGCCCCATTCAACTGGTGGCGTGCATCTTTACTCCCCGCATTGCATTTGTCTCTTATATTCCCCAAAGCAGACTGCTCTACATGTCATTAACGACGTGGACAGTGGTGCTGCTTTATGCTGACTGTGAGCCTATTTGCAGAGCAGACTGAAGGCAATAGGCTATTGTGAAATAAAAGCAAAATTTAAACAGTTCAGAAACCTTGCATTCAGCCGAAGACCTCCGACATTCAAAGAGTACGTGTGTGTGTGTGTGTGTGTGTGTGTGTGTGTGTGTGTGTGTGTGTGTGTGTGTGTGTGTGTGTGTGTGTGTGTCTTTTCTTTGGGAGTTAGAGCGAAAAGAGACACAGTGAAACGGTTGCCACAGCAACTGTGTCATTATGTTGGTGGCAATTATGAAAGCGATAAAACGGGGAAGGGGAGAGGATTGGCGCAAAAGCTTTAACACTGGAGCGTGAACGAAGCTGTCAATTACTTCCAGTCCTACATTGGCGATTCAAATAGAGACAAAGACAAACAAGGGACAACTGACCATGTAGAGAAGAAAATTTTGAAGAGATGAAGTTAGCTATGGTAGTCATAGAGTAGACCTAATGAATCCACACTGTGTTTACATTTAAGTAAATGAATAATAGCACACATTGGAGCTTCTCGGTATAGTCCAGCATTACAGGTCTCGAGGATTAGGCTACTTATTTTTATTTACAATCTATGCTTATTTCTTTAGTCTTGAGATACATGATATAGATTACAAAAGGCACTGTTAAAATTCAGCAGCCTGAAAAAACCCAAAACAAACATAGGTCTACATTTGAGGGATTTCAGATGGCGAAAGATGTGCTTCCAAATGGGACTTGGGGAAGGTGTAAAGGGGAAGCCTGAGCCCCAGATGTCTAAGGGCCTGATAATTACCTGCATGGCAGGTTGCTATTTCTGCTCAGGTGGGTGGGCTGCTGCATGTCTACAGAGGCCAGTGGAGCCCTTCATTAGATGGCCCAATGATGTAACCTTGCGCTGCAGATGGATTCTCGCGAGATTAGGGAGTTTACAAACTTGGGTACTGTTAAACAGACTGTTCTGTGAGTTCTATGTGGCGGAGTAAGATTACCAATGACGCTCTAGTTCACTCACTGGCTTGCTGGGGTGGATGCAATTACCGGTTTCCTCATAATGGTTATTTGAACCCAGAACAGGTGAAGATAATAAACAAAATTAAGTGCTATTATACCTCACCAGATTAAAGCTTTACTCTAACGTTTAAATATGCCGTACTGAGAAACACAACAGAAATTCCATATTTTATCCATCCTTAACAAAAGAGTACATATTGCATAAGTTTTTACTTCACTTCTTTTATCTTTGTGTTTATTAATTTAAATAATTAAAAATAGACAACCATTAGCCAGTCTGTAGAATGACAAGAGATTTTGGGGCACCTTTTATCAACCAACTTAGTTTTGATAGTAAATCAGATAGTCATTCATTTTCTTTATGCCGTTTTAACAAAGAAAGAAAAGAAAATCCTAAGAAACAATGTCAGAGAAACAGGTGGTTAGACAATTTGTATCAAGTACAGATGTCCTACAGATACCTTTACTGATACCCATTTGGCTGGCTGGGGAGTTTGGTAACTGAGATTGCATTGCTTTGCAAGGTAAGAAAAGTTTAAGCTTATTAAACACAAATAATATATATATATTTTTTTACAACCTACCCTATTACCAAACAGACACAGCCCTAGGTTTTCACTTAGAACAAGACATTAGAAAGAAAGCATATGGTCAATTATAAACAATTTTGGGGTTATTTGCCCAACTTCAGATCACAATATGAAAAATACATTTTATTAATATCTCATTTGATTGACAATATATTTCCCTTTTGTGACCACAATGATGTTTTGCACAATAACATTTGTTGACAAGCCAATATGAAAACCTAATTCTCAGGAACCTGGCTGAGCAGTACACAGTACCATCACAGCAGACATAAGAGTTACAAAAGAGCTGGCAAATCTTACTGCAAATCTGACATATTATGCATGGTGGCCATCTCCAACACAGCGACAAAACAATTCTGATCTTATATATTTAGCATACACCTATGGCAAAATACAACTTATGATTGTTCCTTTAAATTGAGAACAGAAGTATTTAATTTCTAGGGGTATGAAAATAATTGAAATCCTGTGATAAAAAATGTGACAAATTTGGAAAGTGGGAGAGTAAAAAGTGGTTTGTTTAAAAGGGTGCTATAAATAGAGAAATGGCTAAACAAAAATATTGTCAACACACTTCAATACTTACACACTCACACACACACACAGAGACACACACAGAAAATTTAGCAAAAATATTAAAGTCGCCTCAATGCACGCTTCTTATCTGCTTTCTTTTTCCCTGCTACATTATTGTTGCTGCTACTACTGTTGGTATTGCTGCTGGTGGTAGTGGCTCCATTACCCAAAGCTGCTGGCACAGGTGGCACACTGGGTCCTGCTCTCTTTGTAGGGTCACCTGCATGCTTTTTAGGCTGAGGGCCATCATTAGGGTCCTGGTGTGCCCCAGAGGTCCCACCAGATCCACCCATCGCATGGATTTCTGTTAATAAACGAGCACGGGACTCATATTCTGCATAGTCCTCTAAAAGCAGGCGCCCGGCCTCCTCATTCAGAGCAGACTCAGGATTAGGGTGAATAAGAAGACACTTGATTGTCTGTGAAAGAGCAAAAGAAAAGTAAAAAAAAAAAAAAAGGGAATCAATCAAGGTCAACAATTCAAAATAACAAGTACTAATGGCTCCTCTTACAAGTAAGACATGTCTGAGGCCAAGTTCTGCTTTCCAATCCCTCTTCAACACGTTGACACAGATTTCACCCTTGTGGCCAACATTAGGGTGAAAAATCTTGGTCAGAAAATACCCCTTGGGTGGAACAGCAGGGAAGTCCTTCCCGAGGACCAGACGCATTCGGAAAATGCCACCAGCAAACGGAGTTCCCTCTGTCAATGTATAAAGTATTTATTACATGTACAATGTGCCCAAAAAGTAGAGTCAATTTACAACCATAGATTAATTACATTATAAACTATTATTTACCCAATTACATATTTAAACTCTCATTTATCCAGTCCCAATAGTTTGCCTAAAGCAACACTATGTGCTTTTTATCTTAAAATCCATAACCTCAAAAATTATTTGGGATACAGTCCTGATCACAGTGCATGTGTGGAAGGGGCTTTACAGTGCACCTGGTTTACCAAATATAGATAAAAAAAAACTTTTAACACATCTCAGACACAGAATACACATTGAGACATAAGAGTCCTTTGTACATTTGCAACAGTGTAGTTGCAGGGTCTTTTATTGAGTAAAAAAAACCTGAAAGTCAGTGTTGTTTTTATTAATTAATCTGGGAAATTTAATGTGTGAGACAACAGTGCTCAAGTAGTCTCAGTCTCTAAGCTCATAATAAAGAGATACTGGAGACAGTGTTAGATGTTAGTTTAAGTGGGTTATGTCTCTTGAATGTGAATGTAATGCTAATAATTTTGTTTACTAGTATTAAACATAAATAATATTTTGAGGATTTTGAAGAAATTTGTGATTAAGAACTTAATTTGATTGCTTCCTCTTGATAAATCAGTCAACAACCTTATTACAATCCTTACCAGGTCCTTCAATGACTGTGTGCAATTCTGTTATATCTTCCTCACTGGGATAAATTTTGATTCCCTCAGGGGGATCTGCTGCTAATGCGGACACCTCTTTGTAAACCAAGCGAAGAACATGAGGAGGCAAATTCTCCACATTGGAGTTCTGTGGAAAAACAGGAAACATGTCAATGGTTGTATGCATGATTATACATATAAACAACCTATTACCCAAAATCAGTTTCAAGTCTTAGTCTTTTATGTTTGTTTCATAACAGCATTTCCCACATATTTACTGGGGATGCAGGGATGTGTACAATTGCCCTAGAAACATCCCTTAATTCCTTCATTTGTGTAATGAAAAAAAAAAAATAATAATAACAATAATAAAACTCTTGAACAGCCTAGTAATTTTTGTTTCCATTTGAATTCTTGTTTGATTCTAGGTAATTTAAGTTATCCATTTTTTATTATTGCAGTGCAGTTAATTTAGTAAGGTTTATAAATGAATCACTTATCTATAACACTGAGTTCTTGACAAACACTGAGTTCTACTTCCTTTCTATCGATTCCTTTCTTTAAAAAAAAAATAAAAAATTCTCTTATCCTTAGCATTGTATACTGCGCTGGGTTTAAACTGACTAGTTTTTGTGCACTTATGCTTTTTGTACCTTGTGTTGTTAAAATTGCTTCCATTGTTATCCTCACTTGTAAGTCGCTTTGGATAAAAGCGTCTGCTAAATGACTAAATGTAAATGTAAATGTCTAGAAATGCTCGAAACATAACATCATTAATTGAAAGATATTGGTTAGGTTAGTAGTTCAATTCATCACAGTGTGCTGGCGAAATATATATGGATATGGATATATGGATATGGACAGCTAGTCATTGGAATTTAATTGAAACTGTGTTTTGACCGAAAAAAAATTATTTCAATGAATGAAGATGCATGCACTGTAATCGTAACACCAACATTAACGTTAGCTAACCTAGCCTAGCTAACTTACACCTTCGGTGTAGGTTAGTTCATTAAAAGCCCATTTAAGTACAGCACGGTTCATTCATCTGATTACCGAACCAAAATACTAATTTGTTCTTGAGGCCATTCAAGTTTTGTTTACAACATAATACCAATCTAAATTTAACATTTCGACGGCTGTCGAATGCTAACATCGCATGAAGCTAGCTGTTAGCAAAATTAAGATGCTCTACTTACCATCTTCAATTAGACTTCTGATGAGATAGTGGTGGTCTAGTGATGGTCAGATTAAAAAAAGACTTTCCTTATATGTCTGATAAAACTATCTTTTATCGTAATGTTGTCGACTGTATACTAGCTCTTCTTTTTTAGTTGACACAGGAACAAAAATACAACCCCCAGTTTAACCTACCATCATAAACCAATGAGAACGCGAGTGAGGTGACGCGTCATCGACTTAAAACCAATCAGGAAGTAGCATTATCTCTACGACACAATGGTTAGTGCTATCAGCCAAACAGAGGCGAAAATATCAACGATACTGCACAGCTATAGGCCCATTTAAAAAACTCATACCCTCCTCAGAATTATTATTGAGAATTAGGGCTCTGATTTGATTAACAAAAGCCCCAAAAAATGTTTTGGACTTTTTGAAAAAGTATTGAAAGTGTTGAAGAAATAAATTTGTTCAAACCATATTTTATACAGCCGCTTAAAATAACTAAATCATTTTAATTTGAAGCTGTTTAAAATTTGTAAACATTTTCAAAATGCCATTGATAACATAAGCTTAGTTCAACAGCAAGACAAGTTAAATAAAACTATGGAAAAAAATTCCACCAAAAAATAAAAAGCCCTACAGAAAGAGTTTGAGACTTTAGGCAAATGTACTTGTTTTTCATAATGTGCAAAAACAAACAAAAATACTGCAGATAAATGCATAGTAATTGTTGACACAAGACAAAACACAATAGACCATCACCATACAAATGCATTTTCCTTACCTTACTGTAGCCCCTTTCACAGTCTGTCCCAGGAATGTTCCTGCACTTTACCAGAATAGGGTCATGTGTGGTTAAAATAAAAAAAAAAAACAGAACTGTTTTCCAGTATATCTGTTCTAGAATTTTTCCAGATCAAAACCTAATAACATTGCTGGAAGGCTGTGGTGTGAATGGAACATTACCAACATATTCTCTGAAAATACAGAGCTCTGCCTTCTCATTTATCAGGTTGAGTAGGGCAGTGTGTGTGTTCATATTACTAGGGTCAAGTGTGAACATGAGTGGCCTGGGACTGTTCTGTCATTTTTCTTTATGTGTGAACATTAAAAAATATCAGTGTTGCAAATGTATTACTGTAAATCTACTGGAAACTTATATGTAAAAGGAGTTTAACAATACTCGACCTCGACAGCAGAAGGCACTGTAACAACACTGATAGGTGAATATTGACAACCATTTGTAAAATGCGTCTAATGTTTACTTTTTTTTCGTTTTATTTTTAGGAATTTTAATATTGACGCACTTAACCCAGAGTTGTGTTTTAAGGCCTCAGTAAATTAGTAAAGGGTCTATGACTGCCGCAAAGCAACATCACAACAGAGCCTCTTCATTCACTTCCGGTTTGTGGATGTAGCCGTCAGTCTCCAGCATCCTTTCCACTGGAAATCATTTAATCAGCAGGTCAGTTCTTTCGTGTATCTGTTGTTACTTAAATGTAACGTTAGTGTTTTGACCGTCCCGTTAATTTATCTACGAACAATAGAAGCTTAACTTACCCCTTTTCTGTTTCGTCATAAGCAAAATGCTAGCGACTTTTGACTTAGATGTTAGCCTATGTCAACAGAATGCTAAAAGTAACTTACTTTTTATTTTTCTCATTTAAATTGATGGCCAGTTAATATGTATTGTAGCTGACAGTTTATCCAACACTTTTGTGGTTGTATTAATTGTACATTGTAGTATGAATGAAGGAGAAGTGTTTCATGAGAAGCAAAGGTTGGAGCTGTGCGCGATTCATGCCCTGAACAACGTGCTGCAGGAGAGGGTGTTCACCAAGGAAACTGCCGATGACATCTGCAAACGGTACTGTATCCTTTTAATAACTTTTCAATGTGCTTGTGTGCGCAGAAGAAAAAAACTATTTGCATGAATAGGACAACTAATGCAAATAATCATCGGAAACAACAGAGACGTTGTTTAGAAATATGCCACACGATCAGCTACTCCGAATAGCACATTCAAAATAGTAACACAAACATTATAATAAAAATTGGTGGCAAATGTTTTAATTTTTTTGCAATTATGAGCCCACAAGACAAACACAAAAGCAAGGAACTTGTTTGTTTACTGCACAAGCTACGACTAAAAATGTAATTTTGCCTTCTTTATGTAATGTGTCCCTTCAGTGTGACGCTCACAGAACATGTATTATTCCAAGACTACTTCTTGTGTCATGTGTCATTCCAAATGCACCCTCAAGGATTTCAGGCCTCATTGTTTAGTGTCTGACCTCATTCCAGTGCTATATTTCCACAGACTACATCATTGTTAGTGTCCCTGTGTAAGAGCAGGTGGACCTGTTGGTTTAGGTTGACATTTGGCAGTGTTAACTAATTGAAAACATCATTAGTAGAAAGAAAGAAAAACATTTGCAGCAAATATGACATTAAATTGCTTTATCAAAACTAACCACAAGCCAATATGTTGGTGGCTAGTTTAATCCCGTTGATTAACATAACAAGGTGGTTTAAATTATATAAGGATACATTCACCAGTGCTTTAGGTAAATTAAAGTTCTTTTTAATGTGTGCATTATAATATTGTTGTGCTGTTCCCCTTTAACAGGCTTGCCCCACAGTGTGTGGTAAACCCTCATCGTTCAGTGTTAGGAACGGGAAACTATGATGTCAATGTCATCATGGCAGCACTACAGAGCAGAGAACTGGCAGCAGTGTGGTGGGACAAACGCAGGTGGGTTTTAATACATGTTTCACAAATGCTCTCTCAAAATGACATTTAAAGATTAGTAAAGCACATTTTTCCATGTTTCTAATTGTTTTCTGTTTACTGCAGAACGGTACAGAGTCTTTGTGTGTCCAAGGTCCTTGGTTTTATTCTTAATGTCCCATCACGTGTATCTCTTGGGATTGTGTCCCTTCCACTTCGACGTCGGCACTGGCTTGCAGTTCGACAAGTCACAGGACAGTACTACAACCTAGACTCCAAACTGAAGAATCCAGTCTGTATTGGGGGAGAAGCAGAACTATGGTAAGAATGAGTTGGTTGAATAAATATCTTCTCACTTTACACCAACTTAAATGTGAGTGTTAAATGAGTATTTGGCTAAAAACTTGACAGTATTGTCCTACAAACTCTTGCCTCTTTGTTTGAGTCATCACATATGAATGGTCACATGAATCTGACTTCACTCTTGTTTGTGAGAACAGTGCACACTAGAAATTGGCCCAGTCTTCAGATTCTTTACATTTTCTCATGTCACCATTTTGTCTCTCTATGTCTCACAGCACATTTCTCAGTGAACAGCTTTCTCAGGAAGTGGCAGAGATGCTCCTAGTTGTCCGGAGAGAGGTGGAGGAGGACGGATCATGGCTGATATCAGACGACCTCAAGAAATGATGCTTTGTCAACAGACATAGCTTTTATAAGCATGGTTGAAACTCATCTGGGAAAATTACGGATATTGTTTTTTTTTAAACAACCTTGTTAGAACGGCCTCTTCAGGGAATGCACTAATTTAAAATGTACACACAAAGAAAACTCCTAAAAGAAGCGGACATAGTGGTTACTCCTGAGATGAAGAACTATGCCGACTGTAGAAACAGTAAAAACTGCACTGATGACCAATCTGCCTGCCCTTTTAACGTTTATCTGACATTGATTTTTATATAATCTATAACGGGTGAAGACAAGTGTGTTGTATCAAGATTTTTTATATTGCTTTTTTAATAGAATCTGGACAATGCATGAAAACTAACTGCAATTGTAAACAGAACTACTATATTTTCTGAAACCTGTCTCTAATATAGGCTATGGAGTATCTCCAAGTTGGGTCATGTCAGGATCACACACCACCAAAGTGCACCACCCCCCCTTTCCCCGTCTTTCTTGTAAGCCTTCTATGCACTGCTGTTACTTTTGTCTTTGTGTGTGTTCACGCAGGCACGGTTACCTTGAAGGTATTTAGGTATAGAGCCTTTGTATATCCAATGTTTGTGGTTTTATTCTTAGTGTCTCAGAAACTATCTGGTAAGACATGTGAGAAATATCTTCTGCACCAATGTATTTGCATGTTTTTATCAGTTTACGTTAAGTCACCAAGCAGACATTGACAGTTTAATTCAACTTTCTGTGACATAAGTCACTTATAAGATGTAATCATAAATTGAATAAATGAAGCAAGAAAGTGCGTTTTTAAGGATATAGGATTTAAACATGCAAAAACAGTGTTTTTTGTATGTAAATGTTTGTTTGTGGTGTCTCTTCTATTAAGCTATGCATATCCAAAGAGAGGCACTATCTATAGTTGACACTAGTGAATGATCTACAGTATGCATAAACCTAAGCTTAGATGCTCCTAATTTATAAATTCATAATTGAAATGTATTTATATTAAACTTTGACCTTGTGTTTTGGTTAATTCTGCAATGTTTTGTTTTCACACAAACATAAAAGCCAGCTGAATGTTAGGTTATTGAAGTCATTTTTATTTATATATTAGACTCTTGAGTGTAAAAGGATGCCATTCAAAAGGAGCATTAATAATACCTTACAAACTCAATTATAGGGGTTAACAAGGTCAGTTGGCGAGGAAGGGGGATTCAATGAAATCTCCAACATACCATAACATATATACACAAAACATCTTGGAGAAGTTTCAGAAACCCAATGCTATATATAGTGTTTATTGCTAGTTACGGTAGGGCCACTGCAGTGCCAGTAGCAGTAAAGACATATTGCTATTGCTGTTTTCAATGCATGGGATTTGTAGTTCTCCTGTTTGTAGTTCTCGATTTAATCAATTAACCAGGGATGTGGTAGTCCCCAATATTTTTTTTCAAATTGAGAGGTTCATGATTATATAGATATTATAGACAGTGAGATATACAGAATACAATAAGGTAATACAAGGAAAGTACAGAAATGCCACCTATAAAAAATTAAAAAAGTATACCAAGTGAGGGAACCGCATAACCATTCACAGAAAAAATGTGTAATGTTGCTACGTGGAAGTGCTTTTCTACAACAATATTTATATAAAACTTGAAAATCAAAAGGTGGTACTGATAGATTAAAGAATATAAAACTACACATTGTAATGCCATACCATTCTGACTTGTCTCACCACTGTTCACAGTTTACACAGAGTTTTCACAGACAAGGGGGAAACACTTCAAACCAAGTGATCTTGATTTATACCTTTGCACACTGTCCGCAACAGTCCATTTACTGCAGGTTTGTGTCTTTTAATAAGTGCTTTAATAATAATACTCAGTGGCACTCACGTTACACACTTTGAATTCACACCTAGCATTCATTTTATTTAAATTAGTTCTTTTTAATTTCAGTAAAGTGTCCATTCATATGAAAACTAAACAATTTTCTATACATTTCCTAACTAAAAAATAATCAACGTGAATACAAGTTCCTCGGGTGGGCAGGGTTGGGGTGTGATTGATTTCCCCCATATCCAGTCAGCATGCTGGGAGAGTACTGCTTTTCCACAGTAGTAGACAAGCGAAGATAGTTCAAAGATGAAAAAGCAAAAAGAAGAAAATGTTATTCAACTTAGCAAGAAGGGCCTAGTGACCAACATTTATCAAATTTAAGAGTGAAGCTTTAAGCCGCCATCAGGATTTTACAGTCTTCCTCAATCTTGGATATATTTACATTACATTTACATTTATTCATTTAGCTGACGCTTTTATCCAAAGCGACTTACATTGTTCTAATGTAATTACCAGTGTTACAGCCACTGGAGGCAAGGTGGGTTAAGTGTCTTGCCCAAGGACACAACGACAGTATGAACTGTGGGGAGAGCGGGAATCGAACCGCCTACCTTCTGGTTGAAGGACGACCGCTCTACCACTGAGCTACTGCCGCCCATACATATATGAACTGTAATACTGTACTGTAAAATACTTTAACCTGCATACTTTGTGAAAGACTGTAAAACAAACCTGAGAGCAGTGGAAAAAAACAGTTCAAGAGCAAAAACAAAAATGGCCAGAGAATGAGAATAAAGCAGAAAAACCTCTTAAAATAATGTTAGTAAACAAAGAGTTAAGCCCCGCCATCACGTTTGTCCTGTTTGCCACTGATTAAACTGAGCGTATGTGTACGTTCAAGCTGCTATGACCAAATGGCACAGATTGCTATGTGTCACAAGAACAGAGGAACTCACAGAGGGGGGTGGGGACTGCCTGTCAGTCAGGGGTAGGCTCTCATAACCAGGGTTGCCATTGGAGGAAACGTTTGGAGTCCTGTTTAGAGATAGAAAGAGACAAGGACAGAAGAGGAGGAGGGAGGAGGATGAAGAGGGAAATTGGGGTGAGACACATTGAGAAAAAAAAAAGCGGGGAAAGACCGCAGGTTGAAAGGGGCCAAGGGAAAGAAGGACAAAGATTGGTTAGAAATATTTTGTAATGTGGAAAATATGAAGCTCAACAAAGCTAGTAGGTATTAGCATCAAGGTGTGGCTCAAGCAAATGACTGCAGGATTTCTGCAATAACCTGCAACATGCATTCAGCCCTGCGTGTGACACACTTGTGCCATTGCAGCTGTTATGTTTTTTTTTTTTTTACCTAACACATTATGTGTATCATAAAGCCCAGAATGCTTTTAAAACAGTCTAAAGCAAATTGGTTAGGAGGGAACTGTATGGTGCATGCGCTGCCAGTTTTAATTTTAAATGAGTGTTAGCAAAATATATGAAAGAAATCAATCAGCTGCCATGACATTTGAAACGAATCCACCATTAGTACCTGTCTTTGTACCACTAACTTAGCTTTGAAATGGCAATGAAGGACAAAAGGAGAGGAATATAATCACATGGCTTATTGGAAAGTTAACAGAAGGGAAAAATTAAAAGGGAAGCGGGAGGTGTAATAAAAAGCAAAAAGCAGCAGAGATAGAAGATAGAAATAACTAGACAGAAGAGGGCTGGTGTAGGACAGTGTTGGAAGGGTTACCTATTTGAACCTGAGCCTCACAGCGCCGGAGTTTTTACAAGCGTGGCCTTGACAATGACTCAAAGATGTGAAATGAGCGAGCGGCCTATATCGTCTGTCCTGAAACAACCGACAGACGGATAGACAGACACACAGACAGACAGACCTCTGGAGTTGTGTCTGTTTCTCTGCCTACACTGTAGTCATAATGTCCTGTCTGTGTGTCTGTCTACAATGCGTGTGCTTAACCTGACAGCCTTGTGCTATTGGACTGAGCCTACATCTATTCAGAAGGCAGCAGTTGGTATACCTAGCTGACTACTCTATATTCCACCTACATGATCTGTATGTCTAGTAATATGTATGGTATTTCCTCCTGTTATACTTGTGATGGATGATTATGAATGTTTAATACATGTCTGGAGCATGTACTGTGTAAGTAAATTGTGTTATGATTCTACATCTATGATCCTATCTATACTAAATTGAGAACATCAGTATTACAGTTCCCCAAAGGACCAGATCTGGGATTAGCAGATGTAGTATACTCATTTTATGCTGAAACCAGTCTGTATCCAAAGGAAACCAGCATTTAAGATATTCTATCTATCATATCTTACTGTCTGTCTGTCTGTGTGTCTGTGTCTGTGTTACTCACGGGAGGGGAGGCGCGCTAGAAAAAGGGGGTGTCCACCCGGCCCCCGGGTAATTATAGAAGGGGGCCATGGCCCCTCGCTGAGACCCCGAGGTCGTCTGTCTACGTGCCTGATGGGAGGTGAAGGGGTCCTCACTCTCACTGTCCGAGTCTTCATAATCTTCTGATTCACTGTTTATAAACAAAAGGAACAGACATGTTAGCACAGCAATGGAAAGCTGTCCCTATAGAAATATCACTTCATAAATGTACTTAAATAAACTCTCTAATCTGGCTTTTATGTAGCAACATGTGATGTGGCCTCACATTTACTTATCAGCCTAAGATTATTTAGCACAAATATCCCTTTCTCACCCAGGGAAGCTCCTCCATGCACCAGGAAGAGAACAGAGAATGGCAGTGAAGGCCAAGGCAGAAAGGAAAGAGTAGAGGGAAAGGTAGAGCAGCCCCTCCATCCCATCATAGCAGAGACCCTTCAATGAGTCAATATAGTCCTGTGCAAAAAGAAAATGCCGTTAGATAAGAAAACACTTGGTTATGACTTGGGATCAATGAGGTGTCATTCATACTTTATTCAGGCCTCGGCAGTTGAGCAAAGCCACCAGCTGATGGAAGTTGCCCTCTGTGGAGTTGAGTATCTGCTGAACCTCCTTGAGAGATTTCTGTAATAATAGTTTGTGATGAGGCACAGAACTACAAAGAAAGTTATATGCAATTTGAGCATACCTCAGCTTTGGGAAACTGTGGCAGAGCATTTCTGTCTAGACTGGAGAGATGTGTGTGAATGTTGGACAGAGCCCTCTGGGACTGGGTCAGCAACTAAAGTGAGAAATGTGACCTTTTATCAGAAACAAGCCTTGATTATACTGTATATGGCAACAAAAACAACAGTTTGTGATCTTATATACAGTTGTGCTCATAATACCCTGGCAGAATTTGTGATTTTTTTGGCTATTCTTCAGAGAATATGAAAGATAACACAAAAATCTTTCTTTCACTCATAGTTAGTGGTTGGGTGAAGCCATTTATTGTCAAACAACTGTGTTTACTCTTTTTAAATCATAATAACAACAGAAACTACCCAAATGACCCTGATCAAAAGTTACCCCAGTTTTTCAGATGGTAAAGCTGCCCATTCTTTTTGGCAAAAAGCATTCAGTTCCTGTAAATTCTTGGGCTGTCTTGCATGAAGATTTGAGATCTCCCAAAGTGGCTCAATAATATTGAGGTCAGGAGACTGAGGCCAGTCCAGAACCTTCACTTTATTTTGCTGTAGCCAATGACAGGTCGACTTGGCCTTGTGCTTTGGATTGTTGTCATGTTGGAACGTTAAAGTACGTCCCATGTGCAGCTTCCGGGCTGATGAGTGCATATTATCCTCCAGTATTTTATGATAACATGCTGCATTTATCTTGCCATCAATTTTGACCACGTTTCCTGTGCCTTTGTAGCTCAAACAACTGCAAAACATCAGCAATCCACTTCCATGTCTCACAGTAGGAATGGTGTACCTTTCATCATAGGCCTTGTTGACTCCTCTCCAAATGTAACGGCCAAAAGGTTCAATTTTGGTCTCATCAATCCAAATGTGCATGTTATCAGGCCAAAATCACCAGGGTTTGTAAACTTTTAATCAGGGTCATTTGGGTAGTTTTTGTTGTCATTATGATTTAAAAAGAGTAAACAAAGTTGTCTGACAATAAATGGCTTCACCCAACCACTAACTATGAGTGGAATAAAAGGTGTTTGTGTTATTATTCATATTCTCTAAAAAAATGGCCCCCAAAAAAACTCTCAAATTCTGCCAGGGTATTTAAACTTAAGAGCACAACTGTATAGTGTCCTTAAACATCTTGTGCTAGGCTGACATGCAATCTCTTGAATGTCTGTTGTAATGTTGCATGTTTCACATTTTAAAGCTGGTTAGGGTACATTACCTGCTGGTACGGACTGTTCATGCGCCGGTTGCAGGTCAAGTAATAATCCAGCACATCTGAGGTACAACAATATCAGTACATAAGTAGGAAGGATATAGAATAGACCCATCATAATTTGAACTATTGGATACACATTACCTGAGCTGGTCCCAGTATTGAATTGAGTGGAGTTAAGGACAAACGTGTTTGGATCTGAGCAGAAGTCACTGAGAGCCTGGCCAAGTTGCATGAGTGATTGAGAAAGGATGACAGAAGGTAAAATAGAGAAAAAAATACAAAAGATGAAAAATACATCAAAAGAGGAGTGTCACAGGAACTTGTGAGACACACTGACACTGACTGACACACTTACCCTTTCACATATCTGATAGTAATATAGTGGCAGGCAGCTATCGATCTGTCCTGAATAAACTGCACTGCTTTGACATGTAGCTTTCTTTTCATTTGCCCCTAAGGTCTGGCCTGCTATTGCCATAGGCGACAGTAGACCCATAAACACTCACAGCACGAGAGGACCCTACCAGAAGAGGGAGTGAGAGCAACACTGGCTGCTCTACTTTACTGACCCAGTAGCAGCCAGTGCCTACAACTGGCTCATTGTCTGCTGTGAGTAATCAGGGACAGAGTGTCTCTGTGTAGGCCCATAGGCTTTGGGACATCTCCTGCCAGTCCCACATGGCACTGAGACTCCTAAACTGGGCACATGGCACTGAGACTCCTAAACTGGGCAGCAGAGCAGAAACAGAGACACCATTTACCCTCTTAATATACCCTCATCTCAGACCAAAGTAGTGTCCTCTTCTTAGTAAAATAAGAGAAAAGTGGTAATTTTACAGTATTAACAGAAAACTGCTTTGAATACAAACATGGCTCCTATACACCCACTTAAAATGTCAGAGTAACTTAAGTCCTGTAACAGTCCCTCTCTGCTGCTCATTTTAGTCCACTATCCCTTAAACCGATCATGGGACGCACTCTTGTGCTATTACTTTCACCATCTATACTCCTTGCTCTCGAACATAGCACTTCTGTTCATCTTGTCTTTTTTTCTTAAAAGCAAATGCCCACATATCTTACAGACACAGACAAGAAACACACTTTGTTCTCCAACAACCTCATGCAAACACACATTGAATCTTTAATCTCTGCCCTATTTTCTGCTTTTTTGATCGTCTGCCATGACTGCAACATTCCCTAGGAGGCAGCTCTTTTCAGTTTTATACAATAGGCACACAAATGACAAACATACACCAGGACTTCTAAAGCTTTCTTTTCACCCATTCCCATCCATGACGGGCCCATTCACTTCCGATTGTTTCTACTCTTGGTCCCTCTGTAGTGGACCTGTTTTTATTGGGTTTACTCACCACTACAGTGGCCGTCTCCAAGCCTAGGGAGCCCCAGCTGAGGAAGAGTGCCAGCCACGCCAGCACCGTCATCCTGTGGTAGAGCAACACAGACTCCGTCAGCCCAGTGCTGTATGTTGTATGTCCAAACATCACTAGTGTGTGTCATTACTCACAGGATGAGGAGCCAGCGGGCCTGTTTGGCCAGTCCCAGTAGTATGAACAGACACACTATAAGGTCAAGCAGCAGCAGCAACACATATGACAGCCACCTATGACGAACATTCACCTCTTACTGTCAATGCTCTTGCACCACTGCACATTCTTAACATTTTAACTGTGAGTAATACTTAAGTTATTTGTGTTTGTACAGAGGTTGGGACCAAAAGTGCATGTTTTTGTATTCATCCTCTTTTTTATTGAGCCACTTTTTGATTTACATTTTTCATTCTGTGAATAGAAGAAACATTTGGAAAGTCTGATTGAAAATCCTGGCATTATACTGTATTTTATTAACTATAAATGCAAAAATCTATTCTGCAGAAAAACATACATGCATAAATCTCAGACAATGGGAGAGTTAGGATTGGCAAACCTTATTATAAGTCAATGTAAGTGAAAACTTACCTGCACTATAAAGCCCTACTTTACATTACTACACCATTATAGATTTTATTAGTGTTACGTGGAAATATGGTCAATTTTTATCATTAGTGTTGTTTCTTCAATTTATCTCATTCCATAATCCCTAACAGTATTGCAACATGTTTTGTTAATAAACAAGAAACTTTCACAAGACGTTGGATCACATTGTTCTCTAAGCCTCTCACTCTGTTTGCAGTTATAGCTGTAAACTTCAAATAAATTTTACTTCCACAACTTTTACTTGGCTTGAGGCAAACAAGGATGATGAGTGGGATAACCATTTGTAATTGGTAAAGTATACTTTAAATTGTTTATTAGACAAATTCCTTACACAACTGGAAAATATCCACAGTATGTTAGTTATGTCTTTGATAGTGGCGTCTGTAGTTTATGGAGACTTTGCAGATGCTCAGTTGATAGTTTAATTTGAGGTGTAAGAATATGTCTATAAAGATAGATTTTGTGTATTGTTAAGTATTAAAAGAGCATTGTTTTATGTGTGCGTGTGGCTCTGAATCCAGACATCTGCCTTACCTGTAGTCTTCATTGACCATGAGTGTGTTGGCTGCCCAGCCTGGTGAAAAAGGACCGGGCACAAGCCGCTGGTGGGCACCACAGTGGGGGCCACAGAGGGTGGGACAGGAGTTAGAGGTATAATGGATGCCCCAGCAGTGCTGCTGTCATTCCCCAGCCCAACATCTACACTGGATCGAGCCAAAGAGATGGATGACAGCAGGTTTATCACATTTTCAGATAACCTCCTGCAGTTTCGTGTAGACACCAGGAAGGGTTTACTGCCAGTAAACAACTCCTCCATTGCGGCCAGTGGGCCTGTGATAGATAACTGCAGCCCAGTAATTGTGTCTGAAATCTGGGGAGGAAAAATGGAAGATTGCAAAGTGTTAAGTAACATAGAAAACCACAAAATAGAAATGATGATGCTCACAAATGGCAGTCTGCTAAGTGCAGTTTTTTTGTGGGGATAGAGATCTGAATATATGCACCACCTCAGTGCCTCAGCCTGCTAATGTACATGAGTCATAATGTCATAATATCATAGTTAAAAGCACACATTCCGCACGATGTCTGTCTGAGACTAATGCATCTTGTTACAAGGCTTTTAAACAATATCAGTGTAAGAGCTGAAGTGATGTGGTGTTTATACACACTCACTGGAACATTAGGCATGGTCATTTATTAATGCAATTATTGTAAAAGGCTGCAAAAAATCAGAAACTATTATTAAATTATTGTAATAATTTAGTTTTTTTATATAATCATCCATCATTGTGAGATTTAATAGGCTAAACATGTTTGGTGTTATAATCCATAAAAAGTTTAAAATAAAGAACATCTGTATAACACTAAACATTTTTCTTCTTTTTTTATCTCTGCAAACATATGGATTTGTCTCTGAATAACTGGGTAAAATTTTAGTCTAGTGAATGAGTTAACTGCAAAAACATAAGACAAATGCCTGATCATCTTTATATTGACTTTTTGGTCTAGAACGTTACGACCGTTTCTGTTGTGAGAAAAGCTGTTTTGACATGTGTCTTGTTTGGTACACAGTGAGAGGAAGACAGAGCCTGACACATAAACCTGTCTGACCGCAAGAAAATCAATCGAACAAGAGTCCATTTCTCTTCAGACCACACTGTAACTATGTCCACGTTCACATCGCTTGGCGTTTAGCTCTCTTTGCATCTATTGCACACATGCATACACCAAGCAGGGCAGATATTGAGCATGACATTTTACTTGCGGAGAGCAGCACTCACCAGCAGATCGATGGAAGCGAGCGTATAATTGGCTGTGAGAAGAGACGAGGTCAACTGATACATCCCATCATTAGCCTCGCTGTTGCCATAGAAACCGATGCCTATGGCAACACTGCAAAGGGGTAAAAATAAGGAAACATAAAAACATTGTGTGAGGGGAAGCACAGAAGAGCAGATAGCAGACATGCAAGTAATGTTAAATTCAGTGTGTATGTACATTTCAAACAAATGTGGCAAAAAGACATGGTGTTTGAGCATACCAACAGTGTAGTGCAGAGGAAGGAATAAAGAGCTTTCATTCAGCTCCAACAAGAAAAATATCTGAAATGTTAAGAATAGGGGTGTATTTACACATCTATCTGTTATTCAAATATTCAGATTAAGGCTTAGGCCAGATGTTCATCAAATCCCCTCAACCCTGAGAGGAATGGTATGACCCAATCCCCCACAAAGTATGTGACCCAGATTAGAAAGCAAGGGAAAAAGAAGGAATGTGTGTCTGTTTCTGCGTCTGTGTGTGCTTTGCATTTTAGATTGCCAAATGTGAATGCAGTCTAATGCAGCTGCATTTCAAATGCCATGCACTGGTACTGCAACTTGTGACCAAAGGCCACCATCTGGAGGAAACGGTGTCGCAAGAAAGCTTTGTTCAAAAGGTAAACTGCAACATAATTTTTTAATTTAGTCTAGCACAGAGAGCCAATTTGTTGAACATAACAGATGGAAACAGCATCTATAAAAGGGAGACACGAACCATCTCAGTTTTAAGTCTTTATAGGATGTCATCATTATGACAGATCTGAAATCAGATGTCCTGTGATAAAGTTGTACATTCTCAGACACCACTGCTTTAGAATATTATATAATATCACAAGGAGTACTGCAGAAGCCATAAATACACTCAAATCTAGTTGGCAGACAAGTGCAAACTCACAGACTTGTGTCGAGCAGTTTTTGTGTGTAATGTAAAGAAATTACAATGTTCAGACTTTGATGACGGCATGGTTCCCAGATCTGAAGGGAAGACCAGTGGGTAAGTGACTGTAGGTGGGCGAGCTGAGATCATCTTCTTATGACAAATGCAGCGCAACGTGACTGTCGGTTGTCACTGGGGCCTCTTTAGTGACTGTGATGATGAAGACATTGTTGACTTGCTTGTGTTCTAACAAAATGCCATTTCTGTTTATGACCTTATAATCTAACACATCTGTGGTTAACAACTACTGTGCACCTCCTCTCACCAGCACAATGTGACAGCCGCTACTGCCACCCACGTGACACAGCAGATGCCTCGCCCCTTCTTGCCGCTGTAACCGTGACCCGTGCTGCCATCTTCATCTTCCTCCTCCTCTTCGGATCCTTCGCTCCGGTCTCCACGGTGACAGCAGCAGTAGTGTATGAGGAAGGACAAAACCACCAAGAGGGAGATAACAAGTGCGATGGCTGATAAACTGGACAAAACCAGCAAAGTCTGGGAAAAGCGAAAGAGCAAAATAAAAATAAAAAAAGGCTTATTGGCCATTATCTAGTCTTGTCAAACTGACACGCCAGCAGAAGATCATGATTACACAGGTTTGAGAATATGAACTTTGAGGAGGCTGTAAGAATCAAAAGCAGATACAGTATACATGCACATAACAAGAAACATAAACATACAGACTTCAAAAGATAGTATCAGCATTAGGCGGTCAGTCGACAGTAAATACTCATGTCACTAAGCCATGTCCATCTCTGCATTTGATCAGGCTCCATGTCATACAGTCAACATTACTGAAATGCATTTTGCAACTCATAGCTACAGTATTATCCTTCATCCATCTGCCCGTCTGTCACTCCCCATTCCTCCACCTTCCCTCAGTCTCACCTCCTGTTCACTAAAGCTCCACCCAGCGCTCCCCTTCACCCATCCCGCTTTCCCCACGTCCTCCCTCTCTCCCCCACTTTCTTTCTATCCACACCACTGAATCTCTATTAATAATCTGTGACCTACTTAAATACATTCACTGCCACTCTCACTCACTCCCACTATAGCTGGCTTTGCCTTTCTGCCCGCTCTTCTGTTCAGCAGCCTCCTCACATTACTCATTCTCTCTTGTTCTCTCGCTCTCCCTGCACCTTAACTCTCTTTTGTTTTTCTGTTCTGCAGGATAATTTGCGTCCCCCCCCCCTTCCCCTTTTTTTGGGTACCGCATAGAAGTCACAAGCATGCACTGTGAGACACAACTAGTTGGAGCATTCGTATGAGGAGAATAGGTGAACCCTTGAATTAAGCGCAGAATGTTTATGGGCTACATGAAAACACTGTGGACGCCTGCAAATGAGGCAAAGAAATTTACAGGGTATAAAAACTCTAAAAGGATGTGAATAAGTAATCTAAATGAGCTAAAGAGCTCTTGAAGGGTCAAGTGCCATTTCAGTACAATAATTAGGTCAATAAACTACCATGCCAAGGAAAACTGTAAATGTCATCATTGCTCTGCACATTGCTGTTAACAGTAAGGAATTTATGGCGCAATTTACAGTACAATTGGTAGAAAATTGGCTCTAATTTATTTAATTGTAGTACTCTATTAATGCTCGTAGCAGCAGTAATAGTAATAAAAAGAGCAAGGGCACTGTATTTATTATGCAACATGTCCACTCTGCTCGGACAAATGCCCTTGTGGTTCAGGAGTGGTGTCTGTTACCTGCTGGTATTCCCAGCTGTCAGGGACAAAGAAGTTGTCCCTCATTTGCATGGTGAAGTCCAACCGGGGGAGGGCATGACACATTCTCACCCACAGCGAAGGGGTATAGCTGGGCACAGTTGTCATGGTAGCCATTTTTCTACTGCCACTGGTCCCCTCCTCCACCCTATGAGCAAGGAAGTAAGGAATGAGAAGGTATGAGAAGGTGGTCCTGTGCCCTGACCGATGTGAAGGGAAAGAGTTGTAAAGAAGGGGGTGAATATTTTACTCGGCCCAAGGCCAAGCGGACAGATCACAAGTCTTCAAATGTTGTGTTCCTGCTTCATAGTGGCACATTGGGGACAATTTATGAGCAGCTGTCACCTGAGCAAAGCGAAGGTTAAAATGTCAGCCACAGTTACTTAGGATGATGGTGTTGTGTCCCCTGTAATAGTTCCGATGGGGAATGTGTTATGTGAGGGTTAGTTACAATCAACTTTTAACAACATGGCCTTTTGTCATGGTTGAAAGAAGTTTCCCTAGAAACAGAGATTATGTTACTATTTGCGGGCGGCAGTAGCTCAGTGGTAGAGTGGCCGTCCTCCAACCGGAAGGTAGTAGGATCGATTCCCGCTCGCCCCACAGTTCATACTGTCGTTGTGTCCTTGGGCAAGACACTTAACCCACCTTGCCTCCAGTGACTGTAACACTGGTCATGTAATGTAAGTCGCTTTGGATAAAAGCGTCTGCTAAATGAATAAATGTAAATGTAAAATTTGTAAATTGAATAAACAGAGCTCTCTTCCTAACCATCAGTATTAGATTATTAACAGAATGTATTTGGTTGTGGAAGAAGTCTTCATATCAGAACAGAGGAATAGAGGAAGACATGTAGTGTTCAACATTTCCTTCTAAAGCCAGCACAAGGGGGAAATCTGTTTAACCAAAACACAATGCAATACACATTACAATGGAAGAGACGGGTGGACACACAGGGCAGGATAGAGACTGATGTGGGGTACATAGAGTAAGAGACCAACTCAGCTTCAAGGTAGGGGAGACATACAAGACAGCTCAGGGTAAAAAAGCACAAAGAAAACCATTCACAACAACTGTGACTACTATGACTCTTGCATACAAAAGCTTGACTTCACATCTCAATGCCAATGTTTGTCAAATGCAGTGGTTCAGTTAATAATAAACAGATACAGTAATGCCAAATAGATGTTGAATAAAATGGCTGTCTTTTAATGCAGCTGTGCTGAATATGACATTCAGCACAGCATTCTACTGTCCCCATTGATTTGAAAGCTATGGACAACAACACTTAACTGTGTTTCATGCATGATACAAGTTCAGATTTAGCAACAGTCATTGACACAATCTGCCCATTGAGATTTAGGGTGGTTATGGCCCCGAACAAGCTCACCCACAGGGCAGACAGGGCTACTATAAGCCCATTACAATAAGCCTGTTCACCTTAATGGTTCCAGCAGTCCAACTGTCACAAAGTGAATCAGTGCCAACATGCCATTTGCTTATTAAAATTGTGTTGAACAGAATGGTTCACACTGTGAGATGTATGAATAGACTTAAGTGGTGTAAAGGGAATGTGGACTGCACTCTGGTGTCAGTAACTTTGATAGACTACTTTAGGATTGTTTCATTTCATTGAATTGATAATATTACATGTTTATAAAGATAGTAATGTGAGAACATGCTCCAAGGGTTTTATGAAGCTTTAATAACTTTGAGGAACAATTTCAAGCAGCTTCAGTCATCTGTGACAATTATTGCCACCTTCGTGGTCTCTGTATAGCCACTAAATAATGACACATAATCTAAAACATGTGATCCAAATATTCAGTTTTTGACATAAAGTGGTTCTGTCAAAGTTTGAAAACTCATCCCAGAAATTTATGGCAAAACTTTGAGGTGGGTTTTGCAGCCCGTCCTGAAGCAGCTGTTACTCAGCAGTTGTCACAGAGAAGTTGACTGTAATGACTGTAACCATTGCATAACTAAAGACAAATAACTTCAGAAAGAAATAAGAAGAAAAAAAAAAGAGATGGTAAAGGAGCTTCAGTGTCACTCTCTCTGACATGGAAAGGAGTGATGAGCATGAAGCTTTAGTTTTGTCTGAGCAAACACAATAAACCAGGAGTTGCTTTGAGACTCCATGATGCTTGAGTGTACAGAAAAGGGCCATTTTGTGAGATAGTGAATGCACCTCAGTTTATGTTCTTGGCAAGAGAAACACCTTACCCTTAATGTTTTGATAAACAGACAATGAATAAGACTCTAATCTTTAATGGTGAAATAATAAATAAAGGTTACAGTTTAAGAATTACTGTTTAGTTTGGCACCTTACAGCCACTTTAAACAACCACAGTAGAGTCATTTACACAAAAGCTCAAAGCTTCTAAGACAGTCAGAAATCCGCAAGTGGTCATTATATCAACATTTATGTTTTCTGTGGAAGAAAAAGTCTAGATTTAAATTAGGATTTATGAACAAGTTATGATTAACATAATATAATATAAAAGCTCAAATATAGGTGAAAGCAGCTTGTAGCTCATGGTCAGCACAGATCAGAGCTTTGATGTGAGCTTGGATGCACAACTTGACATGAAAACAAAAAGCTGCAATATTTAATATCATTTTTATGCACACAAAGTCCATGGCCACGTCCCATGAAGTTGTATGACACATTGGATACAAAAAGCTGTTAGTCCTTAGTAGAAAATACTTAGGTGCACTGAAACAATTACAACATCATCGTTATGCTCAGTATGTCCATGAGACACGATCACGGTGAGGAAGTGTGTTTCGTACACATTTATTACCCACATTTACTATAAATGGGCAGAATAGATCCAAAACAGCAACATACCGCTGTACTATGTGGGCTAATTTGCATTTTGCATATGTTATACTCAACATGTATCCTTGCAATCATATTAACAATCAAGCCATAAAAGGATGACAATGAAAAACAATGAGTGTTTTACCTCTGATGGCTGTGTTGGGAGGTTTTGCTCTCCTGTCTCTTCTCCCCTCCGGTGTCCGTGAAATATTTACCCACTCAAAGAGGTATAGTGCCAAGCATCAGCGCTTGATGCTCTTGAAAAAACATCCTCCTGAAAAATATGGCTTGCAGACAAGCCACAAAAAATGTCAAAAAGAAAAGAAAAATGAGGCAGTAATTCTTGTGCTTAGTAGAATATTAAATAGCCAATAACTGTCTGGTTGTCTGGTGACAGTGGAGAGGTGCTTGTGTTGATGGATGAGAGAGCGGCTCTCAGTGTGAGCCAGAGAGGAGAGAAAGAGAGAAAGAGAGAGAGGGATTAAGATTGAAGAGACATTCCTAAGGGACCTTTTATCGCTGCATTGTAGCCCTCCATAGCTTAACACCCAAGCAACTCAACAAAATAACAGAAACATGATATTGCCCAAAGATAGTTAATCTGTTAGCAGGGACTAACCCCTCACTAACAGAGATATACTTCTGATGTCGACCCCCACCGACATCCACTCACACTCCCATCTCCCCGACCAATCTCTGCACAGACTAACAGACTGAATCCTCACCAGATTACGCAGAAAAAGAGTAAAAACACCAACTGTGTGATAATAGGCAGAAAAATCCACATGAATGTAAAATAGTGAATAGTTTAAAACCGCGCGGTCTGGCTGTGATGTGTTGAGAGCCAATGTGAAGTAGAGATGCACATAAAATTGGAGTAACAGGCGAATAAGTGCACATGGATGAATAAGGGGAGGGGGAGATACAGGGAAAGGCAACGTGCAATACTTGGGAGAAAAAAATGTGGGTTCCCAGGGAGTGATGCTGAGAGCAAGAGGAAGGGAGGGTGAGAGATGTGAGCTAACAATGAATAGAGAAGGGGAAAGAGGCACGCAGTGGATTGGTAGGCAAAACCAGTTTTCAGTGAAGGCTGCAGCACAGCTCCAACACTGATTCAGTGGCACTGAGGCATGGAAAATAGAACAAAACAACAAACTGACAAGAGCAGATGGAAACACACTATTGGAGATACTCTAAAACTATTTTATTAAAAATGCTTATAGAATTGCAAAATTGGCACATAGGAGTAAATAGTGTATGGTTTGAAAAAAAAAAGGGGGGGGGGGGCAAGCAAAAAGAAGGGAGGGGGCGGCATTAGTTTTTCTGTGTCACTGAAAGAGAGTGGGGGAAGGGAGGCAGGGAGATAATGCAAGAGAGGGAGCAAACTGTGAAGAGCATACTCACTGACTCATATAGCCTATGTATAGTGTCTATGTGTGGTTTGTATCTGTGAGGACGAAGACAGAAAATTGTATTATGTATGCAAAAGTTGCTTAGAAGGCGTTCATGCAGCCTTTCAGTATTAGGTCCCAGAAACATGGCGGCCATCCTTCACGGCGCTCAAAAAATATCACCACAAATTAATATTTAATGTCTGCTAGTTGTATTTTATTGTAACTGTTTACAAAGTCATCATTCTTGTTGAACACAGCCCATGAAACATTTGCATTAAACAGGTTGTAAACATTAAATTATGGGCTGTAAAATGCAGAGACTTTGATAACTTGATGGTAATAAGAAGAAAATATTACCCCATAAACCATTCAATTAGTTAAACATTGTGAAGCATACCCAGCCATCTCATAGAAAGATTATATGACACTCTTTTGAAATTAAAGATAAAAATGTGATTGTGCAAGTATAGTCAAGAATAGCAAAACAATATATCTTCAATATTTACTTCAATACTCTACTGACTCTCAGCAAGAACATCTACCACCAGAATCAAATTTTGGTAACTTGCCTAATGCTTTCATTTTTAGTGTTTTGGTCTATGCATGCGTTTCCTATTTTAAAACTATACAATATTGCATATTTAGTGCACCATTAACAATAAAATGTATTAATTAAAATGGCATCAGATCTACATATATAAATAGCCACATCATAAGAATAATAATTTAATTAAGACTAATGCAAAAGAGTATTACTGAAATTTGGCAGACAAGTCCCAAATCACTCCTCTCTATAAATTTCGTATCCGCATAGATTGTTGCGGGTACAGTAGATTTCCTTCCACTATCGAAGGGTTACTGTGCACAAGATTTCAAAAAAACCATCTACTTTGGAACCTCCTACGGTACAAAGATGCAAAGTGTTTACGGGTAACCGGCCAAAATTTAAACCCTTGCCCACCTTTAAGTTTTCTACCCCGTCAAAAACCCTGTCCCCTTCCTGACCCTCTACCTTGGCTAGCGTAAGATGATAGCGTGGGTTGTAGGAATCTCTGTGGAGCAGGCCCTCCTCCCTGTAGGCGTCCTGTAGGCCATTGTTGAGATGCTGGAGGTGAAGCTGGGGTTGGGGGCTCAGAAACAGCACCCTCCCATTAAAGTGTTTGAGCTTAACAGGAAAGGTTACGGCCACCGGTGGGTTGCGATCCAATTGGGCGAAGCCTCGTAGGATGTCGGCAGCAGCAGCTACCTCAGCTGGACCAGGCAGCACTAGGAGGCACAGAGTGACGTGGAGGCTGGAAGCACTCTGCCAGTGAGGATCTGAACCGGGCAGAGCAGCAGTGATCTCCTCCTGTAGCTGCTGGAAACAGGAGAGTATAGCAGGAGTGTTGGCCCTAAAGGTGACAAAGTGCGTGGGACGCTTTTTAGGAGGTCGACCCCCACGTTTCTCCTCTTTCTGCTCCAAAGGAACCTTTGGGTTATCATTTATGTTCAGGGTTGAAACACAATTCTGAAAAAGAACACAAATTGTATTATGTACATTAACAGCTATATATTATTTCTAAGTTGTATGAAATATTTTCATGGTGCTCACCAATGAATCCTCATTGCTTTCCTGGCCTTCATCTGCAAGAGTTTCTTCCTCAAATATGCTATTTCTGAAGTATAAACATAAACCTCAAATGTAAACTGTTGGCATTAGATACAAAACCCAAAGTGAAATTTTTTTTTGTTATTTTTAAGTTTATTTGTTATGTCTTGTTATTTATGTATTTATTATAATAAATATTAAAAACTTAAGCAACAGACCTATTTGTTGTCTTCTCCGCAGCACATAATTCTTGTAATCCTTGTTGTTCCTGAGCAGTGCTTCGTTTACACTGTGGAGCTGTTGGTGCTGAGTCACGGACCATGTAAATATTCAATTCATTCTGCTGCTTTTCCGCCAGATGTGTTTTCGTTGAACAAGGCTCTGTTTCAGTCTCTTCCTGTCCACTGGCAGCAGGAGGCCCATCTTCAATTACAGCTGGTCTCTCTCGGGCTTCTGTACACAGTTATTAACAAAGCAATAGTCATATTTTGACATAGATTAAACAACAACTATAGATTAAATATATTTTGTGGGTGTAGCATTACCCCTACCCTCTACTTCCTCCTCCCCTCCAAAGGGGGGAGCCAGAGATTGACCAGTAGAGCCAAACACCCTGTCAGTCCTGCTGTGGCGGTCCCAGACGCGGTGCCCTCTGTAGGTGAAGTACTGGATTCTATGTCTTGGAAGGGCCAACTCAGTGTTGTAATCACAGTCACAGGGGTTGGTCTCCCAGTTAAAGTCACAAAAGGGACGCTCAAGCACACCAAGGAAGCGATCCACATAACCTACTACAAACTGAGAAGAGTCCACAGATGGGTCCCACAAGATCCTAGAGATAACATCATCGGCTGTGCGCATACGAGGCTTTTTGTTCATCTCTGAAAGATAAAAAGACATAAGAGTGACTGAAGAATAAATGGGCCTCTGTCTGTTCAATTAAATACTGAAGATTTTACATATGTCACAACCTTTTTCATAGTCTTTTGGTTTGACTGTCTTGTTGCCTTTGGCTTTTTTCTTATTTTTTTCTAGGTTTTCATCATCATTTCTGTCAGCAGAGACAGTCTCTAAATCATCCAATGGTGGTTGACTAAAGAAACACATCAACAAAATATTAGATGTCAAACACAGGTCATATAACATTAATAACAATTGTACAAGTGTCTATGAGAATTACTCACAGATTTAAACTTTTTCCATTATTTTATTTCATAATGAGTTTATTAAATGAGCATACCTGTGAGCCAATCGACACCTGTTCCCAAAGCGACATTTCCCCATCATGAAATATTGACACGAATCACCTTGCTTTTTATCTTGTTTAGCTGATTCAGAAAAAAGGACAGACAGATTATTTCAGACACATAAAATCTAAATTTTTAATTTATTGTCCTTTATTATTCTTGTGTGAAAAATCATTGTTAGCAGCCACACCAGGGGGCACCCAGCGTGTTTTTGATGTTGGTGGGGGAAACCGGAGTAACCGGGAGAAACCCACCAGAGCAAAAGGAGAACATGCAAACTCCACCCAGAAAGGCCCCATCCAACCCGGGAGTTGAACCCTGGACCTTCTTGCTGAGAAAAGGCAGTGCTAATCATTGTGTTCCTGTAAAATCACTGAATATTTAAACTAAGCAGATTATGAGATTTCCCTAATACACAATACAAAGATCACAGTAGAGAAAGGTTCTGGTAAATCACTAGAAAACTGAATGGTCTATTAATAATTCTGCAACATTATATTAAGATTCAGAATTTTGCATCAGAAGGCCCTGTATTACACCACCAGATGATATGAATGACAAAGGAGGTCAAACATACTTCAGTACTATCTAAAGCTTGGAAATGTTCAAAAATTGTACACCTCTTCAACATTGCCTAAGTCTGCATCTTAATATTGATCAAGATCAAGAATATAGATCATTGCTTCTTTACTATAACTCCTCAACAACTGAGGTAAAGCTTGTGCTATAAATTTAAGAAAGCTTTGACAATTATCCAACAAATGCCCTAAAAGTGGGAAAAAAAGTTTGCGCATTAATCCTAACTTCCGCACTGTTCATGGTGTTAATGCTGTGCCCCAGAGAATTTAAAAGTTATCAAAAGTGGTTACATAAATAAGTGTGACTAGCAGTTCCCAGAAAAAATACTTAGCAAAAGGCGAGAAATCGTCCAATGTACTTTGGACCTTCTTTGTACTTTTTTTCCCCACATTTCCAAAGTCAATGTGGGAGTAGTAAAAAAAATATATATAAAAAACCCTATCCACGATATCGCCCGTTCTGGAAGTCTAAGTGATGACTCAGCTCCTTAACTGACTCCTGACAAATTTTCAGAGCAACATCCACATGACACAAGTCAAATATGTTGGCTTCTTTAGACCCAAAGGGCTTGAGTAATATAGAGAAAAACAACAGTGTTAAAACAGTGACGCACAGATACTCCATTGGGTCATGGTGACCTAGAAGCATACCTCAGTTTTTTACCGATAATTAATAGAAATCAATCACCAATTTTCAAGCTATTGACCACAGAAAAGAAAATACCTAGCTACATGTCTTAGAAAGTGAGTTGGAAGTGACGTGAATTGACTTTACCCGAAGTAGTCGGTAAGTCACTGTTCTCATGAGTTTCCTCAAACCCGTGTGGATCTTGTGGGTGAGCGTCATCATTTCCCGGGTCCTCCAACATCTGGTCTTCTGGTGAACATGACAGCCCACCTGAGCCTTGTGAAGCCATGTTTCCAATACGGCTTTGAACTACACAAGTGAGCAAATGACATAACAATGTAATTGCATTTTCAGTCGCGGAAGTACTGTGTCAATTTACACTATCTACGTCATAAAGTTACCTCAAAATATTTAAAATAAAGACCTAATTAATTTAATATATAAAATTGTCGTTTACAGAGAAAATACAAACCCGGAAAGTAGACGTTAGAGGCGTTTACGGTTTTTGACCTTACTGTTTCACCTAAGGATTGTGGGTAATGTAGTGTTTCAGTGTCGTCCAGCGTTTTGTTCTGTACAATCGAATATATCAAAGTTTTGTATGATCATATCATAACTATAAGACTAGTACGTTTTATTAAAATAAGATAACGATTGATTAAATGTGTTATTCTGGATAAACAAAAGCGCAGTTAACCGCCATGTGTCACTTGATCAAAAGCGCGTGACTTCGGGTCACGTGATAACTTGTTTTTAGCTTGGACACAACAGAGTATGGCGTTTAAAACCTAAACGAAAGAGCTACCATTATAGATAAAAGAAAAGAAGAACTGAATTAGGATTTGATTTGTTTTTATTTTACACATTGCTCTACAGTTTTTCAGAAGAGCGTAGCGTCCCAGTCGTCTGTTAAACTCTGTGTTCAAGGTAAGTTAGCTGTTATTACCATGCATTGATCTTACTACAGCTTACTAATGGTAATGAGTGATCAAGAGTATTTACTGTTGGATTCTTCTCCCTGTTCCAGATGAATGCACTGGTGGCTCTCTGTCATTTCTGTGAGCTTCATGGTCCCCGGACTTTATTCTGCACAGAGGCACTGCACCCACCCTCCCCCTCCCCTCCCTCTCAGGCTGGGTCTCTGGCACTTGGGGACAGGGACCGGGATGGTGACCGGGAGGGTGAAGGGCTAACCATGAAAGCCAACAGCTCAGCCACACAAAGAGGAGAGATGTGTGAGGTAAGGTCTTTATTACTATTTGTTTTGTTGGTTTAGTTTTTTTTTATTTAATCATAATTGGAGTTTCTACCCTTAACTTGTCTCCCAGGGGTGTCGATCTCTACCTGCATCCCATCCGGGTTTTGTAAGTATTGATGATGAAACTGGAATACGTTTCCTGAGTCATCAGCATCCTAGACAGTCCCAACTTTTCAGCGTAGTCCGCCAGGCCTGCGTACGCAGCCTCAGCTGTGAGGTAGGCAATGACATTTGTATAGGTCCGCAAACCATTATAATACGTGTATTTGTTTTTTTTGTCTCCATAAACGTTACTTTATTTTTCACTATTTAAGGTGTGTCCTGGTCGAGAAGGTCCAATTTTCTTTGGGGATGAGCAACATGGCTTTGTGTTTTCACACACATTTTTTATCAAAGACAGCCTGGCCAGAGGATTTCAGCGCTGGTACAGCATTGTCATGGTAGCCATGGACAGAATCTACCTCATTAACTCCTGGCCCTTTCTTTTACGTCACCTGAGACTTACAATACAAAGTCTGCAAAGCACAGCTCTCAAGGTGGGCACACACAGATGCTCAATAATCTTTTAAATATTAGTCTCAATGTTATATTACGCCCTCTTCTTTTTCCAGGTGTTTGACAGTGAGCAAGGAGTTTGTCCACAGCGTGCAGTGAGAATGAACAGTGTCTTCTCACCAGCAGTGTTTCCACATCAAAGGAGTGGTAACGCTGCCCGCTCGCTAACCTCTCTTACTCAGCACCCTAACCTTTGGGCCAGCCTTCACTCCTCTTTTAGCTGGTGAATGAACACACCATTAGTCATTGTTTTTTTGTGATAACATACTTAAGCCAATGTTTATGTTACTTTGTCTGCAGGCTTCTTAAGGCATGTGGAAGTCGCATGACAGAGAAGCTACTGGAAGGAGCCCCTACTGAGGACACACTTGTCCTCATAGAAAGACAGACAGGTAGACATGAATAACATTATATTTTTTAATCATATATCTGTATATGTAATATACATTAGTAATATCTGTAATACTCTTTAACTGGATCAGTGGATAAAAGAGTAAATGCAATGATTATTTTGCTAACTGCCATCTTGGGTTGTTTTTCACTAAAGTTTAGGTCTGGTTTCTCGATCAATGGTGATGTCATCCAATGTCATGTGCTCGCATTGTGCCTAAGTTAGATCATCAGTCTGTAAGGTTTCACTGAGTCACTATGTATTTCCAAAAAACATTCACATATTATCAGTATAAATTACTAATTCCAAACAAACATGTGCATTTTTTGGAGAAAAACTGCTAAAAGAAATTGTAATACTGTTTCTATTGTTTTATGATGATCAAATTCATTGCAAAAATGCTTCCCAAGATATTTTTTTGACATGTAAGTAAGCAGTGGAAATAATTATGGTTGTCATTTTAAAAGAGAAAGAAGAAGAAATGAACTGCAGAGAGGGAGCAGAAGGAGGATCAAAATCACAGCGGCCTCAGTCTGAAAGCATAATGGTTCTTGACTTCCTTTCGGATAATACAACGTTAGGAGAAATACCTGAACCAAAGTTTAAGTCACTAAGGCATTTGAGACAGGTATTTTTGGACACTGACTTATGCACATTTAAATGTAATTTTCATATTTTTTCACTATTTTCATAGTTTTACCTGGTTCTTGGCAGGTTCTTGGAGCTGCCGAGTTTCGTCACCTTGCATGGCACGTGCTCATGGGAAATCAAGTTGTATGGAGAGGTGCAGACCCCGGGCTCATTCAGTCAGCCTTCATAGTGCTAAAGGTACTGTATATTTTAGATGTGCCGCTGCAAAAATTTTTTTTTTTGTTTAAAAAGTGGTCCCTTGCCCTTATAATGTGGTTTTCAGTAATGTGTAATCATGTACATTCATACCACATGCTGACTAAAGACTCTTGTACTTACTTTTACATACAGCAACTTTGAAAGTATAGTGTTGGAGCTAACAGAAAATTTGTATTTGTTTAGAATATTTTGTTAACATTTTATTCATTTCTCAGGTTAATCAGTTTTCTTTTGTCTTTTCTTTTCCAACAGTCTTTGCTCCCAGTAGGTTGTGTCCGCTCTGTACCATACAGTCCTCAGTATGAAGAGGCGTACAAATGCAACTTCCTAGGTCTTAGCCCAGATGTAGCTATTCCAACCCATGTGAGCTCTTCAGGTATAGAAAGCCCATAAAACTTGTGCTGTGATATGTCAGAAACCATAGAGGCAGCAGTTGGCACATGTCATAAAGTGCTGAAATGTCAATGCTGCTTTTGTTCATTTAGAGTTCTCGGTTCTGGTTGATGTCACATCTGACAGAAATCGTCTAAAATCAGCCGTGGGTGTAGACAATATTGCCTCATTTTTCCAGTTCACCATCAGCAGTGCCAACACACAGCCAACAGACAGAGGTAAGTGTTAACTTTCAACAATTGTTTGCATGCTCCCTAAAATAAATTCAGCATCACCAGTATTGAACAAAGATATGTTGATCTGCTACAAATACAAATGGAATACTGAGTTTATCTTTAACTACAATGTTGTCACTGTTTGCCTAGATTTTCTTCACATCTCTTACTTTCTTTTATTATTAAATATTAAATATGTTCTTCCCCCCTTTCTCTCTGTCTGTGTTTCCGCTCTTTGAATCATGCACTCCTAAATTCCTCTTTTGCTAGGTCCAACTTTGTTAAATAAATTAGAAGTGGCTCTGTCTAATGAGAACCTGTCTGTGGACGTTGTGTCCCACTGTCTCTTATGTCTGAAGGAAGAGTGGATGAAGTGAGTATAATCTGCCTGCTCTTTGCTTGTATGGGTTTGTGTATAAATGCCTTCTCATATTTCACATTCCCTCTTTCAGTAAAGTGAAAGTGCTGTTTAAGTTCTCCAAGGTGGATGGACGGGGAAGGGAGGACACGCAAAAGGTTCTGACCCTGCTTGGTGCTACAGGACCGGGCGAGGAAGACAACGTAAGGTTGCTTAAGTTCTGGATGACTGGTCTCAGCAAAACGTACAAGACCCATTTAATGAGTGCGGTCCGAGGAGGAGAGCGGAGCCCCAGTCAGTGACAAAGACACACAGAAGCTGGCAGGGAAGGAGGGGCCTTCAGGAGAAAGGAAAGTGAATGCAGGAATTTTTTCATAGTATTTTTGTTTTCAATTAGGGACTTTAGTAGAACGAATTTAACCATTTATCTATTATTATATTTCTATGTAATAGGATGTCGGTGGAGTTTCCTACACTGATCTCTTTAAACTATTTAATTGTACTTTAAATCATTTTAAGGGAATTGTTAAAGAACACTGTTAAATTTAAGTTATTCCAAGTTTGGCACTTTGTTTCTCTTGATGTTTTTAACTGAATAAATGACTTTAAGCACCCTGACATTTTCTATTCCACTAATAGCTCCATCTTGTGGCAAATGGGAATAAAAAGAAGCATTACTTTTTAGGTTCTCTCTCACTTGTTCAGTGTCTGCTAGACAGAAATTCTTAAGGGTACTTAACCAACATTCTGAGGTTTTGTAGTGACATGTACAAAATGGTTGAATAACAAGACAAAGCACCTGTATGTCTGACCACTTCTGCAGGATGTGGTCTTTTATTTGGTATTGTAGACTTATTCACTGAAAGCACTGCTGTATTTTTATTATTATTT
Organism: Perccottus glenii; assembly: GCA_024416835.2. Lineage (NCBI taxonomy): Eukaryota > Metazoa > Chordata > Actinopteri > Gobiiformes > Odontobutidae > Perccottus > Perccottus glenii. The sequence continues at coordinate 17,404,138 of CM044551.2, forward strand.
TCATACTGCAGTAATTGCTGAAGTTGCAGAATTTAGTACATCAAATTCTCTAACATGCGGCTTTATTTAAATATAGTTATGTTGTATGTATGTTTTTGTTTTTGACTAATACTTGTAGTCTGTGTGAATAAAAAACACCTTTTTATAGAACTTACCTCAGACGTGGACAAGCTGATAGAATTGTAGAAAGCAGAAAATATTTAGATCCCCCCCAAAAAAACGACAGATTTCAAGGTATTGCATAACAGAGTTAATGTTTTGGCAAAGTCTTGTAAAAATGTTTTTCTTTCGGAAACCTGGATTTTATTAAGTATATTTGCTAAAAGTACCAAAAAGTACATTGCTTGCATATTTACTATTCAAATGTGCTAGCAACATTTAAAGAGGATGACAGAGGATCTTTGTACCCACCAAGCACAAAGTATAAATGATGAACCTTCCAGTTGATGACACCTTGGGGAGAGTTCATTCATGTTGAGTAGGTCGAGTTTGTGTTGAACTGACTTCAATTTCCCTTTCCTCTCACCAGAGATGCAACTTTGGGAAGCTGTCTTTTTTTTTTTTTTTGGCTTGTCTTCAAAAGGTCACAGTTCCTGTTTGACACAATTTCATAGCTCAATTCGCTCCTCTGTTGACAGCCTGCCATGATGCCATGATGATGTATATTATAACCTGAGGGTGGACAAAGATGATGACAGCTGTGCACAATAATACACATCACAATCACACCAGCCTCCATGTAATGGCCGTGTAGCCAGCTTTTACAGCATGAGTGTAATAAGCCCACACTCAAGGAATAACTTGCAAGTTATGGCAAAGTGTTGCAATCCTGTTTGTCAGTAAACTGAGGGATTGGAATTTTTTTTTTTTTAAGGACTATGTGATTATTAAACAGGACTATACTGCGCAGTGGCTTTTGAGAGACATAGGGATCCAAAGGCACAGAGGTGTGGGGGAGAGTCAAAATGAAAAACATACGCTCCAACTGCATGAGTAAGCCTGCTCAGCTAACCCAAAGTGGGAGGACTGGGGCTGAGGGTGGGGGTCAGGGAATGTGGGGAGCAGGGGGAGGGAGCAGGGTCAGTCAATAGTGAGGTAAAACGTGTGGTGGTGGGAGGGGCTGTGACTTAAAGGGAGCAGACAAGCCATCCATAGCACTTTCACTTTGAGCGAGCCTCTGAGTGAGTGAGACTACACACAGAGTGGGCTGAAGGAGACAGAGAAGAGGAGGCCACTGTCTCTCATGCTTGCTTTGTCCACTAACTAGTTTCCAGGCAGAGAGAGTGGGACAAATAAGGCTCTTCAGGAAGATATAGGTCAGTAAGAGAAAAGACAGAGGATAAAGTACAAAAGAAATACAAAAGCTTGCATGGGGAAGACAGGAGAAGTTGGAAAATCCAAACTAGGAGAACAGGATGGCGTGAGAAGATAAATCAGGATTTTTTGGGAAAGTACCTCAACAGAAACTCAACAGGACTTGTGCAAGGGATGACAAAAAGAAGACAGATGAAAATGAAGCTGTGAAGGAGAAAGCACAGCAGTGTAATCTGTGTCAAAGAACTGAAGGAGCCACAGTGGAGGAAAGTTAGCCTTTCACAGACGCACACAGAAAGTCCTGTCTGCAGAGTGACTGTTAACCAGAGAAATGGAGAAGTGTCCATTCTTACAAAGATAAAAAGGATGTCACTGCCAGGTGAGAAACCTAGATGTTTTTAGATGTGTTAGATGTGTTTTAAGAATTACATTGTGCTTTAATTTGCCAAGTATGTAGCACATGGATTTTGGTTCCTCGCAGTTATTGTCACTCTGTCTGTATAATATAATATAGATTACTGTCAGCATATGTTCATATTTAATTGGGGGTACTGCAGCAACATGTTATGATTCAAGTTATATTCGGCAGAAATTGTTGCAGAAATTGTCACAGGAAATTACATATGTTGTGTTCCCTAATAGGTGTGCGGTTTAAACATGCTACAAACCACATAAACTTTCCAGTACTTATGAGTCTTATTTGTGTATATTTTTACTTCTGTCAAAAACAGTTTTGTTGTTGCTATCACTCTGGACTGTTAAGTGTGAAGGATGTGACTTTGACCTGGAAGGTGTGAAAAACATTAAAACAACTATCGACATGAATGCAATGGGGTTTGTAAGTTAAACTTTTTTACTTTATTTTTTATTATATAGTAATAGGTTGAAATAGTGCAATATCTTGCATCAGATTTTAGTTGCAGAAACATGGACAATTATGTACCTATCAGAGGGTTTGACAGCATGCAAAGTTTAGTTTCTGACTATGATACATGGCCAAACAGTCAACAAGGTTTAAATGCCATGTAATTTGAACTCTCTGCTTAACAAGTGCGCTGTGTGTTTTTTGTCAAACAGACCAGTAATATTATTTTCTGTAAACCGTAGCATTCTAAAATCTATTAGTATTTAAAAGATGACTTATCTCATCTATTATTATCTTGTCTTTTTAGCGAACAGTGTTTCCAAAGGATTACTATGTTGAACATCGTTACACAAGAAGCATGCTCTGTGACACTGACCCGGTGAGTTTATTTAAAAGATTAAAAGTGGGCAATGACAGCTGATAAGCAAGTGCAGCATTTGCCTCTTTCTGTTTTTTTATTTTATTTTAACAACTGTAAAATTGTGTAAAGCAAAGTGTAAAGCAATTACAGTTTATTTGACAAGATACTCATTAACTTATATTTACACTAAAATAAAAAACATGCATCTTACTGACTTAGTTACAGTTCTTGTGGTGACTTCTATTGTGCGTACTAAACTAATTTTAGAGTTGCCTTGCCTTTGCCTCCAGTGCTGTGTGTTCCCTGCTGCTATTGTCCTCCTGGATTCATGGCGTATGTTGTTCAAAAACCTGTGGGATGAGCACCTAAATCACTCCTTAATCCGTGATCTCAAACAGACACTGGAAAATATTATTAAAACCAACAAGAATACAGAGGTACACTTTATTTTTATGTATACTTGGCCACTAATATTTGTCTTATCAAGACTAAAAAATTTGAAGTGAAACATAACAAGGCATTAACAAGTGCGTGTTATTTGAATTGTTGTAATTCTTTATATGTTTCCTGGTCTTTGATAGAGATTTCAGGAGGAAACAGACTTGGCCGTGCTCTCTGCAAACCTTTCATCACCAGAAGAACTCCTCAAACTAACGTCAGAGCTCTTTTCTCGGTGGCTTGATGTTGGGTGTGAGCCTTCCATTAAAAGTTGCAGCCTACCCACTTTGCCCCCTGCAGTTGTAAGGCAGGACTATGGTCCGTCAAGAGCCAGACTTTTGACCACTCGTGCTATTAGGTGTGAGGAGACAGGACAGCCTGAAAGGATGATAGACTCTACACAGCTGCCGTCCAGCGGTGGCAAACTGTCTGTGCCGTACTCTGTGTCCATCTGGAGCCCTCTGCTATTCAGACTGTACTGGTGGCTGTTACCCTGAATGGTCCTTTTGGAAAATGCACACAAAATGCAAGACTCCTGGCACTGAATGATTGTTTATGAATGAATGATTGTATTGTATTGTAGTAAGCTTTATTAATATGAGGTGACATGCACAGGTTGCATTTTAATGTCCAAAGTTAGTTCACTGTTCAACAGTCCTCATTATAACAGTTTATATCACAGTTAGAAACCTGCAGTAATCCTCTTTAGAGCAAGATGCAAGCTTTAGCTATGTCTATGCTCTTAATGCTAACAGAGATAAATTCAGAGCAAGCCAATGCACGTAGGCTATTTCTATTTATGTAGACTCTATCACTGTTTACAAAGTTAAGTGTGATGTAATATATAGAGACTATAGACCTGTTTGTTAAGTGTAAATTAAAGTCATTTAGATATATGTTGATGAATGTGTGTATTATCCCTTCTGTAGGCTGCATACATGCTGCAGTTCATGATCATATTACCCACATCTTATGAACTATTTTGTAACTTGTAGTTAGAGGAGATAAAATCAAATAGTCAACATGTATAATATGCAGGGGAAGCTTCAGTTCTTCAGGAGAATTTAAGGTGCACCACATGTGCTTGCACTTGCCCCTGCTTGCAGACACCCACGCAGGCTATGTTTCTGTTGTCCTTACAGCACTACCCTGGTTTTATAATCCAGACAATACAGATAAATATTTTATTTCCCACAAGATAACACTTTTGGGACACAGGTTTAATCATAACTGATTCCTTTTTGTATTGAAATTCTGTCATATGTTAGACAAGCTGGGGATACACACATTGGCTCAAAATAAGTATAGTGTTCCCACTGGTCTGATTTTCCATTTCCTGTGATTAGCTACATGGCCCAGATTCAAGCATTTTTGTTTATTACCCTCTTATAAACAAACATTACACGTCTGCCTAGTATCTGAGTATATTTACGTTTTGAGAGTATGAAACTGAGTTAATGATGAATAGGCCTATTTTCCTATAACCTCTTTGATAATTTCCGAAAGCAGCTTTTGGAAAACTGGCCGTTCCAGGCACTGCGATGGCATGCGCCAAAAAGGCTTGAAAGATTCCCGTAAACTGGGGAGAGGGGGGAGTAGAGTTAGCAGCAGCAGCAGCAGCTGGAGAGGGGTGTAGGTCGGCACAGAGGAGCATGCGAACCACGTGGCCTCTCTCCACTCACCGGAAGTGAGAATCCAACCCCCGCCACGACCAAGATGTCTGCTCCCGGAGAAGACACGTTTGTTGAGGAAGAAGGGGACATGGAGGAGCTAGACAACGCTTCTAGCGACGACGACGAGGGAGTAGAGATGGAGGAGGAAAGAGCGGACGAAGAAGAGGGAGAGAAAAAAGTGTATGTGCCCGGAATTGAGCCACTTCAACCGGGTGAAGAGCTGGAGATGGACCGTTCAGCCTACCGCCTGTACCACGAGTGTCAAACGGGTACAGTCAACAACAAGACGCTTTAGTACTTCTGCAAACTTTTTTTGATTAGTGACGTGCTGTCTTGAGCAGTGTTATTTGTGTTTGCATCTAGGTGCTCCATGTTTGAGTTTCGATGTGTTAAGAGATGGAGACGGAGAAGGCAGGGAGCAGTTCCCTCTGTCTATGCTGCTGTGTGCAGGAACACAGGCAGACACAGCTATAGCCAACAGGTACAGACAGTGTGTGTAGCCTGTGTTTAGTGAAAATCAAAAATGTGACTAAAAATGTGCATAATTAAGACTTACACTTGTTACACTTTAGTATTGTTTATGTAGAAGTAGCCTATGGGGATTGTATATTTAGCAGTTGTTACTATTTAAACATCTTTTAATATCTGCTACAGTCCATAGCTTAAATGTATTTTAATCTAAATATTTTTACTGTCTTGCAGACTTCTTGTCATGCGGATGCATAACCTTCATGGCACTGAAAAAGATAATGAGGCAGAGGAAAGTAGTGATGAAGAAAGTGATGAAGATGAGGAGGATGCAGACAAAAAGCCGCAGATGGAGCTGGCAATGTTACCGCACTATGGAGCGATCAACAGAGTCCGAGTAGGCAATAACATGTATATTTTATTATTTAAAGACAGTATAATATGCAGAACTGTTTGAAAAACAAGCTTGATGTCATCCGGAGCAGCTGCATTTATAGTGACGTTTACATCTTGAGGCTGGCACACTAAGCATTGTACGTTTTGCAGCTTGGATATACACTTGCCACTTTCACTAAAGAGTAGTCCACTGTTATTTTCATACCACACTTCCACACCCTGTATCCACTCTGTACTTCTTAAGAGTCAAGTGTTTTTAGAACACTCTGACATCATGTGTTGCATATATTCACGCTAAAGTTCAGTGAACGTCCAAAAGTGATTCTCCTGACACTCTCCTGAGTGTTTCACTTAATACAAGTTAAATTCAGAATTATATTGGCTTTCACTAAGCTATAGCCAAATATTGTATAGTTTTGCTGTACTTTTCCTTCTTTTGGGGAACTCTTCTGACCAATACACACACAAAAATCTCCTTTCTAGGTTTACAAAAAAGTTAGGTGGTTTTACTTTACAGATGTATTTTTGTCCACATTGTTTAAGCGTGAAGTAATGTTTAATGAAGATCCTGCATTTTTATACCTTTTGGATATTTAAATTTGAATCTCTCAAACCTCACACTTGATTCTGATTGGTTGCTTTTAAGGTGACCCGCTGTGCAGATGTGCCTTTGGCTGCTGTTTGGTCAGAGAAGGGGCAGGTAGAAATATTTGACCTCCGACCACAACAACAGGCTGTCCACAATTCTGCTGCTATGGCGACTTTTATTAACCAGCAGAAAGAAGCCAAGGCACTCTTTAGTTTTACTGGACACATGACAGAAGGCTTTGCAATTGACTGGTCACCTACAGTACCTGGTGAGTTAAAGCTCCAAATGCAGTTTGCAAACACTGTGCATTTTTTTTTATTGCATAAAACTAGTCAGTTTAATTTTTTCATATTGTACATAACATTAACAACCTACTTTTTAAGGCACTGTTTCCTTTTTTCTGTTGTGCGGTGTCTAGTCAGGTTTGTCTAGTTGAAAGTAGATATACTGAAAATTTAAACAACACCTTTGTTTTTGCCCCCAATTTTCATAAGGTGAACTCAAAGATCTAAGACTTTTTCTATGTACACACAGGGCCTATTTCTCTCAAACGTTGTTCACAAATTTGTCCAAATCTGTGTCGGTGAGCACTTATCTTTTGCCGAGATAATCCATCTATGGCATATCAAGATTCTGATTAGAGAGCATGATTATTTATTATGATTATTGCACAGGTGTACCTTAGGCTGTGTTACAAAGCTACAAACATTTCTGTACATGAATACATTAATTTAGAATACAGAAGTTCATGTATACTAACAATTAATTTCCATACCAAACAAGATAAATATTTCTTTCAAATTTAACATGACCAAGAACTAATATAATATAAATAAATACTCTCTTTTGTAATTAAAAAAATCACATTTTGTTTTTATATATTGATATTTACACACCCCACTGCTGTGTGTAATTTTTTTTAAACAGGTCGCCTTGTAAGTGGAGACTGTAAAAAAAATATCCACGTGTGGGAGCCACAAGAGGGGGGCACTTCATGGCAGATTGACCAGCGACCTTTCAGCTCTCACAGCAAGTCAGTAGAGGACCTGCAGTGGTCCCCCACTGAAGCTACAGTATGTAACACTCCAAAAAAAAAAATTTGTAAAATACAATTTGGACAATGGAGCATGATGTATTGTAATTATGGTTAGCACCTCACTGTAAGGTATGTCAAGTTTACTTGTAGCTGGAGATTTTGTAATTGAAGTTAAATATAATGTATATTTGGTCTTCCCGACTGAAGTAAACAAACTGTTTTTTTTTTGTTCATATATATATATATATATATATATATATATATATATATGAAATAAATAAATAATTATAATATAGCACTTTTCCACCTAGTAGGCACTGAAAGCGCTTTACATTAAGCTTCCATTCACCAGTGGTACAGCTGGAGGCAAGGGGGGTTAAGTGTCTTGCCCAAAGACACAACAACAGGATCGAACCGCCCACCCTCCGGTCGAAGGACGACCGCTCTACCACTGAGCTACTGCCACTCCAGTAATTGAAGATAAATAAAATGTATATCTGGTCTTCCCGGCTGACTTAAAATAAAAAAAACGTTTTTTTTTCTGCCCGGGTGGATAAACAGTATGTAGTTAAACCCATGACAAATCTATAATTTGAATATCTCTTTGGTCAATTACTTTATTTTTGCTGCTATTTGGCCTATATTTTTCACCTGGGGCTCAGCATGACCTGTATATAGGGTCTTGTTAGTTGACTAGACAAAAAAGAAGCCCTGAAGGATTTTGTTATTGAATTTTTCATTGTTTTCCACAGGTTTTTGCATCTTGTTCTGTCGATCAGTCTGTCCGTATCTGGGACATTCGTGCCCCACCCAACTCGATGCTCTCAGCCAATGAAGCTCACTCATCAGACATCAATGTAATCAGCTGGAACAGAAGCGAACCATTTCTCTTATCAGGAGGAGATGATGGGATTCTGAAAGTCTGGGACTTGCGACAGTTTAAGGTATAAACCAAAAGACAATGAACTTTCATGCCACATTTGTAGACTTGTTTATTTGATAGGTGTGCCATCTTTACAAAGGATCACTGTACTCCACCTAAATAATAATCCTTTCACAAGCATGTGATTACTGTGGTGCAATGGTGACACCCTGTTATGGTCAAGGTTGCTTAATCTTTAAGAATACAACAACTTTAACACCAGTTTCCTATCACAATTGGAACTAGCATTCTATCATAAAAAAAGTCTTTCTTTAAAACAGCCTGCCACTTCTGGAATTGCATGGAAGTTTTTCTCTGAACTTTTCTGTTACAAAGCAGAGACTGTTTAACCAGTTACTAAATAAACAATAACAGCGCTCTGTTACAGAACATTTCAATTCTTTATATTACCAACATACTCTATGTGTTACCTGTTTCTTCATTAATCCATAAATCATAATAGGAAACACACTGTCTCTTTATGGATGAGGTGGCTTACATTCTTTTTTTTTTTCTGCTGTAGACTGGACGTCCTGTGGCAAATTTTAAACAGCACAGTGCTCCCATTACTTCAGTAGAATGGAACCCAATTGACTCCAGTGTGTTTGCTGCCTCCGGAGCAGATGATGTAGTCAGCCTATGGGATCTGTCAGTGGAGTCATGTGATGTGGGTGCTAGAGCAGAAGGAGTAAAGGACTTGCCACCTCAGCTTCTGTTCTTGCACCAGGGTCAGTCAGAAATCAAAGAAATCCACTGGCACCCACAATTACCAGGAGTATTGATTTCCACAGCTCTGTCAGGCTTCAATGTGTTCAGGACAATATCTGTGTAGTGTGTGTTTGGATGTGTTATGTTATACACGTGTTATGTTAAACATACACCCGCTAACACATGTTAGCATGTGTATGGTTAAATGAGCTGAAAAGACAAATATTCATGACAGTACTTGATGCACTGTACATAACTTGTATATAATTGGAATTACATACAAAATCAAAACGTGTATGTTTTTTTTCCTAGTATGTTTAAATAAAAATATTACATTTAGATATACTTTTCATATTCTGCAAAAAATGCTTTTTGATTGCTAACTTACAAGTATATACAAGATAGATTTTCACAACCTAATTATGTTTAGTAGATAAGCCATGTAGGAAGTAGAGACACAAGTGCTCTTTTTACGATAGCAAAAACATGGTTTGGGGTTTTCCTTTGAACATGACAGATAAAAAAAAAATTATAAGCATTTTATCTCCCATTATATTAGAATTGGAATAGTAATTGCGAATAGAGTTTCTCCTTTTTGCAGTTTTAGAAAAATAAACTTTAACTGACAAAGAAAAATATATATATATAAGCAGGCAGCAGTGTTTACACCAATACACAGTCGGTTTGACTGGTTTTATAATAGTCAAGATTTGTGAAAGATACAATTAAGTGACTTGTAAAACTTGAATATTTGGTATAAACTTGAGAAACCTGTATTGTCTTGTAACGTGCCTTAATTCACAGTATTTCATAATACACTGGTTACTATTTTCTGACAGTAGCTCGAATATTTAGAAAGTTACTTGAATCTTACAATAGAGATGATAAAAAGGTGTAATATAAATGCAAAAATAAGCATTAAGACATTGGTCAAAGCATAGGGTAGATTACAAATGCATTCAAGCTCTTTTTAAGGCACTTCAGCAGAAAACCTTTTAAAACTTTCAAATAGCAAATATACACTATTGTGAATTTAAGTAATAAGGCATGTATTACACATTTTAGGTCCACTGAGCAAAACTTTAAGACAAATAACATAAATCATAGTGCTAACCTTTCATTAAGTTAACTTAACATGTGTTGGAGCTTTGGTAAATCTGTTAACATTATAAAGACTGTTGAAGGCTGTTTTTCCAGTTGAGTAACATTGTCTTGCAAACTGAATAGTTTTAAGTCCTTGAGTTAGATCCAGTTTGCATCAATGTTTATTATATTAAAACTTCCTTCCCTTTTTAATAGGGGAAAATGTGATATACTTGATTAACTTAACAGCAAAAGTTACAAAAATGATACCTTTATCCCTATAGACCTATTTCATCATCAAACTCATCTTCAAAAGTATAACCCTTTCCTGCTCCTTCCTCCTCGGAATCAGTCTCTGAGTGGCAGATGTCGACCCTCGTTCTGTCCAATGGGGTGATTCCTTCATACTCCGAGCTATGTGATGAAGCGGGACTGGGTGGCAAGTCTATCTTGTGATTGGTGAACTCTGTCTCACCTCCACTCACAAAGCCCCTTGCTCTCTCACTTGTTGGACTATGACATACCAGCTGATCTTCCTCCTCTTCCTCTTCAGATACTTGTCGAATGATCTCCTCTCTTTTGTCACTAAATCTAACTTTTGGTCGTAAACCTTTTGGCTTGAACCCATTACCATCTGGTATCCTGCTGTCTCCCTCCAGATTTTCATCCAGCTCCACTGAGTTATTTCCATTCAGCTCATTCTTCAAATCCACAGACTTCTCCATGGCACTGTTTCCTTGCTTTATTTCCACTGATGATATTCTGCTTTTAGAACTAAACACATCTTCCTTGTCAGAGTCGATTCCCAGTCCATCCATCACCCCTAAAACATCCCCTAGCATAGATGGGCCTAAATCCAGGTCCAGGTCCAAGTCCAGGGGAAATGAAGACATTAACTCGGAGTTCTGATACTCATTATCATCCACATGCTCAACTCCCACCTCAGGCTCAACAGCTGGCACAATTGCAGGACTCTCTGTGTTAGGGTTTTTATTTGGACTAGGCCCAATTGTAGACAGGAAAGAGGTGTCCCCAAATGTGTCACCTCCCCTCCCAATGTGCATTGTGTGGCGAAAGTCTCAAGAGGAGCTGAGATCATAGTGGGATCCAAACGAGGTGCTCGAGATGATTTGTGAAGCGGCATGGCTGTTGACAGATTTAAGGAGGGGGGAAAAGGTACGTCAAAAGAATAAATGTCAATACACTGAGCAAGTGAGACTGCAGTACACAGCACCAGAACTACCTCCAGATAAGATAAGCACATCTAACAACTTGAACACATTGAGCAATAATGTGGGAAACATTCTGCTTTTTGGCACTGTTGCATGCTTGAGTGCCTTGCTGGGACTTGTACATTTAACAGACTAATGCAACACTAGCACATACTTTCCTCTGCCCTCAGGGGTGTATGGAATCAAAAACAACACTATGACTTCCTCCAAAAAAACGAAAGCACACCTGTCAAGTTTTTAAATAAAACATTAAATAATAAGCTCTTAGTGATTTAATGCCATTAACAAAGGTTTTAATGTTCCTTTGAGTCAAACATAATTTATAGACCACAGGAGGTGGATACTATTAGCCCATAATCCTAATCATCATACTTGGTCTACCTATGGACTAAATCAGTTTACCTTAACTATTAATGTAGATATAAAAAGCATTAATAGGTGTAATTAATTAAGATTGTATGGGTAGTCAAGGGGTGGGGTACTTTGGCCTACCCCAAACTTCAAGACATTTCACACTAGACCACATCAAAAGTTAAAGTAAAGAGAGCCGGTAAATATAGAACGGATGGCTTAGAACTAGAAGTACGTGTGCTGGACCTCTTGCCAGGGAAATAGCAGCTACTTAAAAAATGTAAACTTGCTTTATTCACCTGAGAGTGTCGCCAAAATATTAAAATAATGGAAAAACTTACTTCAATGTGTGTGTTGTGGTATTTGCTTTGCCCCCTTCACAGTAACCAACCTTTTCATCTGACTTTGCTGTTACTCGCTTCCCGCCCGTCTTTTGCCTTCACTCTTTTCTCGCAGTCGCTGGTGTGAATTTTCTTTGCGTTTTTTTTTTCCAAAGGGATGGGCACGGACTGAGGAAGTGACGCGCTGTTATTGGGGAGAGCCGAAGGATCAAAGTTTCTCTGGCATGTGCTGTGCTGTGCTCTGGTCATTTACCGTCAGTGGGTCTGAGCTGTGCCACCGCAACCACAAGCTATAGACCACCCGATTTATAAAAACAAATACTGAAGTCAAATGTTGTTCCGAAAAAGTAATTTAAAACACACAGGTCGATACCTATTTGTGCCAAATTCCTCCGATCCTTTCAATTTGAACATCCAACACTTTGAAAAAGTAAAACACATATTTACTTCACAACATGTAATTTCATAGACCAACACTGTACCATATCTAATTATGGTGGAGAATAGATGACTGTTTTTTTCTGCATGTAGCCTACTTTGCTGCCATAAACAAACTGTTGAAAGAAAATGTGTGCATGGTCAGTAGTCTATTTTGTCTACAATAAGATTTAGGAATACAGCCTAAGTTTGAAAAAATGATAGGTTTCCAAGTGTTAATTCATCCATAGCTCGAACATTTACAAACCCCAATAAGGAGAGAGGCGGCGTCTTTTTTAGCTCGTGTTTTCAACGGTCCAGACGATTATTCATTATTTGAGAGAATATGTCATAAATGCTTGACATGTTTATCTAATGATGTAGCCCACAAAAAAACAATGGGAACAAACTAATTATCCTTAGCTTCACATCTACCCATGAGTCAGTATCCTGGCCAAGGTCCTTACAAATATAGCATAACAAACAATACACATTCTGCAGCTAATACCCCACCAACCAATGTGTTATATTGTGATAAATAGATGACTATATTAACATTAATGCAATAGCTGTAATTAAAGAAATATTAAGTGGACTATAAAATCTTTAAAAATACATGTATACACAATACTCTGCCACTCTATGTAACATTAAGGCTGTATACAGACTAAAAGACCAAAGGATACAAATGTGGAAAAAGTAACACAGGGCTGTTTTTCTCAAATATCCAATAAATATCCCATTTGTAGTGTAGCCTATATTTGCATTGATGTAACACATTCTGTCTAGATATGTCTTCATATCTATCTCATTCGATTGATAATAATATGCCCCTAAAACTCATTGAGAATACATTTTATAAAAAAATAAAATGGAGCCACAGTAAATGGTAAAGGGCTTCGATTAAGTCACTGTGATCTGCGCATTCGCCTCTCGGTTCTTAACAGCTTAACAAAAGACCAAATTGTAATTATTCATAATATTAACGATTTATGTAGTTCATCATATTTTTAAATAATATTTGGGCTTTAGTTGATGATGTTCCTCTTCGATTTTGTACTTATAAAACTATTTCTCAAACATGTAACTTCATCACAGGAAGTTATGCTATGAGTATTTTTATCCCTCCGTATGGTCTTTTGGGTTTATACTCGTCTCAAAGTGGGTGTTACCAAAGCCTGTGAGGGTTCACTCAGGGATTAAATGCTGCTTGCTAGGCTCATTTCCTTATCTGCCATTTTGTATCGCACCACAGTCAGACGAATTTGACGCTTAACCGAGACAGAACAAAATATGCACATTTACAGATATTTTATGTATACGCATCTAACCTCAGCATTATATCGTTACATTTAATATTAAATATTCGAGCGTCATTTGTAGCGCTTGCTCTTAATGTAGGTTGCCGTTTAACGCTCTTCGTCGAATTGGAAATCACCTTGTTTACCGTGTGCAGTAGCTAAAGCTAGCGCTGCTAACTAGAGACAAGCTGCCGTAGCGTTAGCCAAACGCTTACTTGTGTTGAAATGGCGGCCAACACGACACAAGCGGCGCCCTCAACAAACTGGTATGTTATGTTTTAAGTAACATTCAGCAATAACCACTGTTATTTGAATCTAATTTCACTTAACACTGTAGGGGATTCAGTTTTGATTGTTGTAGTTGGCCAAAATTCAGTTTAACGTAGCAGTAATTTGATAGAGGCACAACCCTTCGAGGGAGATTATTTTAGGTTACAACAGGTGACAATCGAACTAATATTGATGTTGGCCGTAACATTACTTACATGCTTTATATGTCCCGTTTGCATGTAATGACTGTGTACAAAACATTGTTTATTGTCATACGATCATTAAACAGCTGTTAATGTATAGTTGACAAATAACAGTATAAATATAGGGAAATATTTTATCCATCAGTCAAACTGTCACATGTATTATCTGTGCTACATTGGTGTGCTTCCTTTAGTTTGGTGCTTAGACTCATGACATTTATTGCATTAATGGCAGGCCTTATGGGGCTGCTCCTGAAGGCCAGGTTCACGAAAACCCAGAATGGGAGAAAGCAAGACAGGCATTAGCCTCTATAAGCAAAAGTCAGACTGCTACCAAGACGACACAAGCCTCTCGGACTACAACAGAGGTGCGTTATGTTATAATACATTTATCTAGGGTAATGCACTTCAAAACTTTAAGAAAGTGTGGGATGAATTATGAAAATGTAGCCCATATTACCCTTAGTGGACATTTAAGATATTTTTGTTATTTGTTAAATGTAAAAGTAATGTGTTATTTCAGGCTGGTCAGTTTCAGCCAGGGGTGACAGACTCACTTCATCAGCAGCAGTACTATCAATGGTACCAGCAAAATCAGCAGCAGTATCCTGGCTATACATACCCTTATAATTACTACTATCCAATGGCTCCGGTAAGCAATGTTTTCTTATTGAAACCAATTAATGCATGTGTAACCACTTTCTTAATTTTTATGGTTCTACTTTTTCAATGCAATGAATTGAATATAATCTGCTTGTCTCTGTGTTTCTAGTATGGTGCATCATATCCACCAAATCAGTATGGAGTACCCCAAGGTCATTTTCCTGGAACACCAGCTTCAAATGGACAGGTATGTAAAAACAAGGCATTGTAAAGAATCCTGTTACTTTTTTGAAACTTAGTCTGTATGGATGTCTAATGAGGGTTTTAGCCTGCATGGTCTACAAGTAGATAGGACTTTACTGATCCAACAAAGGGGAAATTAACTTGTACAGCAGCTCTCAGACAGGTAAAGTGCAAATAGTAAAAGAAAGGTGTGCATGCAATACAATAACAAACTGTATCTCAGAAGTATTTTGAATAGAATAAAATATGAAGGTTAAATTAAACAAAATCCAAAGCTTTCTGTATACATATTTACAAAGTAAAGGAGGGAGAAAACAATGTGCGCAGTGGGTAAGTGGTAGAGCGGTTGTCCCTCAATCGGAAGGTTGGTGGTTCGATTCCCGCTCTCCCCCACAGTTCATACTGCCGTTGTGTCCTTGGGCAAGACAAACCACCTTGCCCCCAGTGGTGTTCCAGCTGTAAAACTAGTGAATTGAAGCTTAATGTAAGTCGCTTTGGATAAAAGCATCAGCTAAATAAATGAATGTAAATGTTATTGTTACACTAGATTATTGTTACATATGTGAATTATAAAGTCTAACTGCAGCAGGTAGGAAGGATTTACGGTAGCGTTCCTTCCTGCATTGAGGGTGTCTCAGTCTGCAACTTAAGCCACTTTCACACATCCAATGTGGGTGTAATTTGGGTTATTTCAACCGGCCACAAGCACGTTGTTGTTCACACATGCAGGTTAAGTCCACAAAACCACCGCGTTGTTAATGTTCATACATCTCATGAATAGTTTGGTGACTGTCCTAAGAAGTGGGAGAGGAAAGAGTAGGGGATGATGCTTAATTAGTTTGACGGAATTAACACAAAGCTAACAAATAAAAGAGTTGGGTCCTTCAAAGACGATGCGCTAATGTTGAAACTAAAGTTATTCAGTTAACAGTTTAAAGTAAAGTTCAAACAGTACAAGGGTTCAGCTCCAGGCGCATGGTGTTCACGTCATCGGCTCACAGCGGAACCTGGACTGTCAATGTTGGCACAACGGGGTTCTCCGGACTTTACACTAGTGTCCCTGAAGGATCAAGTTCAAGATGTGAATGTAGGGGGGAATTTCGAGTCGTTAAGGCTCAGGTCTTCCATCAGGAGTCACACTGCCATTTCATAGTTCATAGTTGGTTTTAGGTCAAACCCCATAAGCTCAGTTCTCTTACCAGTCTCTTGGAGAAGAGATGAAAACGTCTTCACCTTGAAAACTGAGTCACGGTGCTTTTTCTTTAACCATTTCAAGATAACCTGGATGACTGAGAACCGTCACAGACATAGTGGGGATTTCGTTTATACAACAAGGGCACGCAGCTACAATCGGCACATGCTCCGGATCTTAGTGAAAGTGGCTTAAAAGAGCTGCTCCGAGCCTTCACAGTCTCATGCAGGGGGTGAGAGCTGTTGTCTCAGCTTGTACAACATCCTCCTCTCACCCACCACTTAATTTAATTTATATATATATATTTTTTTGTAATCGGTTTTAAGCCGGAACAATAAAACACAAGTTTTTGACCACTTGTCTTTGTTAGTCCACCAGGTCCTCATCCATTTACACGCGCTTCACTATCTGATTATTAATCAAAAAAATTATTGTCAGATTAATTGATTTATAGAATTAATTGTTAATTGCAGCCCTACTTTAGTTTATATTTGTGTTTAATAAACCTAATGATTATATCTCTATTTCCAGCCTCCTCCAGTTCCTGGAATGGAAGACCAATCTTCCAGTTTTTCTTCTCAATCCCAGCCTCCTCCCCCTGTTACACCACAGCCACCTCAAAGCCCCACCACCTCAGAAAACCCCCCTCCACCCCGCCCCATCCAACCCCAATATCCACCGCCCCCCTCACAAAACACTTATAATCCCTCGAACCCCATGTCTTATCCTCCTCTGACCCAAACCAAATGCAGGTTTACAATCATTCACAGGGAAGGCCTAACTATGGACAGGGGTTTCAGGGCCAAAACAACTATCAGTCTTCTTCCACTGTTACGCAGCAACAACAATCGGGTCAGTACGGCCCGGGAATTGGAAGAGGAGATGCCAACAAAACTAAAAACCAAAAGCAAGGACAGCAACTGTGGCACCGTATGAAACGTAAGATACAGTACATTTTCACTATGTTAATGTGTTAAACAGCTTTCCACTGTTTTAAAGTACTTCAGGTGTCAATCTTAGAACTTGAGGACAATTTTCTCATGTAATTCTGTTACAGAAGCCCCAGGGACTGGTGCTGTTAAGTTTAATATTCCCAAAAGGCCATACCAGGTTCAGTGCTCGCCTGTTTCCAGTCAGGGTTTTTCTCTTGGTGAGCAACCCCCTGGAATAAACTCCACCCCTTCCTCACCTTCCACTGCCAATGCAGCGTCTGCAACTGGTCAGCCACGGTAAGTAAAACACTTGTCTTCTCTGTCTGTATATTGAATGATGTACTGATCTTATTATTTTCTCTAAAGACCACAAGACTGGCCTCAAGCCATGAAGGAATATGTGCAGCGGTGTTTTACTGCTTGTGAGACGGAGGAAGACAAAGATCGTACAGAAAAAGTGCTGAAAGAAATTTTACAGGACAGGTTAAAGGATGGCTCTGCTTACACCATAGACTGGACTAGAGAGCCCTTGCCTGAGTGAGTTTGCTTTTACATCTGCCTTATTAGGTCTGTCCAAAAAAAACCCAACCCCCTGACCTGTGGTGTTTTTGTGTATTTTTGTGTCAAAAGTTTTTTGATGCACCCACTATATTTCATTACACTGATTAGACTTTAAACTGAAACGGCTGAACTAATGAATAATGCTTTACCAACAGCAGAATATGGTTAGCAATTGTTTATCAGTGTTGTCTGAGTTGGACCTCTGTTAATCTCAAGCCCTCTGTTAATACTGTGCATTTTGGCCTTTTGTACACAAAAGATAAATTGGGTCAGAAATTTATTTAATTTTTTTTTTTAAACATTTTTTTACCTTTTTGTAGGCTGAAAGCCAAGCCATCTCGCTGGGAGTCTCTCTCTCCACAGAGAGCAACAGAGGGCTCAGTCAGCCGAGGTGGAAGCGCAGGTGCTGCTTCTAGAGGAAGAGGTGGTGGACACAGGTTGGGAAATTACAGAAATATCTTCATCCAAAGGAGTCCTTCATCTAGTTCCTCCAGGTCCTCATCTCGCTCACCATCCCCCCCTCATGGCCGACATCGGGACCGCAGCAACCAGAGGCACAGACGGAGGTAGACTTCCATTCTTTGTCCCACTTTTTTCCATTTGGCTTTCCAATGCCTTCTTGATTTATTTTTCTGTGCTCCTAGTGACTCTGGCTCGCAGTCAGACAGCAGTATCTCAAGTGATCTCCGGCTGCAGCCTTCGAGACGATGCCAGAAAGGTGCTCGTGGACGGGGTAATGACAGGGATCGAGGGCGAGGAGGTGGAGAAAGGGGACGAGGACGAGGGGGAAAAGCCAACAGAGGGAGAAGGTATATTTATCAAACTCGGAATGTTCATATATCGCACTATTTACGTCTCATTGAGGCCTAAAAGTGCCCCAAATCTTCATCTTATAACCTTTTGTAACAGAAACATGGAAGATACACCTGTTTCTAAGAAGAGAAAAGGAGGCAGTGCTGGTCTTGACTTTCATGACCCCAACCGTGAAGCTAAAAAGCAAAGTCGAGCTGCGCGTTTCCACAAGCAGCTTCGCTCAGAACCTTTGGTTCTCTCCATCAATGCCTTTGAATTACCAGATGGAACACAAGAGGGCCTTAACTGGGAGGATTGTCCCATTGTAGGAACATGTCAAGATATCACAAAACCCTATTTAAGGCTTACCTGTGCCCCAGACCCCTCCACTGTTCGCCCAGTTCATGTAAGTTCAATTCCTCTTCTACATTTTATAACCTGTTTACAATGTTTTTCTTGCCGTAAAAAGATACAGCCATCAAACTTGCTTTAAACAGGTGCTAAGAAGATCTCTTCAGACAGTGAAAGCCCACTGGAAAACGAATCAGGACTATGCCTATGCTTGTGAACAGATGAAATCCATACGACAGGACCTCACGGTGAGTAGTTCTTAAACATTTCTGAAGAGGTATCCCATATCTTTCTGTTTTTAGCCTAATACTTCTTTTTGCTCAGGTTCAAGGAGTGCGCACTGACTTTACGGTGGAAGTGTACGAGTGTCATGCACGAATTGCTCTGGAAAAGGTAAGCCATCAGTATTTTACCATTTAAGCTGTCGGTTGTAATTTTAATCAATTCCTTTTTAATGCAAAAGCCATGTTGTTTTTCAGGGCGACCATGAGGAGTTCAATCAGTGCCAGACTCAGCTGAAGGCCTTGTATAAGGATAATCCGTCAGAAAATGTGGGAGAGTTTACAGCGTACAGACTGATGTATTACATCTTCACTAAAAACTCTGGGGGTAGGTTTGCTTTTACTATGGTGCTTAATGTGAACTTTATTTTATATATATATATATATATAACTTTTTTTATATATATATATATATATATATATATATATATATATAATGAACTTATGGCACTACTTCTTGCAGATCTCACCACCGAGTTGGTGTACTTGACCCAAGCGCTAAGGGAAGATGAGTGTGTGGCTCATGCTCTTTCCCTTCGTGCTGCCTGGGCCTTAGGAAATTATCACCGCTTTTTCAAACTGTATCTGAAAGCCCCCCGCATGGCTTCATACCTAATTGACAAGTTTGTTGAGAGGGAAAGAAAGGTTGCTCTTCGGGCCATGGTCAAAACGTAAGTTCAAAAAATTCAAAAGAGCAAGATTTATAATATTTGTCGGCCCTAACCCCTCTTTCTCTGTGTCTTTTGTCTGCAGGTTTAGGCCTGATTTGCCAGTGCAGTATGTTCAGTCCACTCTGGGCTTCCCTTGTTTAGAATCCTGTATGACATTCCTTACAGGGCTAGGTGTCACCTTTTACCCCTCTGACCCTAACAAGATAGACTGCAAAGCCAGCACAGCCATTTTGGCTGCTTCCTGAGGCATTATGCTCTAACACAAAGTAGGGAGATGTTTAGGGACCCCATGAACCCTTGATATTAAAATGCACTGCACTTCAGACATGTAGGCCAGCTGAGATACAGTAGGGGCATACACTTGAATATACATATAATATGTGGATCCTTAGAAATTAAAACTATTTAAGCACATGGGCCAATTCAAAGCCTTTACATATTGTAAGTTAGCTTTCTTATATCCATAAACAACATAAAAAACTGAGAACCTTCACACAAACATAAACATCATTTCTACTCTTGGCTCTTGTAACGCCAAGGGATCGCAGAACAATAGCAGGGAGGCAGACGTCCTCATGGTTCCTGTTCAGTTGCCACCGTCAGATGCCAAAGCTAACAGTGTTCTGTTATGTTTTTTCCTTCCCCAAGTCAACAGCGCCAAGACCTAAAGATTCAAGATCCAAGCTTTGTCAAGTACTAAGGGGAACACCACAACCTGCAGCAAATCAGGCCAGTTTCAGGTTTCCCTATCACAGACTGTGATACCTTGCTGATCTTTTACAACAGTTTACCAGAAGAAGAATCGATGGTTTGTATTTCCGGCCCTGCACCGTTTGATGTTTGAAGTGGTTCCACCCTAAAGCTGGGGAAAACTAATGACTGAAATTGAAAACCTTAATTCAATTGGACCTTATGTAAAATGCAGAAAAATGTGAGATGACCTCTTCGCTTTAGTATTTCCTGGAAATTTGATATGGTTCTCCAACTTACTGAAGCTGCCGTTGAATGACATCACCCTCAGGTAGTTTGAATCCAGAACACCACCTCTGCGGCAGTTTGGCGAAGCACTTTATCACCTTCACCAGCAGCTTAAAGAGGTCTGTGCAGTATGATTTCAACATGCCTTCGCAACTGAAGTAAACCTGCTTCCTGAAGAAAAGATCCAACAAGTGGTTTGTATGCAGCTGCCTTCTCCATTGTCTATAGGCTGGTAAGATGAAGACCTCACTGGATCCAGATGGCTGGAGATGCTACAGAGGTTGCTCTATTGTTTCTGTCTCTGAAGTATTGACAAAAGGGAATTAATCATGGATCCTCAGTCTTATTTTTATACATTTAACTTAAATGAATTGACATTTTTTGGATATTCTAGATAAATAAAATCCATAAAATGTTACTGTCAACCAAAATGAAACTGAGGCAGTATATAAGATGAACATACGTGTAGTTTAATGTTTGTTTTCCCACAGTTAAATGTCTCTTATTCAGCTGCAAGACAAGCCAATTGTTTGAAACTATGGAACAGATTTTGGCAGTAGTAGTAGACTAGTATTTTGCAACCTCTGGTCCTAATAGCAACAGTTGGATAGGAAAGGTAATCTAACCAGCAATACATTGAAAATCCATTCTTTAATTAGGCTAATTTTTGATAACATTCATTGTATTTCTGGCTTAAGAAATACTGAGGTATTTAGTTTGTGGTGCCTGGAAGTAAGATGTAGGTGTGCTGTACAATCTACTTAGTATCTTTTGTAAATACTGTATCATACCTCTATGATTGACTTTCAGTTTATATAGAGTAGATGTTTTGGTTTATTAACACACGGGTAAGTGTGATTAGTTATTTTATTTTATTTTTGTCACCCATAAGTTGTAAACCTAAACACTAGTTTGTTGAATTGTTGGCAGTGAATGACTAATAGTTTCAGTTTTTCTAAACTGCAACTTGCAAACTTTAAATCTTGCTAATGTCTAGTAATTAAAATTAACCCCTTGAAATGTAACATGTCCACATGTAGTGGTGTAGACATTGTTTTGGTCCATCTGAAGCCATCAAGATGATGTTTAAACTGAAGTGGGAACCTCAAGCGGCACCCGTTATCAAATCAGAATTGTAAACTTGTGATAACTGATTGCCCTTTTTTCTTCTTTTTTTATTCACTCCTTTCTCTATCCTCTTGACTCCTCCCCTCCCTCACTTCTGCCACCAGAGCGCTCATTCTTCAGCTGGCAGCACTGCGGAGCACATGGAGCGATGAGAGGAAAACTCCTCTGCCACTGCTCCAGACACAGCCGGAGAGTGAATTGTGAGCCACTGAAGTGAAAAACCAGACAACCCATGTCATGGCAATCACATAATGAAAATTTGAAATTCCTCATCTGCTCTTTGTTGCTAACCTTAATTTTTGAATATGTTGAATGATATCTCCAAATAGAATATCCATGTATCACTTTCTGTTTGTCCAGATGCATTTTTCTTTTTTACTCATACCCTGTTTGCTTTCTGACAATATCTTTTATGCTTCACCATAGTAAATAAATTAGTTTTAAGTTTTTATTATACTATATAGATTAACTTTTGACTGGTAGCTATGGGTACAAGGTAACTATGCACCTGGACAAGCAGAACAACAGTAATAACAGTATGTGGTTTTGTTGTCCAATTGAAAGTGTTTCCCTCACATACCCTAATTCTATTGATTGTCATGGTTTTAACTATTGTTTTGGTTTGTTGCAATTTAGTTTATAAAAGGTGTCAGGTGGCTCATGTTTCAATTGTATTTGATAAATGTAAAGTTGCACTTTTTCCTCTCTCCAAAGCATCAGGTCATGTTTTCAGTATTTTGTGCTCCCATGTTCCCTCTGTAGCTTCATCAGTCAGTAATTCCTTCCATGAACTGTGCCACAGGAAGCTCTTTCCCTGACTTTAATTCAATTCATTTTAAATGTTTTTATTTTATTTTTTTTCCCTCTCCCTGCCTCCAACATTCACTTGCTTTTCCTGCATGTTATCCCCTCCCTCTTTTCTTCTTTTCACTTTCATTGACCCTCTTTTGTGTTTGTTTGCCACATGCAGCTAATCGCTCTCACTAGTATTGTTTTTGCAGTGCTTTGTGGTTTCTGTTGCAGCTCACTAACGGCTAAAGGTTGACCTACTAAGTCTCCTATTTCATTTCTTATGGCTCTACAGATCTGAGATACTGCCAGCTTGTAAATATGATAATTTTGGAATCTAATAAAAAAAAAAAGGAACTATAAAGGTCATTCAATGGCATTTTGTTTTGTAGGAAACATTTATTGCAGAATTTATTCATAACTTCAGAAAGACACACTAGAGATGCCGGTTGTTGGTGCTTAACTTGCATTCAAGCCAACATTGAAACCTTACAGAAACTATTAAATAGGTTGGTAATAAACTAGTATCTGCTAAGAATAATACATCACATGCAAAAGAAATATTAATTAATCTATAGCTATTGGATATCTAATATAGAAGAAATAAATAAGAAATAAGACATTTAAAGAACTGATAGGGGGGACAAATTTGTCAAAAATAGACAATAGAAAAGAACACACAATCAGCAATGTACACTGCACAATTATTAGGCAAGTGATTATTTTGACCATATCATTTTATCCATAATTTCCAACTCCAAACTGTATAAACTTGAATCCTTATTGGATTTAATGCATATCAGGAGATGTGTATTTGTGTAACGAGTGAGTGTGTGACCTAAGGAGATCGACACCCTATATCTAGGAGTGCATAAACTCTCAGACCTACTGCCAATCTTTAGAAGACACTTTCTTCAAGCAGTGGTTCAGGAAAAAGTCTGCATCTTTCAAGAAGACTTTTTATGCAAGACAACGCTCCATCAAATGCATCAAAGTTCTCCACTGTGTGGCTGGCCAGTAAAGGCCTTAAAGATGAAAAACTAATGACATGAGCCCCTTCTTCACCTGACTCAAACCCTATTGAGAACTTTTGGGCCCTTCTTAAGCAGGACATTTACAGTGAAGGTAAACAGTACACCTCTCTGAACAGTGTCTGGGAGGCTGTGGTTGCAGCAGCACAAAACGTTGATTCTGACCAAATCAAGAAACTGACTCTGTGAATGGAAGGCTTGTGGCTGTTATCGAAAAGAAGGGTGGTTATATTGGTCACTGAGTTTGTTTATTTTTTTTAATTTCAGAATTGTTTATTTGTAAATTTTGAGTTTGTTTATTATTCTCACTTTAACAGGTGAAAATAAACAGTAAAGATAAATAAAAAGATGGGAATTTTTTATTTAGTTGTAATAAGTCTGCACACCAATAGTTGCCTAATAATGGTGTACATGTAGACATTCTCTTAAGAAAGCCAAAACTTTACTTTTGCTACTTAAATGTTCAGGCTTGAGGGTTTGTTAACATTTTGGATTGACCAAGAGCGCTGCAGTTGTACAATAACAAAATTAATCCTCAAAAATACAACTTGACTAATAATTGTGCACACAGTGAAAGAAATGGATCAAATCCAACCTACTGAAGCATAAAAGACTAAAGTCAAACTAAGAAAGCAAAAGGATATATTTATAGATAGTGGACAGCCTGAGTAAGTCTACATAGATAATAAAATAAAATAGAGGTTAAAAGAAAAGGAATAATGCAGCTAGAAATGGAAAGGAAGTAGAATCAGAAAAAGAAATGTGAATTATTTTATTTAAAAGATCAACACCACACAGCAGGAAAAAGTGCAAAAGAAACTAGTCACAAGGATCAGAAAAAGTTCATAAATAGTGACCCAGGTCAGAAAACACATCAAGCAGAATCAGAATCACAAGAGAAATAAAGCAAAAAAAAAAAACACATTAGAAATATTAACAGTAAAGGATGTAAGGAGTTAATAAATGTGGCGTTGAATACAAAGCGGAAGCAAGTACTTCCCTGACTGAAGAGCTGTTTGAGAGGTAGATTATAACAAAATGCAAAAAAATAAAAATCTACTGTACATTGAGACAGATCTTTTTAGATGTTTGTCACACTTAAGCTGTTAAGGAGTAGAAATGTCCCTAGTGTCACTCACAACTGTCTCGTACTGAATATCTGCACTGCACTTAATGACCTTACTCACACACACACACACACACACACACACACACACACACAAACACAGTCAGAACCATGGCCATACAGCAAATAATAAGCCATATTGCATTTTACAAAGTTTTGTACAGTGACCTGTCAGTCTTCTCACAGTATTTTGCACTTTCTAATAGTTCTCTAAAACCAAATCCTTAAATAAAATGACTTAAGTGACTGTGTATATATTACAAAACAGCTTCCTTTGTGTGCTAAATAATCTTCAGTAGTCAAAATGGCTCCAGCATATTTACAGCGTCAGTCTGTTTAGACTCCCAGAGCGAGGTTGCGACACAGACAGAGGGTAACACTGTGTCCACATGTCCAGAGAGCTTAAGGATGTCACAACCTGCTCTATGTCGTCCCATCAAATCAAACTGAGGTCTGAGAGAGAGGCCTCTTTACTCGACGGGACCTCTCAGTACGGAGTGAAGCGATTGTATCCTCCCCTGTACAAGCTGGCCTGTTGGCAAAGGCAGAGCACCAGGTGTGATCAGTGGATGGCAAAGCAGACGTAATAGGATACTAAAGCTTTTAGTTTAGACACAACTCACCATTGTGCTGACTCCATATGTTGTTGTTGGTCCGACTGAGTGATGGTAGGGATCTGCAGCTGTGGCATAAACCCGACCGTATCTGGTGGAAACAGATCCCAATGGTAAATAAGTCATAAAAAGGCTATGAAATAGGTCACGGCCAGAGCTACAGATTCCATCAATGTAGCACTTTAATAAGTAGCAGAATATAATGACATAGCCTGAGGGATGTCTAGAGTACTCAAAAAACTCTCATAAGAACAATCTTGTTTATTGTGTGGGATGTCTGTCTACCTACCCATCGCTGTAAGTTGCAGCTGCAGATGCCGATTGGGTAGCCACTCGATAAGCTGTAGGATAACCCCCCTATAGACAGAAAACATAATCAAATGATCAGAAAAGCCCTGTCATTACAAATAACTCTCCTGCAGGAGTTAATATGTCACATGTGCTTACATAAACCTCTGCTCCATACAGTCCATCCTGATAAACCACTCTGGGGGAAAAAAGTGAACACAGTGTTAAATCTGTTTTGACTCAGTGCTTCCTGGTTGCTCAATGGACAAAGAGGTTTACCCAGGGTAGGCGGGTAACGCAGCAGGACTGGCAGCTGCAGATCGAATGGTGTTGTAGACCGCCCGACCCCGGCCTCGCAGGGCCGAGCCCCGATAGGCCAATGTGGGCGTTGCCATAGGGTACGGGAAACTGGCAACTAAACACATACAGGGCAGGATTGCTATGAATAACAAAATGTGGTTATGTAAAAGGTCAAAAAAGAGTGTCAATGAGAGAAACTTGCCAGTGTAGAGCTCAGGTGCATACATCGCCCCCATGACAGGATTAATCTTCCAGCCAGATGCTAAAGAAGAGTGCTTCTGTAAGTGGTTGTGCGTTAAAAACTAGACATGAAATGAAATAATAAAATCTTACTTGAAAGCTCTCCATTCACAAGAGCTGTCTGTGGCTTCTTTGTAACAACTCTCGCAGTGGCATTATTTACCTGTGCAGGCCCAGGATAGTACAAATAGGTTAAGACTATGAATGTTGAAGTGAATATTTGAAAATATAAATGGTTATGATTTTCTCTGACCTCAATCTTTCTCCCTTCTACAATTGTCCCGTTCAGTTTTTCTCGAGCACGGTCAGCCTCAGTTGCGCTCTCAAAAGTGACAAACCCAAACCCCTGCAATTACATAATAATTTTTGAAACTTTCCTTTGCATTTCCTCACAATTCTGGCTGTGTTCAAGCATACTGACTCACCTTAGACCCTCTCTCATTGAAGATAATTTCCACGTCGAGGATCTTACCAAATTGCTGGAAGTAGATTTTGTCAGCATGAAAACAATGCATTATTGATATGATTACATTGTGAGACTGTAAATGTTTACCCCAAACATCTGGCGGAGGTCCGGGTCTCGGAAGCGGAACGGGATGTTGGAGACGTGAAGACGTTTCGGTTGGGCCTTGCTCGAGCCCTCCTCCTCACTTCCACTCCCTGTCCCGTTCCCGGACCCTGACACGCTCAGAGACTGCGGGTCAGAGGTCACAGGGCCCAAGGTGTCCTCCTGGCAGCGAGAGAGGATGAAACGGGAAATGGAAGAAGTGATGATAGGAGGAAAAGACCAAAAAAAGGAAAACCAAAAGTATGGAAACGTGAGAGGCAAAGAAATTAAAGTCAAACAATGTTGATAGAAATTTCTGTTTCTGTTGCAAAAGCATCACATGACATTCAGCAAAAAACAATTTTCCATGAGGTCAAGTGATCCAAACCAAGTTCAAGGAGCATTCAGCAACCAGTGATCCTTCTCAGGCAAATGTGAGGAGGCGTGAACAGGGCTCCATTTTAGTGAGGCATCTTTGAACACATGCCTATAGAGGAGTATGAAGGCTGATGCACCAGCACACAAATGAAAGTATGTTTCCTATATTGTGACAAAACAACTTATCAAGTTTTACAATCCCATTGGGAAAAGTGTGATTGAGTGCCTTAACTGATTGTGGTAACAGTCAACTTCATGTAAAAACTATCCCATGCACCACAATTGAAAACCTAATGTGCCAAGACATTCACTATCCCACAATGCACCACGATGCTAGTTTGTGTGCATGTACTGTATGAACTGTTTGTGTTGCAGAAAGGGTTATATCTTTGATTGATTAAATCATAACAATTAAATGTAAAATAAACAGCAGCGAGGGAAGTAACAGTGCAGAAAGCAAGAAAAAATACAAAGCGTGAAAAATATATAGAGCTCATTTGTAAGGACTATTACAAATCTTTTGTGCGTGTATTATTATTTTAGTGCAGCAGTGGAGACTAACTGATACTAAAGTGTGAAGAAAGCTTGAAAAGGGAGGACTGTTGGAGAGGCAGGGGAGCAGAGATCAGAAATGTTCCACAAGGGTCAGTCTGAGGTCACCGTGCTGCTTTTCTGGCAAAGGTTAAAGGTCATTTGTCAAGGGGGATCATTAATAAGTTGTTGATAGAGAAAGAGGGTAAAAGTGGGGAGAGATGTTCACACAGGGGTGCTTTAACAAACACATACGCACGCAGCCACTGGATTATACTACACCGACTAGCTGTGGCTGATGACAGTGGCCATCACATCCGTCCACACACAACACAGACAGGCACAGTGATGGAATGGGACGGGGGCACAGATACAGGGAGGGGAGATGATGTCATGTCACGATGCAGAATAGTGCTCTGGACCTGTGTAGTATTTCAGAGGAGGAAAAGGGGGTCATGTCTTCCCCTATGACCCCCCTCTCCACGGCGATGTCTCAACTTTTCCAACGAAAATCAGCGGGACCCAAGTATGTCAGAGGCTCTAGTAATGAAATATATAGACGGGGCCATAAAACACCATTTATGAGAGGAGGAAGAGAGATGTTTTTAGCAGCAGCAGAGCTGCACAGATTACACTGTGCACCACTGTCTCACACTGCATTTATTTTACTCTGGTGTAGCACAAATGCCACCAAACAATAGAAATAAACATGGATAACATATTAAATATTCCTTTCCTTATAACATGTTACAACCTTTTTTTAAATATTTTTTTTATGTTACTTTACACATTTCACTATTTAATTTTTTGATCAACACACATCAGGATACCATACTACAGCTTATATTTTATTACCATCTAAATAAGCATGTAAACCAAAAAAGTAAGAATTTGTTTTCCTCTCAGCTGGGTCCTTCACTTTCTTGTGCTAAATGTCAGCAGCATTCCCATACATGGACAAGACATGGAGGTGGGCTCTAAATATAGAAGGAAACTCTATCAGGCTGTGTTCTTCTGACAGGAAACATGAACTACCTGTAGCTGCTTCTTGTCACATGAGCTCTTACTCTGATTAGACCGTTTTGAGCAGTGGATGTTCTTACCGTGTTCGTGGAACCAAGGTTGTCAACAGAATCGAGCTGGGGGCCCTGATAGACTCTGAGAGGAGGATGCTCTGAGTACTCTGAAGTGGCATGAGGGGAGCTAAAGTCCAGAGCAGGCAGTCTGCCTACAGATGTTGGTGGGCCCTGGCCTGGAGGGGGGTAGGAGGGGGGCGTGGCATACACCTGAGACAGGGCAGGGTCACCACTGCCAGCGTCCTGAGTGGGACCCCCCTGGAAAACAGACAGAGAGACAGCGATATCAGTTGCTAAATCCAAATAGGAGATCAGATGTTAGAGCAGTAAACAGAAACACATATCACAGGCTGTTGCTCTTTTCAGAACCCCATTATGTCCAGATGTCTCCTAGTACCACTTTTACACAAATGACAAACCACAATAAGGATATAAACCACACATCTGCACAAAAATGAAAAAAGAACAGGATAGATTGAGAACAATAGAACCTTTTTACTCAACTGAGTATAATTACAACAAATAGTTCAAACTATTCTTCACTAATTTCTTCACTTAAATTATCAAGTTTAGGAAAATAAGGAGATGTGTGTGAATGTGGTTAGCAGTTACATTTATTCTTCAAGTCCAGCTTCTGTTCAAGATCTTAAAAAAACATTCTTGAAAACCACAGACTAAGTGTACAAATACAAAACAATTATATACACATATAATGAACAACTGATAATTATTCTAAAAGCAAGTCATGTGTAGTTTTTCTCAGAAACATTCTAAAAACAAAGAGTATTGTCTTACCTCCTAACAGCGTTCCTTTATTTCTGACCCATTGTCCTACCGCTGCCACATGTTTTAATGCCAGCTGACTACCCGCCCACAAGTTCTCCTCATTCACCAATCAGAACACACTATGGCCAAACCAAAATGTGCTGGATGGTGGAGGGGCTACACCAGCTGTGGTCATCTGTAACCATCAATCAGCTTGTTCACGTGGCCCCTCCTGACCACCCTACACTTTCCACATAGTCACAAAAACATGTTGAGCCAGAGCTGCAGACTGCGTTTTCCAATAATAAGGTCTTTATGACTGTATTAATAAATCACACTAAATATCGCCCACAGCCCAAACCCATAGATTAGCAATGTCTAATTTAACTGTACCAAAGACTCAGTACAAATACTCTTCTCAGATCTCTGCAGGAGGACAGCTGTTCATGCTCTAAGAAGAAAGAAACAAGTCATCAAGCATGTATTTGTATCTGTATTGTAACTGTGTTAAAACTGTGCAGTCAGAGTTTAAAGCATTTTATTACAAACATCATACACACAGTTTCAGGATTTTTGAATTATTGTTTAGTGTTTTGTTTCTTTACTTCTTTCCTTTACAGATTGTAAGGGTGCTTTTATATTCTCTACAGTATACAGTATATTCAGTTATGACTCAAGCTCTATTTTATTTATACAAAGGTTGGATATTGAAATTTGAATCCTTATTTGTAAAGCTTTGTTGCTAAGCACTTTCTATCTGGGCTAAATTGCTCTATTTATCTCTGTTAGATAAGTCATGGAGTCTGTTAGTTATCGCTGTCAGTCTCGTCCTGTTGTTGAGTATTCCCACAGACTTCACTATCTTTGTGCTAGATTCTCTATCGCACAGACAACATGCCCCGCTCTTCTACTTGCAGCCGTTTCCTGATTTCCATTTATTCCCTCTTACTTCTCTCGTTCTTCAGCTGTCAATTTATGGTCAGAGGTCAACGGCTCTGAGCCAGCTGCATGCTGGGACAGCTGCCACCGGATTTACACGCAGACGACACTGACTACGGATGTGACTTTAAGTGCTGGCAGAGTTACCAAAGTAAAGAAATTTTTTAAAAAAATTAAAATTTAATTTATATATAAACACTCAACTATGTAATTCTCAGGTATAATTTACTTTTTCTTTAAGAACATTTTAAGTTGTGACAGGAAAGACTGGACAGAGCGAGTGAAGCATCATGAGAAGAACTGAGTAGACTCAAATGAATCGGGCCACTTGTCAACACAACAAACACATCCAACACACTGCAGTACTGCTCCTACAATACGTCAAAAAACTAAACTCAAACAATTGATTGGCCGAACAAAAAAATACTCTCTATGCTCACTTAAATGTACAACAGATTTTATGCCTAGTTCTCATATTGTTGACAACAGACAACAGCAAAGACGACAAAATCTCCTCTTGTCATAATCTGCCCAGAAGAAATTAGCTAAAAATACAGCTGGTGTGAAGCACAGAGACAAGGTAGAGTGATACCAGTGATGCACAGTGGCATTAATGGCATGTCAGGGACACTTAGACTGCTTAAATCACTGCACTGCTGGACTAAAGATAACCCCTATAATGGGTCTTCACAGTTATAGCCTTGTTTCAAAGCTAGCTCCTAATAGGCCTTTGTGATAGCTCCTTAAATAGAACAAGTAAGTAACACAGTGAGGAAGAATGTATTATCAAGTCTCACTGTGGGCATCTTAACTTAAAGCCTCGACACAAACCAACTTTTCTCTTAGTATAAATCTAGCTCATCTCACGTAAACACTGATGACCCCAGCTGCAATAACACACGAGACAAAAAGAAAATAGGAGTTCTGACAACAAATAGTGGAGGGTTTACCTGGACTAGGCTGGGATAGCATGTGGTTGTCTGTGGGTAGACAGGCAGTCCATAAGGCTGGAGGATCACAGTGGGTGAGGAGAGCATAGCCCAAACAGCAGGCAGAGGGGGACAGGGTATGGTGGAAAATGGAAGTAAAAGGAGGAGAAAAAGTTAATATGCAAACAAAAAAGGAAGCAAGTTGACTGGTGAAAAAATTAATTCCAAATTGAAGAAGATCCTAGAGGTTGATATCAGAATTAAAGGTTAAGACTGTAATAATCTTGTTTACTCAGGTAAAACTTCATAAAAGGCCCCCCGACAAATAGAGTCCTGCCTGGAAAAGACAGGATTTGGCACACTGAATAAGGAAGCAAGCAGGCTTCTGTGTGTCCACCGGTTGTCAGCCTGACAGACAGAAACACATGCACAGGGTCCCATTTCAGAGTTATATAAATAGTCACTCATACCCTTCTCTCTGAGTTTACCACCTTACACCATCTCTTTAAACCACTGTGTCCATTAAGTTTTCCTACTCTTTACTTATTGTCCTTCTTTTACAAAGTTTGTTCCAGATGATGGTTAGCCTACCTAAAGAGTAAAGAATGAATTCTAAATCTGTACACTGAAGCGTATGCCATACAATGACAGAATTTTTTTAATGAGTGTTTTGTTTAGAGTTATTAATTTTAAAATTACAACGCTAAATGGGACAGGCAATGACCTGACGTGTTTAGCATGTCTACTATTATTTGACCAACAGAGGGCGTTGATTTTCTAACTTCCGCTCAAATGAAGAGGTGCCTTGTGGGGAGTGTAGTGTTAGTGGGAGCTTTATAAATGAGTGGGAGGAGTTTTGATCCCTCTTTACTGTGTGAGCCTGACCGAAGCAGGTATGAGCTATTTCCTTACTGAAGTACATAGTTGTTTAACGATGTCAGCGATGGTCTCACATCAAGTACAACTACCATAGACAGTGGTGGGAAACATGTTTTGAGGGGGAATACGTTTGAGAGTCCCAAATCATGATTTTAAATCGTTTAACGGATACGCTATCTAAGCTAAGCTAACACGCTAAACAACGTGGTGGGCTGCCGGTGCGGCCTAGATGTATGACTGAAAAGGCATGACTGCTTAAAGTCACGCTTACTGGGTTTCTAACGTTTCAGTATTTCTTACCCTACTATAAATGAGGCATTTTTGCATTTTAATGCAATTAGCTAACACTTCACACATTTCTGCAGTATCTTTGTGTAGTCTCATGTTTAAAACTACTACGGTTGCAGGCACTCTTAAGTCGCCATGCCCGTCGCCAGGAGTTGGGTTTGTCGGAAGACCTATGTCACCCCCCGCCGCCCCTTCGAGAAGTCACGTCTTGACCAGGAGTTGAAACTCATTGGTAAGTTTAGTCAAAGTTAAGTGTTACTGTTGGCTCGGGGTACATTTGACACGTGTAACATGAGCGTTGTTTTTCACAGGTGAGTATGGACTGAGGAACAAGCGTGAAGTATGGAGGGTGAAGTTTACACTGGCCAAGATCCGTAAAGCTGCCAGAGAGCTCCTGACACTTGATGAGAAGGACCCCAAACGTTTGTTTGAAGGTAATCTTTTTTTAATCAGTTTTCTTCAGGATGGTGGCCTATGATTAGATTATGTACTTTCAGAATTAACTGTGGTGTCACGAATTCCTCGTCAATGAGGCCACTTAACCACTTTACTTTACTTTAGATAGGTTTAATATTACTTTACTTCAAATAACTTGATTTTTAAATGTCTTCAGGAAATGCCTTGCTCAGGCGACTGGTGAGGATCGGTGTGCTCGACGAGGGAAAGATGAAGCTGGATTACATCTTGGGTCTGAAAGTGGAGGATTTCTTGGAGAGGAGGCTGCAGACTCAGGTCTTCAAGCTTGGTCTTGCCAAAAGCATCCATCATGCCCGTGTCCTGATTCGCCAAAGGCATATTCGGTAAGATGAGATTCCTTAAAAGAAAAAAAACTTGACCACTTAGTTAAGATGTGCAGCTATTAATGCTTCCCCTTCTATCAGAGGACCAGCTTTTAACACACCCCGCTGAGGTCAATTAAACATTTCATCAAGGTCAATTCGGTATCAAAGCCGTATACCTTGTTAGACATTGCCCAGAGCCAATCTTGCCACAGAGGGCTTCGACTTGGCCACCAGTAATGTGGCTAATAAGGTAAGGTATGGGGGATTGCACCTCGGGCAATTGTAGTGTATTCTACATAAAGTGTAGTCCATATGTTCAGGCTGATGATTAAGTTGTATCAATCAGATTTTCTGTGGTGTCACGAATTCCTCGTCAATGAAGCCTGCAACAGATGCCAATAGTCTCAGAAACGCCAACTCCAGTTTAGGTGCATTAGCAGCACAACTTTAGCCCGTTGAAACCATCTTTTTCTTGCAGTGTTCGGAAGCAGGTGGTGAACATTCCTTCCTTTGTGGTTCGCCTGGACAGCCAGAAGCACATTGACTTTTCTCTGAGGTCACCATATGGTGGTGGACGTCCAGGACGTGTCAAGAGAAAGAACGCCAAGAAGGGCCAGGGTGGAGCTGGAGGAGCGGACGATGAGGAGGAAGATTAAGAAGAATCTCAAGTGGTGTTTAAAAACTACTTAATCAATGTTTAATAAAAACAAAACCAACTGAACCGAGTAATGTTTCTTTATTTTGTTTTCCCATAAGATAAATTGGATTACTGTCTCATCGTTTACTTGTTTCTACTAAAAATCTGGCTAATGGAGCTGTAATGACTCTGTCCTTCCTCAGTAGCATAACGTCAGTCTTGAAGCATTAAATCGATGCACGTTCTGAAAGTCCTTGTATTATTTGCGGGGACCAAAAAAATTAGGAATAAATTTAACTATGGCAAATTAAAATGGTCCCTTAGTAAGTACAATTAGGCGTGTGAATTATGTGTGACTGCTGTTCATCCCGAGACTGATTTGAGGGATAGTAAAGCTGCGGGTGTGTTAGAATGGTACAGTCCAGCACACCCACAGGAAACAATGGGCGAGGCCCGTTCTGTTTCGTCACTTAACCAGAAGTGAGCGGGACACGGGCAGGTAGTGGTCGTGAATGGCACCTAAGGGTTAGATCTCAGTAAAAGTTTTGAAGCGGTAGTCCCAATCAACTAAACTTCGAATGTAAGTTATGTAAAACTTGACCTCTTTTTCTGTTCTAATTTAGTTTTGTGTTTTTGAAGACTTGGTGCTAGCAGTTAGCCCTAAAGACAGCTCTGTTACTTCCACAAAAAAGCATGAACATCACGTTCAGTCTTTATAATTTGTAACAGTTAAACGAGTCGATAGCAGTCATACCGACAATACCCCCTTCCCCTCAAAAAACAAACGGGATGTGTTATGAAGGCATATGAGAACTTGAATGGCTACTCTATGAATGAAAACGTGTGTATTTAGTCCACCCCACCTGTCTAAGCAGTGGGCAAATGTGAAGTTCCTCTATTCGCCGGAAAGTGTGCAATATAAAGATGTGAAATGCTCTTTTACTTCTCTTAAAGACAACTTTACGCACCATTAATGCATTAACGCTACAGACATCTTAGTTTTGAATTACTTTGCAGCAGAGAGATGGCTCCTGATGAGCTGGTTTACCTGGGGACACTCGCTGCCTCCGTCCCTGTTGGATTTCTATTCCGTTACCTCAGTAAGTGACAATACTACATTTATCAATCACAGAAAACATTTTAAAAAGTGTAAGGGGTGACTGCTGATAATTTATGTCCTGCTTCACCTATTCAGTATGTCTGGTTTCTCTTATTTGGTGTGATAAAATGTATAAATCTGCTCAGTAACATATTCTTAAGAAATAGTAATGCTTAATCTGTAGGCTGCGGAGGACTATGAATGAGAATGACGTGCAATCTTTTAAGCACAAGGATATACTGGTCTATCTTTTAGGGCTGAAACGATTCCTCGAGTAACTCGAATAACTCGATTACAAAAAATATTCGAGGCAAATTCCTCTGCCTCGAAGCTTCTTTTAATTTATTTTTAAGCTCCCGTCAGTTTGTTTCGCAATGATTTTTTTTTATGTGACACAGCGCGTTTACGTCACCCGCAAAGCGGAAGGAGACGGAAGTAGACGTAAGGAGTTAGCAGACTAGCAGTGTTTTGATTTGAGGGTGCGCTGCACGCGCGAGCTGCAAAATGGAAGGGATTGATAACAATAGCGATGAGCAAAGAAACAAACAGGAGAAAACGACTCAAACTGTCCAAGGTTTGGGTTTCATATTAAAACGTAAAGAGAACATTGTGGCGTATGTGTCCATTGCAAGCTCGAGCTAGGCTAGCATACCACAACAGTACGAAGGCCATGCTGCAGCTGCAACAGAAAACCTCCACTCTACTCAGACCGGAGCACCGTCACCCTGGACAAGGTAGTGATCGGAACATGGATTATTATAAAGAGCAGCTGGCGGTGAGAGAAATCTCCAAACTATTATCAACCACCGTACATAAACCCAGATCAGTAATAAACTCACTAATGTCCATCTCTATCAACTAGGCATGCTCCAGCATTGAGTCTGAGCTGGAGTTTTCTCTACCTTCTCTTCTTTCGGCTAATCACATGGTTCAACCTGCCACCCCCTACGCCGTTTGCTAACGCTATCCAGCTGCTTCTCACATTGAAGGTACTAAAAATAATATTTTACCAATTTTTTACCAAAACACCGTTTTCCCACAGTTTGATGCAAAGTTCTTTCCACAGATGGTGAGTCTAGCCAATGAAGTTTGCAGTTTCCACACAGAAAAGAAAAAAGATGTTAGCTCCTTTGATAAGTCAGCTGTGATTGGTGGCCTATCGCAAGAGCCATCTCTCTACGATATTCTGTCTTATAGCTACTGTTATGTGGGTATAATGACTGGTAAGTATGGAAAAATGTCTGAGTAGTGATGTTTGACTGACAATTATGTTACTGTGCAAGCCTAATGTTAATGTGTTTGGTCTTTATATTTGGTTTTGCATCATTTTAACTGTTCTCTCTCTTTGTCTCACTAACCGCTACTTGTCCAATATTGTGAGTTTATTATGTTTTCACTATTATTTAAAACCAACTCATCATAACCCACCACTTTTCTTTTGATTTTCTTACTCTTATGTCCTACCCAACAACATTCCCCTTTCTTTAAACCACACTGTTCCTTTTTCTTCTACCCCTTTCTACTCGATTGTGTCTTGCATTATTTTAAACCTCACCATCACTGTGTCTCAACCATGTGTTCCTTTGCCTTCCCCTTGATTTTCCTCAAAGGCCCATTTTTTCGATTCCAAACGTACATTGACTGGTTGAAGCAGCCAAACCCACAAGTGCTGCCTGGTTTAGAGCCGTGCCTGCAGCGTTTGAAGCTGGTTCCTGTATATGGTGCAATGTTCCTGGCTGTCAACTCTGTCTTTCCTCTGGCTTATGTTCGCACCGAGGAGTTTCTTGATCGAAACCTTCTTTTCAGGTATAACAAAAGATTTATAAAAATTCTCTATGCAAATCACATGTTGCATAGTGGTGAATATGATACATTAAAGATAAATGCACTTGGATTATTCGTGTATACTACATTTAGCGTCACTGTCCACTCTAAACAGATATTATGAAAGTAATAAGGTCTCGTTTATCCTGTTCTCAGGTTGTTCTACATGACCGCCGTCTTCTTTGTCTTCCGAATGCGTTTCTATGCTGCATGGTGCGGGGCTGAGGCATGTTGTATTAGTGCAGGACTTGGCTGCTATCCAGAAGAGGCAATGTCTAAACCTGGAGGGGGCCCCGCTGTTAACTACAGGTGAGAATTTTATATGGGAAAAAAACATGCACTAATAAGTATAAACTCTCTTCAATATCTACTTTTTTGTCCAGTCCTAATCCCAGTGCTGAGGAGAAATATGACTTCAAAACCATACAAAATATTGACTGCTACAACACTGACTTCTGTGTGAAAGTGCGTCACGGGATGCGCTACTGGAACATGACAGTGCAATGGTGGCTGCATCACTACATCTACTCGAATGCCCCCTTCAAGTCTTACACTCTGAGGCAAGTCTTTATGTAATGCACAGGACACCTTAAAATCAGTATTACAGTTGGAAGGGAGCGTTGTGCTCTATTTTGTCAACTTGTGACAAAATAGAGTTATATCTGTAGTCAATTTTCTTTACTTCCTCTCTTTCTTCATTAACATAAAGAAAATCGTTTTACATAATGTAAAATAAACTTTAACCCATTGAAACAATATATATATATATATATATATATATATATATATATATATATATATATATATATATATATATATATATATATATATATATATATATATATATTAATTACTAGATATAGTAAAATCAAATTCTTCTGTAAATTGTTTTTTCTTCTGTGTCTTCCAGGGCTGGCTGGACAATGTTCATTAGTGCCTACTGGCATGGACTACATGCTGGTTACTACCTCTCCTTCCTTACCATCCCACTGTGCATTGCAGCAGAGTCAGCCATGGAGGCATCAGTCAGAGCCAGATTAAGCCCCCGTGGACAGAACATGTTTGACTGGATTCACTGGTTCTTGAAGATGAGGGCCTACGACTACATGTGCATGGGGTTTGTGCTGTTGAGAGCTTCAGACACCATCAACTACTGGATGTCCATCTATTTCATAATGCATGTGATTGCCATCTGTTGTGTCATAGTGGGCAGAGTACTGAACAGAGGAAAACGAGAAGGGAAGAGACAGGGAGATAAGGGGGTTAAGGGAGAGATGGTAAATGATACAAAGGAGAAAACAGCAGAGAAAATAGATTGAATGTACGTGTATTTATTTTACTGGGATAGGTGGAGTTATTGCACCTTAAATCAAAAGACCACTAGTATTTTGTCTTTTTCAATGATGAATTAAAAGCATAAACTGCTGGTAAGAGACATTTCACATACAGCATTACTTATGTACTATGAGCAACCGGGGGTTGAGTGTCTAAGGCTTAGCAAATGATACTTTGTTGTTATTGTAAATATGAATATGGTCCAAATGGGCAGCTCCACTGCCCGCACAAGAAACGGGTTGGGCACAAACCAAGTTTTAAATAGACTGTGACTATATTACCACACATTTTATTAGCTGTATTGTCTCTTGACGATGATTATTTAGATTTTTGGTTTAGTTTCTTACTACTGTGGTTTATCTGATATCAAGTGTGCCATGTAAAAGATAACCACCTTCCGTTTACTGCCTAAATGTCTTCACTGCCATCAAGACCATTCAGTGTTGGGACCAAACATTTGATACAGTTTCTTCTTTGTAATCATTATAAACTGCCTGTTCATTACAAGCAACACAGCTAGCAACAGGCTGGACACACACAATTACTATGAATAAATGAGTGGTAATAAAATAATTAACTAATTTCCTAGATTTCTGTTACAAACCTGTTCTATACAAATAAAACTGCACTTGTAAATTACTTTTTTAATTTTAAAAACAGTGTGCCACTGAAGCCTTCGACAGTAGTCGAAGCCATGTCCAGCTGGAGTACATGTGCTGACCTTAACAGTGCATGTTGGTGTTCTAGTTTCAAATAGTAAATTAATTAAGCTGATCATTTCTTGTTCCATTTAAAAATCAAC
Source organism: Perccottus glenii (assembly GCA_024416835.2). Taxonomy (NCBI): domain Eukaryota; kingdom Metazoa; phylum Chordata; class Actinopteri; order Gobiiformes; family Odontobutidae; genus Perccottus; species Perccottus glenii. Next base: position 17,443,037 of record CM044551.2, read on the forward strand.
CTTTAAAATGTGGAGATTGTAAATTAGACATTGACTGTGTTTTGTGTTTGTTACTTTTTGTATTGTGTATGTTGTCATTACTTTTACATGTAACAATGGCTGTGTTAGTAACACTCGTTGTTGCATATGAAATAAACCTATTCATAATGATTGTGTGTAATGCTTAAATAAAATGTGTTTTTTTACAGACTATTGTTTCCTGTTTCTTTGTGCTTATTTAAATTTCTGAAAACGTAAAGGTTTAATTTTGATCAGGTTTCCTTAAACTATACGGATAAGTTATAACTCTATAACTATAAGTTATAACTATAAAGTTTATTGTGTTTGCTTGCTGTATGTTGTTTGTTTTGTGTTTAAAAATCAATGGTAACCATCACCTTGGATATAATGGGTTAAAACACACAAGGAAGTATTGCTACCTGTGTGGTCATTGTCGAAGGGAGTAAAGTCCATAAGAGGGACAAACACAGCGGAACTTCCTGGCCAGGCAGTGCATAGACAAATACTAATATTAATGTGTAATTTTCTTCCGTGTTATGCATTAGATTTGCTGCAGAAGTGAGTCGTCAAAGCAGATTGTTTTGTTTATTGTTTCAATGGCTGGTTTTCAAGGCTCCAGAGACCGGTCTGACTGTGATGGTGAGTATTTATTCAACGTGTTTCTTATGTCTAAATGTCATCATGATACTGTGTTTATGATTACGTTTCTAAAACCAGTTTCAGCACAGGATTTTCCCAATGACGACCAGTCTCTAAGACTACGAGGGGTTTCATCTCGAATGTCTAATCGAACTACCCTCAATTCAACTGGAGCTCAAGTAAGACTGAGGTGGATGAGGAGAGCAGCAGTGTTCCACCTCGAGATCTCAGGGCTATCCCTCTGCCCATGGCCTTAAAAAGAGCAGTGCGGTATGTGTAGTAGTATAATTATGTATATAGATGCATTTTGACTTTTGGCCACCATGGCAGCAAGTGTACATCTCTAGAATAATACTCTATTTCTTTTATATAATATAGTTTTGATTTATTTTTTAGCCAGGTGCAGCAAATGCAGATTCCTGTTGTCTCCAGTGTGGATTCCTGGAAAAATAAGAGGAATAAAACATTTGTGAAACTCAAAACTGGTGCTCGAGAGGTGATTGGCTTTTTTACTCTATGGAGGAAGTCGTTGCAAAAAATTGCAGGTAAAGTCTTAGTTTAAAGGTTGCCTTTACAGGGAGTTGTCTCTTCTAAACTATGCAACTATACATTGTTGCAGTGGATAAAACTGTCTTTTCAATTTTAGGTAATTTTGGAGGTGGAGTTCAGTCTTATTTTCTGTTCCTACGCTTCTTGGTAGTGCTCAACTTTGTTTCCTTCTTGCTGATTGCTGCATTTGTCATCATCCCAAGTGCTGTCTTCCGATCTGTGGAGAGCAGTCCTTCCAACAACACCGGTAGTGTATTTATTATCATAAGCCATTATTATTATTATAATCGGATTGTGAGGTCAAACCCCTCCCTCTAGAGATAAAGCTCAGCTCTCTTATCAGTTGATCTCAGAATTGATAAAGTCTCTTGGAATTATAGACAAAACGTCTTTTGAAAACTGAATCCATATTCTTTTCCTTTAACCTTTTCTTCAAGATGACCTGGAGGACTGAGAACCTCCACAGAAATCTTATCCCCTTAAATAAGCTGTGTTTTAATATGGGGTTCAAGATATTGCAAACTTCCAAGTTTTACTGTGAAATAAAAAGCTCACTATAAGAAGCAACAGTTACCTAGCAACCGGTCTGTCTGAGGAATACTTGTAGGGGTAAAATCAGAAACAGTGCTGCTGTGATATTTCCATCTAAATATGGCCACTGCATGATACCGTATGCAGTGTAATCTTTGTAATGTCTGATATGACACTAAAACGGTTGTTTTTGCTATAATTTCAGGTCCAGAGAAATGCTTGAACTATGACCCTAATCCCGAAGGCTTAGTTGTTTTCTATTACTACTTCCTTCATTTTCTTTCAGGAACGGTAAGAATGAAATTAAGAATATGTAAGAAGAGAGAATCAAGCATTGTTTGATTTTTTATTTATTATGGTGGCATGTACATAAACATCCAATGACAGGCACACTGGGCCTTTAATCTAATTTATTGTTTTAATAAAATAAAAAAAAAGACATGAATTTAAACCTTTTTGTGTTTGCTGTAATTCAGGGTTTTATTGAGTATACATACCTGTTCTATGGCTACTACAACAACACACTGGTTGAGGACATAAACTCCTACAACATCTCCCTGGCATACCTTCTCACTACTGCCTTCTATTTGCTCTTTTGTCTTTTCTGTATCATCGCACGGTCAGTCCCAAATTACACACAATTTTACTTTTAAAATCAGCCACACAAAGACCCTTACAAGGGAAGTTCACTTACTTCCCGGTTGCTTTCACACAGCATGGGCACTACAGCTCGAGTTGCTGTGGCAACAGGAGGCAGCACTGAAGGCAACCACAGCATGGTAGTGTTCACTGGCTGGGACTATGGCTGCTGTGGAGATCAAGCTACCAAACAGAAGCAGCAAAACATCTACTACCAGCTCCAGGTCAGAGGGGAAAAGTGTCCCACTTTCCAGGCTACAATGTCAAAAATTAAAAAGAATGTGGATGTTTAATATTTATTTCCTGTCTTCTCTCTTTTCTCTTTTCAGGTGGATCTAGAAGAGGAGATAAGAAAGAAAAAAGCAGCCTCTCTAACACAGTGTCAGAAAATAGTTTTATACTCTGCACGTATTCTTCTATTTATTTTGTCTTTGGGTCTAACTGCAGCAGCCTTCACTGGAATCTTCTTTGCCACCAACTTCAGTCAGGTAATCTGTGACTTGGTAATGCTCCATTTGTGCCCTTCTTGGTAAATATTGACATGTTTCTTCTTCACAGACAAATTCTAAAGAAGGGATTCTGGGTTTAATTTTTCAATACTTACCTTCGATTGTGATCACTGCTGCAAACTTCATTGTGCCACTGATGAATGATCAGATTGCCCCATTTGAACAATATTCTCCCAGCACCACTGTCATTCTGGCGCTATTTAGGTTGGCATTAACAAGATATTATTAAACATGTAAAAGAAAGTCATTTAAATAAAATAGTATTTCAAAAATAGAAATAGCAACTGCTTATATTCTAAATGTGCATTCCTCTTCTTTGTCCAGGGCTGTGTTTCTGCGCCTGGCCAGTTTGGGTGTTCTGCTCTTTACACTATGGAGTCAGATAACTTGTGATAATAACACAAGTGATAAAAACTGTGCACTGTGCCATTACAACGTTGAGGCATATCAGGTAGTTATATAACTTGACTATGTGGGTGCAGGTGGGGTGTAGAGGTGCAATATGTATTAATCATAGCATATCTTTTTTGAAATGTAGTGCTGGGAAACACGTGTAGGACAAGAGATGTACAAGCTTACACTGTTTGATTTCCTCATTAACTTAGCTGTACTATTTTTAGTGGAGTTTCCACGCAGGTAAAAATTATTATTACCATTATTTTCTCGCTATTATACTGCTGGTACAACATCTGTCAGATCTTTGTGTTTCTGTTCATCCACTGCAGGCTTTTAGTGGATTATTGGCCCAATAGGTTGACTCGGTGGGTGGGTCGCCAGGAGTTTGTAGTTCCCTACAATGTGCTTGGCCTGGTTTATGGTCAAACAATAGTTTGGACCGGGGCCTTCTTTTGCCCTTTACTGCCACTCATTAACACCATCAAGTTTGTCCTCCTCTTCTACTGCAAGAAGGTAAATTTACTTTAACCACTCTTAATACTTAATTGTCATTTTTCTGAAAACTCATCACATTTCTTTTACAGATAACTCTTTTTTATAACTGCCGTCCTGCACTGAAGACTTTTCGCTCCACAACCTCCAGTTTCTTTTTCTCTGGAATACTCTTGCTTGGCTTGAGCCTTGCCACACTTGTTATGATTTACAGTGTTGCCGAGTGAGTGTTGCTTGCAATTATTTACCTGTAAAAATCCTTAAGAAAACTTGAGTTGAAAGATATTTGTCTAAAGTAGTTTATTTACCACTCCCTAAGCAGAATTCACCCCTCTATGGCCTGCGGGCCTTTCCGATTGTTCCAAAACATGTGGGAAGTTGTTCCTACCACTGTCTTAAGACTGTCCCTAACTACACGCAAGTTTCTCTTCTTCATTGGATCACAGGCATTTTCCATTCCTCTGTTTGCCTTGTCTTGGTAAGTGGATTTGAGCTTGTGTAGAATAATTTATTTGACATGCTTTTACATGCAGTGGAGACTTAGTCTATATTTATGTAACTTTTTATTATCTCTCTTTACAGTGTGATGTTATGTTATGTCATAGCCTTGGCAACTGTGTACAAAAAAAGTGTTTCTTTGCTTAGAGCCCAGCTTAAACAAGTAAGTACATGTCTGTCACAGAACAAGTCTGTGAGGATACATGACTGTGTATAAAACTCTTTTTTAGTATGTGAATGAATGAAGGTTTTTCTAATTTCTGGTATGATTTTTGACTTACAGGAGGGCCGTGACAAAATGTTCCTGGTCAAACAGATTGAGAGGATGAGCAGGCTCTGAAAAAACTGTTTGTGATATATAACCTTTAAAGTAGTGTAGTAGGGTGTTATCCTTGTCTTTTTCACACGTATTGTACACAATCATAAATTAACCAATGATAAACTGTTGAAACAAAACATATTATATTTAATTGTTTTCTCTTTAAACATGCAATTGAAATGCTGTTTTATATAAAATTTATTTTAAAGTCTTTTTACTTGTGTGTGTTTTTTTTTTTTTGGTCTCTTTATTTGAATACGTTCAGCTTAGTAGGCTAATCTTTAATAAATATGATAAAAAGTACGAGGGTGATAGCGCCATCTAGTGTCCGAAAGTTGGTACTGCGAAAGACTGTTTACTTCCGGTGGTCCTTCCTGTGGGCAAAGGCTCTGTTACTATCCGAAATAACAACTCTTCTACAAGTCAACGTGACACCTTTTGCGTATTTCTGTGTTAAACTAGAGAGATTACTACGATGTGCGTCAGAAACAGTACAAAAATTTGGTAGTTTCCACTCGATGCTAGCGACCACAGCTAACTAGCTTCGTTGTACTCTCCGGTCTCCTCAAACAGCTTTCGCAGCCACCATGAATATCCTTCCCAAGAAGAGCTGGCATGTTCGCAACAAGACAACGTTGCCCGTGTGCGGAAAGACGAGGCTCAGGCTGCAGAAGAGGAGCGAGAGGCCAAGCGTCGAGTTGAACGAGCAGAACAAGAGGCGAGAAATCACAGTTTACTCGTGTCCTGGCGCTACAGTAGCTCAGTTAGCAAGTGCCTTTGGTTATACCGAAAGTCAATAATATCAATTTTGATTAAAATGGTGGCTCAAATGGCTGTGTATTAAACAGCCATGGCTGTGGTTTTCCAGGTTCCACCAGTTTCAATCAGTAGCAGACCAGACTAAAACCGAATTTACTCTGCAGCCAGATATATTTAATAGCCATTCTTGTTGCTTGTGTTTGATTTTGTTGTGTATGTTAACTGCATTGCTCTACAGCAAAATATAATGGTAAAAAGTTGAGAGAAAATTAGCCAGATTGAGTCACTTAATTGTATTTGACAATAAACACACAGGCTATACATATAGTTTACAACGAGTCCAATGCTTATATATTGTGACTGTGAAATAACAAATGTGTTTTTGTTTTTTACCTATTGCAGGCACGTACAGAGTTTCTGAGAAGGAAAGCTCGAAGTGCACTTGAGCTAGCAGGAGTTGTGACTAATGAAGATAATGAAGTTGAAAAGAGTGGAGACAGTAAAACGCTGGAACATCTCAATCTTTTTCCTCTGGAAGAGTCCACGGAGACGAAGGGTAATGAGGAGTATCTCAAAGAGAAGCAGGAGGAGAAGGTGATGATGCTACTGTTTCTATCTAACCTGTGAGAAATATTTACTACAGTATAATGTATCATTGCACCACCTACTTCATTAAATTTGTGCACTAAGTTCATTCTTTTCAGTCTGTTGCAAAAAGGTTATGAATTGATCCATTTGACTGAAGTAGTACCTGTTTCTGAGTGACTTTTAATAAAGGTTTCAATACAAAGCTTGTACTTTTGAAGGTAAGCAAGTAAGATAAGAAGCTTGCCCATTAGTATGTGACAGAAAACAATTGGTAGTTTAACAATATGTTTTTACTCACTTGCTTCTTTCCTTTATATCATAATTCCATCTTCTCATCAAGTCCCAGCAGTTATGAAATGTTTTAAATGTTTTGTGGTTTTCTCTTTTTTTAAAGGAAAAGCAGGAGCGTGCCATTGGCTTACTGGTTTCTCTAGGACCCCAGCCAGGGTCAGAGGTCACTCCTTGGTACATGAAAACCAGCACAGAAAATGAGGAGAAGAAAGAAAGTGAAAAGGGAAAAACAATTACCGAGGAAGAAAGAGAGAAGAGGGAACGCAGATTAAAGCGCAGTCTGGACCCGTTGAACGACATGAAGAAAGCACTTGGTGTAAAGGACAGAGGGGAGCATAAGAGCAAGAAGAAAGTCAAAGGGGAAAAGAGAAGCTATGGAGAGAGGTAACGGGGATAACTAGTACACACTCCTAAAGCTCTCACAGACCGTGTTACAAAAGTATTGGAGTTTTGTATTTTCACAGTGTTGAAAATGTAATTGTATTTTTTTCACAACTAATAACCACCTAACTGAATTAAATCAAGTCTGAGAGGTTAAACTGTAGACTAAGCATTTTGTCATGAATGAATTAGTTAAAATATATGCAACAAACCTTAACATTACCTAAAACATTAATGCTTGAAAATGTGTATGAACCCTGCATAAAACCGTAATAATAAAAATGCTGGCAATAATTGCTAGAAGGCTTAAAATATTTAAATTTATTATTTTCTTATTAATGTGTCTTATTTATGATAATAATGTTTGAAATATAAGTGTGGTAAGACAAAAGCTTTTCTTTTTGTATTTCCAGCTCTGTAGAGAGATTGCGTGCGGAGCGTTTGCAGAGGGAGGCTGAGGAACGGAGGAGAGCACAGGCACTGCTCGACCAGAGGAGTGGTAAAGGAAAGGACAAGGATGCTGGGAGATATTCGAATGACAGAGATAGGCCTTACAACAGCGGCTACTTCCCGGAACTTGCCCGGAAGCGTCAGCGGCGGGATCGAGACAGCTGGAGGGATGAAATATTAAAATCCTGAACTGTAAACTCTATAGGTGTTTTTTTCACCAATCAAAGTAAATGTTGGAGTTAAAACGAGGGGAAAATAGAGAGTGTCATGTCCCTTTTTCTTGTCCTGGCACTGTCAGGAAGTAGATTGTAATGTGGTGTACAGGCCCCTGACAGTTTATTTTTGTCTACCTGTGCTCCACAGAGAGGTTGAAGGTCAGCTTCAGCTATGTGTGCCTCTGCAGTGTTTCACTCAAATGGTTCAAGGCACAGGAGGCTTGAAATACACTGTCCTTCAAATGAACACTACAAGAAATAATTATATGTACCCATGTTCATTGTTTTGTGAAGGTAGATCTCAAGATGAGTGTTTTTGTTTTGTGGTGCCATAAAGTTATTACAATAATGTCTCACTGTTTAATTTTAATCATTAATTAAGTTTGGTAATCAAATATATAAAACCTAATTGGGTGTCAATGTTATAGTGATAACGTTTTTTCTTGTTAAATCACAGTAGCTATGAATATTAGCATTTACAACATTGTGGAAATTAATACCATAATAGTCATCTAGGTTGTGAATTGTACCATTTCCTCTCAGGCGGTCTCCTTTCGACCTTGATTTAAAGATGTTTAGTTAAATACCTTGACACTCGTAGGCGAAACACTAAGGGTAAATCTTGTCTAATCCATTATAAAATTACAACAGATAATCAATTTCCAGGTATAGTTCTACCAGACAGACTGATAGAAGATCTGCACACCATTAAGTCCCAGTGGGAATATTATCGGCTCGCCTTTTTGATCAGAATGAAGATCAAGAGACCGTGACAATGCGTGCCGTGTGGCTGACGTAGGCTGCGAGAGAAGAAAAACAGACCAACAATGTGAGGTAGGGGAGAAAGGGAAAAGCGCTGTGATATGTAAGAGACGAAAGAGCGACTGGTTGTTTTGCGAAGGAGACATCATCATCGAGGAGGAGGAGGAGGAGGGCGAGTGAAGGACTGAGAGGATGCACAATAGGGCACCACGAACACCGTGTTAAATTGCGGATTAGAGCTGGGGGGAGGAGGCTTTATTATTTGGAGAAACGCATAAGGGGGGAGACAGAGGAGACAACGTGAGCACCGAGACGGCACAGACCGTGGCGGGGGTACCGGAGAGGAAAAGGAGGAGCAGGACACCGACGGTCGCCAGCGTCGCTCGGATGGTGTTGTTGTCGGTCCGGACGCGACGACGATGCGGCCACACTGCTGGGTGATGGTAGCGCTGGCGGGGATCATGTCGTACTTGAGCCCGGAGAGAGCCCTTGGAGCCCCGCAGAGGGAAGGTGAGCAGGAGAGGGGGGTCGAAAAACCTGTCAGTGATGCTGCTAGAGAAAGACGAAGCGAGGGGGTGTAGGCACATATCAAAGGGCCTGTATATTCAGGGGGATACAGTATGACTGAGACATAATGCGAATTGTTATTGCAGTAGCCTAGCTGCACGGCCGACTTAATCAAAACAGAAGCAACGCTTCCATATCGTGCACTGATGAAAATATTGGGGTCTCATCAAAAAAACACCACATCGCCAAGCTCGGTGTAAATAACGGGCTAAAATGTTGGTCAGAGGGACATGTTTAGCCTATAAATAGTCTTGGCTTTGTCCTGAGGTTTTAAAGCTTATTAGCCTCTGTTGGCATTTTATTTGTCTGAATCTGCATATGCCTTGTTCTCCCAACATTTGGCAGGGTGCTGTTTGTGTCAGTGTGTGCAGTCATTGTATGGTGCTGTATTGTTTTGATTGGAGCATTTGGCACCGAGGCTGCTGATGCAAAAGGCCTCTACAAGGGTCCTATTTATATTCAGTGTCTGTCTGGACATCTGTCTCGAGAAAGATGAAAGAATAGCACTGCAAAGGAATTGTGCATCAAATCAATGCCACCAGCGCTATGTCTGTTGAGGGGACTCAGAAATGTGACATCTTCAGATTGAGCAGGTCAACAGATGAGTGTGCAACAACATAACATGTGACACATAACAATTATTGGAATTAAAAAGAAGTTATTTTTGTTGGTAGCAGCAGGTTTTACAGTGGAGGCGCTAGATGTTTAATATATCCATACACATCTTATTACAGCAGTGTCTGTATAAGGAGTAAATCCTGTTTGTGTTATAACCAAAGCATTGCAAGTGTTACATTTACCAAGGCATCATTTTTTTTTCACAGACCGTAGATCACCTCAGATCTGCAAAAGTGACCCAGATCTTAATGCAATGACAAAACAAGAACGAAGCAAATAGTCTATGTGTTCAAACACAAGATACTATCTAAGTTAGTTTCTCTCTGTCACATCTGTAGAGAAATGTGGTTTTATTTATTTATTTATTTATTTTTGACATTTTTCTAAGATCACTTTGCACTACCAGAGATTTTATTTGAAAATATTAGTCTCATCTCTCCATTTCAGAATGTTTAACCTGTAGCTACAAAAACAGTGTTTTAGGGATCATCAGCAAAGTACAACCTTTTACTTTTTTTGATATATTTTAAAATAGTTTTAAAATACATGTGTGCAGTGTGTACAATATCAAACAATCATTTAATTATAGAGCACCTTACAACAACCACAGAGTGACAAAAGGGCTGTACAACATAAAAAAATAAGTAAACATAATTACATTTATATAAATCATGACCTGGAGTGTACTTTAAGATCTGTAACAGAATGGGTTATGTTGACTCCGTGTTAGTGACGTGACACATTGTTTATGGTACATATTAAAGTCATGTGTTATTAAAGCCAGTTGGATATGTCCTGTACACTTGCTCTTGTTGCTCTTTAGTCTTCTGTCATGAGTTTTTATAATGTTTTTAATGGTTAGCATTGGAATAAACCTAAACATAATACCTGCCCTGCCCCTTTTCTTTTCTACAGATGGTTCACTTCTCACACTCGACCACGTTGAGGTACAAATATCAAATGTCCCGATCCCTCCCTCTCTCTCCCAAGTAGAAAACTTTCTTAATTTGTAATGAATAATTCTTTTCCAGTTTCCAATCCTTCCCAGTTAGCGCTCCTTTTTACCTCTAAATGATAACTCCAGCCACTCCTTCCCCTTGCTTCATAACTGTGTTTTCCAAGTGGAATGCCATTTTGATACTCTCCCTCTCCCCATGCTTCTTTCCTTACCGGAATGGTATATTCTCCCACTTTTAAACTTTTGATTATACATGACACAATGTTTTATAACTTGAAGTTAGTTTTGTTCTCTGCTTTCTACTACCCGAATCCCTGATGCAAGCTGTCCATTGGGATTCTCTAATGTGTCTCAAGTCTGCTGCTAAGCAATCTCCAATGGCTTCCCTCTAAACAGAATACCTGTGTAACAACAATTACACTTTTCTGATTCACTCAACTCATCATGTTTTACTTTTCTCTTACTCAACCCTGTTAAGACTGTGTCATTAGAAGCACATTCCTCCATAGAAAGCGATTCAAACCCTGTTCTGTTGTGTGTTTGTCCCTCTCTCGCAGTTTCTCAGTCCAGGGCCGTGTCCCTTTCTCCTCCGCCCTACGTCGTCATCCTTATCTCGTGCTCGGGGCTCGTCTCTTTTGTTCTGCTGCTCCTCACCTGTCTGTGCTGTAAGAGAGGAGGAGTCGGATTTAATGTGAGTCTCAAACATGTAAGAGATACCAGCACCTTGCACTCTTTGTCTACAGCATGCTGAAATGCATTGTCACAAAAGGATTTGGAATAAACAGAATAAGAAACAGGTCAATGATCTCAAGTCAATGAAGCGATGTTTAGTGGAGAGACAGGGTGCCTTTACTTCAGAATGAGTGCATTTCTGTTGGATGCTCTTGAAGGCTAAAATACTTGCCTTCAGTTAAAATATTAAGCTGTTTATCAAAAAAAAAAAGTGAACATATAATAATAACACTGCATGAATATTTGTCTCTAAAGAAAAAGTATCATAAGTCTTAATTTCCGTTTGGTTGAATGATTTTTTTTCACATGCTGCTATTGTAATGTAGTATTATAAATGTTTTGGCCCCAACCAGGAGTTTGACAATGCAGAAGGGGAGGAGTGTTCTGGCGGCTCCAGTCCAATCCAAGAAGACAGTCTCTCCTCATGTCCCTCTCTCCCTGAGGTCTACACATTACCTGTCAGAGACAGGCCCAACTGTCCGGGTCTGCAGGACACAGCAGGTAACTAACATCTCTACTTTTTATTTCAGCTTCACAAATATAGCTTTGGCTGTAGCACTCAAATGAGAGGCACTGGCGTTGAGCAATACCCAATGCCTGTTATCCAAAAGCACTCATGTGAAAGTCTCAAACTGAGTGTAAACCCGATAACACTGGGCTCCCTGCTGGAACTCTATGAAGCAGAAACTGTGATCTTAGAAGAAGCTGCAGAATGCTTTATATGATCATGCAGAGTTAGAGTCATGTGTCAATAGTCCTTGTGGATAGGCCTTATATCAGCCCAAATATATTCCCTTTGTACACCATACTCACTTGAGCCTAAGGGTAACAGTCTTTCTAGTGGGTTTGTTCTCAATTAAAAAAAATTGCATGTAAAATGAAATTGATTGTAGATGTAGAGCCACACAGAAAATCCATATGTAACTTTTTGTTATGTGACACTAATTTACAGACTCCAAGTCTCAGTGCTTCAAAAGACACAGTTTGAACTACCTTCAGGAAATAGGAAATGGCTGGTTTGGGAAGGTACATTTATGTGATTATTTCCACTATACCTTATGTTAGACTTTTTGTTACTGTCAACTTTTTGTATAGTATTATTTATAATTGCTCTCAAGCAGATGACAGCCCTAACTAAACAGTTCTTTTACTTCTACTTTCCGGGCTGTTCTTCCATGTATCCTTTATACGGATGTGTCCTAGGTGATTCTGGCTGAAGTGCTGTGTGACTGCAGCTCGTCTCAGGCTGTGGTTAAAGAGCTGCGGGTCAGTGCCAGCCCTCTGGAGCAGAGGAAGTTCTTGGCTGAGTCTGAGCCATACAGGTGAGAACTGCTGTGGATATATGGACATATGCTGTGGTCAGTTACTTTACAAATGAGAAAACTTAAAGTCTCAACTAAGGAATAATAGCAGTCCACAGAAAAGAAATGTATTGTTTCTTGATTTGGTGTTGAAATGGTTAATGTTATATAAGTTACAAATTCTCCTGTAGCTGATGAGTTGAGTTTAGAGTGTGAGTCAGACCAACATTATGACTGTCCTCTACTCACTTTAACACACTCAGAAGGCATCCAAGGACAGGGCTGTCTGTGGGCTCATGTTCTCCGTTGCTCTCTCTAACTCTCATGTGCACACAGGAAAATGCACTTTTTCTTGAAGTTCAATGCTTCAGCTTTCTGTCTTGCCATTGTCTTTATTATCTGTGTTCATAAATGTTTTTGTCTCCTCAGGAGCCTTAAGCATCCCAACATCCTCCAGTGTTTGGGGCAATGCAGCGAAACTATACCCTTCCTCTTAGGTCATGGAGTTTTGTCAGCTTGTAAGCACTTTTTTTTATAGTTTTAGTCTAGTGAGTATTTTGATGTTTGTCTGTTGTGTAATTGGGACTTCTTAATATCTTACAAAACTGTGCATGAAATGTCCATGTTTATTGCTTTGTGAAAGTAAATCTCAAAATGTGTTTTCAGAAAAGCTTGCACATTACCAAATACCAGACTAATTACTTTCTGATTAAGAAATTTAAGTGACCTCTATGAGTGAACAAGCCAATCAATTACTGGCATTGTATTAAAAACAACACTTTAGTCCTTTATACATCTGTTTTGACATAGCCATATACAGCCAATGCAGAGACTCATTACCAATTCCTCTTGTGTTTTTGGGGTTTGCAATAAAAAACATCAAGGAAACTCATTTATCGCAGAAATCACAATATCTTTTAGCCTGTGCATTTCTACTTCCTCCTTAAGGGAAATATTTGGCACACAATTCTGTACCTGTCTTTCCCTGGCACTATCCCATTCTACTACTTCCCAACATTCAGTGCAGATAGGACTGACCTTTCTCTGTTTTAATGAATAACAAGGGAGACCTGAAGAGGTATTTGCGAGCCCAGCGCAAGTCAGATGGGATGACCCCTGACCTTCCCACCCGGGACCTTCTGACTCTTCAGCGGATGGCTTTTGAAATCACCTCAGGCCTGCTGCACCTGCACGAATACAACTACATCCATAGGTCTGCATCACATAGATTCTACTCCTTTTTTTGTCATGTGACACAAATAATAGTAATAATTTTTTCTTCTGCAGTGATCTGGCATTAAGAAACTGCCTGCTGACCTCTGACCTTACTGTGAGAATAGGTGACTACGGCCTGTCTCATAACCATTACAAGGTAATGTTCTTTTTTATTTACATAAACATAACACAAGCTATGAAACAAATGACACCTTGTTACCTTTATGCTGTGTCATCTTTAGGAGGACTATTACCTCACCCCAGACAAGCTGTGGATCCCACTCCGCTGGATTGCTCCAGAGCTGCTGGAGGAGTACAGAGCGTCTCTCATTGTTACCGATCAAACCAAGACCAGCAATGTATGGTAGGTTTTAAAGAAGTGAAAATGACATCCGTGCGATGAATAAAATATAATATGTATGTAGAGCATATAGTATAGTACCTCACTTTTATACAGAAAAGCATATTTCTTTGTTGATGGTATATTTTGGTATATGCTGTACATTATCATAGAATGAGCAAAGCATTACAGCACAATGGGATTTTAACCTAAACTATGATCCAAATCTTAAGCTTTGGGACATATTCTATACATTATATACATCTGCACTGACCATAGACAGCAAACAGCAGCTACATCTTACAGAAACCTCTAGCCTCTTTAAATATCAGTGTGACCTCAATTTTGCTGTTGCAATTTGTCAGCAGCTTTAGTGTTATATAGTGAGGCCTGGATGTTCTAAAGGGTCATAAAAGCATCTTAGCCAAAAATAGACTAAACCCTTAGACTTGTATATTACACAGTATGCTTCCCTTTTTTGAGAAATGAATAAACTAGAGAATATGGTAACAAACTGAATGTATTGATCCCTTATCTTACTCTAGAGTTTGTGGGTTGTTAAATTAATAAATTAATTGCCTCTCTGTCTTACCTTTGATCAACAGCAACATCAAATATGCTTTTGTATAAATGCATTATAACACCTTCTCTACTTTCCCCTCAGGTCATTGGGAGTGGTCATTTGGGAGCTCTTTGAGTTTGGTTCTCAGCCGCACAGACACCTTAGCGATGAGGAAGTGCTGACCTTTGTCATTAGAGAGAGACAGATTACATTGGCCCAGCCCAGACTGAAACTCTCCCATGCAGACTACTGGTCAGTGCATTTATCCACTCAAAGACCATCATTATATTAATTGTTTGTGTCCACACTTATTCTAGCCTTTCTCTTTTTTCATTAGGTATGAGATCATGCAGTCATGCTGGCTACCTCCGTCACAGCGGCCCTCTGTGGCGGAGATATTCCTGCTCCTCTCCTCTCTGTTGGCGGCTGAACGGGGATTGGCCAGGAGAAGTGTGGGCGAAGAAGATGAGGAGGAAGAGGAGTCTGAGGAGGGCAGAGGAATGAGAGGGGAGAGCGAGGAGTCATTTGAAAGACGCTGGGACTTACTGCGTCCACCTGCATTTCAAGTTGCAGCCAACGAGCGACACAGGGACAGAGAGTACAGCAGAGAGGACAGAGACAACTCATACCCCCTGCTGGACCCGGTGGGGAACTGCATCACGTCGTCCTCATCTGAACTTGATGACATCCTGACAGTCACTGAAACCAGCAAGGGCCTAAACTTTGAGTATTTTTGGGAGAAAGCTCATGCAAGACGGGGCTACAAACCACTTCCTCCTCCCCAGCCAATCCCAACTGTGAACAGTAATCACAGACAATCACTGGACACGCCCACTGTGGTGCCTGTAATAAGCGCTCGAAGCCCATCCCTTGTGAGCGAGTACTACATCAGACTGGAAGAGCACACACCCCAGGACAGGTCACCTACTCTCAAGGCAAAGCCCAACGTGCGCTCCAATTCTATGTGTGCGGGAGATGTGGAACTGGTGGAGATACGAAGTGGGATGCTGGGAAAGGAGCATGTTCCTTATTGCTCGGACCCACGTGGAAGAGGAAAGGGCATCCAGACGGTCCGATCAAATGAAGTGCAGATAAAAATGCCCCACACCGGAGTGGCAGAATTCAGAGACATGTCTAGCAGAGTGACTGACTTCTCCATAGTAGATCTTGGTGATGATGAAGAAGAAGACAAGAAAAAGAGCAAAGACTCTGATAAAACCTCTAAAGCTCCGCTGCTCCCTCCAAAACCCCGTTCTATGTCTATGTCCTCGGCCAACCACCTCCACTCACGCCCCTTACCGGCTCCCCCCCAGCTCGGATACAGGGGACTGCCTCACTATAACATGAGTGGAAAAATCGAGACCGACCCGCTTCACGTGAGCAGCTGCCCGCCTTCCACTTTCGATCACTTAGGGCTCCACCGCACCAGGCAGACTTTACCCCCATCTCCGTCTTTATCCCCCTCCCTGCCTCCATCCAGCCATCCCATCTACCCTATGTCTCATTTATGCCCTCCACCACTGCCTCCCCACACCAAACCACAGTGCGGCTACAACACTGTAGAGTCATACTCCAGACACAGCACTCACTACAACAGAGACCCAGTAACTAGTGATTTATCTGAAAGTGAGGGCAACATAAGACACATCTCACGCTCTAAAGACTTTGACTCTCCTATTCGACGTGAAAATCTGCTACGACCTATTTACCGCAACATCCCCCGCCCACAGAACCCCCAGATTGAAAGACAGTCATCATCCAGTCCTACTTACTCAGATGAGGACAACTCTCCCTTTGGGTCTCCTGACAAATCTGGGTGTGGTGGAACGACTATAGCTCACTCCAGTCTATCTGAAGATGCAGACCCGGCTGTGGCAGAGCTCTTTTCTAGAGGAATGAAAAGGACTCAGTCACGGCTTGACACCATCCTGCCTGCCATTTGGAAAGAGGATGCTGAACTTCATGACGCGGCCAAGAAATCCCCCATGCATTTGTTCCTTACAGAAATATCTACTGTGACCGAGACAAGCGAGTCCAAGTCAGAAACCTCATCGGGGGAAGACAAGCGAGACAGGAGAGATGGGGAAAGCTGGGGAAACTTTATATTACCCAACCGAGGCATGAGACGCTCGCAGTCACTCCTCACTGATCTGGGGTCCACTGGTCAGGCATGTGGGGCAGATAAATACAGCAACAAGACGAAAGTGGAAGAGGGAAGTACTGTAACTGAGGATTCATGCCAGGGTGACTTGTTTCTCACTGAAGTCAATACAGGCAGCATGGACATAGATGTTGAAGAAGAATCCACCAATGACTCTGTAAAATATCTCTATCCTGCAGGCTCCAGGTTGCGCCCCTATGTCTACGCTCCCGGACATCCGTCATATTCTGAAGCAGAGGATGCCTACTCAAAGGGTATGCAGCGTTCCCGGTCCCTCCTGTCGGAAATCATTTTGGGAAAGCAGGAAGAGAAGGAGCTGAAACAAACAGAAATGACAAGGGAGGAATTCTTAAAAGAGATCCAGTCAGCAGAGATGTTCCTGACCGAGATCATGTCAAGACAAAATGCTACTGTGAACAAGAAGGAAGAGCCAGCGTATTCACCTACTCCACTATCACCAGAATATGAGTCCATATGCATAGACCCTGACTCTACCCAGACCATAAGTTTTCAGTCTGAGAGCTCCATACGAGCGTCTAACAAAGACAAGGATGACACACAGACTGAAGCCATCTATGCCCAAGTGACCAAACGTGCTAAAAAGAGTGAGATTAAGGTTTCTATAAGACCCGAGATCCCTATCCTTCATATTGCTTCAAATATTCCCCTTAAGGCCGAGAGCCATGGAAGTAAAGCTGCTTCTCACTGCCAGTCAACCGACTTTGTTTTCTCAGAAATTATGCCAAAAAATGGTCTTCTGCACAACCAAACACGTTCAAGTCAGAACAAAGAGGAAGAATGCATAGATGGACCAGCTCTACCTGCCAGAGAAGTGGACAAAGACCGACAGCTTGCAGAGGAATCAGACACTGTGATCATGCGTATGAATGAGCTGCTCCTCACTAACGATAGTCAAATGGCGGCTCTTGTAGGGAAAAATGAGATAATAAAAAACGGCACCAGCCCTCAGACAGATGAGAAGACTGACAGCACTACACAAGAATCTGAGATAGACACTCAAAATCATGACAAGCATTTAACCCAAATAAAAATGCAATGGATGAAAATAATCAGAGTCATGTCACCCACAATTCTGCCTCTCCAACCACTCCAGACTGGGATGGCTCCTCTGACCCGTCGCTCATGACCCCCACCGACTCTGTACTGTCGCCAATGACCTCCAGCTCAGCAGACGGCCTCACACCAAGTGACTCGTGGTCGGGAGGGGGAAGCGGCGGTGGGTGGAGGCCTCTGGGAACTGAAACGCTGCACAGGGATTCGGCCTATTTCTCCGACAGCGACTGGGAGGGGGACGGGATCAGGAGGAGCAGCGACGGACTTATCTCCCGGTCATGCAATGGGAGAGGAGGGGTCGAACGGGGAACACTGAGTGAGATAGAGGAACGAAGTGAAGAGGAAAGGGAAGCAGGAGAAAAGAGCCCTTTGAAGAATAGTATACACACGGTAGATCAATCTGAACATGACCTCTCTGATTGTATTTGGTGACGATGAAACAATAAACAAAGGGCTGGTGTTGACACAAAGAGATGATTCAGGTATTTTCCACGAGCAAAACTCTTGAAGACCTCCAGACCAAGGACTGTGTTGAAGTTATTGATACATTTTTTTCTAAATTAGATGAGGAGCCACTGAAAGGGTTCCAGGACAGCTCTGGCTTTCCCAAAGAGAACCATTACACAGATGGCATTATCTATCAGATAGCAGACTGCAAAAGCCAGGACTCAGCAGACAACTACTCCAATTTACATTCGAAGAGCAACATGGAGACAAATATTTTATCTGGCAGTGAGGTAAAGGATCACATTTTAATAGACAATGAATATACAACACACATAGTGAACGACCTTTCTGCTGTAGACAAACTGAAATGTACAAATGATACAGCGGCATTGTCCATCGTAGAGTCAAAGCTCTGTGACATTCAGGATGCCACTTCTAATGGTCAAACGTCAGCGGTCAAGCCAAGTCATGATGATAAATTATGGAGTGTGAGAACTCCTTCCTGGTCTGTGAATAATAACAAGAGTTTAGAGCTTGAACAAATCAATCCCAATGAGCTGAGCCTCAGTAAACTATGCTGCCCAGACGATGGTGAGGTCCAGAGGGCAGAGGTCACTACAGAGACAGAGAAACAACTGAGTAATAATATAGTGGCTGTGTCTCCTATCAGAGGAGCAGAAATGTGGAGGGACGGCTCAGTAGACAAAGACTCCTGTGAGGAGAATTGGAATGAGATTTGCAGCTCTGGCCAGGAGGAAGAGGATAAAGCGGGCTGTAGAGTTGTCAAGGGAGAGTTTGATTGCCACCGATTTTCACAGAAAAACTTAAACTTGTTTCCCGATGAAAATGACCAATGGGCCTCTCCGGAAAGGAGAAGCCAGGACACTGAGCTGACAGCAGAGCTTTTCTCTGTATTTAATAATAAAGTGCGGGAGGTCCGAGAACAGGTTGTTGTGCGTGAGGAATTCTGGAAGGATGAGGAAAATGATGAACTTGCAGGAAGAGAGCCTCACCCTGCTGTTATAGAGGGATGTGAGGACACGTGGAACGATGAGACACAGGGGCTAGGCAGCAATATCTGCACCAAGAAAGAAAGGGACTATAAAATTGTTCAGGATGTGAACATACAACAGGAAGAGAATATAGAGGATCTTGCAGAAACTAGTAACTTAAACAAAGATGAAGAAGAAAGCTCAAATATTGAAGTAGAGAATGTAGAAATCCCGGATGAGAGGACGATTTCACTGTGCACTAAAGCAGTCCGAGACATTGGAGGACTGTTAGAAACTATTGACACGGAGGAGAATCAAAATTTTAACAGATGGCCAAAGAGTTACAAGCAAAATGAAGAACAGACCACAGCTGACCTTCAGAAAACAAACTCTAGCTGCACCAGTATATATATCCACATCACAAAGGCAGATGATGAGAACTTCTCGGAGATGGAAAATAAAGAATCAGTCATAGATTCAGAAAGTGAAATGAGTCCGATAAAACAATATGTAGAGGCTCCAATAGGCATTGTGAATTCAGAGGAAGGCTACAGAGATATGTCCTTTGAATCTCGACCCAGTGATGACTTGGACCAATCCGCTGTGCAGGACAATTTCAGCTCGGTTGATTTTCCAAGTCCTCCACCAAGCATCGACCTGGATGTGCAAGATGATAAACTGGAGAGTTTGGACGACTCTTTCCCCAGCCCTCCGCCATCTGTCATTGAGACAGAGGAGTTTATTAGTGACATTAATCTGGAAGAGTTTGTAGCGAGCTGTGAGACAGAACCATATATTCCCCCAACTCACAACGCACATGTCCCAGAGCCACCTGCTACGAATCATAATATCTCAGCCACAGTCTCTCTTGGCCACATACAACTAGCCCATGAGACCTCACTCACATCCAAAAAGGAGGATGCACAAAATATCTCACTTCATAAAACATCACCTGACATGCCACAAGATGTTAACACTCTCCCGAAATTATTGATTTCTGAGTGGAAGGATTTGGACGAAGAGCCACTGGAGGATTTTGAAAAACTGGAAAAATTGTGCTGTATTTCTGAGGATGAGGAGGACCTTTTTCTTGGAAACCTAGAGCTACTGGGGTCTCTAAAGAAAAAACCTGTTCAGAAAGTCAGTGGGCCCTCTTCTTCTGTGGGTTCAGAAGACGGGAGTTATGATAAACCAGAAGACATGAAGACAAAGCTGGTTGTAGAGTCTGAAGACAAAACGTCATCTCAAGAGAAGGTTAATGACACACAGACACCTGATGTCAAAGACCAGAGCACTCTCTCTAAGATGACAACAATGAATGGCCTCATGATGCAGGTGAGTTTATTTCAGTTCAATCTAAAATAAACAATCTTCCAACATGATCAACATGAACTTTTTGGTTTCATTGGTTTAGGTATGCGAGGAACGTCTACAGTTTTCCCTTAGTGAGAACGTCAAAAAAAATATGCTTTGGGGGGAGACTGTTCAAGAAACTGTAACCTTGCGGCCATGGGGGGAGCAGATCACCGACGGAGCGGGAAGCAATGGTGAAGTGGTCGCTGTCAATGAACCAAAAGACGAAGCAGAAGAAAGGTAGGAAGGTCTCCATTCAAGAAAATCTCTAAAAGTCTTCTAAAATTAATAAAAGTTCAGGTTTTTTTTTGGTAATTTGTTAATATTCAATGTTTTGTTGTAGCCAAGAAAAACTGGAAAGTTTAAACCCAAGTACAGAACCTCATGCAGAATATGAGGAAATTCCCACTGAGCCTCTCACTGTGATTGAACAGTCCGAAATTACAACAACTCAGCCTAAAGCAAACCAGGCAATGAAAGGTAAGGTCACGCAGTACTCATGTTTGCTTAATGTCTAAATGTTAATATCTAAGCCTCACAATCTGATCAGCTAAAATCTGTAAATGTTTGTTGAAATTAGAAGTTAGGATTCTGCCGTGAGAGTATAATAAATCTGATCCTTATTTCTCTTTTATCAGCAAAGCTTGCTCGTTTGTCCCTGGCGCTCCCTCCTCTTGCTATGACTCTGCCTCTTGCTCCGACTGGGAAAGGCTTCAGAGATGGCCCGATTGGGAACCGCATTAGTCGCCGGAGAGGTCTGTCGCCGGGGAGTGACCAAGACGAGGACGAGGATGACGAGCACGAGGACGAGAGCTCCCGCAGAGTTATTGTTGTTACTGAAACGGACACAGACAAGCGTGTAGGCCTGAGGAGTCTGCTGAAGTCACCCAAGGAGCCCATGGACAGAGAGAGGGACAGAGGAAGAAATGTGTCCTTTTTTGATGACGTCACCATCTATCTGTTTGATCAGGTATTTATCGTTTTATGATTTAATAGCACATTAATATGTATGTTACTAACATATATAGCTTAACCTCTCTATTTCAATGCAACAGGAAACTCCAACCAATGAATTGGGCGCTACAACCCCCACCAGACCAGCCTCTGTCACTGTCAAAAGATCTAAGTTGGATGTTCACGGTGAGTTCATGACCCCTACCAAAATAGAGTTAATAACACATAACTGTTAACTTGACATTGTCACAAAAGGATCTGAGTTTCAACAAGTCCTGTGCCTAGTAAAGAATGCACGAACTGTATTTCTACATACAGTTCCCATGTCTTACTTTAGTCCTCATCTTACTTCTTAGGGTTAGGGTTAGTAGACTTCTTCTTCCTGCTGTGCACATACAGAGTGCACTAAAATAGATTGTTTCATAATTTTGTCTCAGATGTAATACTTCAATGGAGGAAATGGATCAGAAGCTATTTTTAACTAAATGCTGTCGTCCACTGTGCTCTATTGTCATAAAAGATTTACATTTTTGGTCTGTGTATGCGTTACATTTATACATGTTAGTTATAAATTATTGATAGATTATTATTTTCTTCTCTTTAAGGGCCAAATGCCAGAAGCAAGGAATCCAAAAGGAAAGAGGAATACTCAATCAAACCCAGGTCACCTGTGGGGACAAAACAAGTGACATCCTCCCGCTTCACTGTCAGTCCTGCTGACGACCCTCACTTAGTCTGACATCACACGTCATGGTGGGGGCATTTTAAGCTGAACCCAAACAACCAGCCATTTACCCAGAGGCTATTTTTATATTGAATGGGCAACTGAAATTTAAAAGACCCCCGTACTAAGAGCTGGACACAGTCCAGGTTTTACCAGCGACAGGATTTTGTATGATAGGGCTTGTGGAGCTTCTGCTTGTATTGTTTACAGAGTTTATTCTTTGGAAAAGGCAGCATATGCTCAGAGTCTGGAGGAGCCTGGAGCTTTGTAAAATCTGAAACAGATTTGACAGCTATGCAGTGGGAGTCTTGCTGTATACCAGCTTATCTTGTCTTTTTGGGCTTCATTCATTCTGTTGCTTTATTTTCTTGGTGTATGGGGAAAAAAATCCTTCATTCACAAACCTATGTAACCACCTGTATTCAAGTCCTATCTTTATTAAGGTTTTTGGTTGCAGTCAGTCATTCTTGTAGGCAGCAGTCTGGAACAAAAATTGCTTGACTCCTGTATTTATACTCATTTGTACAAATATCATAATACAAATGTATACAAAACCATTTTAGAGCTGGTTATTTTAGCTATATTCTTAGACTGCACGACAAACAAAACCAGATCTGTTCCTTTATACTTAAGTCTTAAGGGGTCTTTAAATCCTGTATTACTATTTATTAACTTATTTATTTTTTATTTATTATTCATTTATGCAATATTTATTTGTACTTACTTATTTTGTTAATAATTAATTTATTTGTGTTGGTGCAGTTTAACACAAATGACTTTGATTAGTTTGGGACAGAATGCGTTGGGTATATATCTTCATAAAATCTTCATAACAAATAGAAATATTTTCCCAGACATCTTAATTGCAAAAAAAGTATTTTGTATAGTTTTACTTGGTAATGTATTGCCAATCTGTATGGAAATATGTTGTGTAATTCTTCATTATTTTCCCATGTCTGTACATTTGTAGCTGTCGTGTCAGCTTTTATCTTGTTTAAGGACTATAAATGTAGCTTAGCATGAAAACTGAACAATTTCATCAGTAAATAACACCATTAGTTTATGTTAGTTAGTTAATTTATCCCATTTTCTATCAATAATAGTCTTCATGCAGTCGAGATCGAACCAGTCCATTTGTTTGTCTGTTTAATGTTGGTTTAAAACCTGTATTGTTTAAAGACTGGTTTTCAAAGGAAAGTGTATAAACAAGGGGAAATAAAACCACAAAATGTGACCATCATATTCAACTGTTTTGTGTCAATAAAGGGTTTCATTTTATACCACTAGCAATTTGTAAGTGACAACCAATTAAAAGAGTCTTGTTGCGCTTTATCTCTCAAACAACCACATTTCCCTTTGTGCATTGCAAATCTGTACTACGTATTTATTCTGCGACAGTCTTTTACACATTTCAGTTCTACACTTCTGCCGTAAACATCGAGGAAACTGCCTGCTTTATTTCCATAAACAGGCATTTGAAGCCTGTGAAAGGCATTCCCCCTGTTCTCTTAGTTGAGAAGCGTTTTAACCCCAAAGGTAAGTTGTGAGTGTTTTTGAATAGCTTATTAAAATGCCCAGCTGCGTTCAGCCAACGTTTGCTAGCATTAGCTTAGCTTGGACAAACTTGCTGTTTGCTATCGGCTCATTAGCTCGCTAATGTTGACACAAAACACAATAAGCGATCACGGTATAACTAGATATGGGTGTATTTCAGTATTTTTTGATAATTCCTGAATGATTTTTCTTGTCATAAGATTAATTGGTTAAGGACAGTTTCTCTGCATAGGAAAAGCATTTCTCGCAGTATTTAAGACCGCGGTGTAGTTAAGGTGGTAGAGCGGTTGTCCTATAACCAATAAGACACTTAACCCACCTTGCCTTCAGTGACACAGTATGAATGCGTGAGAATGTTGGGACAACAGATGGAAATTAGCCGAAGGCTACAATCTGGCATGTTTGCATCCAAGTGGTTGTGTGTCATGTATGTTCATCAACATGCACTGTCCCAAAAAAAAAAAGTTCAGGATCTTCTTATTTGAGTTAAGAGTAAACTATAGGCCTATGTACGTTTGTATGACGACATTGTTATTTTTAAAAACATAGGGGTAATTTATGTGCAATCTGTCGTTTTAAACATGAGTCCGACCATAGTCTGAAGTCACCGTGTCCCAAATTTCCCCCAAATAAATACAATACTTATTGCGCAATACAGCTCCAATAAATGCGTACAAAGAATGTGACATTTTCGACATGTAGATAACTAAAAAAATATATTTTATTTTTCAGTTGGCTACATTTCTTTTAACCATTTAGAAATTAACTTTAAGTTATTTATTTCTATGAATATGTCTGTGACCTCCCCATTTTACTCAATGTTAATGTGCTTGTGTAGATGTCTTTGGCAGACGAGCTCCTGGCTGACTTGGAGGAGGCTGGTAATGAGGGTGATGACGGACTGTATCCAGAGGGTGAGGAAGGCGATAGTGATGAAGAGGCGACACATGGCAGGACAGAGGGAGGGCTGGAGGACATCCCAGAGGAGATGGAAGTTGACTACAGTAAAGCAGAGAGTGTTGCGGCCATTGCTAAGCTTCGTAATAGCAAGCAGGTCAGTTTAGTTGTCTGGAGTTTTTATTATTTTATATTTATATAAATAACTCTACGTGGTACTTGATTAGTCTTAAACCCATAATTGTGCATTTAGTTTGCAGAGATCACGGACAAAATCTCACTATATATCGGAAAACAGCGGAAAAACTCAGATGGTGAGTGTGTTTTGTTCTTGGCATTACTCCATAATTTTTCAACACACATTCTGATTAAAAGATTTTCATTGACATTATGGCTTTGTTTTAGTTTGTGGTCCTGTGGAGGCTGACCCAGAATACAGACTCATTGTTGCAGCCAATAATCTTACAGTGGAGATTGACAATGAGCTAAGTATGTCTGTTTATTAGTTTTAAATTCCACTGAATATAAATTACCTTTCTGTACTAAACTTTTTCCCTGTTGCCTTTTCAGATATTATTCACAAGTTTACACGAGACAAATACTCCAAAAGGTTCCCAGAGCTTGAATCTCTTGTTCCAGACTCGTTAGATTACATCCGTACGGTGAAGGTCAGAATCACTGCTTTTGTTCTATACTAGCTTCTACCTTAGGGCTGCTTCCCAGTATGTACAATAATAAGTTCAACTTTTCATTCTGGTGTAGGAACTGGGAAATAATTTGGAGAAGTGCAAGAACAACGAGACACTCCAGCAGATCCTCACTAATGCCACAATTATGGTTGTCAGTGTTACAGCCTCAACCACACAGGGGTGAATAGTCTGAATAGTGACTCTCTCTATAGACTGGCTGGTTAAATTATGTAATAACTTCACTTTTATTTAAATCTTTTTTTAAAGATCATTACTGAGTGAAGATGAATTAAAGCAGCTGGAAGAGGCGTGTGACATGGCCCTGGAGCTGAACCAAACAAAACACAGGATTTATGAATATGTTGAGTCCAGGATGTCCTTTATTGCCCCAAACTTGTCCATCATTGTAGGAGCGTCAACTGCTGCGAAAATCATGGGTAAAAGACAAATGATGACGATGATGATGTCGTCTCAATGGTTTTCTTTCAGAAATATTTCTCGTAACTCTAACTTTTTTATCGATGCTGGTTGCAGGTATTGCTGGAGGCCTCACAAACCTGTCCAAGATGCCTGCCTGTAACCTGATGCTACTGGGAGCCCAAAGGAGAACACTGTCTGGCTTCAGCAGCACATCTCTGCTGCCACACACTGGCTACATTTACCACTGTGATGTTGTTCAGACTCTGCCCCCTGTCAGTATCTGTCACAGGCTTAGTATTCATATCTGGTTCATGGCAATTAAGGCGCTAACATTTGACTTTTGTCTCTAGGACCTTAGGAGGAAGGCTGCTCGTCTTGTTTCTGCAAAGTGTACTCTGGCTTCTCGAGTAGACAGTTTTCACGAGAGTTCTGATGGCAAGGTGAATATTTTCTGTCCACACATTTATTCTAGTGTTTGAGATTTATTTATTTTTTCTTAGCCTGGCCAGCATATAGTCTGGTCCTTTTCAATTTGAGGTAGCTTTTTTTATTAAACTACCTCTGAATGCAATTAGATAGTGACACAACCAATCAGAATTTAGAGGGCTGCACAAACATGTACAGAATAAATTGCCTCTGAACCAATGTAATTTGGAAAACGTAACCAGTCAGAGAAACAAAGCAGTGCACAAAGCCCTCCCATTTATAATAAACAGTTCTGATTGGTCAGCCAGAAATGATTGGTATGGGAGGGCTTCCAGACCCTTTTCACTTTGCAAAGAAAGTGAATTGGTTTGGCTGGCCAGGCCAATTGTTTTGTTTTTAAAACACTCAATTTGACATTTTCACTCTTTTAGCCTACCATGCTTTTAAGTGATTCCTTTAAGTATTCTCTCTAACTGTGATTTGGACTTGCACAGGTTGGCTATGATCTTAAAGAAGAGATTGAAAGGAAATTTGATAAATGGCAGGAGCCTCCACCAGTAAAACAGGTCAAACCACTACCAGCCCCGTTGGATGGGCAGAGGAAGAAAAGAGGAGGGAGGAGGTACACAAAGACCTATTCAAAATATTGTTGGCACAATAATGCTCACATAAGTCTTCATTTCTATTTTGAGTTTGTGTGTTGACTCCATTGCTCTCTGTCTTTTGTGAAGGTACCGAAAGATGAAGGAGCGACTTGGGCTGACTGAAATCAGAAAACATGCCAACAGGATGACATTTGCAGAGGTCAATAGATTTTCTGTTTTCTTTATATGAAAATAACTAATCTCAGTAAGACTTTTTTTTTTTTTTTTCTTAAAGGGAATTTACTGCTTTTTTTTTTTTATATATATACATTTACACAGTATGCCGTGTAATCTGAGCTGCCCAGATTTCTCAGCTTAAACTCAAGCTTAAAAAGCTGTTTTTCTTAAGTTTGTATCAAAGGTGTCAGTAACTATGCATTTGCATGTTGTTTTTGAGCCTTATGCCTAATGTTGTTCCAGATTGAAGATGATGCCTACCAGGAGGATCTGGGCTTCAGTTTGGGTCAGTTGGGAAAGAGTGGCAGTGGACGGGTCAGACAGGCACAGGTCAATGAGGCCACCAAGGCCAGAATCTCCAAATCACTTCAGGTAATTGTAATTCAAGAGTTATTCACACCATTATTTCCTGTGAATATTGTTGTCTAACTGAACGGTTTTACGTCACAGAGGACATTACAGAAGCAGAGCATGACCTACGGTGGAAAGTCCACAGTCAGAGACCGCTCATCAGGAACCAGCTCCAGTGTGGCTTTCACTCCTTTACAGGTACTATAGAGGGCCTTTTCTTTTCTCAAGCCCCATAAACTGTTAATGTGGCTGTGCTAACAAAGACGATGTTTTCTTCTGCAGGGACTGGAGATTGTGAACCCACAAGCTGCAGAGAAAAAAGTGGCTGAAGCCAATCAGAAATATTTCTCTAACATGGCTGAGTTCCTCAAAGTTAAGAAGGATGCAAAGATGTAGTCATTATGAAGCCGTTAAACACAAGGACAATTGCACTCACCATGATTTTGAGTCTGTAAAGGCTTGTTGCTTTTTTTTTTTTCTTTAGGTGTTTTGCAAAAATGTTTTTTTTTTTTTTTAAATGCACTGGACATTTTAGGCCAATTTATGTGTTGAGAATTTTAGACAAATATCCAATTCCTTCATGTTTGTAAAGTACATTTGTTTTACTGTAATTGAATTATTAGAGCAATCAGTCTAACCAATGTAAGAATGTAACATGTGCATCTGGGCTGAAGTAATATTTTACCAAACAAGATTGACTTTCTTTAGAAGTATTTATTGAAATTGTACAATTCTGTTATAACCCCATATTATGACATCTCCCATGCAGAACTGTAATGAGAAAATTGAAAATGTCCTAAAAATCACTTTTTTTTTTTAAAGCCCCAAAAATAGAATCTATAAAAGGTAAATCTTATAACTTAACATATTTTCAGTCTCCAAAACCCTAAAACCATCTCGGGAGATGAATTTTTTTTTCTTAATACTTAAGCTAAAACCTCAGTACAGATGTTTTGTTTCACGGTGCTTAAAAGGATATTGTATCCAGTTCACCTAACACTCTCTTATTAGTCTGAGTCTTTTACTCCCCATCCCCAACAAATATGCAAGACATAAAGCTCATGAGTTGAATTGACCACCACACATGTAAACAGTTTCAGTGCACATTCACTGTAGGGGGTCTTGACTTCAAATATCAGGTGGCAAACTGAACCCATGAGTTGGATATGTAGATGAGTAAACCTTTAAATGGGAAATATAAAGTAAATGCTTTTTAACCTAATGCTACCAGTGTGTACAGGTACATTCATCACTATGGTCAGTGTGGTTGATAGCATCAGGTGGAAAAACGGCACAGATTCAACATCAAGTAAATGTCTCAAACCCTATTTAAAATTTATTTTACAAGTTTATTAATTTCTCACAAACATGAATGCGCCATAATAATGCATTTCTTTGACAGGTTAACTTAAAAACATTTTTCTGTAAAGAGAGGGAGTCAGAGACCAGTTCAATTGCATAGCAATTTAATCCATGTCCAATAAGGACTCTTTCCCTGTCACAGGGAGAGGCCCTGTGGTCACTCTCAATCAGCGTTTAATTGACCAAGACAATATCAATAAAACTTTTGATAACTGCTCACTATCTCTAATAGTGACCATATTCAACAGGCATCATAGGGTCTTAAAAGAAGCCTTTCCTACACTCCATGACTAAATGTCCACTGTACTTCCAAGTCTAAACCACCAAATTACAGTAAATACACGATGGGCAGTTTACTGATCAAATCCCACGTTTGTTTTGTGTCAAGTCAAAGGCTTCCAGGCTCATGTTGGATAGGTGGTACAGAGGATCTTGTTGAAACGGAAAAAGAAAACAAAACATGAGAAACATGCATGGGGTAGGCTTTCCTAATGCCACATACTGAGTGTGCACACAGACAGGCACAAACGCAGATCTCTAATGAAAACCCCTTTAGCCCACGCAGCACACCGTGTTTGATAAGGCCCATAGGGCATTTTAGTCAAAAGCAATCTGCTACATGAGGAGCGAGGGCTTCACATGAGAGGCGGCCTATACAGACACCAGTCTCCATATTAGGAGAGGGTTTCTACTACACATCACAATCTCTATCCACAGTTTGGAGTTCAGTCTCGGAATGTCAACAGCAGCACGTTTTGTCTGTCCTTTTCACTTCAACCCCCCGGCCGTCACTGTAAGTCTCGATCTTCAAGGTACCTGTACTCGAAGGTAAACCCCTCCTTTTTCCTCTGGCCCCATTTTTCATAGTCAAAGTAAATGTAAGTGCCCTGGAGAAATAAACAACTATTACCAAATTGCAACAATCTTCTTAGTCAAGCTACTGTAAATTAACTGAGGTGAGAGGTCACCTGTTCAAACTCATCAGTGATAGTCTTGGGCTCCTCGTGCCTCTGAAACCACATCATGTACTTGGTGTGAAACCTCCATGACTGTTTCTTCAGAGCCTTGGCAGACAGATACTGAGCCTTGGTGCCCTAAGAGAGAGATCAAAGAAAGGCAAAGGTTTACAAACTGCAGAACCGGACAGTAAGTTGAACAAAAAAGGACCCACTGCGTTTGTTACCTCCAGGTAGTAGAAGATGAAAAACAGTGTTTCTGTGGACAGTCTCTGGTAAAACTCAATGGAGTCCGAGTGATGAGGCGGTACCTGATGATGGAAGGGTAACGTTGGACATGGGTTCCTCATCAGATATTGCCTGTGGGACACAATAACAGAGAATTTTATTTAAATTGATATAGATTTAAAACAAAAAGCATCATAGATCTATGTAGCACAGTTGACTGGAGCTTTCACCTGATCCTCTCAGAGTCAGAAGGATGTGGCATGTGTGTCCACGCAGATTCCTGCATGGCCTGCTGGTACAGCTGATCTTTGGGCAGAGGAGTAGGGCCAAGCGGACATACCCCGAGTGATGGGGGAATGCTGACTTCGGAAACGGACGGCTGTGGGGCAGCGGGAGTGCCGGGCGCTGCAGATGAACCAGAGAAAATATCTGCAGAACAATGTTTTCATTAGTGACAGAAAAAGTTGACATTGATGGAGCTGTATCAAACATTTGGGAAATTAATATTTCCAAACAGCACAACATTATGTGTTCATACTGACCTCGGTCTGTTAGGTGCAGATTGCTGATTTCTCCGTCCAGACCCGATCCTAGCGCTGCCCTCTCAGCCATCGCCTTCAGAGAACTCAGAGGCTCGGGCGCCTGTGGAGCAGACAAGAAATGATCTTATACTAATTTGTACAATAAACAATGTAAATCTTTTGGGCCCCTAAATTATGGGAATTCTGATGTAGGGTAAGTTATACTGATATATATGGATGATTCTCTGCAGTAGATAAAAAGCTGTATACAGACACAAGTACATCTTTAAGCCTGGTCAGTTTTCCAGACTGTGGCTCCACAAGGCACCATCCCCGAGAAGTCCACAACTTTTATCCGTAAAATAAGTTTAATTAGATCAAGGGTAAAGTATTGTGATGCAGTTTATTTATTTATTTCACTAGTAACAGCCTGTTACTGAGTTTGTAATTCCACTGCCCACTGTGTGAATCTAAACATCTAGTTTGTAGAAACCAAAAGGTTTTTCTGTCGGTCACAGACAACAAGACCTAGTTGGTGGATGGAGGGGGGACACAATCTAACCACTGACCTTGAGGCCCTCAGAGGCTTGTGAGTATGAGTGCGGCCCATTGAGGAGACTCCCTCCGACGGGTGTGCTGTCTGAAAACGAAGGGGACGGAGAGCTAGGAGGCAGAGTGATGGAGCTAATTAAACTGGGCCCATTGTCCATCCTGCGTTTGGAGAGTAGAAAAAGTACATTTGGTCTCCCAAAAAATATATGATGGTATGATGATTTTTATATAATATGCAAGATCACAACGTACGGCTGACTGGTTGAAGAGCTGAGTGATGAGGGTTGGCTGCTTTGTGACTGGCTCGGTGTGCTTAGAGCCGATTCTGTAGAGCTCTCTGCAACAACAGCGCTGTAACCTGGAACAGGTGAGTGGAGAGTAAGAAACACTGCTAACACGATTCACATCAGGTCAGAGACAAACGGAGTTGGATAATCTCACAATCTGATCAAGTGATATCAATTGAGCAAATTAACATTTAAGAGAGATTGTTCTGTAAATTATGTGGTTTTATAAGAAGTAATTAGAAATCTCTTAAAAGGACACACTCTATTCTATAAAATTCCACATTTGTATGTTGTGGTTGTGGTAAAAGTTATTTTTTGTGATTTCTCTCCAAAAGACTACCATGTACTTTTTTAGGAGACTGTCCAGCTCTAATAGTTAAATATAAAACGTACTTGTGCTACCGTTTTGTTTGAGTCCACTTGGCGGTCTGGCAGGTGCAGAATTGACTCCCACTCCTCCAACCACACCTACACTTCCCCCGTTGCCTCCCATAATGCCCACCACACCAGGTGTCGAACTGGGCGGGACCTGAGAGGCACTCGGAGCCACACTCTGTCCAGGAACCAGCCCTAATATACTGCTGCTCAGAGAGCCATGGGCCGGGCTGGAACCGAGCAGACCAACCCCTGGGCCTGTCCCATTAGTGGTCACTCCACTGGAGCCTGTGGTAGAAGAGCTGCTCTCCACTGAAATGCTGGACTGAGTAGTGCTGCTCAAACCCAAACCTCCAGAAGCGGCTGCCTGAGCGTAAGGGGCAGGTGTGGAGCCCGAAATTAGCCCAGCCATTGTGTTTATAGAAGGAGAATGGCCACCCAGCCCCAAACCCGGTATCTGGCTGGTGCTGCTGGTCCCCGTCAAGCTAACTTTGTTCAGGCCCAGTCCCAGCCCAAGTCCAAGGGTGTTGGCTGGGGTGGACATAGGCTGGGATTGAGAGGTGGGAGCAGATGAGCTGGCCGTGCTGAGTGTGGACAGAGAGGGGGCACTGGATGCTGGCAGGAGGGAGTTGCTGGGAGGGCTGGGGGTGCTGTGTGTGGTGACAGAGGGTTTTGATTGAGACGGCTGCTGTTGCTGCGGTTGGTTTGCTGCCTGTAATTGCTGTTGTTGTGCAGGTGGATGCTGATGTTGCTGCACCGCGCTGCTGAAGCTTCCTATTAGACTGCTACTCGTAGGAACTGCAGGAATGATCCCAACAACACTTGCCATGGAAACAAGCGATGATGAAGAGGACGAGCCAGATGTGGTGGAGGAAGAGAAGGACGATAGTAGGGATGGGGTGCCATTTTTCACAGGCGACTGAAAATGATATCAGAAAGAAGCATTTTAGACTTAACCATCAAGTAGGCATCTAGAACACTAAGCAATGCATATTGAGGACCAATATTTACTATTAACTAAAAAAGGCCCATTAATGCAGGTAGTACAACTAAATTAGAATCTCCAGCCATGGTCCCACAGAGGAATAAGTGTGATCCTTCTCACTGTCTGAGAAGCCAAAAGCATTCAGTCACCAACACTCTCCAGGACCAAGGGTGAAGAGTGCCGCACCAAAACTTTCATCTACTGACAGAGCACAGATGAGAACCTCTCACCTGACTAATTTCACTGTCTGTCGACCGTCCCCTTTTCTTATCTTCCTCTGAGTTCTCCTATAGAAGGAGATATCTTGATATGACAATCCACTTTTCAGATGTTGAATCAGCAAACTAGCCAGTGGATCAAAACACAATGGCACTGGCAAAGGGGTTAACTGAATGCAAACTTGAGAGTATTGTGTGCAGAACTGTGTCAAAATATACTACAGTGCATATGACATCCCAACATCGATTATTCTCAACCAAGAACTTACAGCAGTGCAGGTGGCCGGCGACGGAGGAATAGGTGACGAAGAAGTGGTAGAAGTGGGAGTGCTGCTGGAGTGGAGAAACATCTCATCTTCGATGTTACCCTGGCCTGATGGAGATGTTGCAACTAATGCTGCCGCTACATGAGAAGGAGATTGACAATTGTCATGAAAGGACTGGTAGATGTATGTACACGCCACTTATTGAACCAAAAATATCACATCAATAACACATTAACTCACGGATGTCTTCTAGGTCTAAGTCGTCGTACAGGAATTCATTCTCTTCAAAGTCCGGGTCTTGAGAGGAATCTATGTAGTACTCAACGTCGTCCTTGATCTTCTGGATAGCATCCACTGGCACAGAGTCATTGTCAAGCATTCGTAAAATGGTCTCCAACATGCGAATGTGAAATCGATGCCTCTCAATTAATCGTTTGAGCTCCTCAATGCGATCTTGTTTCTATGAGACATTAATACAAAAATTATATCAAGGGACAGAAAAATAGAATAAATTTAATATTTTAGAAATTAAGATTCACCTCTTTGTCGCCTTTCTTTTTTCTAGTTTGTACTGAGAGAGATTCTACCTCACTTTCAAACTGATCCACCTGCATATTTAGCATGTCTATTGTATTCTGAAGAAATAAAAAAGAAACCTTGCATTAAGACTTTAAAATGCACCTTATGTAACAACTGCATGCACCCAACAATGATTTTAGTTAAACTAATTCATAACCTGCGCCATTTCCAAATATCCCACAGTATCATTAATTAACGTAATTTATTACCGTTAGCCACTGTCCCGTTTCCTCCTTTTCCCTCTGAGCTGGATCGACTTTCTGAGCAAGCCCCAAGCCTTCCTTGGAGTAGGCTTTTGTTTTTGTCTCACGCTCCACCACTTTGAACCGCTCCATTTGCTGAGAAAAAAACAAAAACAAAAAGGTTTTTACTTCTGTTTTTTTAATCAGCACAAACCAGACAAAACAAAAGCATAAAGGTAATTCTTACCGTTTCGATTAGTTTACGGTTCTCCACTAGCTGCCTTTTGTCTTTGATCTCATTTGAAGCCACCCATGTTTTTATCTGATCTCTTAATCGCTGGAGAGCATAAAGATTGTTAAAAATATTGTTTCAAAATACATGTATATTTAAAGTTATTGTAATAATAACAATAATAACCTTTCATTGTCTTACCTGTAATTTTTTTATCTCTTTTTTGAGGTCAGCCTCGTACTTTTCTTTTTGGTTTGCATTAGCTGCATTGTGAAGCTAAAATGCACACAAAATTATAATTATGCATTGTTATAAATGTGTCATAGAACAGAAATCAACATCATCCGCCTTTACCTTTTGCCAGATGTCCTCAAACTGTTCTACACCTTCAGCTACTTTTTTCAAACATCTATCAATTTCACCTTTGGATGTAAAACAAAACTTCATTATTGTGCATAGTCATAAGCAACCCTGCAACAATGTGTACTTTACTATACATTTTACTGTACAAAATAAATCAGAAAATAAGTGCATTAAAAGGTTAAATAAAACTACTATATCCACTGCAACATTGTTGGTGGGAACTGAGTTTTACCTTGAAGTTTTCTCTTGTCAGCCATGGCTCTGACTACGACAATGTCCACATTCCGTCTGTCACAAAGTTAGAGGTGTCGAGGTAATACAGTTTGTCATAACACAGAGCACACACGATGTACATCCTTTCATTAAAGCAATGAGTGTTTTCACTGAGTGACGGTAACACTAGCTGCCCAGTTAATGTTGGCTGCACAAAGAACGACATCCTTACAGAAAATAAACATCATTGCAAACAATTCCTAGCTATTATTATGCCTCTATAGATGTGGCGTATAAGGCTAACCACCACAGAATAAATGAATAATTATCAGCTAAATTTAGCAAGCTAAGTAGTTAGCATTAGAGGGCTAACGTTATTGCTAGCCAGTACTGAGCTCGTTCACTTTGCTACCTTGCAAACCCGCTTCAACCCAAGATCAGCAAGCCATGATTATGATAGAGCTACATATTTATGCTCCGTTAATTTTGGAGTCCAGAATAGCTTTTATATGGTGTTTAAGAGTTGGGGAACTTACAGCATATCTCAGTCCGTTCAAAACGAAAGCCTACTAGCTAATTTAGCTAAATGCCTGTCTAGCTAATACATAAAATGCTAGCAGCTTAGCTAGCCAAATTTAGGAAAAAGGGAAAATGGGTTACGCGAGCATCTATATGCGTACATGTTTGCGACATTTACCTAAGGTATGGGCTTTCGTTTGTCTTTTTTCAATTACAGCCAAAACTAATTCCAGAAAGTCTTCTTCACTTCCAAATTGTGTTTTCTTTTCGACAAGCTCGCTCACTATAATGTAGCTGAAGATGGACGGTAACTAAAATCCCACCTCCTTGTTCAGCTCCACCCCAAATCAAACCTGCGCGACCTGATAGGACACTTCTCACGCCTGTCATTAACGGACATCCGCTAAATCTATACGAACCGTGGGACCAACCACTGCTTCTTCAGTTTGAGGATAAACCAGCTAAAGTTAATAACAGTGTCAATGTTACATGTATTTCTATCCATTTAGGTTTTTCATAATCAGTTTGCTTGTATATGTAATAAACACAAAATTACATCAAAAAGAAAAGCCACACTTTTAAACAGTAAAAGCTTATAGAACACTGAAAACCTGAGAGAAAAATTAAGTCTTTTAAAGTCAAAACTGTACACAACACATAGTTCGTCATTATAGTTTTTAAAGTACAAGTTTATGAAACCTATTTATTCACAAATGTCAAGTAAATCTCTATTTAGAAACAAAAGATATTCAGTAAAAAAAAA
The DNA here is from genome assembly GCA_024416835.2 of Perccottus glenii. Lineage (NCBI taxonomy): Eukaryota > Metazoa > Chordata > Actinopteri > Gobiiformes > Odontobutidae > Perccottus > Perccottus glenii. Next base: position 17,478,812 of record CM044551.2, read on the forward strand.
ACCTATGCAGTACTGCATTGTATGAGTTCAGTGGACACTTGGCTCTATCTTGTTGTGGGAGTCAATGAGATAAAGCTTGAGGGCTGGGCATGTCTCCAAATTGTGTCTCAGCCAACACTGACATGTCTGGTTCAGTCTATTAAAAAGAAACAAATATTAACAATTGATTATAAAAAAAAAATGAAAACAAAATGGCAATTATTATCATCATTATTATTATTATTATTATTATAGCTTTATATTATAATTTTTTCTGTTGTATTATAAATTTATCATCTACCTGTTGGTCTTTGTCTTTTTCTTGTTTTGGAATCCGATGCCTCCTCTTCTTTGGTCCGGCAGTATTTTGCAAAGCTGCAGACGAGGAGGAACCAGACACACCATTGAGTCTGTCTTCCTCCATAGCAGTAACATCAAGATCTAAATTTGCTCCAGACTCTTCCTAAAAAGTACATGGATATTTTGGTATAGTCTGCATTATTAGATTAGATTTGAAGAACACAACGTAATCTCTAACCCAAGTTTTACCTCAAGCACTATTGTGAGCTGGGCATTTCTGTAATCATCCCCATGAGCATCAAGCGTCTTCATGAGGAAACTACAACAGAATGAAACGGTAGCAATGAATAAAACTTTTTTAATTTACAGAAAAAAGTTAGAAGTTGTTTACCGTCTTTCTTTCTTTAATCTGTGTGTTAATCTTTGTACTTGATGAAGACGACCAAGTATCTTCTGATTTACCTGCAAAGCAGAAATATTTACTGCGGTGGTGAAAAGAGATGTATGTAATACCACCAGCGTAATGTTTAATAACACTATCACAGACCTTTTAAAAATATTTATAACAGAGTGCATTCCAAGCGCAGCTACATAATACTACATATTTTTTTTTTGTTGTTTTCACAATAGTACACACACCTGCTCAATTTCTTTACATCTTCTGCTCAGGGCAAGATATTTTCTTTTATCTAGAGCTCTCCTCTCTTCATCTTCTTGTGCAGAGCTCTCTAACAGCTCTTTGTCCCCTGAGCCCAGTTCAACCTGGAGAAAAACAAACCATGTTTCATCAGAACATACTGTCTGCCTTATGTAGTTAGCAGGCACTCACGTGAGCTACCTGCTATTACAACAAGGTCATATTTTTAAATTGTACATACAAATAGTGGAGTTCAAGTAAGACAACTAATATAAGTCATAATTATTAAACAAGCAAACCAAACCATAGTTGGTTAATAGCGTATTTTTGAATGGCATTTGGTAGATGCGCACCTCTCCTGGTCCCAGTTCAACGCCGCCAGGCTCCAACTCTGCTTCCAGGATGTGTCCTCCAAACAGAGGCGGCAGAGCCAAGCCAGAGAAGTCCTCCATCGTTTAATAATGCTAGCGCGATGTAGAATAAAACACTACCCATGTAGGCTTTCTGTACTTTGAGGTGAGAGGCGAACAACTGATTAATCTAGTTGGTTAAAATAAAAACCTGTATTGCTGATAACATAATAAGCACTATTACCATTTACATAACAGATACTTACATTTTGATTGCCTGCCTGTTGGTGTTTAGTTTAACAAACTCAAAGAATAATTATTGTTCCATTGTCCGGTTAGCCAAATGAATAGAAATCAGCAAAAAGATGAAATAACAATGAATAACTACGACAGGTCATTTTCCCATTAAACTGTCGCATGATATATACGTCATTTCCTAGTTACTACATTTCCCATAAGCAACCGCCAACTGAAACTACATTCAGTCAACATGGCGGGTATGTGGTGGTTTTTCATCTTTTGTTCCATTTGCAGATTTTGATATGTGCCATGCGATATTACTTTTGAAAAGCAGAAAGAAATGCTATTTACAAAACAAACGACCATAAAAAGGTCTATTTTTATTAAAGCACGGATAATGTAATGAAAATGTGACCTTGGGTGTCGTGCTAACGTTAGCTGAGCCTCAGTGCTCAAGAAGCTGTGCTGGACTTTAATGTATTTATTTTTTTGCCCACAGGTTTTCTTGGTTTCTTGAAAAATGCATGGAATAAGGAACCTGTTATCCTGGTGTCCTGTGGAATAGGACTGCTAGGTGAGTCAACAACCCTATTACTACTGCGGTCAAGCCATCCCCGTTTCGCAAAACACCAGTCAAGCCAGCCCCGTCTTTATTTCGGAGTGCTCCCGTATTAGCTGTTTTACGGTAATGCAAGGAAACAGCGCCTAGACGTCCTCCCGAACTGATGAATGTTCGTTTTTTACATTTTTCAACTTACAAAGAATCTGATGTAGCATTTCAAAATAAAAGCCCCCTGAAAATTCATAATTTTATTTAATATTTCACCAACTTTACATTTGATTTTATAGAAAACTACTAATTGCCAAAGGGTCATTCCACTTCTGGTGTGTAGCATAGGACCTCCTGATGCTCTCTAAGAAATTTCAGAAAAATCTGATGTAGCATTTCAAAATAAAAGCCTTCTGAAAATCAATATATTTTCTTTGATATTTCACCAAATTTACATTTGATTTTATAGAAAACTACAAATTGCCAAAGGGTCATTCCACTTCTGCTGTGTAACAGAGGACCTCCTGTTGCTCTCAGGAAATTTCAGAAGAATCTGATGTAGCATTTCAAAATAAAGCCTCCTGAAAATTCATAATTTTCTTTAATATTTCACCAACTTTACATTTGATTTTATAGAAAACTACTAATTGCCAAAGGGTCATTCCACTTCTGGTGTAGCATAGGACCTCCTGATGCTCTCTAAGAAATTTCAGAAAAATCTGATGTAGCATTTCAAAATAAAAGCCTTCTGAAAATCAATATATTTTCTTTGATATTTCACCAACTTTACATTTGATTTTATAGAAAACTACTAATTGCCAAAGGGTCATTCCAATTCTGCTGTGTAGCAGAGGACCTCCTGTTGATCTCCAGGAAATTTCAGAAGAATCTGATGTAGCATTTCAAAATAAAGGTGAAACAAAAATTCATAACTGGTAGGAATTTCTCACCAAATTTTACATTTGATTTTAAAGAAAACTACAAATTGCCAAAGGGTCATTCCACTTCTGGTGTGTAGCAGAGGACCTCCTGATGCTCTCTATGAAATTTGAGAAGAATCTGATGTAGCATTTCAAAATAAAGGTCAAACAAAAATTCATAACTGGTAGGAATTTCTCACCTTTACATTTGATTTAAAAAACTACAAATTGCCAAAGGGTCATTCCACTTCTGGTGTGTAGCATGGGGACCTCCTGATGCTCTCTAAGAAATTTCAGAAGAATCTGATGTGGCATTCCAAAATAAAAGCCCCCTGAAAATTCATAATTTTATTTAAAAATTTACCAACTTTAGATTTGATTTTATAGGAAACTACAAATTGCCAAAGGGTCATTCCACTTCTGGTGTGTAGCAGAGGACCTCCTGATGCTCTCTATGAAATTTGAGAAAAATCTGATGTAGAATTTCAAAATAAAAGCCTTCTGAAAATCAATATATTTTCTTTGATATTTCACCAACTTTAGATTTGATTTTATAGGAAACTACTAATTGCCAAAGGGTCATTCCACTTCTGGTGTGTAGCAGAGGACCTCCTGATGCTCTCTAAGTGGAAGTCGAAGTGGAATGACCCTTTGGCAATTTGTAGTTTTCTATAAAATCAAATGTAAAGTTGGTGAAATATCAAAGAAAATATATTGATTTTCAGAAGGCTTTATTTTGAAATTCTACATCAGATTTTTCTCAAATTTCATAGAGAGCATCAGGAGGTCCTCTGCTACACACCAGAAGTGGAATGACCCTTTGGCAATTTGTAATTTTCTATAAAATCAAATGTAAAGTTGGTGAAATATCAAAGAAAATATATTGATTTTCAGAAGGCTTTTATTTTGAAATTCTACATCAGATTTTTCTCAAATTTCATAGAGAGCATCAGGAGGTCCTCTGCTACACACCAGAAGTGGAATGACCCTTTGGCAATTTGTAGTTTCCTATAAAATCAAATCTAAAGTTGGTAAATTTTTAAATAAAATTATGAATTTTCAGGGGGCTTTTATTTTGGAATGCCACATCAGATTCTTCTGAAATTTCTTAGAGAGCATCAGGAGGTCCCATGCTACACACCAGAAGTGGAATGACCCTTTGGCAATTTGTAGTTTTCTATAAAATCAAATGTAAAATTTGGTGAGAAATTCCTACCAGTTATGAATTTTTGTTTGACCTTTATTTTGAAATGCTACATCAGATTCTTCTCAAATTTCATAGAGAGCATCAGGAGGTCCTCTGCTACACACCAGAAGTGGAATGACCCTTTGGCAATTTGTAGTTTTCTTTAAAATCAAATGTAAAATTTGGTGAGAAATTCCTACCAGTTATGATTTTTTGTTTGACCTTTATTTTGAAATGCTACATCAGATTCTTCTGAAATTTCATAGAGAGCATCAGGAGGTCCTCTGCTACACACCAGAAGTGGAATGACCCTTTGGCAATTAGTAGTTTCCTATAAAATCAAATCTAAAGTTGGTCAATTTTTAAATAAAATTATGAATTTTCAGGGGGCTTTTATTTTGGAATGCCACATCAGATTCTTCTGAAATTTCTTAGAGAGCATCAGGAGGTCCTATGCTACACACCAGAAGTGGAATGACCCTTTGGCAATTTGTAGTTTTATTTAAAATCAAATGGAAAATTTGGTGAGAAATTCCTACCAGTTATGAATTTTTGTTTCACCTTTATTTTGAAATGCTACATCAGATTCTTCTGAAATTTCCTGGAGATCAACAGGAGGTCCTCTGCTACACAGCAGAATTGGAATGACCCTTTGGCAATTAGTAGTTTTCTATAAAATCAAATGTAAAGTTGGTGAAATATCAAAGAAAATATATTGATTTTCAGAAGGCTTTTATTTTGAAATGCTACATCAGATTTTTCTGAAATTTCTTAGAGAGCATCAGGAGGTCCTATGCTACACACCAGAAGTGGAATGACCCTTTGGCAATTAGTAGTTTTCTATAAAATCAAATGTAAAGTTGGTGAAATATTAAAGAAAATTATGAATTTTCAGGAGGCTTTTATTTTGAAATGCTACATCAGATTCTTCTGAAATTTCCTGGAGAGCAACAGGAGGTCCTCTGTTACACAGCAGAAGTGGAATGACCCTTTGGCAATTTGTAGTTTTCTATAAAATCAAATGTAAATTTGGTGAAATATCAAAGAAAATATATTGATTTTCAGAAGGCTTTTATTTTGAAATGCTACATCAGATTTTTCTGAAATTTCTTAGAGAGCATCAGGAGGTCCTATGCTACACACCAGAAGTGGAATGACCCTTTGGCAATTAGTAGTTTTCTATAAAATCAAATGTAAAGTTGGTGAAATATTAAATAAAATTATGAATTTTCAGGGGGCTTTTATTTTGAAATGCTACATCAGATTCTTTGTAAGTTGAAAAATGTAAAAAACGAACATTCATCAGTTCGGGAGGACGTCTAGGCGCTGTTTCCTTGCATTACCGTAAAACAGCTAATACGGGAGCACTCCGAAATAAAGACGGGGCTGGCTTGACTGGTGTTTTGCGAAACGGGGATGGCTTGACCGCAGTCTATTACTACTGGGGGTTTTGGAAAAAAAAAAAAAAAAAACGCTACTCATGTTATTGTAAATATAAAAAAGAGACAAACGTGTGTTGCTTTAAGAATCATCTTTTATAATAATAATAATATTATAATAATAATAATAATAATAAACATTATATAATAATCTTTGTGTATCCCTTTTGAAGTGATTATACTTTTATCTGTACAAAATTAAGCTGTCAAATTCAATGCAGTGTAATTTAGGTATCAAATAAACACAAAAAGTTCATAATAACTGTTTATTTTGTGGTACTAATTTGTTATTTTTCAGGTGTTGCTCTTCCGTTCCTTAGCCCAATGACAAAATATTCAGGAATGATAAATTCAGCGGTACCAGTAAACTACCCAGGTAATTGTTGTTAAATCACATTCTATTGTTTTTATACTTTATACTACTAAAGTGCAATTAAAAAAAAAAAAGCATTTATTTGGATAAATGTGTATTGCAGTCCCTGTTCGAGATGATGGAAACATGCCAGATATACCTGCCCATCCATCTGAACCAAAAGGAAACAACCTAGAATGGCTACAGAAGTTATAATTGTTTTCTCATGCCCAACATCTGGGTGTTTTTGATTGTCTTTACCTGTCTATGTTCCAGAAATAAAGAGTTTATTTATACATTTCCCCTTTGTTGTTCTTGATCTGTTAAACCAAATTTGCCAGCAAAAAATTACTTTTTTGTTTTGCTTTTTTAACCCTTGGGCGCTAGCTATTCCCTATTTAAGATGGCCACCTAGAGCTCTTCTATTATTTACTTGATGAAAGTCTAGCTCCGAAATTTCATTTGTTGAGTGACTATTAAAGTCTCACATTTGCAAGTTAGTGTGCGGGAATCTTCAATTGTTTTTGTTTAGTAAAACAGATCACAAAATTCCTTTTAAGATGCTTAGTGAGATAAAGCTAAATGAGTTAATAATGAAATTTAAATTTCATACCGCTTGTTCTTATTCTCAGAAAAAACAAAATTATTTCAGTGATTCGACTATACATGATATTACCCATTATATGGTTTATTTTGTTAATAAAAAAGCCTTTTTTATTTAATAAGTAAACAAGAAAAACACTCAGCATGTTTTATTTAAAGTTTAACATTTTGTGCAGACAAGTATATTTTGTACCCCAGCAGATTTTAGTAAAAAGCTGAAACAAAAAATGAAATGCATTAAATGTTCTAATTGTATTATTCATTAATCTACTACTGCATATACCACTAGGGTTCATAGGAACAAATGTATTACTCACACAGTTCAAATTAGATTTTTTTTTAACTGAGGATATCACACCAATAAACATTAGAATTTGTAAATAAGAGACCTGCAATTGATTTCTGACCCCAAAAAAAATATTTGCACAAAATAGTATCACATTTGTGACTACAGACCTACACAATAATACATTTCTGGATTATCATGAAAACCTGCCACATCAAGTTCACTTTCTATTTCCTTTCATCATCACTTTCAAAAATACATTTCTTAAATCTTGACCATGTCTTTCCTGGCATTCAGATCTTTTTCTCAGTCTGAGAGGTAAACAATCAATCCTCTGGGTGTGGTCTTACTTTATTTTTTGGGACTGAAACGGAATCAAGAAGACATTAACTTCACAGACTTAGCTCTTCATTATAGTTACAGAACCATTCAAAACACGCTACTTTCTAAAAAAAAAAATATTACTTAATAACAATACCTTTCAAATGTTCAATTATTAACATTCTGCCTGTTTTTGCTCTGAGATTGAGATAATGTGAGCCTTTTTTATTCTATTTTAAAAGGACAAAGATCAACACCAAAAACATGACTTTACAGCAGAGAACGTATTCTATACACTTAGATATAATTACTTGTATTATTATGTTATTACTCATGTACAGGAATATTAATTTGCCTTATCATGAAAGGAAATGCCACAACCAGGCTTCTTCTCATTAAAACACTGCTATTCATTGATTCACAACATTTTCAAAATAGGAGCCTGTCCTCTTCAGCCTACATTTAGCCCTAAACCCTGCGATTAGGAGCCAGTCCCTATATCAAATGAAGAAAAAACTGTCATTGGCACATAAATAAACAAAATAACTGCACTCTAAATTGATAATGGCCTCTATCAGGTGAAACCACACCAACTAAAGTTATTTACATGTCTAGAGATACACTTTATTAAAATACGCAACCTACTTTATGTCTACTTTTAAAGAATATTATAAGACATTGTTTATCATTTGAGTGCCTTAAAAAGACATTTAAAGTGGTTACAGCTGTTGATTTAAAATGCTGTATTTCTGAGTCTAACACACTTTATATTTGAACAAATTGCAAAACAAAATCAGAATCAAATTGAAAGAATACAGACAAAAAGAGAAATCTTTTTTTTTTTTCTGGGAATTAAGCTTTCATAATAAGCCTTGTTTCTGAAAATTGAGCTGAGGTAGTTCAACTGTTTTAATCTCCTGTAATGCTGACAGCAAATATATGTATTAAAGGTTTAATTCCTCAATTAAAAAGGAGTCAGTGTGTCACACATATTGGCCATATGACTGCACATTGATGTTACTTGTGTCAGGCACGAGTATGCCAACTTGTATGTGGGCCTATTTGTCTTTAATCCTATCAAGAATATACAATTATCCCAAATCATTACATGGTTTAGATTTATTAACAATATATTTTGCATTTTCAATAGTAGAATAATGATAAACAATTTCAACTCTAACCTACATTTTACATCATAGTCCAACTTTGAAAAAATAAATAAATAATAAATGATCAATATTGATTGATGGTATTTTATATATGGCTGGTGTATTTGTATATTATTGTTAACTATGTTAATACTTTCTCTCACTGATATTCTCATTACCATAAGTACTGGTCACTCCCTATTTATGATGAACTTTCAATTGCAATACTGCTTTGAATTCTACGACCATTTGCCTGATGAAGAACAAGTGCCGAAAAGTTGTTTGTCTGAGTCTAACTTTTACAAGTTTGGACAGTGTGTGGGAGTTTTTAATTGTTTGATACATGTTGGGCTGTTCCCCTCTTTTCTAACGCACCTGCCCCAGAAGATATGTGTAAAAAAAATTGTCTTTACATTGGTGTTACTTACTTGCATCTCTCGGTCTCCGTACTTGTTTGGATGACGGCTGCCCTGGCTTTTCCTGCGGAGCTTCTTGAGCTGAGACTGGCAGCGCTCAATAGACTCAGATTTAGATCTGCGCTCAGCCTGATACTTCTTTAAGGTGGCCTAAGAATGCAAGGGTCAGTCAGAAAAAACACGCAGGGGTGAGTAGATAAACAGGAAGAAAGATTGTGTGTTTCTTGAGTTATTTATCAAAGCCTATATTGCAAGCATTTTAAACTTACAGTGAGGTATTTGATGTCAAGTTCCAGCTTTTGCTCCAGTTGAGCCAACAGCTCAGAATGAAAGAGCTTTAACTGTTGAAAAGTGGACACAAAATAAAATAATAATACTAAACAAAATACTAATTTACTCTAAAAATGTAAATGCATTTTTTAAAAAAAATTCTCACCACATCCTCCAACTGCACCTGGATCTGCCTGTGGACCTCTGCCATTTGAAATAATGTATCTCCTGTAAGTCAGAGCATTAGTTATAATCATTTCAAATAAAGGTTGTTTTGTATTGATAGTGTAATTGAAAACAAAAAAACTAAATCCATCTAAAATGCTGCTTTGGCACATTTCACAGCCCCACACTGGTGGTCAAACACACAGTCGCAGTAGTATGTGGTGGTTGGCATCTCGCCCTCCGACACTCCTGCCTGCCTCCCCCGCTGTTTTCAGCATCACAATGAGATCATGTGGTGTTGTTAATCTCCCAACAATGACCCTACTCACTCCATTTCCCTCTGTTCACTTTCTCTTTCCACGTTTCTTCTTCCCCTCTTTTCTTTATCTCCACACTTACAGTATAACCACCTCACAGACATAATGTTCTGGTTTCTGCACAGCTGCCAATGAGAGTCTCTTAACCATTGTCAAGTCCATCAGCAATTCATTTTTATTTTATTTTATCTGTTTGTCTTGTTCTTTCCCACTATGCACCGACTCACCCAGCTCCTTTGAGCCTTGGCTGTCGCTCGCTAGTTCTCCGAGTTTCACCAAAGCGTCAAAGTAGCCCTTGGCAGCCACTGTAACTCCTGAAAAACAAAGCACTTGTTTCAGCAAATAATTAAGAACTAGAATCTTATAATTCTTTCAAGAATTTGGGTTGGTAAATAAGGTCTAGGTCTGGCTCATCCCATGCTTAACAAACCTGTCAAGGCTCTCTCATAGTGTTTCCCCATGGCCACAAAGTTCTTTAAACTGGGGTTGAACTGCTCTAAAATCCCCTGTTGGCAAGAAAATTACTTGTGAATGTGTGACAAATGACACTGTGTAGAATTAAATGAGCCACAATGAGCTGTGCAAATGAAGTTTTACCTTATATACATTTTCTGTCATCTTGTTCACTTCCTCTGTTCGTGACATTTTTGTCTTTTACAAGGGTTCACAGGGCTCAAATTAAACGCAGAGTTGAGCTGTTCAGGATCTGCATTACAGTTGACAGCAACCTCCAAAATAAAGGAAACAAAAGTTTTGAGTGATAATATTAAAGCGGTTAGTCAAAGTAAGCTCTGTAAAGGCAACAAAAGTAGTGTTGCTTGTGTATTGCGTGTAATAAGCAGAACATCTTTGTAAATGGTTGAAATTTAAGGACATTTCCTGCTGCAACATATATAACCCATATATGACCTTGCTCTAAAAAGGGGGTAGTAACAAGAATTTTTCCAATTTGATTCAATTGTGGCTTTGACAAAAAAAAAAAAAAATCAACCTCCTTGCAGATTTGCAGATTTACTTAACTGTAAAAAGTGCACTCTTTTTGAGGGAAGCAGTTATTTTCCAATGGATCTCATCTATCTATCTTTTGCCAGCTTTTACATTATCACTGCACAACATTACAGCCGTCCAAATATTTCCCCTAGATTTAAGTCATACAGTTTCAGATAAAGACAATGGGCCATAACATGTGTGCCAGGACACTAAAAAAAATCAGCACGTTTGCTCAGCCGAGAGGACGCTCAAAGGAGGAGTTGATCTTAGGGCCAGAGGGTTTCCAGTCTGGATTTGATGGCAAAAGACTGACTTCACTAGGTTGTCCCTGCTCGGCTCCGCCCTCCTTTGTTATGACAGGATGATTAGAGAGAAAATGTTGACCCAGATCATCTTATTGTATATGACACACTGAAAACATTCACAGATTCTGGTTCATTAAGCTCCATGTTGGTGTAGTCTGTCAAATGTCAGGGCAACTTGCAGGATGCACGATGAGGTTGAGACCACCAGCATGAGACCAACTCGCACCCATCATTTAAAAAAATAAAAAAACTTTAGCATAGATATACAAACAACAAATTACCCTCACTTCTAATACCAAGTGGTCAAGTGGTGTTTGCTTCAGAGTGCAAATCTCGCAGGTGCTGGGGACTCATACAGAAGGTGCATTCATTTGCTTTGGTTTAGTTTTTTCTTCTTTGACATTCATCTGTGTGCATTTAAGTCCGTTTTTAAAACAATTGCTGTGATGTGATACCAACTATGGGGCATAAACTAACGACTAAAGAATATGAAAGATTTAAAGTATGGATAAAAGTCCCACATAGAAGTGATTTTCGAGTATCAATTTTTATCACAATAACATTAAAAGATGGAATAGAAGTTACTTTCAATTTTAAGCAAATAAATCCTAGGCACAATTTCGTGGGTGTTTTTTTTTTTCTATTGAAGTCATGCACCTCTCCATTTGCCCGCAGTGCAGTCCAACACAGTAGGCTACCTGTAGCTCTCAAAACCGCACATTCGTTTGTAACAAATAATTCGTCTACTTTAAAAACAGAGAAGTTACATACCTTTTTTGGCCTCATTGTAGGACACGATAGAGACTTCCTATGCGTCTTTGGGAGTTAAATGAGCAGTACAACACCCCCTCTTTTCTTCCTATTAGGCTATTTTCCCTCTCCGTTAGTTAGTGGGGGTTGTTTCATCCACGGCGCACTAAATCTCACTCTCCCCCACCCCTTTTTTCACAGGGCCCCCCTCTCTCACTTACTCCCAGGAATCAGGGTCAGATACTTGGTGCCATTCAGTACCTCTCCTCATTACTGAGCCGATTATCAACATGCCTCCGGAAAACTGAGCAGAAATCACCACCAGACGCTGTACTTCCAAACTGCTCCCCAATGCTGCCCACCACAGTCAGCCTCCTGTCTGCCTCTGTCGGTCTCTGTCCCGCTCACTGGGCCAGAATAACAATGAGCAGAGACGACCTCAGCTGAATAGCGACAGGAGGAGAATAATGACTTGAACCTTTTAAGCCAAAGACAGAGGCGCAAAAGCTGGCATCTCACTGGCCCACATACAGCCGGCCCAACGTGCATTCCTTCTCCCCATTTTCTCAGAGGGAGCACAGAGAGGAGGAGGCCCGGGGTGGACACAGGCCTTTCACTAAAGCCGCAACAAACTGGGCAAAAGATGAAGGCTAATAGAGGAAACAATGGCTCACGAGACGAGCGTGATTTATACGAGGTGTAAAAAAAAAAACGACAGAAAAGAAGGTTGCATTTAGCCACAATAAAGCAAGCTAAATTTAGCCTACTAGCTTATTTGAAAGTGTCTAGTAATATGTAACATAAATGATTTTAGAAGTCAAAATGTTGACTAGGTTAATTATTACAAATCTAATGGGTGGATAATAGAAATGACGATGTTGCTTCAAAAAGGAAATATTTGTCCAACACAAAACCTAAACATTATTGTAACAGGTGTCAGACCCTATTGCAGTACCAGGTAATCGCCACACGATGGTGGCAGTGTGGCGCAGCTCTGTTTCAGTCAACTTCAGTTCACAAGACAAGACGAGGAAATGCACGGAATCAAACCTAGAGTCGATCTTTTTAAATCTAATTTTTTTGGTCTGAGTGTCACATTAGATCAGATTTTGTACCTGAAGTGTTGTAGTACAGTTTAGATAACTGAATAGACAGAAAGTATTGCGTTATGAGTACAATGAATAATAACACATTACCCATACTTAGGCCTGTATCATCACTATAGTCAAAAGTTCCAATTTTTATATTTTAGACGTTGCCATATTTTGTCAAAGCATGTTATTATCTAACAACCAGACTTCACATCTCTATTAATTAAAGAGGTTTCTGCTAACCCTTATATAGACCAGTGTGTTATGTGGTCTTTGCAGGATATCACCTAGTCTAGTCCGGGCAAGCACAGCAGTGTCTATGGTTCCTGTGTTTCTATGTTCCTGGACATTTAGCCACAAAGCTGTCTCAGCTCGCCTCCTCCACTAAGATTGACAGTGAAGACAAGCCAATGCATAGTGACCTATAAACAATAGATTGCTTATTTTATATGTGTTTACAATCCATCTTTAATATTTTTATTTTTGCCTAAATCTATCAGTGACACAAGACCTTTAGCTAGTAACTGCTGGAGTTTTACAGAAAGTTAGTTCAGATTCTTGGCACGTTATTGACTGTAATATCAAAGTCTGCTCTGTCACTTGTATCTCAGATGTATTCAGCAGCTAAATGAGTCATAAACATTTTGTTCTGCACAATTAACCTTTTATGGAAACTCTAGTTGTTGAGGAAAGTGGTCCAGTGCAGTGACAATGACAATGACATACAAAGTAGGCCTGTGTGTTCATGTGGAAGTAAAGATTTGAGGGATGTAACTGATCATGATGCACATCCAAAACGAGGTCAACACAAACTACAAAGACCACGGCCCTCTATGTATCCAACAAGCTGCTCCACTGTCTTTGTACTGTGTTTGTCTTTGACCTTCAAGCAGCCATCTGCTGTAGGCAACTGCTTCAGCGTTTTTGGCTTTCAGTCAAACTGGAAGAGACGAGGAATTAATGAAGCCAATTACTCCCGTGCTTGGATCTAGGTGAGCTGTGTGACGTCTCCTGGGCCTGACGACACTGTCTGGGTCTAAAATAAGTGTAGATGCAAGAAAATAATATGTACAAAAATTGTTTGCATTGGATCAAGTTGGTTTTATATTAACATCTTGCTCATGCTTTTACCTGCAAAAAAGTAAATATATGCAAAACAAATCAAATATAAGCAAAAAGAAATAAAAAGGTCAGGTGTGAAGTCAGTCAAAAGACACTCTGACAGGAAGAGAGGTGTGGTCTTCTAAGAAAAAGTGGAAGGATGGTTAAGAGGAGGAGAGATAAGAGAGGCAGAGACAATAAGGAGGGGATAGAAAGAGTTGAGCTCTCTGCAGTAAATCTGTCTCAATCTGGTCAGAGTGTGGTGGACTACCTTACCTTTGTCGGGACAATACAAAAGCTCCGCTGGGCTCAGGTAAGGCCTTTTCTGCTCCTTAACCTAGATGCTGTCCAATGAATTTGCATTTAATGTCTGCAAAAGGTGCATTAAATTTGTCCACATTTGGTTTATAAGATAATTTGATATAAATAATGATAATATCAGTCGCACCTATCTGAAAAACTCAAAACTATTTAAAAAAAAAAGACCAGCATGCAAATACACATTAAGTATAATATTTAAAGAAAGATATTTATAGCTAAGATATATTTGTTAAAAAAACTCACAGTTTGTCATTTCTTTTTAGCCAGCACAGCTAAACTGAGTTTTGCACACAGCACAAAGAACTACCCCTTGAAAATGTAAATCAAATACAAGATATAAATTAACTATGGCAACTACATACTTAAGCAATTAGTCATTTGAGGCCCCCATGTTGGCTCTAATCTTGAAAATACATTGGGACAAATGTATTTGAATGTAGTTTAATAGGATTTATTATTTTTAAAAAGTTTAATTACAAATGAAAAGTGCTTTGCTTCAGGGGAGTCCGTTGTTTTCTTTTTTTTTACCATATGTCTGAATGCACCTGTCAGCTTTTCATTTAGGACTAATCACCCTACTTAAATAACCACCTTGGCCATATGGTGCTGGGATGGCACACGACCCCAGCCTTGACCAGAATGTGTGTGTGTGGATTACCAACACACTAAAGCAGTGTGCGAAGCTGAGGAAGCCCATTTATCTCTGGCTAAGTGAGCACAACAACAGTTTCCAATTAGGTTAATAGAGTGACCTGTAGGCCTGTAACCCTGATAAACTCAGGGTTGAACAGTGGAGATTGGATGTGACTTGATGCTGTGCACAAACCATCTGTTTTTCTGCTAAGCCTCACAACACACAACTACAACCCCAGCACAATTTATTTTTTGACACAGTTACAAGAAAAGAATAAATGTAGGATTGGACCTGTATCTTGCATTAAGGTACATGCGTGTGTGTGTTTAGTGTTTACACCATTTCATCATTTATAAATGTACCTCGAGCATACACACAGAGTGAAAGATGGTCAGTGCAAGCAACAGGTGGTTGGCTCAGTTGCTAAATGCCGACCCTGTATAATGAAGGCCATCCGACAGTCTTCAGAGGTCAGACACTCTTTATAGTGGAATAATCAATTTAAAACATACACATGGGTAATATGATGACTATAAACAAAAGCTACTTCCTTCCACTCACCAACATCATAATCCTCCTTCACTAATAATAACTATATTCAGCAATTGAAAAGAGGGGTCTGAATGCATATGCCTTGAGTCACAGTGGCCTTCTTTTGGATGTACAAAAGGTCAGACTCACTGTGTGAACCAACGCCGAAATGCTGTCAAGTGTTAATCCATGTCGGGACAAGACCCGGTTGTTTTTGCACTCGCTAATAGCAGGTAAGGTAACGGGGTCACTGGGGCCAAGGACACAAGGTGCTTATCCACAGTCACACCCCACAGCGATCTGAAGAGCCTCCTCCACCCACTCATGTTTCATTTAAAACTCACTGGCATTCACATTCAGCAGAGATAAGCCATTTAGAGACCAATGAACAGGACAGGTTCAATGTTTCTTATAAAAAGACTGAATGTCTAGAACACGTTATTAAGTTTTTGTACTAATTCAGTCCATGGTTCTTTGTTTTGCAGACTTTTCCTTTGGAGGACAGCTACAACCTCAGAATCTCATTTTCAACAGTGCAGACAAATCTAGTGATGGAGATTTTTTAGGAATCTTGCTCCCTGATGGTGTCACCTACAAGACAGTCAACACAATCTTCACGTCAACGGGATTACACATTTTGAAGTGAAGCAAAGCTCTTTAGTTTTTGTGAGAGATAATCATGAAGAACTCTTCGTCCCTATCCACTTTTCTAACACTGCTCTCTTTACTCGGCACATCATCTGCTCTTTCAGACAGTCCCCACTATGACTTCGGAGCACATCCTCGCTTTGTGTGCACCCCTATTCCTGTGGATGCAGACCCCATGTGTTTCCCAACTGCAGGGCCTAATGTAGGAACAGGAGGTCCCAACGGAGCGGGGCATCAAAGTTCCCCCCCTGCTGGTTGGTGGGGGGCAAGTGAGGAGGCCAAAGCCACCATCCTTCACCTAAGGGAAAGTCTGATCCAACAGAAAGAGACCATCCTAGACCAGAGAGAGACCATCAGGGAGTTGACAGCCAAGCTGGCCCTGTGCGAGGGCTTTGGACGGGCCCCTCACAATGACCACCACGGCCCGCGCTTCCATCACACAGCAGTGGGCAGCCATCACACACATGCTGACAACGGGCACTATAGCAACCAGCAGGGTCACCATGGAAACGGCAACCTCATACCGGACTCACCGCAACAGCCCTCGGTGGGAGGCCATCGAGCTGATGCAGGGCGAAGCGGCACCAACCAGGGCAAGGATAAACATGCAACGCCAGGGGACAGCGCATCATCTCCCGAACAGATGGAGAGGATGCTACAGGCGCTCAAGGAGAGGCTTGATAACCTGCAGGTGAGGGCACACAACTTTTACAACTTTAATCCACTGAAAAAATATCGCACAATAAGAATTCATTCTTAAAAGTAGATGGATTATGCCCATATCTCTTGTCCATGTTTGGATGGAGTAATCCTTTATGTTAAACAAAGGAACAATGAATTAACTAATCACATAAATCCACTCACTACTTGGCATGATGTTTAAGGGTGGGCTTCTCTGACCCGGAGACACCCGGAGGTGTTTTCATAGACTCAAAGAGGACGTCATTTAAACAGGAAGGCACAGTTCTCAGTGTGCCACTGAGAACTTTTAGTCTTTGGCATGCTAACAACCAATTATCTCAGTCTATTATTTGTTGGATGATCAATAAAAATAATATGACATTTTAACCTGTTTCACAATTTAGATTCAAATTGTGCATGAAGTTACTCCTATTTTTTGTACATTTTCAAACTTTAGCTGCTTAGTTTTGCGGTGATCTGTTCATGGATATATTACTGTGATTTACCTTGACAGACTAATCAGGCCAAGCATCCACACAAAGTTTGATTTTCTAAACTGGGAATAACTCAAAAACCGATGCTCATTCATTCTCCCTCTTTTTTTTTGGCAGAAAAGAAACACTTCCATCACTTACTCCAGTTCTCTGAAGGAACTTCTGCAGAGGAAGATCAACATTCTGGAGCAGCAGCTGCACCACAACATGGCGGCCCTCAATGGTCCAGACCATCACGATGACGACAGTGAGCACCAGGACGATCATCATCCAAATGACCACGAGGACAACCACAGCCATGAGGAGCATCATGGCGGCCACAGTCACAGCGAGGACCACACAGGCCACCCTGATGACGGTCACAATGATGACCACCACGATGTTGACGGTCACAATGATGACCACCACGATGACCATGAAGACCACCACAGCAATGAGGCGGACAGTAGTCACAGCTACCTCTCTCACACGGGATACAGAGCAACAGGGCCTCGGACTGGTTTCCATGCAAACAAACTAGAGACCATGCTGAACCAGCTCCACCTGGCAGGTATAGATGCATAATTCTTTAATTAGTTGGATAGTTATTCCATAGTCATCTTAGAAGCCGCAAAAATGTTTTAAAAGCCAACCTCCCCAACAAATTAATATTTCCCAACCCCAGGTCCGACCAGGTTGAAGAGTCCAGACGCCTTCCAGATTAGTTTCCCCATGAGAACCAACTACATGTACGGGCGGGTAAAGAAGACTCTGCCTCAGGAGATTTTTGCCTTCACCCTGTGTCTATGGATAAAGGCAGGCATGGGGCCAGGTCTTGGGACCCCCTTCTCTTACTCTGCTCCAGGACAGTCCAATGAGATAGTGCTCATTGAGTGGGGGAGCAATCCATTGGAGCTGCTGATTGATGACAAGGTGAGGGAACAAAATGAATCAATTAATAATTCCCATGAATGTTTCCTGACCCCTAGTGAAAGAAGTATATTCAGAATCAAGTTTAATAAATTCACAGATGTGCATGTGCTTTCATTTAAAATGTCTTAACCCAAATTTATTAGTGTTTTTAAAATGTTTACCTTTCCGTCTGCAGGCGGTGACACTGCCCTTGTCTCTGACTGATGGGAAGTGGCACCATGTGTGTGTGACTTGGACAACTCGGGACGGACAGTGGGAGGCCTACCAGGACGGGGTGCAGAGGGGCTCTGGAATCAACCTCTCACCTTGGCACCCCGTCAAACCCGGAGGTGTTTTCATCCTGGGACAAGAACAGGTAAATGATTCTTTGCACAAACCATTACCTTGGCAGCAGTCTAAGTAGTCCTGCCTCTTCTTCAGGACACTCTCGGGGGACGGTTTGACGCCACTCAGTCATTCGTGGGGGAGATGTCAGACCTGCACATGTGGTCCCACATTTTAAGCGCCAATGACATCTACAGCTTGGCCTCCTGCGGCAGCCATCTCCAGGGTGATGTCATTGCCTGGGCAGAGGCAGAGGTGGAGCTCCACGGAGGGGTGACAAGGCACCCTTTTGACCCCTGCCATTAAAATGCTTCCACTCCACATGACAGAAAGATGAATGGTACATTGTGACAGTATTCAACACCGAAGGAAGCCCATCATTAACTTACGCTGCTTTTTGTGGCTTTCTCTGACACCATTAAAAATTTTGCCTTTCTTTATTAGTGACGTTTCTAAGAAAAATGAAATGCAAACAAAAAAAATGTAGTGTGTACACATTTTTTTGTGTTTTGAGTTTGAGTTTTTACACATGTGTAGGTTTGAGGGTCATCCTAGTGTTTGGTTTTGAACAGACTGTATGTGACATATTGTCATGTTGTTTATAAGATAAATGGTCTCTGATTATGTTTGCAGACCCTTTGCGGTCTGTTGTAGTGAAAGGACAGAAGTAATTCAAAATAATACAAATTTTTTTTTTACACTGGTTCCTCTTTTGGAAACAAAGGGTTTCCACCAAAATACAGCTACTTGACCAAAGAAACTGTAGTTTTAGTTTGTACATTTTCTATTAGACTAGATTTTTTTGTAAACTCATGAGCTGTGGCTTCTATTCAGGCCTGTGTATATTTATGCATTGTATATACTTTCAAATATAAAACTGTTTCTTTTAATGTAATATGACCATGTCCATAAAACAAAATCTCAACATGGAGCCTCCTCTGTTGTCCGACTGGATTAAAGTCTCATGCATCATCAAATTTAAATTAACTCGGCCCATCAGGCACGGTATTAACTTTAATCCTAGCTGGCGACCTGAAGATATTGTATGAGTCACTGACCTCCAAACAAGACTTAATCAACGCAGAGCTCATTTGTTTGTGGAAATAAAGGCAACACAGAACTTTCAGTTTTCAATTTATTGTAAGACAGTAGATAACTGGCACCAATGAATCATGGTTTTCTTTCTGCTACATTTACAGATGATCTGTTACCACCTCACAGTAAGTACAAATAAATAAAAACAAACACTAAGAAAATCATAGCCCAGTGCAGATTGTTTCATTGTTTATAGATGTGATCAGTGGAAACATTTGTTGTACCTTTTTTTTGGCAACTTTGCACATCACAAAACAACCAGAAATTAAAGGCAAGCGGAGATTTAACTTTGTGGATGAGAAAAAAAAGGCAATATCTTTAGGTCCATACATAATTCAGTCACTTGGTTTGTCATTGAGGTCCATTTTCTTCACAAAGATGAGACCCCTTTCAGCTTCATGCAGCATGATTTCAGCTGAAGAACTGTAGTTCAATAAATACAGTACATGTATAGTGATGGACTTTACTAGGCATTAGATTTCTACAGTTCATACTTCAGAATATATTGCAGTGTGTGCAGTCACCAAAAGAGGGTGCTACAGAGCTGGATCATTATCAGTCAAAATATTAACAACCTCACACCCCTCCAAAAAGAAAAGAATAAAGTGCGGTCGATTTTTTCCGTAATATCTAATAATGCCAATTCAACAACCTACACAAGGTAATAGTTTACTGAACTGGAAGTCAGGCAAATCAATCACAGGACACATCTTAGGCATTTTGTAATTAGTGTTTCTTGTTTGTGACTTATTTTTCAGTGGCAAGATTTTTGGTCAGAATGGTAAATTTAGAAGAGTAACTACACAAAACATTTCTTCAGTACAAGAATTACGTAGGCAAATCTATTTTAATTACATACTCATTTTAAGATCAACCTTCTCAAGTCAGCAGGGAACACTAACACTTAACAAATCAGTGCACTAGCGACTGATGCTTCAGTTTATCATCAACATGCAGTCCTACAGTAGCTCTTACAAAAAAAAAATCTGAATTTAACAAAAGTATAAATTAAATAATCTCTAAGTGTATCATAAACAAACATTCTAACATCTATGTACAAAAAGTATACAGTGTAATGAGCTGCCTTTTTGACGCATTAAACATGCTATGGCGAACAGTAATGAGATGTCAAGAGACTAAAACAGTTTGGGTCCATTATCCTATTTGTAGCTTATATTTGTTAGAAAACATGAAAAAATGCATCTATCTAAACTATGAAGTCTTTCATAGACAAGGAGGGTCTCAAGCAATCTTTTTAGCCTAAGACCTAAATACTTGGTGGTGATAAAATACTTAGTGATACTCAGTACTTAAGCTTGGATAATAATATTCAAGAGTATTTAAAGCGACACGGAGAACTACACTGAGTAGAAGAGTTCTTTAAGTTATGTGTTCTATGACCTCAACTCATTTATCATAATCTCTGACCAGCATCAGATTAAAGTTATTGAATACTGAATTCACATTTTAACTAGGGAACATACACAAAGACTATATAGTTCTCTTCCCGGGAAGCATCAATGATATAAAATAAAAAACTGAAAACCGATTGCTACCCCCACAATGACCATTTTTGGACAAGTAAATGAATGTGAAAAAGAATTCATGTGTACAAGGATTTTTGGTCCACACAAGCATCTGCAAATCTTGTAATGAAAATCCAATGCAACAGAGAAATGCAATGCTTCACTTATTAGGCATGCACAAGCTGTTCCAGCCAGCAACGACCTGTTGTTAAGTGCTCTGTTAGGAGATTATCCCCATTCAGAACCAATGTTTACTACTTTGTCCACTTCTTAAAATTACTTGCTTAGGTGTGGACCAAAGCAGAATTATATTTTAAGAGATGATAACATTAGTGTGGACATTGCCTCAGACACATTACACCATTACCCTCAATGAGAAAGCAGAGTAGTGTCAGACTGTAAAGGCTCTGGATGTAATGTGTTAAACTGCAGAACTGTAAAATCTGCAGGAGGCAAGTTCTTCTCTCTAAATGCAGCATTCAAACGTCTTCTAGACAGGACAGCAAGGGATCCTCTCATGGGAAAGAAAGGCTAAAAGACAGGGAGGATGACGAACTAGTACAATTTAAGAAATGGAGACAACATCCCCAAGTTGGAAGGAAAAAGACTAAAAAGAGAGGAAGACAGAAGATAAATGAGGGAATCATTTTACGGTTGCTCCTCCTTCTTCTTCAGTGATATACGCTTCTTTCTGGCTGCAAGCATCTCGTAGAAAGGATCCACACTGACTGCAGATCTACCCAGGTACAAATAAATAATCTAATGTTAAAGATACATACAGCAATTCAGCTTCTAATTGCAGATTTAGTAAATTTGTAAACTTTGTAGTACTTTGATACATACTTAATGCTGTGGATCCATTCGTCCTTCTCCTCTGGCGTTGGAGCAGAAATGCGGTACACCATATGGTTGCCCTCAACTACTCTTCCATCAGCTTCGGTCTTACAGGCCTTAATGAGCTGGCCACGGTTGTTAGGAATGTACAGCTCAAAGCAGTTCTGTGTGAAGAGCGAGAAGGAACGTTAATCAACAAATATTCAAACACAAACTACACAAAAATGGCAATACCGGTTTTCTTGGGTCTTCCACCTCACGGATGCTGAGGTTTTCCAATGGAATAATTCCTCGAGGTTCCTTATCCTTTTAGTAAACACAAAATAATAAGATCAGAATAAATATAATCAAACAAAGTAACAAAAAAATAAACCAAACGTTGCATTACCCACTTCCCTTGGAGAGTTGTGTTATGAAGCTGGACTTACTGTGGTGTATTCAAAGTAATAAAGGCAGTTGTCTGTTAGAATAAACCATCGTCTTTTCCAGGTTTTTACTCGTCCCCCTGAGACACAAAATCGCCACCATTAAAAAACAAGGGGGTCACCTTAGGTATTAAAATGTGCTCATACTACAACAATTGAGCTAAAAACAATTCTACAGTACATACCTCCTGAGCAAAATAAGCAGCAGCAGTACAAGGTGAAAATCGCAGGAAGAAGCAAAGATGGAGGGGAGCAGGAGATTTAGAAGGGAGATGTTGAACAAAGATTGACAGAAGGGAGGGAAAAATTATATTAGTGTCACATAGATTATAGGCCCCGCCATGCAAAAGAACACAATCAGATGTTTAGACAGCCATCAACAGAATAAAAAAAGAATATCTGTTTCATCATGCTTTTTTGAAGTTCAAATGCCACAACTCTGCAGTGGAGCCAAAGAGCCAGCAAACCCCAATAAAGGGAGGACAAATTCTTTAAGCGCAAAGCACTGGGCAAAGACATAATAAGCATTTTATGTCACGTCACAATAAGACACATTATATAGACCAAAAAATAAAAATAGAAGTAAATGATAATCACTGGCATCATCTCACCAAGTTTGAGAAGCCAGCCTTCTCTATCGGGATTGAAGAAGGTGTGCGTCAGATCATTTCCGTCATCCTCTGGTATCTTAAAGGGTTCATTCTTAATACTTTCATAGAGGTTCTGAACAAATTAGAAAAAAGAACAAATTTTCTGTAGCTGTTAAACATAGCCATTCCACTATAACATTCAACTATCTGCAGTAATTTGCTTATTGTTCCATACTCTTAGCAACTCCTCTGGCAGGTCTCCTCCTTCATTGATGCCTCGGTTCATGGAGATGAAGCGGTCCAGTCCAGGTTTGTCTCTCACATTTGGGTTATGAAGGCTGGTATTCAGCATAATGATTGCAAATGACAACACATAACAAGTGTCTGCAAACAGATACATAAAGACAACATTGGAAAAAAATATTTAAGATTTTGTTTTGTAGTGCACTAGAAGTGTGTGAAATGCCCTTACCTGTACTCTGGAAGACACCAGGGTTGCAGTGGCAGTATCTCTGAGCAAAAGCCTCCATCATTCGATCAATCTTTTGTGCTTCACCGGGCAAACGGAAACTCCACAGGAACTGCCTGCAGAGAATAGCCCAAGGTCAAGGATCGGTCAAACCAAAAGGCACATGTTTAACCGAGGCTACCAGGATGACACTATAAATATAAACAGTCAATAATAAACGGCTGTAGTTTACCTAAGGGCCTGGACGAGGTTGAGATCAGTGAACTCATGGAGGTCGACAAAAGCCTGAAGAACTTTGATATTGAAATCATCCCTGCAGTGCAATGGAAACAGTGTCACAAAAAGTGTATAGTAAATATTAAAGATAGACTAGAATATCTTGAGCCTGCACCTTTCTCCGAGGTAATCTCCTATAGCTGTCTTGTTGAGGCCTTCACCTTTGTAGAGGAACTGAGAAATGTCTTCTGGTGTGTGTCTGAGCAGCTCATTCTCAACTAAAAACACAATACCCTGAATCGAGACAAACAGAAGGTTAATTTGTACCTAGCAAAAACTGTACAGAAAGCTAAATAAGGTAAATAAATAATAAGGTTTACCTTTTTTGGGTCCATGTTGAATTTCTTTCTTCCCATTGCCACATGCCTACTCTTTTGTAGTGTTTTACTGCAAACAAAAAAAACATTATGTCCTTTACATTGTTTCTTTTTGTCACTGTTGTCTACTTATTCCACTATATCAGTTACTTATCTTATTTTAACAAGATATTTCAATTTCTTTTGGATATTGTACTATTTCTCCTTACCTCCCCTCTGTGCTGGTCTCCAACCCTTCTACTTCTAAAATTGCTTCTCTAAGTTCCTCTCTAAGCCTCTGGATCTCCTGTAGTAGGACACCCTTTCTCCGGCGGATGTCCTCTAGCTCTGCGCTCCTCTGGGCTAAGGTCTACAGGGACTGTAAAGGAAAACAACAACAGTAACTCCATTGCTGCTTATACCATAATAAAGCTCTTGATAACTGTGCCACAGCTTTATTTTACAAAGGGTATTGAGGGAAAGTTGAATTTACTTTATTAGGAGGGACATAACATCTATGTCTGTCTCAGTCAGGCGGTGGCTACAAAAAGTAGCTTACCACCACTTGTATGTGACTGTGGAGTGAATGAATAATTGTGTTTTGAGTCCCTTTCAAAAAAGCACTATATAAATCCAATCCATTATTATTATTATTATTATTATTACAACAATGTTACTTTTACATCCTATTCACTCTCTCTGTTAGAACTCTCTTTTTGGTTTAACAGTGTTGAGTAAGTGCCTGACACTTTGGTTAATCGCGGCGGCATTAAAAGGTCACTACATACAAATAGAATAATTCTGATGTTGATTAGGAAATTTTGGATCTGAAAATATCTGTTCAAGGAGACTTGCACAACTAAATTAATAATTAATACAGAACTTAAGATATTAATTATGTCCCTTCCAGTGGTATTTCTTGGACCTATTTTCAAATCAAATGCTTTATTAATTAACTGCCTTTTATTTTTAATCTTTTGCCTACCCAAATTAAAGCAACCCACTCGCCTCTGGGTCCTGACCCACTGTCTGAGAAACACTGCCTACAGACGTGGTTTTGTCTGCAAAACAAACAGCTGCTCCAGAACTACAAACCACACCCACCGTCTGGATTAGTTACTATTGAGCTACTTGACTGCTGTTTTAGTGAAAGCTAGTCACGGACAAGAATTAAAATGTATAAAGTGTAACAACTTAAGCTATAAACATAACGTTACAGAGCTGCGAGCAGCAGGACAGTCAATTTATCTACAGTACGGCTATAATTTTACACTGCGGTTTTTAATAAAGCTAGACGTGGTATAAGCAGAAGCAAAATTGTTGTTATATTTACATAAATAATTATGATGCTGAATGACACAAACTATATTTCTCTGCTAAGCAAATAAAAGTAAGCTATTAATGTTAGCTGCAACTAGCCACCATTTGGTAACGAGAGTAAGGCGGTGTTACTTACTGTAGTCCAGGTCGTCCATTTTTGGCGCTTTACTTTTAGGCATAAATATTTCAGATTCGACTGTCATTCAATATCAGAAAAAATGGATATATGTGTAAATATATCCGCACAGTTATAGTAAAAAAAAAAAAAGAAGCCTCCTGTCGAAATGCTGGGCCGGAGACAAAGAAGGTTGCGACAGCGGAAGCAAAGTCCGTCTGTCGAGACGTACACTTCCGGTCACTTTTTCCTCCACTTTATATTTTTTTGTTTATTTATTTGTGTGCGTATGTACAAGATATTAAAAAATATATATACTCGTTCAAATTAGATATGGTTATGCCACGGAAAGCAAACAGTACCAGTCTTAAGGACAAATGTATCAAGTTTATTCAAAACCATACAAGTATTATAGTTTCAGTATTAATAATTACAACGTCCTTATAGGCAGTACACTACAAAACATCTTAACAGCTCTATCAATTTAAGGATTGAACTCTGACATTGCCACTATATTGGTCTGAGCTATGACCATAGATTATTTAGGAAAATAAACTTTCATAACTAGTCTTTTTACATCAAGAGCAATCATTTTGGCAATGACTCAATTTAAAGTGTATATTAATTCTTCTATTTGGTAATAATTACAGGCCTAGCCTGAAAATCACATTCTGTATTTGTGTAAATGTGGACTAGCTGCATATGCATGGGTTTAAAAAAGAAAGGCTTGTTGATCAAAAACATTTTAGTCCATCTTTCGGCAGACATAAGTTACAGGCTTGTAATATAAAGGCATTGATTTGTCCAAGCATGAATAACACTTACAGGATGACATCGACTCACTTCAACTTTTGACAATTACTAAAATAAAGTAGAAAATCAGTGTCCAGTGGAAATAGATTGTCAGGTGTCTTGTATTAATTTTATTATTGATTTACTAGCAAATCACAAATCTACATTTTGACAAACTTACTGAGAATTGAGTTCTTTATTTTAAACATTTGTCAGTGCTTTATAATCAGGAATGAATGTTAGTGCTGCTGTTACTTTAGTGTGATTTTTTCATACTGCACCAACTGCAGTTCATGTGCAAAATAAACTTAGGCATATAACATGTAAATATACACATAACATTGAGGGTTAATAAAATGAACAGTCCAAAGCTATAAAACAAAAAGACTTGTGTGCTCAGACATTCAGTATGTAAAGTTTGCTGACATCAATAATCATGCATTGATTAACTAAAAAAAAAAAACAGGCAAAAATTTATTGGTCACCGTTCAACGGCTCCATTAGGCCTATTAATGCTATTACTCTGAAAATCCTGACATTGTTGCCATTCATGAATTTATTCACATGAACACATCTATGGTCATTTAAGCATAATATTCACATACACCCACTCTCTACTGTTGCAGTGGAGAAGAGCGTGCTCACAGATAATACAGTGGCTATATCATATGTCTTCACATATAAGCCTAGGTTCTCTTTCATGTGGATGGATGCTCTGATAGAAGGCTAAGATGAAGTATATAGGTCTCTTACATAAATAGGACGGGGCAAAGTCACCACAACTACATTGTCTAGTTGCAGATAAGGCATTCCAGGACGGAGGTTTTTCACTGAAACAGAGAATTGGACAAGGTATAAGATGGGGTTGATTTCTTCTGGGGCTTGCCCAGTCAACCTTAATGTATTTTATAGCTTTATATTTTTAAACACAATATTGTAATTATTTGGATTCCCCTTCACGTTACTATAAGGCAAGAAACAGGTAGTGCTTCTCTGCATGCATATGACTATGTATACATCTGATACATGCACTGTCTGCACTAAGGAACCCTTAAACAGTCGATTGTTTTTTCCTCTTTATATTCCAGGCTGTCGTTTTCATGCTTCTCAGGGGATGCCGAGTGTAATCCTACAGCTGTGCAATGAGGAACATTTTTCATACATGTTCAAATACACTCATAATCGCTACAGTCGTGCTCCAATAATGTGTGGCTCGTGCGTTTTCCCTTTCATTAAACCTAGAAAAGCTGTTTCTCATATGATGACCACTCTTGCATTTCTCCTTACAGAGTGTACATGGCAACGAAGATTACATCAGTCAGTTGTCTAGACTCAACCAATCCCTGATTAGAATCTGGTAATCCTCACTCCAGAGTCACCAACAATAAGACGAGACAAGGAGGGATGAACCTGTGAGATAGAGATAAAAAAAAAAAAAAAAAAAAACAAGACAATTTGATTAGACATTACAGTAACACAAGATAGAGCATAAAATTATACACAAAATGGAATAACTACTGAGTATGTCTAGTTTGAATTGCTATTAATATAAAAAGACATAACTGACGACGCTTTGTCACAGTTCAAGCCACAATTCCAATTATTGTTGACTTTTTTTTTTTTTTACCAAGAATCCTACTTCAGTGCTGTTAAACTAAAGTCCTTTTTGTGATCTCATTACCTTCTGGTTACAATGTAAAGATTAATGCATTTTACTCCAAAGTAATTGCTCTGCAAAACCAACAGAAAACGCAAAGTCTTGACAATTCAGTGGATGCTAGTGGTATACCGAATACACAATCTACATTTTTTATGTCTTTTTTTTTACTAAGAAATCCAACATGAAAGTGTCTTTTGTATCCAAATTCCTTGTATGTGCTACATACTTGGCCAAGCTGACTTGGATTCAGAAATAAGTACTACAAAAAATTTCCTCTTTCTGACCTGTGCTTGAAGGGGCCCGTAGGGAACAAGTTCCCCATCCACAGTGAGTGTTCCCCTTGTAGAGAGGGGTTGCAGACGGAAGGCTCTGCAGGTAATGTGACTCACATACGGTGAACTGACGGAGTGATGGGTTCCCCTTTCCATAGCAAAGAACAGTCTCAGCAAAGTGGCTCTAGAGATACCAGCTCGCACAAATGTCAGGTGAATTAGGCCATCATCAAACCTAGCCTGTGGTGCAGCATGGAGGTCAGCCCCTAAATGGGTCTGATAAAGGGCCAAAACCAGGACAAAGTCACCTTCAAGGGTAACCCAGTCTCTGGTTGGAAGAGGCTGATCGAGAGGGGGTAACAAGTCATCTTTAGGGAGATTTGAAGGTAGTGAAACAAAAGAACGGTTTTTAAGTGGTCCAGCTGGCTCAGCAATGTCAAAGTTAAATGATGAGGATGGTGTGCGTAAAGGTGAGGGTGAGGTGGAGTTTGGAGTGTTTGGACGAGGGACTAAATATGAAGAAGCGTGAGGGGAAGCACAGGATGGAGAAGAAGGGGGAGTGGGAGAAAGAGAGAGAGAAATAGACGAAAGTTTAGGGGGGAGCGAGTTAGAGTTTGAGTGCTGGAGGAGTGAGAGGGGTCTAGGTCGGG
Source organism: Perccottus glenii (assembly GCA_024416835.2). Classification (NCBI taxonomy): domain Eukaryota; kingdom Metazoa; phylum Chordata; class Actinopteri; order Gobiiformes; family Odontobutidae; genus Perccottus; species Perccottus glenii. The sequence continues at coordinate 17,507,393 of CM044551.2, forward strand.
AGGTGTTCTGGTCCTGCGTTTTGGGCTTGTAAGAAAAAGGAGCATGACGAAACGGAGATGAGATGGTGAGCGATCGCTCACGGGCAACATCCAATGGATATGGGTCCTTCTGGTAGTAGGTCCCATTTAGATCCATGTCCTCAACGCTGTATGAAGTGGAAGTGTTTGCATCAGGCTCCTGACTGAGAGGCTGGCTGAACAGGGCGCTGACTATCTGGCTTGAAGGTGCCGAATTCTTTCTAGGAGCCTGTCTGGCTTCCTGAAGACCATCTTGGTAAGTAAAACTAGAATCTGTCTCTTCATCAGCCTCTCGTCCTATGTCTATCTCATAGCTCTCCCCAACTCTTGTGCATGCAACACTCCCTCCCTTTCCCCACAACCACCACACTCTAAGCCGTCCCCCTCCTTGTTCCGGTCATTCTCCTCGATCTCACTAGAGTCCTGATCTACTCTGCCATCATCTTCCCTTTCATCCTTGATTCCTGCCAACACTTTGCTCCTTCCCATATTACAGTCATCCCTTTCATTTGATTCTGAACTGGTCCCAGACCTCTCTGAGCATGTTCCTGACATCTCCTCTTCAGCCTCCATCTCAGCCTCTCCCTCCCGTTCTAGCTCTCTGTCTTCTGCCAAACTGCTTGCTCTCACAACTCCACTTCCTCCTCCCCTAGCTCGTTGCCTCCGCCTGTCCCTCTCCCGCTGCCTCTCCTCTTTTTCACGTTCCCCTTCACCCCTACGAAGACTTCTCTGCTCACTGATGCCCATGTCCGAGCAAGTGCGATGAATTGGCGTTTTGCAGAATCCTTCCAAGCCCTCAGTGATACTTCGGGAGAGAGGTCTTCGGGGTGGGGGGGGTGTGGCATCTGGTGATGTAGTGATAATAGATGGTGGCAAGAAGGAAAGACAACCCTTGTATGATCGAAGAGAAGCTATGCGAACAAGGGTTCCCAATGTGAAGCGAGCTGAGCCTAAGCCACGATACCTGGAATAAAGGAATATCTATAAGCATAAATCATAAACACCAAAGACAACAGAAAAGATAATGTTCGATAAGACAAAAACATTTTAAACCTAAAACTCACCTCTCACTCTCAATGTCCACATCAGATACAAACCCCCAGGCAACGGAGAGAAAAGAAAACAGTCTTCTAGGGGCTCCCAAATGACTGTTGGGAGGCGGGCTTGTTGTCACAGAAACTAGGTCCATTGGTCGGACACCACCTCGACAAAGCAAGAAGCAGCAGTTTAAGAGGAGGGGCTCCCGTAGGCACATGTCATACCTGTGGCCAGTAAAGGACACCTTTGTGTTAGTAAACAGATAAACAGAGATTACAGCTACTTGCACTGATTTCACACAAGGAGGAAATAATATTTACATTTTCATATTACAATTATGCTGAGAATATATTTATTTACAAAGCATACAGCCTACTGCACCCATGCTCACCCTGCATGGTGGTTGATGGAGCCAGCCAGTGCATTTCCAGAGCCACAGGGCAGAATGCCAACAGGAGTTTTTATTGCTTGTTCCCAGTCAGAGCGCTCCATCAACCCATTAATTACCTATAAGACCATAACAGAATCAAAAAGAAATGTTTAAAAAAACGTTAAAAAAACTTTTACGTCACAATATTTTTATTAACATATAAATTATGGCATACTTCATGCAGCAGGCCATCTCCAGAAACAATGATGATGCCGTCCCACTCAGGTAGAGATATCTCTCTGATAAGCTCTCTGGCATGGTTCTGACGCTCTAAGACAAGTTGCACAAAGTTTACCAAAAGCTATTTAAAGACGTATTCCTACAGAAGGCTCCCAATGTCTTACCTGTCTGAATAAGGTTGTAGCTGATGTTGGCTTCTCTAATCATTGGCAGGATGTGGGTCTGGCACCACTGCATTGCCTGGCCTCTCCCACTAAAGGGATTGACCAGTAACAGTAGTCGCCTAGGACGAGGTAGCAGACGTCGTGAAAACTCTGGGACAGAAACAAAGATGCCGTTGTCTTTAAAACAAAGAGCTACAGGTTTCTTTCTGAACCATGGCCAGATGGCTAGCATCAGAGCAAAGCTGTATTACATGGTGTTGCCCAAGTGCGGACTTTGAGTGCATTCAAACATTAGAGCTTCCCTAATTTTCATTTCAAGATCTACATTGACACGCAAAGTTGGTCGCTTGGTCAAACTTAGTCAGCATCTTTGACATCATTCATACTGTCGAGACAAAAGCAATTACTTTTATGTTATTATCTATACTAGAGATACACTTACACTAGGAAACAATAGGATATATATATAAATATGTTCAAGGGGAGGTTAAAAACCTTCCTCTTTAGCTCCGCCTACACTACAACAAGTGTTTTTTATCTGCACTCTTCTTTTAAAATGTTTTTAATTTTTCTAATGTTTCTTAATCTAAATCTTCTTTGGTCTTTTATTCCTGTAAAGCACTTTGAGTTACCCAGTGTATGAATTGTGCTACATAAATAAAATTGCCTTGCCTAGGAGCACAGTTACAAAATTGAGAAAAATGTAATATACTGAAATCTGTACTAAATGTGTACCTAAGAAAGAAAAGGACATGAGCTAACTAAGACAACCCACACTAAAGCAAGTGGAACAGAAACCAATAAAATCGCTAGTAAAATGCAAATATGATGAACTATGAATCATTTAGAACAAACAAAGGGAAGTAAAAATGGCTACTAAGACTACTTCATCAATTTTAGAAGAAAGGAGAAAAAAAACTGGAAAAACAAATGACAAAGAGGTTTAACAGAGGTATGGCTTCAAGATAATGTCACAAATGAGAAAGGAGATAGGATGAGTTGAAAGATAGTGGCTAACCATGGCATACATGCAATAGAGAGTAAATGTCTAAAAAGTACACATTGGGGGTCTATTTATCTGTTGGGGATAAATTGTAAGGGAAGGGGTGGCAGGCTACAGTGACCCACCCTCTTAGGCTTTTCATTTAACACAGAATGATACAAGTGGTCTGTGTGGCACAGATAAGGGCAAAGAAAGACAGAAGTGAAGTATTTTCTAAACACTCCAAAAATAAGTGCAGTCATGTGAAAAAACAAAACAAAACACTGAACAAAGTTCACAAGGCCTTGTTAGACAATCGTTTCATTAAATGTTCATTGTGCTATGCTGTATAAAGAGAAGGTTCAGGGTCACTGCGACATTTAACTACACTTACAAAGGAGGCACAAATCACAGTGACATCATGCAACAATTAGTAGTTTTACAAAGGAAACCACTACATTTGATGTCTTCTTGAAAGAATATTGTTAACCATAATAAAACAGCAATAGTCTAATCAAACTAATATATATCTGCTTCTCTTTAAAGAGTTCATCAGACAATCATTACCATACAAATTACCATTACGAGTCTATAGTTTAAATGATGGACAGTGCTGATCAAGTGTGTAGCACACTCACCAGTGTCAGCAGTGACGGGTACACCTCTGAGAAGACACTGCACTGCAGCAGACCATCGCTCAGCTTCAGACCTGCTTTCAGCCAGATACGCCCTGACCTGTCTGCGCCGAGACACCCCCTTGCGCCGTTTGCCGGGTGGATACCAGTACAACACCAGGAGAGGGGGCGCTGGGGCACGAGGACAACTGCACCCCACAAGCTCCAATAAAGGCAGCAGCAGTCGGGCCTCCTTCCCCGAACGTGCCGATAGTCGCTGGATGTGTATGTGTGTGTAAGTGAGGGTCAAGGCATAGTTTGAGGCCAGAGACGGGGTGGGGGAGGCAGCAGGAGAAATCCCACCAGGACCCCCAGGACTGTTAGGGCAATTGTTGTTGTTGCTATTACTGCCTGATCCCCAGCTGGCAAACTGTCCATGAAGGAGAGCCTCTGATGGGGACAGTGAAGATGGATCTGGGGATCGCATCCTTTTCGGTTCAGCAGAAAAGGTTCAGTTTAATGTAACTTCAGCAGGTCCGTATTTCCAAGATTAGAAAGCAATTGTTTTGAATTTAATAAAATAACACAATCATTTCTTCAAAAAAAAAAGTTCATTTTTGGTGGGGGGGTCTCTGTGTTAGTTTATTAGGGATCTTCATTGAAACTTTGCTTTTTAAGTTTGAAGGATCTTCTCATTAGAGCCTCTATCCAGTGAAGCGTAGACTAACCTGTCAGTTTCAAAAAGACACCAGCTTCTACAGTTTACTGCCAGTTACAAAAAGGCAGAAGTACTTCTAACACATTCAAGACAATACTGTAAAATTTGAATTTAGACAACTAAATCAGAGCAATGTTGCACAAGTAAAAATTTAACACAAGCTGCCTATTGTAAAAGAAAAAGCAGCTACACGTTTCAAAAACTTACATTCTTAAATAATTACATGAAACAGAAACAGTGAGTTGCCTTTCAAAACAGATCCATTAAACAATATGTAATAAAAACAAAATAAAACACCTTGCTATGACAAGGAGAACAAAACAATTAAATTAATATTGCGGATTATGTAAATATCTTAAATAAAAGTGCTGGCAAAGACGTAATCAAATGCCACAAAAATATGAAAAATGCAGTCTTTGACAAGACCTTTGATACCATTATTGCTATCTTTGATCTTAGTGATATAAAGGAGGCTGACAAGAGTGACTAGGCCAGCCTTGTAGACAGTAGTGATATGTTTAAGTTTTACAGAGATGCATTCTCTGGACGCTGGAGATTGCACACCACATAAAGATGATTAAACAAAAGTTAAGACAAATAGACTAAAGACAACATAAAAACATACACAAAACAAAAGACAAACAAAGAGGCAGTTTGAAGTGGGGGCTTGGGTCTATGTCATGGTGAAGTCCTCCAGTAAATCTTCACGTGCCAGCCTTTAAACCTCTGTTCCTGTTTAAAGACAAAAGATGTAATTATAAATACTTAACCCATCTAAAAGGCTTGAACATAATTAAATTACTTGATAATGGTATGAGACTGATAACATCCTTTCAAGTTCATTTTAGTGGACAAAGGTGGATGTACCAGTATCAGACTTTCACAATTAACATGGTAAAAGCACAGAGTAGCATTATTATGATAAGAAAAGATTAGATGTGAAGCAATACAAGCAGTCGCATTTTGGTTAAAGCATTTAATGACTCATCCAAGTCACCATCTTCAACAGCCTTGCAGAGTCATGAGTATTTAGTTCAAATGAGTTCTAAAGAATGACAATTGATTAGTGTTTTATATTGGGGGATTTTTCTAACATGACTAGTTAGCAACAACTGTGAGGAATGTTAGTAATGGTTATTTTGTATTAGTTGTTTACAAGGCCTAAAATTCTACATAACAAAAATGGAAACCCATTAGAAACAGTTGCTTGTGCGTGTTATCTTCGATGACAGTCTACGGCTTCTTTAGCTTTTCATTATGAGGCTTCAAAGTACATTGATCACAACTATGGGATCTAATAGTAATACTCCATTTAATAAAATGACCGCATCAATAGAGAAGTCAATGAACAATATGCAAGCTGTGGAAGAGACAAAATAATTGTTTGGCTTATGTCCTGGTCCGATAAAGAACACACAAAAAAATAAATAAACCTGAACGATGCCCATTGTTGCACCTTACGTCCTTGAAAAGCGGGGCGGGGACACCCAGAAAAATAATGTCAGCTGCTAATTTTGGTCCTGCCACACAATGAAGTGGCTGTGAAGTTACTGCGGGGTATTTTGGAACAAGCTTCTGGAAACACAGACCAAAAGTACCCTAAAGGCTAACTAATGATACAGACAAAAGTTAGTTCACATAACTTTGAACGTAAATAACGGAAATTATTTTGTAGCTAAACGTTACAACTGCTCAATAAACTTCAACATTCGCTAATTGGTGTTAGCATGTAAAAATGTCTTCGCTAACCTATTTAGTTAGTCTTAAAGGTCAGATACATATTAAAATAGTGTGCTTGAGTGTATGTACGCAGTTAACCGTTTCAACATTTTTTTTACATACATATCATGGCTAAGTAATGTCTTGAGGAGCTAGCTACTGTCATTTAAACAACTCAACCTCAGTTAGCAATAGCTAGCAGTTTGCTTCCTCAAGTAGAAACAATAGTTGAAGTTTATATTTATTTTATACATTTGTCTTTTCCGAATACCGTCGTCCTGAACATGCATAAGTTACATTAACATTTACCTTTATCTGGGTTCAAAGTATAGAAGATAACGCTAGATTCTTTGACAACCCTGGCAAACGCTGATAAAAGCAGCCTTTACGCAGTGCGAATTTGAAAACCGATAGTTCAAAAGTACATTTTCAGTACAGCAAAAGGACAGTAGAGAAATTATAAAATGATCAAGCCACTAATTTACCTCATCTTGTCTCCGCTCTGAAAGCTGTGGCACGGCGCTGGAAGGGTCTGTGCCTGGAGACGCAGCAGCGGCGACTTTGAGCGGCGCAGAGGAAACCCAATGGCGATAAGGAAAACATTGCAACGCCCACCGACATTCTCCAATCATTGACGGACCACAACTTCCTGCCTGAGTCAATTCTTTCCAGGACAACTCACATCAATACTGGTAAACAAGAAATTCTTTATGTCGCTTTTATGCCAACCTTGCCAGGTTTATCTAGGGACGGTTAATGCACAAAACATTGGTTTTATAAAACACACCGTGGCCAATTAGATGCTTTTATATCAACTAGAATACTTAAGTCAATGTAAACAACAAAAAAGGGTTTATAGCGTTAGTAAAGAGACACTTTTTGTACAGCCAGTCTTTTATTAGATTGCATGAAAAAACACAGACTAGTTCTTGTAGCCACGACTGGCTCTGCGACCACGAGCTCTTTCGAACTTCCTGCCCTTGGAGCGGATATAGGGCCTGAAAAGAAATACAGGTTTAACAACAAGCATCATTAATTTCATTACACATTCCATATTCAATGGAATTAAAATAATTATTTTAATTAGTAAACAATATTTTCTCCAATTTATTTCACATGTTAGAAGTTCAATGTTTGTGTCAGGAGATGGTCCAGTTAAACATTTCAGTTACAAAAAGTTTATTTTTTACTTAGTGTAAATAAGAATTGCCAAATGCAGCCCACAGTCAATCATTTTCTCTGCTGTTGTAAAATTAACATGAATGGGCTTAAGTTACAATTAAAAATGCTCCAATGGTTTTATTCTGGAACCATAACTAGCAGGACGCTCAATACATTACAATAGCTTACAAGTGGCTATAACTGTCATCTAGTGATTTTACATCTATCTATCGAACTATCTATCTATCCACATCTCATCCACTTACTTGGTGTGGCTGTGAGGGGTTCCAGGGGCTTTTCCAAAGTGCCTGTACACCTCTCTGCCTTTGCGGGGTCCTGAAGGTGTAAAAATAGTGTATTTAGATCCTCTGCACACATTTTCACCAGCATTTTACAGAAAACTATCCAGCTTTTTGACATCACTAATAATTCCGTCCAAAATTTCCATTAAAAAAAAAAACCCATCTTGCTTTTAAATTATGTCCAACAAGCAACAATACATCTTCAAGGCCCAAAAAGTACCTCTATCCAGAGGCTTTGAGAGTACAGCAGAGGTTTAGCACATTTAATAGGCATTCATTTTCTACAGTTTATTCCTATGAGGGGTTGCGGGTGACTGAGGTGGGGTACACCCTGAACAATGGCCAGTTAGGCGCAGACATTACCATTATCTATTCACCCTCAGATTCATTCACTAGAGATACTTTTGATTTGGCAATTGACCTAGACATGCGTACCCGGAGAGAACCCACGTAAACACTGGGAAGACATGCAGACTCCTCACAGAAAAAATGGGGTTGGCCGAAGAGTTGAGTCGGCCCGGGTTTGAACAACCTTCTTGCTGTGAGGCAGGAGCGCCAACCACTCTGCCCCATTTATTTGAGTCCTCATTTTTTTTAATTACTAAATCTAAAACCCTCTGTAAGGAATCTTGAACTTATCTAAACATTATTCAAACATATTTGCCAATATGAACAAAAATTTAAGGCAAACTCAATGCAGTGATTTACAAAGTGAAAAAGTGGACTTCATAATTACTAGATGGAAAAAAGTTATGCACACCTGGTAAAAATGAAAGCAGTTCATTGTTATTTTTATTAATTTTTTCCACATTGATCGATTTATTGGTAGCTCTTAAAGGCTTTAGTAGTATGGTATTATGCATTTACTATTTAGACATTGCCAATTGTTTGGCTAAAATTTACTTTTAGTAAGAGAGCAGACAAGTCTGCACAACATTATGAGGTGCAACTTTCATAAAGCACAGGTTCTGTTTTTACTGATTTAAAAGCTGCTGTAACCGGTTTGTGTTGCAGTTCATTGTGTTATTGTTAAAACAATAAATACAATCATCTGGGAGTTGAGCGACTATTTCGGTTTCATGTCATGATAAAAATCTTCTCCATACCACGTGAGACATTGTGACGCTCAGTTAGCTGAGAGTTTCTCTGGTTCACGGTGCATGTGTTGGCTGCAGGGATCAACTTGAAGCTGTTTGAAACAACGAAGCCTAATGTGATGCAGCTGATGTGCAGGCATCTGTAGGGTACACTACACGATCTCAGCCACAGCTGGTACAAAAACCTAGTTCTGGAAGATTTTTTGTACATCATCGGTGCTACACAGGTACTGATGTTCGGTACCTATCCTTACATGTGATTGACAATTGTCACCCAATTACGTGCTTTCAACATCAAAATGATAAAAAAAAATTACCTGACAGCAGCACTGTGCCCCGTCCTTTGGGAGAAGACAGTGCAAGCTGGTCAAAGGTCATCACCTGGCCACCTGCTTTGAGGATCCTGCGACGGGCACCATCAGTTACCTTCAGTGCACAGATCTGAGAGAAAAAGATAAATGAAAATATGGATTTGTACAACTTTATCTAAATAAGCAACATTCTTGTTATTTTTCAATATTGACAAAGCATCTGGAATCAGTTTGAGGTGAAAAGTGATGCTTTTGCTTTAACCTTTTCTTCAAGATGTCCTCAATGACTTGGAACCTTCACAGACAGTATTGTTGTACTGAAAGTTTACCTTAAGCTTAGGGATGTCCTGAATCCTGACATCATCAGTTACTGTTCCTACAACAACAGCAATTCTGTTTTCACGACCAGGCATCTTCATCTTACGGATCTGGACAACACAAAGGCAAAGTCACATCAGTTCTACAGGTATTTAAAAAATAAAATAAAAAAGACATTTCCACCTATATTTGATTTAGAAAAACATTCAGGCTTCGAGCTTTTTAAAACATGTGAAACCAAATATCCACAACTATGGGAAACTTTTCTTGTCAAGTCCTATGTATTGGAGTAATTTCTACCTAGTGGTACAATACAGTAACAAGTGAGAACAGCAATTTCAACTGTCCCGGAAAATTTAAAAACTTCATTGTATTTTTAAAACATTACATATAAATTTATTTTCAGGTGAACTGTATTCAAAACAAACGGCCAGTCCCTGCATCCACTGGTGTACATCAGTGTAAATGCAGAGTCTTGCAGGACAGTAACTTTTGCATTTTTGTAGACAGTTAAGCAAATGTCTGAAACAAACTTACCAGGCGGGAGATAGAGATGGGTGGCCTGTTGGTCCTGCTCATAAAGAGCCTCTTCAAGACAACCTTGTTAAAAGGAGCATTTGAGCGGCGGGCCAGGAATCTGTACAACTATAATCAAATGTTTAAAATAAAATACGGCTCAATCGGAAATACTCAAGTAAATAATGTAAACGCTACTAACCTTGACCAGGAGCCTCAGGTAGATATCCTGACTTTTAGGCTCCTTTCTGTGCACCTTACGGTCCTTGTTGTGTCTGATGTCGACACCCTACAAAAATAGCAATATTCATTATGCCAGTGTGAACTTTTTCAGCATATTTTATAAGCCTAGCAGGTATAATAATGCAATACGCGCAAAACACAGAGTTGACTAGCAGCTAGGTATGTAGCAGAGGCCGGTACACACACGTTTACATTGCTATCGCCTAATACGCCTAATTATACTAGTGTTGTGAGTTTATTCCATATCGTCACACTAAAATAAACGGACACCGATGTCGAATGGTACATTTAAGTAAGTTTAGTAATGGCACGCTTCAACCTCATCGTGTAGAGTGGCCAACTTAACATCACTTGTGTCGGCAGCAAAGACGCTAGGCTAATGTGAGTTACAGTCCCAGTTTACACTAAATCATCACTTTAATGAAACAGGAGCAACACTCATGATAAGTATACGTAGTTATTTACAACACAAGACCTAAAACTACAGTGGATGATAGTGGATAGTCCCGATAGTCTATTTACTAAAATCCTCAAGCGTCACCTACCATCTTGGACTCAGAGCAAAAAGGGAAAAGAAAGAGCTGAGGTCTCGCGATAAACAGTGTCTTGAAGTCTCGCGTCTCTGATTGGACAGTGGATCGGACACGCTGTAATCTTACTTGCGCCTCTAATGGTTAAACTTGTTATGAGCTTATTGTATACATCTGGGCCATTTTAAGATGGAAAACATTAACGCTCAAACTGTAGACTACTTTATAATAAAATGTATACAAAATTAACTGGGAAATTTTGAGATTTAGGCTAGGCCTACATTTATATGCTTTTATTTAATAAAGCTATATCAATGACATTGATTAAAGGCTTCTCAGGCAACACAAAATTTGGATGGTTCCCTGAATTGCAACACAAAGACCTGACTGCAATAGATACAGGGTGGCTTTCTCACAGATGTGTATAGTTTACTAAAATCACTACAATACACTTTATAACACAAGTAGGCTTCAATTATTACAGATTGATGAATGGAATACATTTAGTATTGAAAAAAATAAAGTTTTCAAGGTGAAGACGTTTCGTCTCTAATTCCTTTATTAGAGAAAAAACTTTTTCATTCTGAGATCAACTGGTAAGAGAGCTGAGCTTATAGCTTATATATATATAGCTCTAGAGGGAAGAGTTTCCCCTGAAACAAAACCTGATGGACCAGGCTGTTCTGGCTCTGAAAGGGAAGTGTGACTCCTGATGTGAGAGTCATTAAAAGTCTCAGGAGAGTCGTTAGTGACACTGCTCCATTCAGGTGCAAAGTGGTTAGTGATAAAGTCTCTTGGAATAAGATACTTTTACTTCAACCTTTTTTCAAGATGTACTGGATGGCTGAGAACCTTCACAGACAACTATCATAAAGGAAAACGCAAATAAAAGGTTTTCATATGAATTCACATGTATTTGTAGCATAAGACAAATGTAGGGTAAATGCACTTACAATACAGTAGCAACAAAAGGTTGTTCTGCACATGCACATAAAAATATGCTATTACAAACAAAACTTGATCGAATGATGATAACGTTTTATTGTTTTTGTTCTCCTTGACGTCTCATGTGACACAGAAAGACTGTAAACGTCAATGCGATGCCTCCCAGAAACACTGTCCGAGCCACAGGGGGAACCAGGGAAAAGTTTATCCCCTAATTGCAAACAACACACACTGTTATTCTGCAGTTCTATAAAGAAAAAGATAATTGTGCCACACTACCTTGTGATTGGTATCTTACTTGCATTATTGACCAATACACGACACCAGCCTGGAAAAAATAAACAAAGTTGTACAGTATGTTTATAATGTAAATAATATAATTTGAAATAAAGCATTCTTGTTTAGCCAACCTTGTAAGAGGTCCAGAATTTTTGTCTCCAGTCATCAAGTAGGTCTTCTTTGTTTTCTAGAAAGCTTAAACCTAAAAAGCAAAGATCATTTACACAACATGTCAGACATATATTTTTTCCAAATCACTTGCTGCTAAAATATATTTCATGTAGGCCTACCAATATAAAAGGCACTGATTGTGAGAGGGGCTCCAACAAGCTGGTCCAACACCACCTTCCCTGTCACCATCTTGGCTCCTCCCCCTGGCAGCATCTTCTCCAGGCTTTTTAACCAGTGGTAATTGAAGTTGGCATGGAAACAGAAGCCAACAGTGGCTACCCGTGCTGTCTGATACCAGTCAATGCCAGTTGTGCTTTCCAGCTGCAGTATGTCTTCTGATGTGGAGGTAGTGGCAGGTTTGCCACTCAACAGGCCTTGCTGTATCAGGTCAGCAGAGGCAAATAGTGTAGTGTAGCCCAGAACATTACCGATGTAAGGATGAGATCTAAACACATCCCAGACTCGCTTCATTTTCTGATCAGAAAGGATCCCAACTGCACACAATGTTTTATATAAAAGTTATATAATGGTATACAACATCTACACCAAAAATGTTTAACTTACCTCTCAGTGTAGCTTTTAAGGCAAAAAAAACAGTTTTCTAGGAATAAAGAAGTCGAGCAGTTGAGCTGAGTGAGAGGCAATTTCTGATCGAGTCAAAGTTCACCCACTCTCCTGTGATAAGACTATCAGCTCTGTGAGAGGAGTCTGAGAAAAAAACACATGCACAAGCAAAGCAAAAAACAGAAAACATTATATTATTATATTATCCTGCATTTGTGTTCAAAGCATGGTACACGAATGCAACGTAGATATAGCTTGGTTGTGGTTGCAATGTAATAGTAAAGTTAGTAGTGTTAACAAGTTAACAAGTTAAAGAAATCAGTATTGCAACCAGAATTGCAACCAGAACACTTTTCACACATAAACTTCAAATATAACTTACCAATTTTGTTTTAAAAGAAGGAAGCTCTAAAGTTACTCTACGGCTCTGCAGCACATGGTGTCACTATAAATAGCTGCAGGGCCACTCTTACACCAGGAGGCTGAGTAACTTCCTCTGAGACAAGTGATAGGCATAATCAATAAATTACCAAAGCATTTTTTTAAATTAGATTTAGCATTTATACCAAAGAATTAATGGTAACATTAATAGTATGTATAATAGAATAGCAATACATTTGTAAAACTATCACAATTATGGTTAATTACTAATAAAATACCAATGTTTGTAGCATGTTAGAATGTTATATATCATCCTTGGTGGAACAAGCCCCTTTTGTTTATTAGGAATTATTTATAATGCTCTTACTTATTACACCGAAACCTGTTGGCATTTCCCTCAGGCCACAGGTTTAGGCTGCCTAAATCCAGACAAAAATTAGATTTTGTCCTCCAGAAGTTGCTGAATGAAAATTCAAGCACTTTATGATTACAATGTTATAAAAAGCACTTTACATCTAGTCTACTATTATATTTTGCCCACTTTATATATATTTATTTTTCCTAATATGTGTGAAGCAATGGGATGTTTTAATTGGGATCTTTACCATATTTAAGCCATAGTACTGATAGATTCTAATTTTTCTTTGTGCCTTCTCCCTTATGAAAGGGACATCCTACTCATCCACCTGCTGCCATAGTTATGTAAAACACAGCTTTTGGAAGGTGTGCTATTGATTTGGAAAGGTCAATTAAAGGCACTAGCAACTGTGTTAGCTCTTCCCTCTGAGAATGTGCTAATGAGGACCAGTGTTTAAGCTAATCAATTAAGGCCTCGTTAACCGCCACAACTGTTGCGTTTGTGTCTCAAATAGTATTTAACAAGCTGTCTATAGTGCCCGACACAATACAGACGTGTGCCCGCGCCTCCACAAGCCGCTTGACTTATCACATAATTGACTTTTTTCCTCCTATTCAACCCGTTTCATCTTGTCACTTCCTTTTCCACTTGGAATTCGACGAGTTAACGTCCATCCATAATGCAGTGGCAGAAGAAGAGAGGAAGCGTGTGCATTTACAATAAATGTTTATGTCACTTGACTTCATTTACGTGCACAGAGGCAACAAGTAGCAGACTTCGTTCTGAACCAGTCGAAGACGTACAGCGGTCTGAGCTGAGAAAGGTAGGCACATTTTTATTGAGGAGTAATTCTTGAATGCAACTGTTGAAATTTTTTTTTATTTGTATACATTTTTGATAAATCTTTATAACCAAACAGGCAACACTGTTCCATATAGTTCAGTCGCTAAAATAGGTGTTCCAGTAGCCTCCATTTTTAACAAATGGAGAATATATTCCTCCTTTTATCAGAAGCAAAAACTCAAAAAATAGGCTTGTTAAAGGGGTTATAAACAAAAGCAAGTAAAATACTAAACTGCATAAACTGTTTAGCATTAGCAAATTAGTGTCACTTAAATTGTCAATAATCACTTACTCCACAGTTGTTTGAGAATTTGTATGATCTTATGGCAGCCTTGTGAGTTTTATTTATATTTTAACTTCTGTACTAACTTCTGTACTACTGTAACTTATACTAGACTAGTTCCTAACATTTGTTATGTTAGATAATTTTGACTCATTTTGTATTAACAATTAAAAAAATCTGCTATGGTCACATCAGCTATTTCCTGTCTTTATTTTACATCTTAGTAGGAGCCATGCACTCGTCCTTCTCTGTGAGTCTAGAGCCCGGTTTGGACCGTGGGGTGCCCTGGGGTCGTGACCTCTACACCTTTGTAACATCAGCTGCTGGTCACATGATGAGGACGCTTCAGAAACCGCGAAAGAACCGTCCGTCCAAACGCCAGGTTAACCACCGGCGCTTCCTGCACAACATGATTCAAAGGTTTGTTTGGACAAAATATGGCTGACATTTTTTTGACTGTCTGAAATCATCCTGAAAGACTTACCTTTTTTATCCTGCGCACTCTCAACAGAAAGTTTGCTGATATAGAGGCAGCCAACCACCGACTGGCCTCTGCACTGTATTTTAAGGTCGACGAAAAGAAGCCTGATACACCAGACACGCCCAGTCCCCCTCAAACCAACTCTCTACCGGCTTCAGAAAAATCCACTGCAGTTGGAGACATACTGTTAAACTCCAAGGACTGCATCACTATTGACTCACAGGATACTGAGATGAGAGGGAAAGAGCAACCAGAACTGCAACAGCTTTGGAAACAGCATCCTAAATCTAGAAAGAACAAACAAACACAGAAAAAGACCATTTGTGACCAAAATCTGCTTGAATGTACATCCATAAACTCAACATGTATAGACAGTGACACAGTGCACTTTTATGGCGATGAAAATCCAACAGACACACACTTCCCAGTGGACCACCAAGCAGATCTAACAGAGTCCAGTTTCCTCCAGTTTGGCCGAGATGTTGACAGCTCTTCTTGCTTCTCCCCAGAGCTTTCCCCTTTGTCTCTTGACTCCTGTGATCTTTCAGCCCAGATGTTTACAGATATCTCGTCCTGCACACCAGCCCAGAAGCGCATTGGAGAGATTGCTGAGAGCCAATGGGCAGATATTATTGATCTTTTCAGCGTTGGCTCCAAGGACTTCAGAGGGTGTGCTAATGTGGAAGCATATTTTGAAAGTATTTGTGAATACCAAAGTGATGCAGAAGGGAAGGTTGGTACAGAAGATGAGCTTGAGGATTTATTCTGTGAGAGAGGTCAGTGCAAATATGAGTACAGTTGTCATAGCAATCAGGTTGTGGCCACAAACCCTTTTCCCATTGAATTTAGTAGCTCAGAGTTTACGAGCCACAATGAAAGCCCTACTGAGACACAGTTTAACAGTTTTTCATCAAATATTACCAACATTCTGCCAACTGAACTGCCATCCTCTATGAACTATAATTGCATGTCATACCAGCACCCTCCCCAAGAGAGCCAGTGCATGCTGGGACAATATGAACACAATCTCATCCCATTTGA
Organism: Perccottus glenii; assembly: GCA_024416835.2. Lineage (NCBI taxonomy): Eukaryota > Metazoa > Chordata > Actinopteri > Gobiiformes > Odontobutidae > Perccottus > Perccottus glenii. Next base: position 17,523,080 of record CM044551.2, read on the forward strand.
GGGGGTTGCACAGTCATTTTCTGTCCCTTCTCATGATGTCCGGCGATGTTCCATACTAACACCGCCGCATGAGGGTGAATGGCTGTTTGCGGACATCCTAACAGACAGGACACTGTCCCTCAGCTAGGACAGCTAGTGAGACATGTAACATCAGCATAACCCACACTAAAATTTTAATTATGTATTTAATGACATCATGTTCACTCTCTTAAAACCGAAATAAATATGTATATATTTGTTAATTTAAAATAACGTAAAAAATAATTTAAAATAATTCAAAAATTGCTCACAATCATAGCTGTATACAAGTATTTATGAGAGAAATGTGAACTGTGGATCTAAAGTGACAGTCAAATTAATTCTGATTGGTTGTTTACACTTTACTGCATTTGAAATCGTTTTGAATTATGTTTTTATTAATATGTTGTGTCCTGAATTTTATTTAAAGATCAGATTTTAAGTGGTTCTGAGCAATGCTGATCTAACATAAGCCCATTTCAAGTTAGATGGCGGTTTCAAGTACAAAAACTGTAATATACTGTAAATCCCAGCATCTTATATTTTGTTCCACAGCTGCCTGTTGTTCTTAGCATTTGATAGTTAACCATTTTATTTTTTCTTTACTTGGCTTTTTTGCACAAGTTGTATGTGTTTGAAATGTTTTGAGATGGTGTGTGGGTCCTTCTATCACTGTGATGCAAATATTAACATCTATGAAAAAGTTAGAATCCAATAAAGTGTGTATTTAAAGGTGTATGTAAATTGTTGTATGTAATTATGTATTATTGTTTTGCCAGAGCTTGTAAAGAAACACATCAACACACATATTTCAAAACCAACTACATATATTAAAGTTAACCCCATTCATACATTTAATAATTACAGCATCATTAACAAAAAAAAGGTTAAACAATAAAAAAAAAAATTCTTCCAAAAGGCTTCAAGTTCCACAGTAGCCATAAACTAACAGAAAAACATAACACCTTTGAGAATCATCGGCCTCATCTCTTGCTACAAATTCAAACATATGATGTGATCTGTTTATGACTATGACTCTTTACATAATAGTCTAGTAATGTGTCACCATAGCCATGAGCAGATCTTGACAATTAAGCTAACAATTTTAGAGCGTGACAGATGTATTGTTGTGTCAGTTCGTTTGGCTTCAGTGCTTTGTCAGCCTGTTTGAGATACATTTGAACCTCCCACTGGTAGTGTGTAAAGTGCAGAAAATCTTTTTTTTTAACTCAGCTTTAAATAAAATCATTTTGCATATTTCTAAAATAGGAAAAGCATACAAACAAAAATAAAATAACACAATCAAACCCTTTAATAGGGCATTAAATATATGCCATCAGTAGCTACACACTCTTCAACCACCTATTTTGATTTTTCCTTTTGTGAATCACAATGACACGCCTGGCTTACAAAATTAAATCTACAGAGAACCATGAGACGTAGGCATGTATGTTATTGGCTGTTTTGTCATTGTGTGGTTTCAGGTTGGCGTTACTGCATCAGGAAAGTAGACAGATTAAAAAACAATATATATAAAATTAAAGCACAAGAAGCAGTAATTAAAACAGATTTTTAAAATCTACTGGAGTGTCCCACTTGTGTACTTGAGTAAACGCAGGTCAAAAACAAAAAAACATTCAGAACATATTTAGAAAACAACATTTCTGATAACAGCTTTGATCTATCTTTAGTTCCAATATAAAATTAAAAGAGCATTTCACCAATGTTTGACCAGTGTGTGTCTCAAATTTCCCCTTTAGTTTTTATTCTTCTACAAAGCCTATATGGTGCTTAAAACAAGTAAGGCAGGAAGAGGCTTATGGTTGATTCAATTGTGTTTCATTTTGGAAACTGGAAATTTACACTAAAGAATTATGTCTAACACAAAGTGCAGTGTTAAATTGGTGGAATGGCCTTTTAAAGTGACATTCTTTTTATATAGTATTGTACAAAGCACAAGCATGTGAACAGACTACAAAAAAATAAAAAAATAAAATTAAAAGGACAACTTCTAGTATTATAAATAAGAAGGCAGGGGAAATAAGATTTAAAACTAGGTTCACAAACCAAGCCAAGATTTGATTGCTAAATTAAAAAAAATAATGTACATTTTGTTCTTTCTGCTTTTGTTTCATACAAAATTTGTTTCTTGGTGCCTTCTTTGTCTTTTTATCTAATGCTAATGCTAGTATATAAAAATGTCATGCTAAGGGGATTTCTACTTTGAAATGTCCTAGTAAAGGTCAGATAATCAGAGGAGAACGCCTTACCAGCTTCTACTCTGGAAATTTGCTACTCTAAACTACTCTACGTTCACTAAAACTCTAAGTCCCTTTTTCTCATCCATACACCCACCATTCGGTTAAACAAAAGCTGTTTTTGATTGAATAATTTACACAGTTAATCAGTAAAAATACAAAAAAGTCACATGACTACTAAGGGCAAAGGGGATATGTCTTTACAATTTGTCTCACTTGGCTGAGGTTAAACATGTCCACAGGTTAGTTTCAGTATCAGCTTATTTCACAAAGAGAAAATGGAAATAAATGTGTAGCATTAATTTAATCCAGTTCTGGCCTGACAGCAGTGTCATAAAACCTCTTCCAAGAAACAATCAGAAACAATTGTCTCATAATTATAGATCTTAGATCAATTTAAATTTGGCCTAAGTCTATTAGAATCAAAATGTTAAGACTTTAATTAAATAAACTAAGTGAAAGTACCAACCTTTATCTAGTAACATACTGTTTGTAATATAATAATGAATTTAATACATTGTTAATGCCTTTGCTATTGTGATCAAGTGATCCAATAAGGCATGGTTAGTGAATATTTTAGTCTTGAGAGTGTTTATTGATTCCAGATTAGTACATTTGTGGTGAAATAATTAACCAAATTTGTACCAAAATCATGCAACTGAGACTTTCTTTCTGGAGATGTGTATAATTACTGGAGCGACTTTTGTTCACTATTAATCTGATATGATAAGAGATTGTCCTAAGACCTTTCAGAAGTATTTACTTTCCTGCTGGCCTTTGTTAAATAAGATTGTACGTACAGTATATTCTTCTTTATCAAAGGGTCAAACATGGCTTAGTTTTTAAAACACCTCCTAAAGTAAAAGACAAATCTGCTGCATTGGTTCCTACAGTATAAACTGTACAGCAGGAAATGACTAAGCAGACAATTTAACTTCCCATTTATATATGGGAAATGTAGTTCATTAAGAAATGCTTTTAAGCAATGCAATGTAGAAATGTTTTTGTTAGTTTACATTGTGTCAGTCTGTTACAAAATAGAAATAAATTTCAGTTTTTGAAAAATCTAATTTTCCTCTTTTATTCCCCCGCATTTATCCAAAATCCTAAAGAGACTTTTTTAGATCAGTTTCATTTCATTATTACAGCGTCTGATGTGCGTATCTTACGGCATGCTCATTCACCCCTGAGTAGTCGAGGCTGTGAGAGGCCGGGTCATGCATTTGCTTGTGTCTGTGTTTGTGTGCCATGTGAGTAACTGAGTCTGTGTGAGTATCACTCCGTGTTGTTGACACTATAGGGTGGTGGTGGGTCCAGGCTGTTTTCTGTCGAAGGGGTGGGAGTCCCTGGAAGTCCAGAGGAAGGGGTTGGTGATGCAGGAGGCTCCTCTGAGTCGGAGTTCTCCAGTGACAGATCGTCCACCAAGGCTCTGCGTCCACGCATAGCCAAGGGCAACGGCACACGTCTAGACGCAATGACATTAATGTAAATTATCATAAATGTAAAATGTAATGTACTTGTCTGAATAAGCCAATAGTGGTTACTACTTTTAGATATTAACGTTAAGACATTACATGTAAATTGTTTTTTACAAAGTCTTTTACGGTATATTCTTTTTTACCAACTGTAGATAAGAACTATTTTTTAAGCTTAACATTAGAGGCCTTAAGACCAATTATTGTGTTATTTAACTTTAATAATAATAATAATAATAATAATAATAATAATAATACTTTTAAAATAAAGAAAGCATGTAAAAAGAGTACATATTCATTGTATAGTGTGTACCTGATCAAAACCCCCACAGGCCTGAACATAAAAGACAGATGAAATGTTAAAACATAAAACATATTCCGACCTACTTATCTGCTCTCTATTCAGGGATGCTGAGTGGTGTCATGCAGACAGATGGACAGTGTGTCAGTGTTAGATGGACACAAATTGATGGAACAAAAGCAAACAAATAAAAAGTTAATGGGATGGTTAATAAAACATTGTGTGATGGTGAGATTTGTATATTCACTCACTACTTTTTTAGCCGTACCTGAGCTGACTGCGGAGGGTGGTGATCTCCCGGTTCATGCTCTGGCTACTGTCGTTGAGCTCCTCCAGTTCTCTCTGGAGCTTCCTCTTCTGAGCATTGGAGCGAGAGTTCTCCTCCTCCACTTCCTCCAACTGCCTCTTCAGCTGTTTCAGGCGGACCATCGACTTATCCAGCTGTAGGAGGGAGCACAGGAATAGAAAGACACATTATTCTGTGACCAAGGGGAGAGTCATTGTTTTAACTGTTGTTGTGGAATTTATATTTTGGATCACAATGCAGCCTGCCTTCCTCCCAAACACACAGATTCCTGGTGGGATTAAGATTAGGGGGGATTCAGCTGCATAAATCACCATTTCAGAATGATTTTTCAACACTCTCTTTGTGTGTGCTGTTTGTTAATTAGAGCAGCACGCTAGGCTGTGCATGTCAGATTGTCAGTAGTTTCTTCATCATTACTTCTGTCATACCTGCTCTCTGTATTGGTCTGCATGTCTTCTCTCGTCTTCTGCCTGCATCATAACTTCCTTAAGTTTCTTCTCTGTCTTCCGCACAAGTTTGTTGGCAATGGCACGTTCCCTAAGAAATAAATAAAAAGATAAAAATACATGAGTGATCATTTGGGAAAATTTTTACTCTTAATATAATATGGCAGTGTGTCAAGTTTTATCTAACAATCTTTAGTATACATTTATGTATTGTGTATGTTTTTTCTCACTGTTGCTCCTGTTCCAGCTGCTCCTCCATTGATTCAATCTTGGCCTCCAGGGCGGCAACATTCATCTTGTGTTTGCCCCTTACAGTCCCCTCCATCTCGCCAAGCCGAGATTTGAGCTCCTTGTTCTGCCTCTCAAGCTGCTCCCGGGCTGCCTCTGCCTTCTGGGCTAGAGTCCGCTCACCCTGCAGCTGTACTGTCAGCGTCTCCATCTGCAGAGCTGTCTTTCTCTGTCGCTCTGCCATCAGTTCAGAGTTGGTCTGCTCCTCCTCTAGCTCCTCCTCCAGCTGACTGATACGTGCCTCCAACCTCCGCTTCTCTTCACTCAATGCAGTTCTAGACAAGCACACATTTTACTAGTTCAGAAGTTACAAACAACAAAATTGCAGCTTAGTGTAAAACTTTAAAGACAAATTAACTTACTTTCCAGTGCTGCTGTTGACCATTTCATCTGCAACCTCATCTCTCTCCTGCTGAGCCTGCCTTTTCTGCCTCTCTGACACAGCCAACTCCTACACACAAAAAGTAGATTTTTTACTGTTACAGCAAAGTCATTGTACTGTATATAAACTGATGTTTGACCAAACCTCAGTGAGCTGCAGAACTTCAGCCTCCAGTGTTTGGATCCTCTTTTCACTGTCTTTCAACTGGGACATCCCATCGTCTCGTGTTAACTTGCTTTCATCCAGCTCACGAAGGACTTCCTTCATTTGTGCCTGTGAATTTCAAACACACATTACTGGCATACAGCTCACTGACAAGTACAGCCACTACAAATTCAATGTGGGATTATCTGTTGTACCTGCAACCTCCGTAGCTGCTTCATAGACTCTTCTTTGCCACGATTGGCTGTCTCCACCTGAGCCTCTGCATCCTGCAGCTCAGCCTCTAGTTGTTTTTTGGACGTAACAGCCTGAGAGCGCTGACTTCTCTCCTCCTCCAATTGGATCTCCAACTCCCTCACCTGGGATAAGACAATAACTTTGTAATATATTCTACAAGAAAGATTATCAATCAACTTTGAATCTGCTTTGTAGGGGTTATTACCTGTTTACTGAGGGCCCTCCTCTTTTCCTCTCCCTTCTCCTCACTTGTGCTATGCTCTCGTTCAAACTGGGACTTGAGAGCCTGTAAGGTGACCTCAAGCCGTAGCCGAGAGTTTTCTGCCTCTGTCAGCTCCTCCTCAAGCTCCTGTGTCTGAACCCGCAGGCTCTGGGCCTCAGTTTCTAAGGCCCTCCGTGTTCGCTCCAGCTCATGAACCTAATACAAAATCAACAAGACAACAATGTTACTGACTGTGAAAATTATTAACAAAGACAAATTAAGACGAAGTCCTTACATTTTTGCCAACATCATCTTGCTGGTTCATTAGCTGTTCCATTTCCTGACGGAGTTGCTTGTTGATCCTCTCTAGCTCCGCCTTCTGGTCCTCAGCTTCCTACACACAGAAACACCCAACACAACCAACCGCCACAGTAGTGTTATATATCATACAACTCTCCCCGATGTATGCTTTAGTACTACTTTGTAAACGAAACCTCTCAGCTTTTACCTGCAAAGCTCTTGAAAGTGCAAGATATTTTGTGTCCTTCTCGCGGCTATCTGCTTCTGCCCTGTCCTTTCCTCTGCCAGTCGAGTACTTACTGCCTTCTCCTCTGCAAGACACTGATGGGTAAAAAAAAAGAAAAGTTAGTACAAAAGAGCAGCAGAGGAAATTAGTTCAGCACAAAACCCTTTTTTCAAATAAACTTTAATTTAGCAAATACTGTTTATTTATAATACAAGTTATATTTAAAGAAAAGTGAACCTGATCAAATTTCTTCTGCCTCTTTTCCAGAGCAGTGCAGTTCTGCCTCTCTTTTTGCAAGGCCAGCGTCATGTCTTCTATTTCCTCTCTTAGTCTCTCCCTCTGACGCTCTACTCTGTCTTTCTCTTCCTCCTTCTGTCGCTCCTTCTGCAGGGCGCTGTCCAGTTCTCGTTGAAGCTTCCTGCGTGTTTCCTCTCCTGCTTCCACTGCTGTGTTTACCTCTTCCGACTGCTTGCGTAGCTCTGCCAACTGTGGGGATGTTGAATAGGTTAAATCATCATCATCATCATCATCATCATCATCATCATCATAAAGAATTACCTGTTGAGTGAGAGTCTGGATCTGCCTGTTCAGCTCTTTGGCTCTTTCCTCCTCCTCCTCCAGTCTCTCCATCAGTCCGTTTCTCTCGTCCTCGAGAGCTCGCACCCTTGAACCTAGAGCCAGCTTCTGACGAGTCTCTTCTTGCAGCAGATCCTGTGAGAAAAAAAAAACAAACATTCAACACAAGTCTCTGTATGAAAGGAGTGTAATTAGTCTATTTAAAGTTTGGGTTTTTACCTGTACATCATGCAGCTGGCTTTCCAAGCTGTTAACCTCTTTAGCAAGACGAAGGGATTTGGTATCAGATGAGGACAGATTGCCAGAGATAGACTCAATTTCACACTTAAAGAGACATAAACAGTATCAGACACATTTCTTGTAACAAACTGCAGTTTAACAACTTCACATCTATATTACACAAATATACAGTTCATCCTGTTGTACCTGTAGCTTGTGGATGCGCTCCTCTCGTTCCTCCCTCTCTCTTTCAGCTTGTGTCAGTCGGGCACTGAACTCTTGTAGCTGGTTCTCAGCTCGCTTTCGGCCTCGCTCACTCTCTGTGCGACTTGCTTGGAGGCTCTTAACCTCAGAGGTCAAATTCTGACGGTCCTCCTCCAGCACAGTTTTGGCCTTCTCAAGAGACTGGCGTGCCTGATATAATATAAGAGGAAAATTATAGATTGTAGTATACAAGTAGATGTAAGTATACATGTATGCAGACATGTATGATTCTTGTCAGCTTACTCTTTTGGCGTTGTCCAGCTGTTCCTGGAGATTGTCAATAGCAGCACTGTGTTTCACTCTCATCTCTGAGAGGTGCACTTCGTGGCGGCGAGTCTCTTCTTCCACACAGCGCTGGAGATCAGTTAATTCTGCCTCTCGGCGAGACCTAATGGTAACAAAGAAGAAGGAAGTCTGTCTTTTTTTCTTTTCTTTTTATTAGAACTTTTAAATCTGAATAAAGCATTTCAAATTTTTGTTTTTTTGTTTATAGTTTTATGCTTAGTTCAGCAGTGGCCAGTTCTATGCCATTGTATTACTTTTATGTCTATGCAGGTATTTTACCAATGTGCTATTGAGTCCTATTTATCTTTTAATATAATTATTTTATTAAATTACACATACCTGAGTTCTTGCTGAGCTGCTGTGGTGTCCAGCGTGTCCTCTAGCTCGGTTCGCAAAGCCTCCAGCTCCTCACCCAGGTCCCGTCTCTGTTTCTCTGCCCTTTCCCTCATCCTCGTTCATTCTCCACTTCCTCCTTTAGTTCTGAGACTTGAGACATGGCCTCCCTCAGCGCTCTCTGAGCCTCTGCTCTACGTGCCCCCTCTTCTTCAAGACTGACACAGAGAGATAATATATTAGAGATACATAATAGAGAGAGACAGATGAAGGATGTAGCCAGGACATATATATAGAAGTTGTGTATTTTAGTGCATTGTTTTGACTCCTACCGGCCCTGCAGAGTGGTTATTTCTTTCTCCTTCTGAGCTAGACTGCCCTTGAGCTCAGCAGCCAACATTCCCAAGTCTGAGAGTTGCTCCTGGGCCTCCACTGACTCACTCTCCATCCTCCTCTTCCATTTCTCCTGCTCCAAGCGACCCTGCTCCTCACGCTTCAGGCGCTCTACAAACATGACAAAAATGTTTAAATATTCCTTGTCATACTTGTATTATTAAGTACTACATGTTAGTACTAACAAGTTCATTGATGCATTTAACATTTTAATGATATGCCTTACATTCTAAGTTGCACACACTGATATCTTTACATATTACTAAATCATAAATTGAAGTAAAATAGAAGTTAACAGTAAGAATTACCCTCTAGGTCAGCAATGACAGCTTCTTGCTTGTTCTTGAGTTTGTTTAGACTTTTGGTTTTCTCCTCCTCTTCAGTTAGCTGGTCAGTCACCTCATTCAGACGCTCCTCCAACTGTTTCTTCTCCTGCTCCATGGAAAATATTGCGTAGAATAAAATACAGTGCTTTAAAGTGCTGAACAATTTTTGAAGCAGGTAATCTATAAATAGATATTGCTGAAGGTTTGCCATGGTAACTGTTTAACTCTACCTATTTTGTCTATATATCTGATGACTAAATGTGACAATGACCTTGCTGAGTCGATCTCTCTGTTCTACTGCATTTATCAGGTCGGTCTCCAAGCTTTTCACTTTGGTCTCCAGTGTAACCTTCTCTAGCAGAAGGCGCTGTCGGGCACCTTCCTCCTCCTCTAACTGCTCCTCCAAGTCCTAACCAAAATATAAAGATAAAATCGGACAATTTATTGCATTATGTAATTAGTTTCTTTTGGACACACACACAGCATGCACACACACACAACATGCAGCAAGTAAATATTAGGTTTACTTTCTGATCGCTCTGACCTGTATGTTCTGCTGCAATTTCTTCTTCTCATTGCTCATTTGCACACCTCTCTCTTCCTCTTCCACCAATCGTGTCTCCAGCTCACTCAGCACTTCTTCCAACTCCTGTTTCTTGTTCGCTAGCCTGGCTCTCATTTCTTCAGCCTCTGCAAACAACTCCGCCTCGGCCTGCAGCTGGTCTGCCAGCACTGCCTTCTCCTCCATCAGCTGCACAACAACACAGACCGAAAGAGGATGGGTGATGAGTGGACTAAGGACACTCATAGCTAAAACAGAGATGTACTTGTGTGTTTACCTGAACATGTTTCTGATCAAGCTCTGTGTATTCCTGCTCCACTCGGCTTAGTTTGTCGTGTGCCTTCTGTAGCTCGGCTTCTCTGGTTTGGATCTCCTCATCTTGTCTTGTCACTTGCAGTAGTGGCTTCACCTAGATTAGGACAAAATCCAGTGATGTCTCTACTTTATCAACACAACATTTGAAACAACAAATTGTTGTGTTCGGTCATTACCTTGGTGAACAGCCGCCACCACTGCCAGTTCCTGAGTTTGAGGTAAGCAGCGCAGTTCCTCTGCATCACCCTCATAGCACTCAACTGGTGCTGCTTTTTCGTAAAAGCCCTTAGAAGTCAAACAATAACCAAATACTTTTAATCAGTGTGCTTACATTTAGAGGCAAGGTATGCATGGTTTCAGACATTTTAAGAATCATTATGCACAAATGAAATGTTGTGACAGGTGTACTTTGTTGTGCCCTATTCCTTATTAAAGATAAGTGTAGGCTATTATTTAGGGTTTGCAGTGTTTCCTAAACTGTGCCAAATTGCAATTACTGTGCCAGTATGTTATTGGTTTGAATGACATTTATGTTACCATTTATATTTATCTTAATATATTACATTTAACATATATCTTTTAAAACTATGTGGGGTTATAGCAGGTAACTTACTCTAACCCCAACTTAATATTTTACCTTATTTTAACCTTTTTGTATAACTCTTACTTGCGTGCGAGGTAGCCTCTAGAAGCGCTCTGGAAGTGTATAATAGTATCTGTGATCTTTAGGTCCCTTTCCTCTTCCAGATGAGCTAGGACTCCAGCTCTGAAGAAGACTTTACTCTGACCCACCCTGAACAGGTTTTTATCCAGCTCCAATACACTTATCTAAAGAAAAAACAATTCTAAGTAAAACCAGCGTCTAAGACATAATGCAGTGTGTGTTGACAGATAATAAGGTGTGACTCACCATAAGTTCAGATGCTTGTTTGCCATCCATAAAGGTGCGAGGAATAGCATTAGGGGTCAGGATCTCATATCTGTAAAAAGAGATGGAAGAATGTCATTAGCAGGTGCCGGAGCAAGTGCTTGAGGAAGCATGTGTATTAGAGTTAAAGAAATGGGGAGAAGGAAAGCTGGTTAAGAACGGCAGTTTATCTGAAATCAGGCCATATATCTGAATGGTTTTTGAACATAGCACAGAACAAACATTTTCCTTTTTTTTTTTTTTAAAACAGATGCAATTTAACCTAAACATAGTCTCAACCTTTTGAGACTATGTTACATCTTCAGACACCAGAGATCTCCACAATTGGTCAGAAGGGGCATCACCTCCAACCAATTTAGACACTACGGCTTTTCTAGCCAGCATTAATAAGAATTGAACAGTCTGTGTGTTCTGTACATAAGTCCTAACAGACAGAGGAATGGACTGGGGAGGAGTGTCTGCCCTATCACCAGACTCATTTCTCTGAATACTGCCTGCCAGAACACTTTAAACATTGTGTATAAATATTATATTGCATTTCTCTAAATCTATTACAGATTGAAATTCAAGAAGGCATCAGCAAGATTTCCTCACAGTCTATTGTTGTTTTGAGCAATGTGTTTCAAGTTGTTCGTAAGACATTTTGTGTGTCTGTCTTCAATGTTCTTCAATTAAGAATAAAATCAGAAAACAAATTGTCCACTCTTCTGGGAGTCCAGGACAAACTTTTCTAATGTGTATCATCTGAGAGTTCAAGAGAATTCAGTTTTGTCTTACATAATGTCTGACCTGAAGATACTTTTAAAAATCCTTAGCAGGTATATTATATTCATTTCTTATAGCATCAAATGTTTTGAATTTGCCATTGTCCCATAGATCATACATTCACTTGATGGCAGCATCTTGCCATGGCTTGAGACCGGGACAATCCCCATCTGCTGTGAGGTTTGGGTTATTTATCAATGTTGTCAAAAGATTTACTACATGAGTTTTCCTAAACATTTTCTTCAAGATGCTCCATGTTTTAGTAATGTTGTTAAATTAATTTAAACAAATGTACCTCTGTCTGAACTCCTGGAATGGGATGCGGTTAGGAAATCCTTGTCTACAGATTCGAATACCCTCCAGAACCCCATTACACCTAAGCTGATCCAAAACCAGTTGTGGAGAAAGTTTACCTGCCTAATAAAAAAACAGAAAGAACATTTTAATGAATATGCGTTTTTTGTCTGTGGCATAAATCCCTCTTCCTCCAATAGTGCCTCTTACCCTCTTTTCATGGTTAGGGATGATACAGCGCAGAAAGTTGGGGTTGGTATTTCTCAGTGTGGCCATCAGCTTGGCAAGAGACTCTTTATACAGTTGGCCAACAGTCCTAAACATACCCTTTTTGGTCTTCAAACCTGCTGCTCCAAAAGGCACTGTGCCACTGCTCTCCCCTGAGGATACCTGGTCTAGACCTATGATCCTGTCCACTGGAAGGAAAAACAAAGCACTGTTTAAAGAACTTCTAATGCACATGCTATGGCTTTACAATTGTACGTGTATTAAGCCAATAATTGTTATGATAAATATATATTAAAAACCATGGCGGTAATTTCTAACCAAACATGTTTGCCAATGAAGAATTTACAAACACTGTCAGTTTCATAATAAATTAATGAAATAAAATCTGATGATTATGATACTTAAAAAGGGCCCCACAATTCCTAACTCTACTATACATGTGATCAATAACCTGATTGTTCAAAAGCAATTTTCATTGATATAGCAATAAAAACTGTAACATTTTGTCTAGTGCATGCATGCAGCTATTCTAAGACTGATTCAATAAGCAATGCTTTATAAGTACTTTGCATGTAAATGCCAGTAACAACAAGAATAACACTGGTACTAAAACAAAGTCAAAGCAAAACAAAACAACAGGACATAGAAAACAACAAAAACACAGCAAAAAATATCAAACCAAATGACACACACACAAATACAATTGCACAGCATTGACAGAAAACCTGTCCAAGCAAAACACAAGGCTTAAATGTGAGCAGGAGTGGGAGTGAGGAATGCGAGTGTGGCCCACAAAAGAGGAGAAAAACCTACTGTCGGTGCCATTAGCCTGGATTGTTGCATAGGACTCAAAGAAGTACACACGAGGAAGAGTTTGAATATCTGATTCAGAAGAAAGGGAAATGAGCATGAAAAGAGGAAAACGCAAGCAAACAAGGGAGACAACAAGAGGAGAGAAAACAGAAAATGAAAGCGTGCCATTGCAGAAAGAGAAAATATATAATTAATATATAATTGGCATATACTGCAGAAAGTTAAATTTTTCCAGACAAAGTTGTCAGATAACACAATATTAGTAAATTACTTTTTCTTTCAAATTGTACATTTAATTCTATAGTAAACCTGTGTGTAAAGAGTCTTTACCCTCTTTCCAGAGCTCAGAAACAAAATGATCAGATGATTGATGGAGAAGAGATGCCACATTGTCATTTAAAGGATCCATGTTCTTCACCAGCCACTGGTCTGCTTTATAGTCCACCTATAAGTGTTGTTGCCACATTGGAAATATACTCAGTTTTATAAATGTGCTTTTAAAATTGCAAGAAGAGAGAAAGAAATGACTACCTTTCCAGCATAATGAATAATGGAGAAGTCAGCTTCCCCTCGTGGCTGTTTAGATTTGAACAATTTGGGATGGCTGCCTTGCTCAGCAGACAGTTTGTCCACAAATGAGCGATCTGTTGCCCGGGGGAACCAGCACTCTTCATCCAACAGGGCCAAAACGCCAGGTGGGTTGGTCTAATGAAGAAAAACACATTTATTATATGGAAACTTCAACTGGAATGTGACAAAATCTTATAAATTACAACAAACTTGTATAAAGACACTATATTTGGATGGGTACATACTGGTCTCTCAATGAGGTCAATGCAGGGCTGCAAGTCCAGTCCAAAGTCAATGAAGTTCCAGTCAATACCTTCCCGCTGGTACTCTTCCTGCTCGAGGATGAACATGGTGTGGTTGAAGAGCTGCTGCAGCTTCTCATTTGTGTAGTTTATACACAATTGCTCAAAGGAGTTTAGCTAAGTGAAGGAATAGGATTTCAAAAATGAATTAAGTGTAAACTTGCATTTGATTCAATACAATAATGTCACATGAAAACCATCAAACCTGGAAAATCTCAAATCCAGCAATATCGAGGATCCCTATAAATGATGCTCCTTGCCTCTGTCTACGGTCCAGAGCTCGGTTAATTCTGTGCACCAACCATCTGAACAGACGCTCATAGGTGGCCTTTGCTAAAGCCTCAATGGCAAAGTCAGCCTACAAAACAAGAAATACACAATCTTATTCTCTTCCTAGCGGTCAAGTTATTCCTTAAGCGCTTCTTTCCAAACTGAAAATGTCACCTGTTCTTTGGTCTGAGCCTTCTGTACATACTCCCGTCCCACTTTGATCCTCGGCGTGAGAATGGCCCGAGTGAACTCCAACACGTTGATGCCAAGCAGATGGCACAGTTTCTGAGCAGCTGTGTTGTCTGGCATCGAGGCCTGGTCGTGGTTTTTCTCCTTTGTGAAAGAAATGTTTCCAAACTGGAGCACAGCAGAGATCACCTTCAACATGGCTGAGAAAAAGCACAAATCAGAGAGAAATGATACTTCTGTAATATGAATGATATCCCTGTAATTTAGACATTCTCCCTTATTGACCACCAATCCCTTACATATGGACTCTTCGGGGGTGAAACCCATGATGGCCACGGAGTCCATAGTCTGCGTGAAGTTCTCTGAATCGCTCTGGCCAGGAATAGGGATAGAGCCTCCACTGAGGAACCGGTACTGATCTGCAGTTCCCAAGAGCAAGTCCGCTGTGGGTGTAGAACAAACAGGTGTTATTATTATTATTGATAATTACTTCCTGAAACGCAGTGTGTAATTTACAGACCAATACATTTTATATAGACCAGTACATTTATATATTTTTTCCTCACCTCGTGTGGCTTCGGAAGCACCACATAGCAACTGGTAAAAAATATGGAAAGTCCTTTCATCCTTGGCCTGACGGGTGGCCCTTGACTTTTCCAGGAGGTCTAGATTATATGGTTAAGATATACTTTCTATTTCATAACAATACCAAATGCAGGAAAATTTACTGATATACTGTAAATAAAAGGATACAGGTCTCGATATTGGCACCAACAATGTATCCAGCCACGTCAAAATTAATGCGGATGAACTTGCCCTAAAAGAGAAGTAGTTTCATGCTTTATATACAGTATTGCATGTGCTAAAACTGAACTAATGTATGCCCTTACAAATCTGGAGGAGTTGTCATTTTTGACAGTCTTTGCATTTCCAAAGGCTTCCAGTATAGGGTTGGCCTGCAGGAGCTGCCTCTCCAACTCTCCCTGGGAAGCAAAGCAGACATATCAGCTTCAAGGAAATCTCAATCAAAGACTTCCTTCATAGGGCTTTATTTTAACAGCTACTGCAGCTACTGATTTGTAAAAGCATCATTCAGAGCAGACAAACAAAAAGTGTGCATTGTGAGGACAAAATAGCATTGGAAACACAAACCATTCTCAGAACCAGCAAGGTTCTCAACTTCAGTATCAACTCTTGGAAGTCAAACAATGCATTGACAAACAAGAAATGCATTAATAATCTTTCACAATGAGTGTTACTATTATTATCACATGCCTACATGCCTAGTTCAAAAGGAATGGCAGGGTATCAACTGCTATTGAACTGAGTCAGTTGAGAACTGCTGTTGTAGAGCACCTATGGAAAAGAGGGGAAAGCAGCATGAGGATGCCAGCATTGTCTAAAGGGGAGCTAGCAACATGAGGTGGAAACTGTGAGGGATTTTCAGCCAGAGCAAGTGCAAGCAAGGTCTTTTAAAGTGACAAAAGCCCAACAATTAATGTGTACTTCTGCGCACATTAGCAAAATGACAGCCCAGGCACACACTCTGACAGCTATAATACATTCACACCCTCATCTACACCTGTATGTGCACAGGTTCCACTAGACCAGGGGTCGGCAACCTTTACCACTCAAAAAGCCATTTGGATCCGTTTCCCACAGTAAAGAAAACACTGGGAGCCACAAAACCCTTTTGACATTTAAAATTAAATAACACTGCACATTATTTTGCCTTTATGCTATGTATAAACAAACTATAATGTGTTGCATTTATGAAATCAATGAAGGACTGCAGAGAAAACGAAACTACATTTCTGCATGCAACAAAAACATTTTGAACCGTGAAAAAATACGTTCGGTTGAAGGATACTTTTAAGTAAAGTACTCGATGTCTATTTGAGTTCTAATTGTATTTATGAAAAAAAACGCCGAACTTAAATGATCCACCAGCAGCAAACCAAAAACACCGTCCTCTCTCTGTGTGCCATCATCTTTTTACTGGCGCGTGCAGTCAGCTGTCAATCTGAATAATAAAAGGACTATTTCACTGAACAATGTAAAAATATGAATATATGCAAAATAATAGGCAATTAAAATACTTGGTTAATGTGATTTCTGCTCCTGAACCTCAGCGCACAGCGTCTGCACATCAGGGCTGCACAAAGTTTATGTTGGAAAACACCTGCATATCTCCTCATTACATATTAAGCATACTGGTAAACTAGTCTCGTCAGCAGTGAACGCAAAGGACTCGGCCTACGTTCTATTGAACGTTCCGTTTTCTTCAGACACTTTTCTTTTCTTAGAATTCTCCATAGTTGGCCTACATGGGATTCAAAAAGTTCAAGAAATCGCGTGCTGGCGGGTGTCGCACATTGGCATTTGTGACGCATAGTAAAAGCGACAACATAAAAACGAACAAAAGGAACGATAAGAACAAACTAAAATAAAATACATTTTAATTAAATACTCATTAGTTGTTTTCAAAAGACACAGGGAGCCGCATCAGAGAGATGAAAGAGCCGCTGGTTGCCGACCACTGCACTAGACCTAGGGCTTTTTTGTATCACCCAATAAAACAAACCAACACCCCAATTACTTTAAGTGCAGTAAAAGCAAAACCTACTTTACTCAAATATATTGTAAAAACAAAAAAAAGCACAAGATGCACATCAGAAGCATAGGCAGTTCCTTTAGTAAACAGAAACCATGTCATCTCAAAATGTTTTATACTCACATATTGCATACTCTGAGGAATTGTGAATTAAATGAGGGTAAGGGGAGAAAAGGATGGGTAAAGAAAAGGATGAGAAAAATAAAAAGACAAATGAGACAACAAATAAATGAATACAAACAATAAAACAATTACACTTCACAGCACAAGGTCTGACTGTTATGAAGAGCTGCCTTAGTTGTGTTAAGAAAGAGGAAATGTCATGAAGTCGTTAAGGACAGGTTGAAAGCAAAGGACAGGGACAGTAACTCACCCGGTTTACCATAGTACTCCCTCTTGTTAGGGACCTAGTACCATCCAGCTGAACATGCAGGAAATAGAAGAGCATGAAGGGAAACAAGTGTGGGAAGGAAGAAAGGAGAAAAACTCAGCTGTTAGAATGTACAAGCTCATGTCAGGATAAGATGAGATGGCCAGATTACAGTTTCATGTCACTGTCTCTGCATTGACATACCTGTATCGCTTCCTTGTTGCGTCCTGGAGTACCACCCTTATGAGAGGAGGCGACGTGAGCCAAATACTGGATCACTTTCTTTGTGTTTTCCGTTTTCCCTGCTCCAGACTCGCCTCTATAATATGTACATATTACACACATATTGCATTACCTTGTGAGCTTTTAAACACATATGGTCTAAATTTGGAAAATTCTATATAAAACACTGTATAAAGCCCATGTATTCAAAATCTCAAAACAAAATAGAAAGTAGAACTGGAGAATCCAGTTGTGGCTTTTGGATAAGAATAAAAGGAGCGCAAAAACAGCTATTGTTAAAGACCTAAAACCAGAATCTATGTTGAGACACTGAGTCAAGACAAATACGAAGGATCTTCGACAATGACAGGAAGAGTCTGGCAGGAAGAAGGGGTGACAACAAAATGAACAGGAGGACTAGATGTAGGTCGACAGGATGATAGCTATTCAGATGGAAGCTGGGCTCAGGTTAAAGAGATTAATGTTTAAATTGCTAAAATGATTTCATAGTTTAGTACAGGGGTTCCCAAACTTTTCCAACCGTGACCCCCAATATTAGACTGCTGACAATCCGCGACCTGTAGCCTACATGCATTTTTTGAACGTATTTATTTATCTATTATTATTTAATTTATGATTATAAAGGGGTGCACTTAAGACAGTATGTTTATCATAAAATAATTCTTTGTTTTTATAGTTTTAGAAATGTTTGTGTACTATTCATTCTTAACATGAAGACTTGTTTTGGTGATTTTATTATACTATGCTTTTTGCCCCAAATGGACTTTAAAAGATAAAAATAATGACTAAATAACAAATCTCTCTCTCTCTCTCTTGACTTCCATCCACATGAAAAACAGCCCGCGGACTTGGCAACACGCCGTCACTTAACTGTCATAATTAATCGGAGCAAACAGTTTTACTTTCAGTTTATTTTAATTATCCTAAATTTGTACTCGCATCATTACAACCTTTTTAAAAATATATAAAAATAATAATCATTAATAAATAAATAATTAAATAAATAAAGAAATCTGGAAATCATCTCGCAACCCCCCGCCCCCACTTTGGGAACCACTGGTTTAGTAAATAAAAAGTGATGAATGCTAAGTGATAAACGTGTGATAATGTTGATCCTCGGAGGTGTGAAATGTAAGGTGTTTAATATAATGTATACTGTTCTTAGATAAGGTTCGTACATATCAAGGCAAGGCAAGGCCATTTTAATTATGTAGCATAATTCATACACTGGGTAAGTCAAAGTGCTTTACAGGAATAAAAGACAATTTACAAGATTTAGATTAAGAAACATTAGAAAAATTAAAAACATTTTAAAAGAAGAGTGCAGATAAAAAACACTTTAAGTTGTAGTGTAGGCGGAGCTAAAGAGGAAGGTTTTTAACCTCCCCTTGAACATTGTTAAAGTTGAGGCTTGTCATGTCCTCATTACATATTTTCTATATATGTTAAAGGTTACTCACGTGCAAAGGATTGACTGGTCTTCTCTGTCTGTAAAAGAGAAAACACATGACAAGCCATTAGCCCAGTAACAGCACTCATTATTTATACAGTAGCATTAAGTCAATCATTATTTATAAAGTAGCATTAACTTTAAATTAGATCTATTTTTATTTCTGGCAGGGTATTATAACAAGTTAACATCAAAAACCTATGTGAAGCTCTCTGTACTGTATCTACACATGTGATGTAAAGTCATGTATGGGCCCATGGTTTTCTAAGCTTGTGGCTGGATGGTTCATGTTACACTGTCTTCACTCCCACAGGCCAGGGGTTAAGTGATCTACAGCCCTAGACAGGGCCTCACAAGTTTCATGTTTTCTTGAGTGATAATATATTAGTATTCAGACTCCTACTAAATTAGTCCTCAGATGTTGAAGTCTAAGTGAGAAGTCTGACATGTCAGCCAGTTACTAAATAATAGTGAAAAGTTAAAGAGTAAAGCAGGCCACCAGCTGGACTTGTCTCTCCAGGCTAAATAACCTCACAGGCATTTAAAGGGTGGTCATTAGTTGAAACTGCTCTGATTCCCACACATTCACTATGGGAGAATCTGCACCTGTCCTACAGGTTCAATCACTGTTGTAACACACCTACAACTGGCTCGGAAGGTGGTGGGGGGGTGGAGAATACCTAGTGCCTCCTGTGTGTCATTATGTTATCTTAGGAAGACACCCTGAGGTGTTGCTCAATCAGCCTTTAACCACTTTTCAAATTGCTGCGGTGTCATAATCTCCTTCTATTTGCATGAACTCAACATGACAGTTACAGCCTGAAAAAAATGTTATGCACTCTTGTCCCTGATATATATGCAGTGACTAGAATCAACAAAACAAACAGGATGATATCATGAGATATACTGTTCACTAAACATAGTGCCACACCTGGAAATCTCAGTCTTTTTTTCACTTTTCAAGCATTTGATAATTGACACATGTAAAGGAAACACACCTTCAAAAGGCGATCAAAGATCACAGACTAAATTCTTTAAGACTTTCCTGCCCTGCTGAGCTGACAGCAGGTGTGTATAGCTGCATATCATACTGTATGTTGTCAGGGGTCAAGGGTCTCAGACTGAGCCTTGTTACCTTGTAGCATGCTCCGATAGGCGGCCTCCGATACGGCATAAATGTGTGGGGGCATCTCATGGCGCTTTTTGCCTCGATACATCTCTACAATGGAATCTGTGTAGATTGGTAGGTTCTTGTATGGGTTTACAACCACACAGAAGAGGCCTGAATATGTCTGCAAAACACCAACAGTGAATTACAGAGTCAATAAGTGAGGGCGGGTTGCCTTGTTCATGTTTGATAAGCACAGGAGTATGTTTAAATACATAATACTTGCATATTAAATGGTGAACAATGTTTCTCTATCTATCTATCATATATACTTATATCTTTCATATCTGAACTTTAATGAACTTAAACCTAATTTTTATTGTGAGTAAATCTATCTTTGTTGGATTAACTGGAACAATTGTGGCTGGACGCTAACATAGAACACAAGCAGCAAGTCCTTTTAAATACATTTCACATCGCTTTCTATCCTACTCCACCTTTAGTGAAAGTTATGACAAAACACTTTATCTTATCTATCTATCTCATCTGTTATTGCAACAGAGTGTATCTAAACTATTCCACCTTCATTATCTTTCTGATACTTTCACAGACCCCCACACACACACACACACTCCCACACACATGGACAACGTGTAAACTGACTCTAAGGGCCCTGTATAAGTTACACAGGAGATTCCATTTGCATTTGGTGCCAGCACATGAAGACATGACACAACACTTGTGCAGACAAGCATTTATGTATCTTTGTATTTATGTCTGTGGTCAATGATGAAGTTTAGTGTTAATGCACTTACATAAATTAAACCAGAGTAGTATCTTTCCCTTAAATTGTGCAGCACTGATGCTTCGTTGAGGCAAGTGAGGTCAGCCATGTCTTCTACTTTACTGAATCGGGGAGGGTTCATGCGCTGCACCTCCTCCCTGGACAATGTCAGCAGTCGCTGGGTGTCTGTCAACTCCACCTCCACTTCATCTCGCGTTCCTCTTTAATACTGGCCGACTGTGTTAAAAAAAGAGAAAGACATTAGAAACAATGTTGTCAATGTAAACAAATAAGATATGAGTTTTAAAATCGGCACAACATTATTGTTGAGGAGTCAGAGGGGAAACAGTATTGCGCTGTGGTAATATGTTGTTATTGATACACTCTCTTTTTTAGTCCCTTTATCTTTAAAGCATAGTATATTTGGGAGAACTTCACATGTCTACGGTTAAGTGAATGCAAAAAGAAGCATTCACAACATGACCCTCATCTCATGCTATTGGTTAACATTATAAATTCAAAGTATGAACGTGCATATTTACTGAATGTCTGTGCCCTCGTTAGATCTTGCAAGTGCAAATGAATATTAGGAGGCTGAAGGACCTTATTATTCTAATTATAGAAATGTAAACCAGCCCAGAAGAGCAAGAGAGGCAGGACATTGAATTCATATGTCACATCCAACACCAATGAAAACATTCACTGTGCATTACACAAGAGATGGGCCAAAGTGGAACAAATCAAGAACATGACATGTGCCTTGTGACAGTCAACATGCTCCAAGTGTTACAAGCATCACAAGACCACATTATGAAGACGGAACTGAAAAAGGAAAAACACAGCATCCTAATGCAAAAACAGGCTCATAAACGGGAACACACACAATGCTGAATACACCCTACGCAGATTGCCCCACCCGTATGACACACCTATTACACAATATACCTGGGACATACCTGGGACTAATCATTTACATGGTACAACAAGAATGTGCTGAGTTGCAAAGATTTGGGAATCTGTTCATCATAATGTCTTAATGAGTGTACCTCAAATCCATGCTTCTCTGATGGCACCCACACCAGCCTTTTTGCTGCCCAGTCGGCCTGGCTTGCTGCAGAGAAACCTGATGAGTTGGGAATGCTAGGCCCCGATGAGAGGAAGTGGGTGACATCATTGACGCCGCTCCCCGTTGACCACGACATTGTAGAACTGGCACTGTTGGGGAAACAAAAATGAGAGTTGGTGAACTATTTCTTTTGATCTGTTTTTCAGAAGGCTGAATACATGACAGTGACACTGATGTGTACAGACGTCACATACACACTTTATGTGCACCAACATATCAAGTAGTAGCAGCACGCAAGTAGCATGCAGGCCATATACAACTGAGGATGGAGCAAGGATGGCCTAATTGAGAGATAGGCACAGAAATCAGGGACTAGGGGGTAGAGGAGCAGCGCAATACATCGAGGGGCTGACTAAACTAACATGACAGTGAGGCTGGAATTGCAATACAAGTACAAGGAGGAAGATTAGAGATAATGCTAAAGAAACTTAAAAGACACAAAAATGACACTAAGAAGAAGTAGACTCAATGTGTGAATTCTGGGGCTATTATCCAGTGAGATGTGAGGCGACAGCTAGAAGTGAAACATGCAGGCACTCCAAAACCAGACACAGTTAAATACAGGATTAGTTATGTTAGTCAAATAAAACGACAATATAATAACATATATACAATGATATTTGGATGTAAAAATAAATTCTTCTAATAAGAAAAGAAACAAAGCTGTCACATTTCAGACAGGTAGACATTTGTGATGTCTGTTAACTATTAGGCGTCTCCTTGCCTCAACAGAAATGTCATCAGGCTTGATTCCTGTTATGCATCCAAGTCTCAGCTTTTTCGGCACTGTCTGTTCTTGTCATTGACGGTACCTGGCCCTGCCATTACATACCTGTTGTTACTACAGAATGACTGTGAATGGGTGTGGAATAAACATGTTGACAAAGGAGTTACCACCACCCTGTCAGTCACTGGTGAAAATGTGAGCTCCATTGTGGGGTAAAGCAGCCTTTAGATTTGGCCCAATATGTTTTTGCAACACTTACCTAATTGTTACGGTCATATTGATGTTTTCCTTGAACTGGCAATCTGAGAGTAGGCCAATATCACTCTACCCTAGTCCCATACATCCCAATAAGTTCTCGAATGTTTAATTATTTCAACATTATCTAAAACCTGACAGGTTGGTGCAGTACAGTCAATACTGACACGGTCCTTCCGCAGCTGGAGCGACAAAAACGTGGCTACTCTCCTCCATAGCAACACCCTAAGCACTTAGCTGTAGCCCACAGACAATACCTTCCAGGTTTGAACTGAGGTCATTCACTGCGGGGGTCCTGCGGTTTATGCGCGCCCACGATGTGAGTGTAATTAATGGGTGGGCGCTTTAGTGTGGTGAGGCGGCTTTTTCTTTTCATTTGATGCGATTTTGGCGTTTTAACAGCCAGGATGAGGATAGCATCTGCTCGGTCACTGAGGAGAGATGACATTATTAAGCCACTGGATAGGATAATAAGGGCTCTGCAGGGGACTACAGCTGCGGTGCGACCAGTGTAGAGGAAATCACCTGCAATTTGTCGGCCCTGAACAAAAACTGACGGGGCAACCACACCTTGAACATCAGACATGTACAATCACATGGGCCACTGCCTTCGACTGACCTTTAAAGCAAATGTAAAGCAATGTTGCAGCACAAAAGAAAGGCAGCTCTCAATTTATTATTATTATTATTATTAATAATATTATTATTAATCCATACATTTCAATGGCCACCTCAATGAAAGACATAAATCCCAACGGTATGAAGGTATCCTTCTGCCTCTAAATTTTCCACATTAAGCGACCGCATTTAGACTAACCTAGCGAGGTTAGCCAACCCCACCGAAATCTGAGACGTTAAGGATATCATACCATTAACGAGATATATTCGAGTAAATGCGATGAAATGACTTACCGTCACACCCGCTGTGACTGGTGAACAAGGCTGCGGTGAGATATGAAAAGGGTCGCGGCTGTTTCTGGGGTATTTTCCTGTCTGAGAGGTGTGTTGCCTACCGCAGATGCGGCTTTTATCATTGCACCGCTCTCACAGAGCCGCACACACTTGTCGGTAAGTAGAGAAGTGAGGGCAAGGCGACGGCTTCAGGCCAGGCGGACCGCTTCCTGTAAACCAACCAACCAGAGGCGAGAACACGGGTTTACGACAGCCTCACAAACAAAAAAAGTCCAATCCAACGCTACGGCAGAGCCCTAAACCCGCCTCATGAAAGCGACAGGAGTTGTCCAACCCTTCATCAGCGTTAAGCGGGTGCGGTGAATTGGGTGAAGCATAGCACAATGTGCTCCACCTTGAACCAATCAGTGACGAAGGAAGGTGGGGCTAAAGCTGACTGACATTGGACACAGCCATCCGCAGGCCTGTGGCAGATGCCGTGCGGCGCTTTCGCGCTCGCGTATGGAGATTTGCGTGCGCTTTGTTTACCACACGGGGCAACCACAGACACAGATCTAGGAACAGGCCGGGACCAAAAAAATTCTAGCCTCTAAATAATCTCACCCCGGGCGCGTGACATAGATCAGCTCACAAAATCCGACAAGAAATCTCTAATTACCTTGCCTACTAGTAATAATTTAGTTTTATGCATATTATAAGTAGGCCTACCCTGGCCTGTTATGATGATATATTAGGCAGATATATGCTAGTGAAAAGTATTTATTGTTTTATGCTTTATACTTTTACACTGATGTAGGCTAGGTCTGTCTCTACCCAGACTGTGATTTGATGCAGGTACAAATAGACAAATAGGAAATCTCAAACACGCAACAGTATTTTTTAATCGAAATTATAAAAAGTACTATAATCACAATCATTGTTCCTTACAACTTTAAAGAAATGCATCTGTTTAAGATGCTTAAGTAGAAGAATTTCATCAACAAATGCATTGGTGTTGTACTTAAATTGTTCTTATAAAACCACAAATCCTTATGTACAGTATGCCAACAGTAATTTATGAAAGATACGTTATAAAACTGTTAATTGTCAATTTGTTGTTCTTGACAATATTACAATACTAAGGTAAAATGATGGTGTAGCTATATTTGGGGAGAATAAAATGATCAGTGGTTTAACTACAATATGTTTGGTGTAGTCTAGTTTACATCTGAGCACAAGTGTTATCAAGAAGTGCAGAGTGCAAGAAGCATATCTGACAAAAGCCCTATAGATTTTATCTTCTAAATAGATACAATTCTTTATTGTGCATTTATTAAAGAATGTTATAACAGTTTTTTTTTAAAGTGCCAAAGGACAATATTCCTGCATTGAACAGTGTACAGGTGTAGTGCTACAAGTTTCAAGATACATTTCTAGAAAGTGAAATTCAGGGTCACAATCTGAGCCCTCTATAAAAAATGTACAAAAATGAAACAGAGATCATGGATTGTAAAGTCACAAGTAGGAATAGCAACACTAGTTCTAAAAGACTTCCTCTTATAAATTACATTTAAACCAGAGGTGTGCTATCAACACTGTTTTAGAGTGCAGTTATATGATATTTAATGCACAGTACAAGAAAACATTTTCAGACTGTGCATAGTAATATTGACATTTTTAAGCATATAAAATACTAAACCAAATAAATAAATCAAAGCTAATACGCAACTGAAAGTACTGAAACAGTGCTTTTAGAATGAGATTATCCAGTCATACAGTAATCGAGTCTCTGCTTGCACAACATTCGGTAATTTGTAAGGTGATTAAAAGAAAGACCCCTTTCTAAGATAAATGCTTTTAGAATAAAGTCACACAAAATAAACATTAAATAGACTCACAGTTGAAGGTTGGTATTTATGAATTGTTTTGAAGGCACTACACTAGACACTCTTCTCACAACTTGTGTAAGGACTCAACAGAAACCTAAAACCTGCCATGCCATGATATTTGTAATGTAATATTATATGTTCATTAATGGGGCCCTTTTAAACTTGAACATGTGGAACCATTAACTAACTTTATTATAGAATCACTGCAAATGACTCGTAACAATACTCCAATAAACTGCAAAGATGACTGACTAAGGCAAAAACAACTCATTTGCCTTAAATTTGTTCATCTGCCAACACTAGTAATGCTTTAAGGGTTTATTTAGGCAATTAGTGTGATTTTCTTCAGACATTTACAAGTAGAGAGTTAAAATACCATTCAATACAAATAACAAAAAATTAACCTATATTAAACATTAATAGAGAATGCATTAAAGTGCTGCTAATCTTTACCATGTTCCTTTTTTCATGTTATATAACCTTTACCCAACAATCAGCTACAGTTTCAAAAGCTGCATGCATCTAAAATAATAAACTTTGAACAATACAATACTTACCATATGAAAATAAATAAAAAAATAAATAAGTCTGCATCATGGTGTCAAACATTCCTGAGATGTACCACACTAGGTACACACAACAATTAACTGTGCAGAAGCTTTCACAAATCAAGGTGACGTTTCTTTCAGATTGAAGTGGAAGTTCAGTTGCAGGTTTAAGCCACCATGTGGTACTGTTGTCCATGGAGCGGATGTTTTATCCACGATGACTGTGTTGTGGTAGGGATGGGCCAGATGAGAGACACATCTTTAATGATTTTGACAGATTGCCAGGACCAATCGGCAACAGTGGATCAGTTAGCTATTAAATCTTCTTGACAAATATATTAGTGACTATAATTATTTTTCTTTTATTCTTGTTTATTTAGTTTGTCACTGTCTATCACACGGTATTCTTAACCATTAAGGCTCCCAGTTCAGTTGTAGTGAAGATGATCTGACTGGGATGGCCTCCGTATTGGTGGGGTTAGACTCTCTTTTTGTTCAAGTTCAGGAGACACAAGTTGCAGAGCCACCTCATTTTCATAGCAAAAAGATGAACATGTGCTTTGAATACATTTCTGTTCAGCCATCTCTTTAGCACTGCATGAAGGTGTGTTTGGGAATTTTATATGTCCTATTAAAAAATGAATAATCCACCTAAAAAAGAAAGTTTGCACATATTATTGAGTTTTACAAAAAACATTGCATTTAACACTGAATATATATGACACTAACCTGGTAGCAGTCTTTTCTCTCAAAGAGTACTGGTTCAAAGCGGTGTCCCCAGAGGATTTCAGAAGCCAGATAGGAGCTACGGCACTGTGTGGTCATGGCTGTGGCCTCTACCATGCCTTCAAGAATGACCACTACTTCTAGCTCTGATTCATTTTCTAGGGTTTTTTGATCCATTTCATAGAATGGAGATTCTTCGTTGATCTCATGGACAATTGTCACTGGGGAAACCAAAAAGATGCGGTCGGTACCTGTGTCAAATCCCACATTGATGTCCACATTGTCCAGGGGAAGGAACTCTCCCTCTGGTGTCACCCTTGGCTGAAAACAGATTAATAACAGTCATTGTAACAAAACCAATATATATGTGGAATTAAATGTGTGACCCAAAAGCTAAGCACTTGGTCTTTCAGTCATAAGGCTTATCTCCTACTGTATGGGACAATATTCATCCCAGCACTTCAACTGTATGTCTTTGATCCTCACAAACTTAATCTCATTTGCCCTGTCTGAACTTTACTAAGGTCAGGCTATTAAGGAAAAGCAAATAACCTAGCTTCAATGTGCCACCAACCTGACCCACATGCAAGAAAAACTGTAACCAATAATCACCAAACAATCACAGAAATATTCTAAAATTATCCAAAGAAGCCTACAGGTTAGGAGGATAAAAATCTAAATGTAGGCTAGTGCAATACAAGGACAATGGACCCACAGCTGAAGAATTGTGGGCTAGTTAATCCACAGTAAATCTTCCTAACCCCTAAAAATAAAACACATCATTATTACCCTCACTCCATAGAATACCAGACAGATGGTCTAAATGTGCTGGTTCTTTCTACTGCAACAATCTTTTGATTCACATCTACTTTTGATTCACAATTCTTTTGGGACTATAATAGGATATAATAGATTTCCAAATACCTTACAAAAATGTATTTTATCTATGTAACCTATATAAAATTAACCTTAATTTGGTTGTTCTTCCTCATGGCCATGTACATGTGTGCACCAAGCCTCTCCCATGGAACCTCTTAAATGGTCCTCGTGTAAGGGCGCCGCCATGCGGCGATTTTACATCGAAATACAGCGATATACCGCCGTCCACCAGAGGGCAGGCTCCAAAAGCGTAAATATAAGTATAAAACTCATGTTTATAGCCTGGTACAAAAGATGGCTCTGGTCTCTAGAGCTAAGTTTTTACTACGTGACAACTCTGGGGTGTGAATTTTTTATTAATATGTCCGTTTATGCTATCTAAAAACTATTGTTTTACTATAGAGTAAAAGACGAAAATTCCCGGATGTAACCGCCATTTTATTGCCCGGTCGTAATGACAATATTGGTGAATAGGTGAGCAATGATTACATCCATGTTTATTTACAATCTATGGTGTGCACTCACCTTAAGTAGCTGTGCTCGGACATGGGCCTCCACCAGGTGGCTCTTTCGTAGGTTCCCAACTCTCCACATCATGCAGAGTTTTCCATCCCTCATTGCCACCACAGCTGTGTCAGAGAACACCAGTGTCTCATTGCGCTTCTTGGGCTTGGCAATCTTTGCCATAACTGCCCCGATGATGAAGGCGTCAATAATGCAGCCCACAATGCACTGCAAAACGACCGCCACCACCGCCAGGGGACATTCTTCGGTTACGCTTCGAAATCCGTAACCTATAGATGTCTGTGTCTCCAAAGAGAATAAAAAGGCCGCCATGAAGCTGTTCACTTGAAGGAAACAAGGCTCCACAACCAGTACCTCTCTATCAGACTCTCCTCCAGCCCCGGCGTCTCCTGGTCCAGAGGAAGTGTCGGAGCTGGGGTTTAGTTTAATGGAGAGGTCTCCATGCGCAGAGGCAATGAGCCAGAAGGTAAATCCAAAGAGCAGCCAGGAGAAAAGGAAGGAGAGGGTGAAGATGACCAGCATCCAACGCCAGCGGATATCCACACATGTGGTAAACAGGTCGCTGAGATACCGCTGGCCCCTTTCGCTCATGTTGACAAAGGTGACGTTGCAGTGTCCATCTTTGCCCACAAAGCGCTGATGGGGCCGGCGACTAGAGCGCCTGGTTCGGCGGCGGCTGCTAGTGAAGGGGGAAGACTCTGTTCCCCGCACACCAGACTTGCTCCCACCTTGTCCGGAGCACATTCCTCCTGCTGTCACCCCACCCTCTCCTCCTGCATCTCCAACTGAATCCTTGAAAGCACTCTGCCTCCGGGCATTGTTGGTGTTGCTCTGGAGAGCCAGAACTTTGCCGTTAAAGGTATGTGTTGGGGAAGGGCTACTTGGGGTCCCTGACCCTGATGGGCTCCCCTCAACCCTGGCTGTATCTGCAGCACTTTGTGCCAGCCTCATGACCTCCTCTTCCTCTACTGGCCCATCCACCACAGCACTGAAGCGCCGTTTCACACGGGCTGCTCCCATCGTGTAAAGTCTGAAACGTGCACACTGGATGCAGTAGTCAAGGGAGTGCTATGTAGTCCAAGTAGCACAGATAGTCTTAATACCTTCTAATGAGAAGCCAGAAAGTCCATAGTGGCCAATGGTAATCAGGAGATTACTCTCTCCAGGGCCACTGGTCAGTCCCTTGCTTTAGAGTCCTTTTTGAGCACTAACACAAAGCTGGTATTTGTAACATAAACTGCTGGGTAAATATGGTTTAAATATTTAATCAACTATAATAACTGACAGAATGACAGTTATCAGAAAAATATCAGGATAACAGAAGTCTAACAAGGATTATTTTTAGGGTTATTAAGGCAGGATAACCGGAATAACAACAGAAGAACATGCAGGAGTTGTTCAGATAACATATGTGTAACATATGTGACAAGGCAATGTGGTAGGAAAAAAAAGACTGTGACAAGGATTAATAGCAGGGTATTATTTCAATATTGCAAGAATAATCCAAAAATAAAAAGGATGCTAAAAAGTAGCATGATATGGTCAAATAGGCCTTTCATGCAAATAAGGAAAGAAACATGCCTATTCTTACAATCAGTAGTCTTTTCCAGTTAACAACCTCTTGGTCGGGGCATGAGGAAACAAAGAAATACTTATTACATTGTAGTAATATAATTTGATAATAAACTCAAGGCAAGCTATTTTATAGTAGCTGTACAAACGAATGAAGGGCCTAACATAATTTTTTGATTCCTTGGCCATTGACAGTACTTTCTTAATATTTACCTGAACTACTCTGCTGTTAACAATTAGCTGCTATGGTTGGTATCTCAAGACAGACATAGCTCATTACATCAGTATTATGTTTGAGAAAGAGCCTGACCAAAGACAAGTAGGGAAGAAAACAAAGATGACTTTGATCACCTTGGAAGTTGCTCACATTGTTGTCATAATGATGTTTATGGAGGTTAAAAGGAAAGTACAAAAGTCACCTGAGAAAGTTTTCTTCATTTCTCAGAAGATTTTTTGTCAAACTTGATTGATGAATTTTATCTGCGTCCCTGTTAAAACCCAAAAGCTATAAACCGTAAATGTATGAATATCAACAACTACAAAACAGTGCTTATTGTAAAAAAAAGTTATCGCATTAAATAAATACCCAATCTCATAAAAAGCTATGTTGCAGGGAGCAAAGAAATATCAGAGAGCTAGTGTCCAACAGATAGAAGTGTGGAAAAAGATTCCTCCTGCAGTGAGATGTGGCAAAAGGGTTTATTATCTTCCATAATTCTTTCATAATCTTCTATTTTCATACGTTCAGCAAACAGTATTGTTGCATAATGGAATTACAGGTGAAGATTGTCTGTATTTGGCTGTTTATCCCACTCCCTGAAAAAGAAATGTGACAACAACAAAACAATAACATTGTAGAAGAGTGTAGATTGAGGCTGCAGTCATATAGTAATAATAATCCATACGGCCATCATAAAAAGTAATCAGACATATTTAGATACAGTACTACTACTGTGTCATTTTTATTGACATTAATGATTCTTTTATATGAATATATATATATATATATATATATATATATATATATATATATATATATATATATTTATAAAAGAATCATTGTTTTTACATTATTTACTATTACACATTTTATATTGATATCATTTTGTCTTTTTAAATGAATTCAGTGAGGCATGTTTTTGGTGTTATTGCGAGTTACTGACCAAACAGTCTCCTGTGCAAGGGATAGAGACTCAAAATTATCCATATGGTCTTCTTCTTGATGATCAGGAAGAACCTGTAAGAAACACAGAACATATAAATGTCTTTAATAAATGTCTTTTCTTAACTTTTCAAAAATCTCATCATTGTTTGGCGAGGTACAAATATTGAGCCAGACATGAGAAAAACAGGAATCATATGTTGTATCAGAGACAGTTGAGACGAGCAGTTGTTAATGGGACATGGGACACAGTGATGAGGTAGTTAGCAGAGGTAGTATAAGTTCCTGTGGAAATGGAGGAGTGCAGTGGATTACAGATGTGCTTGTGACTTCTGTAATCTCACCAGTGATTTTGTTAATCCACGGAGACGTTACGTAAGAACTGCTAGTATTATAGACAGAAAAAATAAATACCCACAGTTCAAAATGTTAAGTTAAAGACTGGATTTGGAAAAATGATGGAAAAGCACAGAATATAAGTCTCACCACCTTTTACAAGGACCCAAGATGAAGTGTTTTAAACATTCTAAAGTAAACTAATTTTCAAACTAGTGTTTTGTTTTAGGTTTCAGGTCACGTCTTGCTCTTACATATAGGGCATTTTCTTCATGCACATCAATGAGACATTAAGATAATGCTTCAGGCTGTGACAATTACAATCAAAAGTTGTGCCCATAAGTTTAAATACTCTGGCAGAATGTGATTTTTTTTTTGCCATTTTCAGAGAATATGAATGATAACACAAAAATCTTTTCTTTCACTCATAGTTAGTGGTTGGGTGAAGCCATTTATTGCCAAACAATTGTGTTAACTCTTTTTAAATTATAATAACAACAGAAACTACCAAAATGACCTTGATCAAAGGTTACATACCCCAGTTCTTAATAACTTGTATTGCCACCTTTAACATGTGACACCTAACACCTTTTACAATGACAACTTGAAGTCTTTTGTGGTAGTTGTGGATGAGGCTCTTTATTTTCTCAGATGGTAAAGCTGCCCATTGTTCTTGGTAAAAAGCCTCCAGTTCCTGTAAATTCTTGGGCTGTCTTGAACTGCACGTTTGAGATCTCCCAGAGTGGCTCAATGATATTGAGGTCAGGAGACTGAGATGACCAGAACTTTCACTTTATGCTGCCAATGACAGGTCGACTTGGCCTTGGGACAGATGCCCAAGCCACCTCACCTGAATCCTCTCGATGTGGAGGAGCAGCTGCTCTACTCTGAGCTCCTCCCGAGTGACTGAGCTCCTCACCTTATCTTTAAGGGAGCTCCCAGCCACCCTGCGGAGGAAACTGATTTCAGTCGCCTGTATCCGGGATCTTGTCTTTTCGGTTATGACCCATAGCTCATGACCATAGGTGAGAGTAGGAAAGTAGATCGACCGGTTAATCAAGAGCTGCGCCTTGCAGCTTAGCTCCTGATTCACCGTCTGTCAGTCTCCCACTCTGTCCTTTCCTCACTCGTGAACAACACCACAAGATACTTAAACTCCTCCACTTGAGGCAGGAGCTCTCCACCAACCTGAAGGGGACAAGCCACCCTTTTCCGGCTGAGAACAATGGCCTTGGACTTGGAGGTGCTAATCTCAGCTCGGCTGAAAACCGTCCCAGTGCATGATGAAGGTCCTTCAGCTTCCGGGCTGCTGAGTGCAACCTTTCCTCCAGTATTTTCTGATAACATGCTGCATTCATCATGCCATCAGAATGGTGTTCCTTTCATCATAGGCCTTGTTGACTCCTCTCCAAATGTAACGTTTATGGTTGCGGCCAAAAAGTTTAATTTTGGTCTCATCACTCCAAATGACTTTGTTCCAGAGGTTTTGAGTCTTGTTTCCGTGCTGTTTGGCATATTGTAAGCGGGATGCTTTGTGACATTTGCGTAGTAATGGCTTTCTCGACCATGCAGCCCATTTTTTCTTCAGTGCCTCCTTCATGTGCATCTTGAAACAGCCACGCCAGTTTTTTCAGAGAGTCCTGTATTTTAGTTTTTGTTTAAGTTATTTGTGGGTTTTTCTTTGCATCCCAAACAATTTTCCTGGCAGTTGTGGCTGAAATATTTGCTAGTCTACCTGACCTTGGTTTGGTTTAAACAGAATCCTTCATTTTGAACACTGCTGATTGGCATTCTCAATTCCTTGTTTTATACAGTTCAAGTACATTTTTGCAGATCCTTTGACAATTCTTTTGCTTTCCCCATGACTCAGAATACAGAAACATCAGTGCAACACTGGATGAAAGATGCAAGGGTCTGTCAGGAGCACAGAAACTTACTGACCTTTTATACACACACACTGATTACAAGTAAACAGATCACAGGTGAGGATGGTTACTTTTAGTAGGCATTCAAACCTGTTTGTGTCAACTTGTGTGCATGTTATCAAAATTTTATTAAACTTCTGATTAGGGTTATTTGGGTAGTTTCTGTTCTGTTCTGTCATTATGATTTAAAGAGTAAACACAGTTGTTTGACAATAAATGGCCACCAACCACTAACTATGAGGGTTTTTGTGTTATTATTCATATTCTATGGAAAATGGAAATTAACTGTTAGTGTGTTGAAAGTGTGATTCCTGACCTTGGTGCCCTCTGACACAGCTAAATGAGCACACTCTCAGGTTTGTTATCGCTCTGAGTGTTGCTGAACCCTAACAGCAGATGCTGAAGAGGGTGCTGAGTGTGTGTGCCTGTAATGAATTTTATAGGGCACATGTTCTTTGTATTGTCAAACCTCAGTGTAGTGCCAAATGTCTGAAATGGCTTTTCATGGTATGGACATCTAACAGCTGTTCTTATTAAATGAGGTATGGCATTGGCAGCTTCTGAATGTATTTATACATTTATCATCTCACTAGTACTACTGCATCTGAGTGTTTGCTATGACCCAGGTCTCCTGTCCTCTTTCTCTCCAGATTATCTGCCCATATTATGGTGTTATGTGGGCAGATTACTATACCTGGAAACATGACTCCTGTCTCACTGAAAAAAGCAATGTGCCCTCTCACTCTCACAGTTTCATTATATGTGTGATGTCATAACTCTTGTTTCCTGAATACAAAAGATGAATGCAAGTAATTTTTGCTCTGTTTGAGTGCAGAGTGCAATTTCAGTCAGGTAAGTGCATTACCTATTAGTGCGTATACAAGAAACTGTACACAATGCACACAATAAACAGCACTAAATACTTAAATAACCGTCTGTTGGAGTGTCACAACGAACATAGACAAAGCTCATCAATACAAAATATTGATGAGCTGAGTTAGAAACAAGGGCACCCATGTCTAACTGTCACATGGCCCTGTGTCAAAAGCTTTTTATCATAATGTTTCTGATTCAAAGCTGAATTGTTTAAAAAATGTTAACCTTGCAATGTGGCACTTTTTGACACTCAAAAATCAATGTTTTTGTTTAGCTAAAAGCCTCTATAACTAAAGAAATACTACAAAATCACAGTGACCGCTTGCTTTTAGTTAATCAATACTGATCTGACGGACCATTTGTTCTTTCCACTGTCATAAGCAGAAAGTATGCACTGAAATAGTGAGCATAATAAATCTGTTTTTTCTTTTGTTACATGGTAACAATTTCCAGGTAAATTTTTATAGTTGGCGTAGATGAGATACACACAGTGTGAACACAGAACACACATAGGATTACACACGTCTGATAACAAGCACACGTGTGAAGTCATCTTGGCACTGGGCCTTATTCCATCTAATTTAAACTTTTTTCACCAGCGTCCCTTTAGCAATCGAGGCCATCATGTGAAGGCAAAAGGATAATCTGTCTGTTAAGATGGTGCATGCCATTCAAAACTTCAATTCAAAGCTCTTGTGCGTTTTCAATTAAATAAATACCCATAACACTAAGACAGTGATTTTTAGCTCACTGACTGTAAAGTCTGGTCATTATGAGTATGCCGACTGACTGACCTGACAACAAAGTAAGCCAGAGAATTGACTTTATGGGTATTAACAAAATCTGTACCAACACACACACAAAAAAAAATTACCCAGTCTCTGTTACGGGTGAATCTATGAACACAGAGTTCTACCTGGATTTCAACATTTTCTAAACATTTTCATAAAGATCATTTTCTTTAATGTCTCAATAAAGCAACATTTAAATAACATCTTAACCTCTTCATTTTAGATGACTTTTACCGTAATAAAAGGGTAACTTAAGTAAAAATAAATGTTTAAATAATTTTAAGCTTCTAATTGTACGTTTTTAGAGGCTTGTACAAATGTAGGCTACCTATACCTAGCCTAACATTATATGATGGGGCAACACATGAGGCTAATCTAGAGTCAGGCTAAATGTGTAATCAGAAATCTGATCAAAGTCGCTCTCAAGTGATGTAAGCTATAAGTAAGTATCGCATTCACTCACCGACAGTTGAATATTTAGTCCGGTTATTCAGCGCAATATGTTTATTTAAAAAAAAAGAAAAAGATCGGTGACATTTATCAACGGAGAGGCTACTTTAAAGCGCCTGTGAAGATGCTGCACGTTTGCGACATGCGTGTGTCAGGTGATGGAGGTGCGCGGTTGTGTCCTCAATGAGTGCCGAGCGCGCACTGACGCTGACCTTATCATATCAAAGTAGACTCGTGTTTTAGTCAAAATGTGAAATAGTTTGACAGATATGGAGTTTGACGTAAAATAACCAAAACAAGTGAAGCTTGTGGTAAAAATAAAAGAGCCTTGCAACTTAAAACAAAAAGACAGCACACAGCAGAAGATGGTATAGGCTATCTGTTCTGTCATGTAGCCTTATGGTCACGTGTTGCTTTAAATAGCTAAATAAATCACATTTTCCATGCAGTTTAGACAAAAACCTGATTCCAGCAGCAGTGCACTTGTCTGCTCAAATGAAACAGAGAGAGGAACAAAGCAATGGCTTATGATGTGATTGCATGGATGCAAGGATAAAACAGTAAAGAGATGATGTAGGGTATTAAGTTGGTTAGTATGCAGACAACATGACAAAAATCATAATCAAGCTTTGTGGTTTTAAACGTGTGAGAGTGAAAATACACTGAATTGACCAGTGGAAAATTGTGGCCAGGAGAGGGAGAGGAGGGCCCTGAGCAGGAGAGTCAGAATGACGTTTGAGAACTACAGTAACTCAAAAGAAACAACAGAATATAATAAAAAATGTCACTCAATTGTCACGTCTCCTCTAGTGAATTAAAAATAGATAGAAATAGAAATATCAAAATAGAAGCAGCCTTTGAGAGCCATGTATATTACGTTTAGTCTCATTTGATTCTGGTAAACCTTTGCAGCAACTAGGACAGAAAATATGCACATCTGGGACCCAACTTTCCTTTTTTTCTTTGACTTTTAATTAACCATAAAATCACCAGCAGTGCTCAGTTGTATCTGCTCAAGAGTGAGCCAGCATTTCCACTGCAGAGCCACCATCACGGCTCATTCTCGCAAAGTGATTCACAAATGTTTAAAATTACACTTGTGGTTATTTAGAAAAAAATGGTTTGTATTTATCATTTTTGTTCAAGGTTTGCTGTGACAATTAATAAAGAGCACTTTAGTTTGCTATTATTAGAGATGCACTTCTAATCACGAACCACCAGTGGGCAGTTTGAAACTATTTTTGTCCCTGAAATCCAGCAATTGCATAAAAAGAGCCTTATTTTCTAGCCTGAAAGATGTTTCTTTCTAAAGCAGTAATTAGTTAATGGTCTCGGACAAGAGTGACCAGGAGGGATACACCTGGTCCCAAAGGACAAAATTACAGGCCAGGATTTGAACAAGCAGTTGCACAGACACTTTAAAGTGTGAAACCTCACACCTTGGGGTGTTATGTGACTTTACAGAGGTCACAACAGAGAAACAACAATTATAGCTCACAAACTACTTTAACTTTTTCTTTTGACGTGGCAACACATCTTGTCTCCAATAATGAGAGTCTGGATGATGCGGGCTGATATGATCACTCACCACATGGGCCTATGACAGCAGCAAACTCCAGAGTCAACAAAAAGGTTCCAGACTTTGCCATGGTCTCACATGGTCCAAATATAATACTCCATAATTTCAGGGTTTGTCCACATAGTGGTTTAGGACTGAGAAAAGATTTATCCACAAAGTAGATAATGATAAACTACAAAGAGGAAAAAAACTGTGGTAAAAATTAAATATCTCAATAAATGCAAACATTTATTTTAATTAACAAGGCAGAAATCACTCTACACACACGAATAACAACAATGTGTTTGGTATGAAGAGAAAAGGAGCAGTTTGATGGGCAACTGTAAACGCGGGCAGCAAGGTGGGGTTGAGAAGGTCGAATCAATAACTCATCACAAGTTGTGAATCAACTTAGTCCAACAACCATTTGTCACATGTGAAAACGTCCACCCATTTAATCAAGCATATTATACGGAGGACCCTCAACCAGTCGGCAATTTGTCAGTCTTATTGCAACAAAAACGGGATAGCTAATTAATGAAATGAACAAAGAAAGCAAGGACAGGAAGGTTAGGGAGTCGTTGCTGTTTTTGTGCAGTGTGTTTATCACACTGATCGGACAAGTTACAGCCCCTTCATTTCAATGTACAGTATAGAAGATGAAGACATACAGGAAAATAACATCTGTTTTCGTAAGCCCCAAAATGTTTTTCTGTCTGCAACCTCGTGTGCACTCACAGCAGTACTAAAACACCGCAGGGACCACTGAGACCCGTGATACCTTTACACATTAGACAGCAAAACACCAGAATAAAATATGCAGTGCTGAACATTTGACAAGCACACAATTAGTATAATGAATTACGTCATAGTGCCACCGGCCGGCTCCAATGCAACTCACTTTCTTTGTCATGGCCTTTAGTCGTAAATAAAAGTGAGACTCAAAGCATGATAGAAAAGCATTGGGATGCACATTGGGATGAAGATGGATGCAACATGCATAAACAAGAGTTCATTTGTACTAAACACAGGCCTGCTGCATTTCAAATCACAAAGCTGAGATATAAAATTTTGATTAAAAAGGAAAATTATGCATACACACATTTGATTGATGTGTTCTGACAGAGAAAGTTAAATACCACAAGACTGGTCCACCCAATATGGGCCTCTGTTTCCATGTTTAACTGAAAATATACATTCTCAAATATCTGGTAACATCGATTTTCATATAGCTCTTTTGTGCAGTTCAATGTAGAAACAGTTCCTGGCTCTTACGTTCCATTTACCTGTAGCTCTCCTGTAGTCTACGGGAGCCAGGGCTTCTAATGCCTCATGGTCCTCTCCGCTCTCCTATTTTGGCATGCCTGTGCCAGGTATTTGTTCAAATTCCTCACACCCCGTGGGGATAGGTATGTCCCCCCTCCCCCCGGGCCCTTAGTCTTTACTTCTGTCTCTGTCTATCTTATATATGCACGCACATGTATGTAGCAGCCAGGCAGGACTCCCGACCACCAACATGAGGCGTACAGCATACACATGTTATTGGCTAGTCACAACAAAATCAGTCAAGTTGTTCTGCCTCTTGAAACTGGCAAACCACAAGTGTGGGTTCCATGACTGTAGAGCCAAAAACAACTTGAGGGATAACAAGCAACTGTAACATGCTTTTGATAACATCTGAAAGACCGTTTATTTTTTGATGTTGTCAGAGCCTCAGAGTCAAGCACTTAATAGAGCCACCATTAAAACTTTTCTCTGACATTGAAAATGTTGATATAGGTCCCCGCTCAACTGGATTATTCATTTCCTCTACCATTTAAACACCAAATCACTGTCTAAAATCTTTGTAGGGGTGGAAGACAGCTTGTGTTTGAATATGAGCTGGTATTGACATTGGGACAGAGTAGTGGATAAGTTATTGTTGTGCGTCATAAAATGACACCAATGGTTGGCTAGTTCAGCTGTCTTTGGTCCGGCCAAGTCTAAACCTTTAAAACCCTTTAAAAGAAATGTACATGCTAACATCTAATAGGTTTTCAACAGAAAATGAGACCGGTTCAACAGAAAGCCATGTCAGTTTGGCTTGGATCGGAGAGTGAGTCATGTTATTAATTGTTGCAACTGTATAATTAGGTGATCATTATGTAACATTTTTTATAGTATATAGTTTTAGTATTCGGTCTACTGTTATTACCTGTTATTTTAACACAGTACACACAATGTACAGTAAATGTTTGGTTACACATTCCAGTGTTGTTAAATTGTTAAAAGTTAATATTGTTAAATTAACTTACTTAATTACAACCTATGTTACTGTTAAATAACCTTGGGTCATAAAACATTTAGGGTACATAAATCAGGCCAAAAAAACCACAGAGAAACATTTGCCAAAATATGATGCTGCCACACCATTTATGGTCAAGTCTGGATTTTCAAAACCTTTGAATTCCTAATAAAATTTATGTTTACAATTCAAACCATATGGGAGCCATCAAACTATCATTAAACGTAAAGTAGTAAAAAGAATTTAAAGCACAAATAGTATTTACTGTGTGTGTGTTTGAAATTCTATTAGCTCTATTCAGCAGCGCCGCTGCGGTTACTTTTCTTGTCATAATTCACAAAAAACAAGGACAGTTAAAATAAGGTTCTACTCAGAGGCTGAATCATCTTTCCTCTCTTTGTCAGCCAAAACCTCATGAGAGTGTAAGTGTTTAATGCTGATAAATTTTATTTAAAGAGGTTTGGAACAGTTATGTCGATTGAGTTAATGGTCACTGACATTTTCCGTGTTCCATGTATATTATTAAAAATATAGGAGGAAGAATGTGTGGGGGTTTCTTGGCCATTAGGTCAACACAAATTGGTTTAATATTCAGTGTGGTGGGGTTAAACCCCTCACTTGGTATCCCACCCCCTTCCACTCAGACTCTCACCGTTGACTCAAGCACATCAAAGAGTGAGCTTAGGGAGAACTGCACTGGACAGGACAGGACAAGACACCAAGAGGCGTTCCGATCACAAAGTTTGGACGAACATTATCGCTTCAGCTCTCAGTCCACGAGTCTCCTACGGAAGAGAATTAATCTACAATTTTTTAAAAGTGAGCCTTCTGAACTACATTTAAACGGTGGCATATTTCAAGATGGAAAAAGACTTACATCAAAATGTTATGTCAGCCTCTGGGAATATATTTGCTTCAGGTAAGACATTTATTTCACAGACTCACACACAGTATTTATCTATGCTCAGACAAATTAGAAATTGTATTTTTAATCTGACAGTATTTGTAAGAAGCTTGTTTTAGATTTAACTAGTTCATTATAATTCTGACTGCAAGATTTGTTGAGTTAATAAAACATATAATTTTTCTGGTTAGGCCTTTTAGGAACATATTGTGAACACAGATTTGACTTTTACCTAAAACTAATCAGCAAACCTTCCTGGGATTAAGAAACCCTGTCATGAACATGATGTAGTTGTTATTTAAAGTGGCGTGCCAAATATATGGTGGTGCACTGCACCACACCACAGGGGTTTAGGCTGCTGGTGCTCAGTGCAACAGTAGCTCTTGACCCTGCTGCCTGGGTCACCATGTGTCACACACAACGCCAGGCTCCCTGCGGGCACTTTGATGTTTCCGTGGATTACATTTCTCCACAAAATCCTCTATCTTATACTACAATCAAATCACAAAGTTAGTCAGTGGTGATGGATCATTTATCTTAAGAGAAACCTTTGTGTATGAATTTGAAATGTCATGTATTATGCATCTCAATTAATTAAATTAACAACACAGATATCTAATCTAAAATGTTTTGTTAACATGTACAAGGTTAATACTATTACTGTGTTCCACTTAGCCATTATTTTTCAAGTCATGACCTTAGAGACAAACAAGCCTATATAGTCTAGATTTACAGCCTTCAATTTGCTCCCTCCTACTTTGAAAATCTAATTATTTCTCTAAAACTAAGACTGCCTTGCTGAGCTCCCAGAGATCCTATAAAATGTGAATGGCTGTGCCAACCGGAGCAGGTTCCTGGCCAAACATAAACTAGCCTAGGTTTGCTGACATTTCATTTCTCCCACATGTTTATATGACTTTATTTACTTTAACTTGTGTCACCAGCGTATTACAGCGTATTGAAAGCCAACTTGGTTTCAAAGATTTGTTATCCTAAAACCTAAAACATACAACATTTACTGAAACCAAAATTATGCCAAATAGGAATTGTGTGGTTAAAGCTAACAATTTATCTTGTGTTTCCATTCCATTCTCTCTCTTGTAACCCATCCCTCCCATCTGTCTCTATCTCTGTTAAAACTATCTCTGCTCTGACTATTGACCACAAAAGTCTGACACTTGCAGCCTGCATTTCCTTTAACAGTAACTTCTTCATCATGGACCTCTCAGGCTCCATTCCTCCACCCTCTCCATATACTCTTTCTATTTTCCCAAATTTTTCCATCCCATCCTCCTCTCCTTCCCTATCTCCATCCCCCAGCATGGCTTCCACTGCTCTCTTCTGCTCTCTACTGTCCCTGCTGTCTCTGCTAGGCATTTTAGGAAACCTGTACACTCTGGGCCTCCTCCTGAGACGCAGGAGGAGCAGGAGAAGACATGGAGGAGCCACTTGCTGTTTTATCCGAATGCCATTACCATCGTGCCTTGCCAACTCCACATCACCTTCCTCGTCCCCCGTTTCCTCATCATCATCCACATCCTCCTTGTACCTGCAGGTACTGAGCCTGGCCTGTGCCGACCTGCTCTACCTATTTACCGCACCCTTCATTGTGTATGACAGTCTGGCAGCTGGCTGGGCCTTTGGGGAGCTAGGCTGCCGCCTCCTGCTGAGTCTGGACCTGCTTACCATGCACGCCTCTATCTTTACCCTCACAGCCATGAGCCTGGACCGCTATCGTGCTGTGGCCCACCCACTGCACACATCGTCCTCTAACTCCTCTGGGCTGCTCCGTGTGGGACTGGCCTGGGGCCTGGCTGTGGCCCTTAGCCTGCCCATGATGATAACACTGCACCTGGAGGACGGGGGCGACCAGGAGGGACAGCTGTGTGTCCCTGCATGGGACGAGCAGAGCTCAAAGGCCTATCTCAGTGTGCTCTTCTGCACCAGCATTCTTGGCCCTGGACTGGCCATTGGGGCTTTGTATGCAACTCTAGGCCGGCTTTACTGGGTGTCCCAGACCAAAACAGCCTGGGCCAGCGGGAGCAGCACTGCATGTCCTTCTCGTGCCCCAAAACCTAAAGTCCTGCTCCTCATCCTAGGCATTGTCCTGGCCTTTTGGGCCTGCTTTCTGCCCTTCTGGGTGTGGCAGCTGCTGCCTTTGTACCAGCCCGACATGCTGCGGACTGTGCCAGTGGGAACGCAGGTGACAGTAAACCGTATTCTGACAGGCCTGACTTATGGGAACTCCTGTGTGAATCCATTCTTCTACACACTATTGACTGGAAAACGAAGACGAAATCAGCAGACACTGACCACAGCCAACACACTCTGCCGTAAGAGCAGCCCGCCACAGTAGAGCCACACTAGCGGTCACAACAATGTCTGTGTATCATGCAACAGTGGTACTTTTGCATGCTCTGTGAATCCCAAAATAGGCACCAAAGACCATTTGTCAAATAGGGGAAAATTAATTTTAAAAAATGAGAGCAGTTTGTCTACTTTAAATGTTTTTTCCAAGACAATATTTTCTTTTTTGGAAACAAAAAGTATACTTGAGTAAAGCCTATGACTCTGTAAAATGTGCCACGTCGAATGCTGTTTCTTTCATGCTGTAGTAACCACATTTACATGATAAATCTGATAAATTTGTGATTGTAGGCATCTCTTGCACATGTTAATTATTAATTCAACTCTAATTTAAAAATATTTTTGCAACTCTGCATGTAAAAAAAGGTTCAGATGTATTATAGATTGAACAGATAAATGCATTATACTGAGCATTCTTAATAAACATTTCCAGGAAAATGGTGATGCACTTCTGTCATTCACTAAGAAAAAGCCATGTTGTGAATTTACAGATTTATTGTGACCATGAAATTTATATTTGTACATATTGATTATAGTCTTTTGCTAAAAAAAAAAAAAGTTTTATTCTTATATAAGTTATGTGTTGGTATGAAAATTGATGATTATTATTATTCCTGTAGAAAGCAAACATACAATGCTGTGCAAGGCCCCACTTTTGTAATGGTGGAACTGTTTCTAACTATGCATAATAAAGTGTATATGCTTTCTCTAATTGTCTGTGCAATCCTTAGAGGCAGAGAGTGAATGGATAAATTACAATATATGACTCTAGCAGATGGAACAATGGGAAAAAACTAATAAGCAAACCTTGGTTTGTTGGAAAATTTACACACTAACTCAGAAATGGTTAATGACAGAAATCTCAAAACTGTTTGTCCTTATATTTTTGATTGCGTGCCTGTGACCATTCCTGTGTGCACTGACCCACTGGTATTGCTCCGTCTCCTTGTAACCGTCTCCACTGTCTCCCTCAAAGGCTGCACTGTACTGTATCGCAAGGCCTCTTGCTCTGACGCACATGAGCAAATATTGTTGTTTGCCAGAGAAGAGTAAACGCCGGGGATGATAGGACAAAAAGATGTGAGGGGCACGGTAGGGACATGTCAAAGAATACGTCTTCGTTTAAGTCAGATCATCTTTTAATCAACTGAATGTGTTGAGTTTAGAAGCTGTAAAATTGCACAGGGGTGTTCATTTCAAGCCCTCTAGCCTAAACTATTATTATTACATTATTTCTCAAATAGCACGAGAGCCACCTAAAACACATAAAAGCTCATTAAACAGTGGTACTTTTGTTTATTGAGTATTTTGACTTGACATTCAATAATTCATTGGACTAAGCCTTTATACGTATAATTACAAATGTGACAGATTTGAAATAAAATACACTATAAAACCCAGTGTACTTTACATTGCATGGGGGAAAGAAAACATCAAGGGCAAAAGGAAAAGCCACGAAAGCAGTTGAATTTGTAGCACCAACAGGTTGATGAAACACATACCAAAAGCATTTGTGAAGGGGTTCAGTGCGTACACCACTGTGAAGCCATTATTTCTGAGCTGCGTGGCCCTTCAGCAGAAGTCTTTGCGGTGTACCATGTGTTTCCATTTACCTGTCCTGACTACCTCCGAGAAGAACATTCCCACTGCAGTTATTATCCAGGGCCCTGTACAGTCACACCACAGGGGGCACTTCTTTTGTGAACTTAATGCAAAATCCATCCACATTTCAGAGACATTTGAAGCCCTCTCAGTATATTTGTGATTTTTAATGGTATTTTGTGTGATCGTATAGTCTACTTATAATATGTCTGAAAATGTGAGCCTATGGTGATTTTGGACCCATGGGTCATTCCAAAGTGACAGAAGACGAAGGGTGCGTAAAGATGAAACCTATCCAAAAAAGACACTTAGCAGCAGTGGATTATTATTATTATTACTGTAATATAAAATTCAATATATCAGATGATTCATCCTTTTCTTCGAGTCCTCAGGGATGATGGAGTGTTTCATAAACTTTAAATACACCATGTTTGGTCAACCCTGCCAAAATGCATGGAAAATATTGACTCACTTCACAGGCTGGCCAATCTGTATACTTTGTTTTGTCTGTTATATAGGTCGCTTGTATTGTTTGGCTTAGTTCAATGACAACTTGGGTCTTCTATGCAACCATTTCATTTTGAGAAAGCAGTTTTTGTCTTCAGGGAAAATAACAGGACAAATATTTTCGTTTTGAAGAGTCATCTGTTCTAGAATTTCATAAATCCAGCACATGTCCATTTCCTGGAACCACCAAGCATCTTTCCATCCCAGCTCTGCTAGCCCCTCCTGACCAT
Source organism: Perccottus glenii (assembly GCA_024416835.2). Lineage (NCBI taxonomy): Eukaryota > Metazoa > Chordata > Actinopteri > Gobiiformes > Odontobutidae > Perccottus > Perccottus glenii. The sequence goes on from CM044551.2 coordinate 17,568,013, forward strand.
CCCTCTGATTGACCAGTGTTTGAGGCTGGTGCAGGTGCCCCTCCCCTGGGCAGCCTGCACAGGAAAGCACCCCACTGTGTAGGCGAGACGAGGCCGCAGCCCGGGCCAAATTCACGCTGTGAGGTGTACAAGAGGCTCCCGTTCTCATCCAGACATACACAAAAAAGATTCCCTTTGCCTGCTCTCCTCTTAAATTCAATCTCCCCATCTGTTTTCCCTCTCTATATCACACTCCTACAGTCCTCTGACTGCTAAGGTTGCTCTCCATGCCCTCACCTTATGTGATGCTAAAACATCAAAATAAAAATAAAAATAGGCCAGGAACCTTTTTTTTTCTCAATGCTATTGGGAATTAACAACATCAGTTTATTTAGAAAAAAACGAACACACTCTAAAAACTTAAATTTATGATAACCACACATGTAGTGATTCAGTATTAACAAAACTACTTGTAATTGCTGGTTTGACAGCAAACTGTGAAACCTTGAGGCTCACAGTGTTTCTTTGTTCAACCCATGGCGGCTCTAGCAGTAGGCGCTCTCCTGCCCATCACGTCCACTGATATCACACCCTTGTGTCAGCTGCCAGGATCAGGCCACTGCTCAGCGGCCTACATGCCTGGAGGCCGGAGGTTACATCAACCGACAAACACATTACAGCTCACACTTAGGCTCTTACTAGAAAAGACAGTAAATATGGCATGTCTCAACTTTTTTCTCTCTTTATCCTTCTGTAATGGCAAGACCCTGCCCATAACAGCTACCTCCATCAACCTCTGACCTTCTGACACTTAACTTATCTGAACCATTTGTACGTGCATAAAGAGAGGGAAGAGTCCAATAGAATTTGAACTTGAATACATTGTGTGCTTTATTTGTTGTGTACCAAGAGAGTCACATGTTGTGGTGGTTACAGTTTATCTTCAACCAAGATCTGTACCAGACACTGCCTGTGACATCATCAATGGAGCTGTTTCCAGTAACAGATCCAGCACCTGATGATCTCTCCATCAGATCAGTGTTTACTGAACAACTTAAACAACCCCCAGCTTTAGGCTTTTGAACAGAAAGCAACAAATAGATGTCAGAGATCAGTGAGCTGCAGGGTGATACGCCACAAGAACTCCTTCTTTCCAACTGCAATAAGACCGTGGAGTCAATCAGTCTGTGGCAGATTAAGTCTAAATCAACTAATTTGAAGAGACCTAACAACTGAATTTCTCTTTGGGGATTAATAAAGTTTAATTAAATGGAACTGAATTAGCATTAGAGTGAAGTTGACGCTGAGATGGGATGCCACCTATTGGTGAGATTAATGGAAAACTAAAACTTGCACTAGTACTACTGAGTATTTTTTTTATATTAAATTAATTTCAGTAGGTGGAAAAGTTTAAGACTTTTTTCTCAAATTGGTTAAATAAAAATTTTAATTTAGCCTACCGCTTGGTTGTGTCATTTTACTGGTGCCATTCAAGCTGAAATATGGTTGTACCAAATAAATATATATATATATATATATATATATATATATATATATATATATATATATATATATATATATATATATATATATATATATATATATATTCACCTTGGCCCTCAGATTGTTCAGTCTGTTGGTTCATGTCACCCCCTCATGTGTTCTCACCTTCCCAGTAACTTGCACCTTCTGGGACAGGTCTCTGTGCAGCTGGTGGTCAGTAACTCAACACCTGCACACACAAGACTCCCTGGCCTAGGACCCTAGGCCTTTTTTTTTTTTTTTTGACCAAAGTTTTTCAACATCCTCAACCCAAGTAAAGATATTTTCTTATATTTCATTGAGTTTTTATTGAACTTAAGAGAGACTCAGTCATGGACTGTAATCTTGACAACATGAGAAGTCTAGGCAAAACCTGCTGCTTTTTACCGCACCAAAGTGATAATAAAAGAAGAAAAGATAATTGGTTAAATCCAATAGCAGAGTCATCATCACCTGTCTGTTTTCGGTCAACAATTAATCATCGCCCATCAAAAACATTGGTTACAGTATATTTTTTTTTAAGATAGCAATGTCACAAGAAAACGTAAAGCAATACTTTTGAGACCGTTAACAAGTGCTTTACAAGTCTAAAATGCTGTTTATAAGCCTACCTTCGTTGCATCTTTAGCGGAAACTTGGGAAAAACTGACCGATGGTAGGAGGCAGGTGGAGAAAGTAATGTCGTTTCTCACCTGAAGATAGCCTATACTTTGTGGGAAACATAAGTCAGTATTTGGCGGCCTCTGGCGGAACTTGGACGGAACTAGTGACCGTGAAAAATTAACATAAACCGGAGGCGGAAACAGCGCTGAACGGTGTTAGAAACACAATCCATCCAAGACTCAGCAAAGAAACAACACATATTCCCCTTGTGTATTGAGGCATTTTAAAGAAAAGCCATTATAACACAACGTAGATGTCATTTGGAACCCAAAACAGCGGGTGAGTGTGAAGGAAGAAGCTGTTTTAACATATTTCATTAGATTTTTCTCGATGTGCAGTTTCTTTTATGCTAGTTGGCTAGCTAAAAGCTAACCCTGTTCATTTATGTAATCATGGCGGGTTCTTTTCGACACAACTGCACACTGACGAGTGCTATTTGTATAGTTGGTTTATTTATATCAATCATATAGCTTATACTCAGTTTTATCTGAATATTCAATAGCGCAACACAAGTACCACAAACTGTAATTTCCCCAAGGTTTGTGTCAGCCTTAACATTTTTGACTAAACAATATATTCCCCATTCTTACGTGTAATGTTTACGTCCCAGTCGCCGCAGCAAATGGGACCAGCCCGGCCCGGGCTCTGGTGGGATGGGGGAGACTGAGGCTGCACCCACTGGAGCCCTCGACGCTGCTGCTGCTGTGGCTGCTAAGATTAATGCCATGCTGGTGGCCAAGGGCAAGCTCAAGCCTTCACAGATCAGTACTCCAGGTCCGCCTGATAAGGTATATTAATAACACCAAGACAAAATTAGGCAGAAAGTGCACTTCTTACCCAGTACAGTATGTACTAAATACTGCATTTATTGCTTTCTTTGCTCAGATTATGGGTATTGGAAAAACACCACTGCCAGCAAAAGCCAAGGATGACCTGGTTGTTGCAGAAGTTGAGATCAATGATGTGCCAATCACTTGTCGAAATCTCCTGACGCGTGGTCAAACACAGGATGAGGTCAGTGGATTTTTGAACATGTAATTCTGTGTTTGTTTTTAACATTATATCCAATCCAACTGCATGATTTGTCTGCAGATCAGTAAAGTCAGTGGTGCTGCCGTTTCAACTAGAGGACGTTACATGACAGCTGAAGAGAAGGAAAAGCACTCCCAGGGTAATTATTTTGTTTGTTTTTTGTATCCTGTTGACATAACAATTAAATGGTTATGCTAACACAATTGTTTGCTCAACCCAAACAGGGACAGGCCTCTGTATCTCCATGTTCAAGCCCAGACACGAGAGCTAGTTGACAGTCAGTAATCATTAAGTTCATTTCTAGATGTTTAAAATATATGTTAAATAGTGATTTGACTAATTCTAGCGTGACTTCTTTTTCAGGGGCTGTTAATAGAATCAAAGAGATTATTACAAATGGTGTTGTAAAGGCTGCAACCGCCTCATCATCTTCATCCTTTTCACCAAGTGTAGCTTCAGTAACAGTGTACCAACAGCCGAATCCACCTCCAACATCAATGGCCCCCATTACTCATCACAAACCACACTTTCAGTCAGGAGTAAGGCTGATACAAATTTAATACATTTGATCATCATATGCTGAGATTATCTTTGTCATTACTGTACTATATTGTGATGTTTATATTGAATTTCAGATGCATTATGTTCAAGATAAAGTTTTTGTGGGCCTGGAGCACGCAGTCTCAGGGTTTGTCGTCAAAGAGCGAGTTGAAGGCCCTGGATGTTCATACCTGCAGCACATTCAGGGTGAGACAGGGGCCAAAGTCTTCCTCAGAGGAAAAGGGTCTGGCTGTTTGGAGCCTGCTTCTGGAAGAGAGGCTTTTGAACCCATGTGTATCTATATAAGGTTTGTATTCCTGCACAACTGAAAATATAATCATTTTCAACCTGTTTTGTGATTCTTATATAACAAAGTTTTTCTTTGCATGGTATATATTTACTGGAACTTAGTTGTTTTCTTCTGTAGTCATCCTAAACCAGAAGGACTTGCAGCAGCAAAAACCCTGTGTGAGAATCTACTTCAGACGGTGAGCCTTTTCTTATTACTCTTAATTTAAAAATAGTTTTGTTTTGAACACTCATTTTTATTTACCCTATTTTCTTATTGATATTAAATATTATACACCAAGTTTAAACTTTATCAATTTATTTGCAGTCTCCTCTTACTAAATATTTTGTTTTCAGAAGTTTTACATAGAGCTCTTTTCTATGCTCATTTACAGGTCCATGCAGAGTATTCCCGATTTCTCAGCCAAATAAACACAATGATGCCAGCACAGCAAGGTACACTAGCATTTTGCCGTTAGTTTAATCTTGCTTGTACAAACTATTGAGTCTGAATTGTCTCCTCACAGGCTTCACGCAGCCTTCGGTGGTAAATGGGATGTCTCCGCAGCCTCCTTACTACCCACCTGCTGGATATCAACCTGGCTATGCTATGCCTGTACCCCCACCTCAGCCCCAGCCTGTCCCTCCACCGTACACAGTCCCTCCTCCTATACATCCTGCACCAGGTGTTGCCACGCAGTATCCTGTGCCCCCCGGCCACGCTCCAGCACCCACGCCCACACCTGCACCTCTTCTAGCCCCAACCACAATGCCTCAGGTAAGACTGAACAGCTACATCGCAACATAAACAGTAACAGTAATATGGTCATTAGGTTGAAAATAGTTTCACCTTTCTCTGCAGACTCTTCCTTCTGTAGCTTTTCCACCATCAGCCTCAGTGCCACCAAAACCCACGCCCTGTTCAGCACCAGCCAATCCACCGCAGAAAAGACGTTTTACAGAGGAGGTGCCAGATGAGAGAGAAAGAGGACTACTTGGATATCAGGTGGTTCTCTATTATTTATTTATTTATTTTACTATTGCTCTGTGTTTTTTGTCATCACATTTTCAGTATTTACTAACTACTAGGGTCGTGGTCACAGGTCAAAGCCATTGTGGGTCACCATTTTACTCTTTATCAAGCTGTATATTGTTAATATACATGGCTTGATTTTCCTGTCATTGGTCCACAGTCTATTAGGTTAAGACAAAAGGTATTTATTTATTATAATGGTTTCATAGTGGCAGGGGATATTGTCAAAGAGGTAAGCTATATTTAAGACCATGTGAAGTGATAAGGGCAGGGTTTAGTAGAGGATGTCTGCTAATGGCACTTGTGTGTTTTTCTGCTCATAGCATGGACCCATTCATATGACTAATTTAGGTGCAGGCTTCCCAGTGGCCAGCCCAGAGACATCAAGACCTCCACCATCAAGTTCCTCTGGCCTGTCAAGTGAGATGGACAGGTACAACCAGTGTTACAAGCAAGTGTGTTATAAAGCAGACAATATTATTACTCCCCATACTTACATTTCTTCTGCATTTGCTCTTCAGTAGGCAGCTAATGCCTCCACCACTCTTGCCTGTGAATGGAGTGAGACCCAAGATGGAGGAGAGAACAACACCGCAAGGCCCCATGGGTAAGACCATCGTCCTGGAATTCACTAATTCTCACCAATCTAAATTCACAGTTCCTGAGATTGGGCAGAGCTAAAAAGTAACATGTCAATCCTTCTCTGGGCCCCTTTACAGTTTACATAGATTTTCAGATTTTATGAAGCCTTAGGAGGTCTGCTACAAAGAATTCTCCTTTTTTCAATTTGTGATGACAACAAAGCCCTGTGTCCTTCTGGATGGGTTAGATTAATGCAGCACACCACACTCACTGACTCGGAACAGGCCTTTATGCTTCTTATGATTCTTACAGGACTCTGCTGCTGTGACTAGAAATCTCCGATAGTGAGATGGACATCTTTGTGTTCAGTCCATTGAAAAGATTTATTGAGTACAGTCCACCAAAACGTCCCGTTCTGATGACATCAGCCTTTGAGTTTGTTTGCTTTCATGACTAATGTGAACCTCTCCTGTTTGTGTGTTTTCTCTTTTTCTCTGTGTTTTTCTTCTCTTCCATGTGTCTGTGGGATACGGGATACTGATTGCGGTCGGGGCATGACTCGTCCTCTGACGTTGTCCTGCCAATTGATTTGACGTCGTATCAACCTGCTTTCGATTGGGCCCCTCTTCTCTGCCATCATAACTATGATTTTTAAACTAATTAACAATTTGTTTTTCTCTTTGTATTTGGGTGTAATAACTTGCATTATATCTGAAACATGTTGCTATGGTTTTTGTGTTGTGTATCTTCTCTCCCTCTTTTTTCCAAACGTTTTGCCTCTTTCCCGTTTCTCTTTTTACGTTGTCTTTTTTTTAGAGTCTGCAGCAAAAAGAATGAAAACAGGTTTGGTAGCATACACAGGTGATTCCTCTGATGAAGAGGAGGACCACTCCACCTCTAAAGCCTCAAGACCAGGTACTTCTGGGACACTGCCCCCTACCTCCTCAGGCTGGACATCAGGCTACCGCTGTCCTCCTCCTCCCCCTCGGGCTAAAACACAGACACCGCAGCAGGCCATGCCTTTTTGGATGGCACCATAAAAATTGAGTGATTTTTGTCCTGACCTGAGCCCTTATTCCCAGCACTTGTCACGTGTTGATCACAAAAATAATGAACATAAGTTCTGTGTCAGCAGTATTTGATTACTTGGCTCTTGAGATACAGTTGATTGGTTAGTTTCCCACACATTTAATTTTAAACATTTGCTGAACTGCATATACAAAGAGAGCCAAAACACAATTTTTTTGCCTCCAGTGTGGATGAAGCCAGTCATCAGGTGAAGTGTTTGAATATCTCTTTATAAAAGAATGATCTTTGAAACTTTAGGTTTTTTTTTAGTCATCTTTAAGCCACCCTTTGCTATTCTGTACAGACATCAGTATGTAGTAAACCTAATTATTCATTGTTTTTTTTTATGAAATAAACCTAATTTATTGCCATATTTGAGATTGTCCTTCAGGTTTTTTTTTTCATATGTAGCCGAGTTGGTAAAAACGGCCTCAAGTTGTACTGATAAAAATTGTGGATAAACATATGTAAATTTACATCATGGACTAATGAATATATTCAAAAGTATCTGTTTACTCTGTAAATTTTACAAACAATTGTCTTAAATAGGCCTAATTGATGTATTTAAAACAAAGAGGCTCATCAAATAATCCAAGACAATGTTGGCAGCAGTTTTCTCTCGGACTAGATCATTAAAATTTCTTATGTCACACAATGCATGGTGGATGCTTGGGAGTCAGTCACTCCTTACGCCACCTAGACCAACGATACAGGGATGTCATGTACACACACACACACACACACACACACACACACACACAGGTGGACCGTACACACAAACCTTTTAGTTTTCTTGGAGGAATACAGTACGCAGTGACCCAATGCTGCTGTAGGATGTGCAGGGATTGCATTTCTTCAAAGGTTTCTTCTACGGTAGGTCTATGCTCTTGTGTTTGTCTGCTTGTGCAATACTTGTCGTTACAAGAAGATGACACCCTTTAGCTTAAAGAAACTAATAGGATGAAGTAGCGTGGGCCTACGTCACATCCTGTGGCCCTTGACGTCTCACAGGTACATCTACAAATAATACTCTTTTATAAAAAAATGCGTCAAACTCAATGCCTTATAGACCACATCCCACTAACAAAGTTTGTAAATACTTTTTGTGTAAGAAGATCTTTGATAAGAATTTGTAATAATACATTTTAAAAAGTAAAGAGACACTGATGTCCATAAATGAAGACATAAGGAGCAAGCTTAGAGATCTTTATTTTCTTTACAATAATTGAAACAAATGTGAACTTGACATCTCCGAGAAGACCCACTAAAAACTGAAAGCCAAAAATGCATCCCTGATAGTGGAGTCTCTACACAGACGAGACCCATGTCCCTTCACCAAAAGCCAAGAAAAGGAAAGCTCGCATAGAAACACACTTCACAGCTGGCATTAGATTAACCCTCACATTCATTCAGAAAGCACTGATGTGGAGCTTCAACACCGTTCACACTTAGGACCAGCTACTGCCATACCAGTAGGACAGGTTCCCGTAAGGCCAGTAACTTACAATCAGAGCAATTATGTACCTCACACTATGTTTCACTTTGTGCCAAAACACCAAATGAGATCACTAATAACAAACGACTTCATCTACTAGCCTTACATTTGCAAGAAGAGTGTTTACTGCCCTACAGCACCAGTTTCTTCAGATATTTTTAATCACTTAGTGCATTGCTCAATTTTTCCTGAGAATAGTTACAGCACAACAAAACATCTAAGGCAACTTTATCCCAATATATATAATTTTTTTTACTCTGTAGTAAAATGCAGAGGAGAGTATCCATTGGATTTTAACATTAAGTCTTTTCTATTGCAGTCACAGTCTTAACCAAGTGAAGTAATATGATAAAAAGATCAAAGGTCAAATAAAAGGGTGGAAAATTCTCAAATCTCATAGTGCATATAAAAAGGTAGACAACACAAGGCTAAACCAGCAAAACTGCTACACTAATGTTGGACAGAACTAAAAGCAAAGACTGCCATCATTCAAAGCCATTAATGCATTACAACTGCATCATGCTCTTTTTTTGGTCAATGGAGGAAGACTTATGGCTGATCACTAAGAACTGCCAAGCAATTACATGTTATACAGTACAATAGAAGTAGACTTAACAAGGAAGCGAGATGAAAAGACATTTTGTGTCCCCGTTACTGCCCTGGTGTATGGAATGTGTTCTTGCTAAAACCTGATGCAGTTAAATGTGCAAAGAATGCATTTGTGGAAGAAATGCCAAAAGAAGGCGTTTTGGTTCATGGAGACAGTGGGGCAAAAAATCTTTAGTGAAATGCATTGCATAACTACAAGACCACACCAGACAAGACAGTGATACATGTTCACTGAGTCCAGCCCAGGATCAGGTCTTGACAATTTTCAACAGAAGAGCCATAATAATAAATAATAATAAATAAATAAATACAGCAAAAAGGGACCGGTCGACTCATTCCCTCACTTTGTCAGCTCCTTTTCATTCTGCAAACAAGGAACACCATTGAGTGCATTTAAAGACTGGAATTAACAGCCTTTGGGAAAAAAATTCATAGACCTAGACTTTGTCATTTTTGGTCAGGCATTTGACAGAGAGCCTTATGGCCCTGAAACACACAAATATGGAAGTGGATTCTTTCCCATGGCGTCCACAACAGTTGGGAAAACTTTGAGTTCAAACCCAACATTGGCTACAAGTCACCTCTCCCCTCTTCTGTTACCTTAAGAGATTTGAGGAAAAGTAAAACTAATATCTTTGGTTTAAGCACCAAATTAACATTGCTTGTCTCTAAGCAAAAAGACAAAAAGGACATTATTGCTTACAATGCACGGTACCAGTTTGATTAGTTAAACTGCATTCCCACTGATCACCACCAGAGGACAGCGTAGATATGACTAAATTGCACCTGAATCAATATATTATGTTGCAGTACTATATATTTATATAATATTTGATATTCCCCTATTATGCAGCTCAAGATATTAGATTGCATAGTAAAAATGATCCCAGAAGACACACATCCATCACTCACATGCCCAGCTTAAAAAATATAACAAACAATACGCATAAAATCAACCATCAAACAAGAAAATTACTTAAAGGAAAGAGCCAACAGAAATAATTAAAATATCTCAGAAACCCGTTTTCCATTTTTCTCTTTTTACATCTTTTTTAAAGCGCTCTTTATTCAGAGCAGGTTATAAGTCCAGCCACCTGAGTGAGATTTTTATTTTATTTTTTTTAAGTGGATGTTTTACCACACACAAACTTCACTATTCTTCCTCAGCTTCTTCATCCTCTTCCACGTTGTCTGCCCATCGGTCACGCTGGCCGGCCAAGGAATGCATTCTTCCTGAGTCTTCTGCTTCTCTGCCCCGCAGCTCCAGACCTCGCAGGAAGAGCGCTGGGTAACCCGCCAGCCTATGAGGCGCTAGTTGTGCCAGAGCTTGCAAAGCGACTGAGCGTTCCCTTTCAGTTTCTTCTGAGAACATGAGTGGGGGGCCAGTGCTAGAGCTGTTCTCACTCTCCAGAGCAGCACTGGGCAGGAATCCTGAGGAGTGCCCCTGCAAAGACAGTGACTCCAGAGAACCAGACTGCTCCTTCCCACCCCCGTCCCCTTTGCCTTCCTCACCCAGCCCAGAACCCCGTCTTGGCCTCCTTGTGCGCACCTCTAAGCAGCTGTGGCCTTTGCGGTGGCGCTGCAGGTGGTCTTCTCGGGCAAAAGCTTTGTGGCACAGTGGGCATTCAAAGGCCTGGCCCCACTGTGATGCGACAGGTGGTTTTTGAGGTCGTACGAGTGAAGAAACCTAGCAGGGCAGTGGGGGCAGGGGTAGGGCCGCTCTCCTGTATGTTTTCTCATGTGGATCTTCAGCTTATCATTTCTGAAAACAAAGGAGAAAGATGTGAGAAAAAAATATAAAGACACACAGGCTACAGTTGATGTTTTGTTGGAGGTTTCTGTACCGAGTGAAGCGGACTCCACAAGCGGAGCACTCAAAGGGTTTTTCTCCAGTGTGTGTCCGCATATGCCGTGGCAGTTTTCCTGCTCCGTGGATGATCTTCTGACACACAGGACACTGCTGAGGGGTCTGGGATTTTCGTTTCCTACCTCCAGCTGCTGCTGATGCCACTGCTCCTCGATGAATCAGAGACGCAGGAGTGGATTCTGATACAGAGTTTCCCATCAGTACCATGTCCTCGACAAAGCCTTCCATGTCGTCTTCTTCTGAGAGCTTGTCATTGGTACGCGGGACAGGAGATGGTCGGGCTATGTGTGGGCGATCCTGCAGCCAGCGAAGCAGCCCACCATTTAGTGTAGCGTCCTGGCCTTCTTGGGTTGTTCTTGGAGCACCGTTCAGGCCAGATTTGAGGTAAGGCTCATCCTTTTCAGGGCTGGGAGGCTGAGTGGAGGGCAGGGAGCGCAGGCTGTCGGATGCAGGTGAAGGATGGGACATGGGAGAGGGGGGATTTAAAACCGAGGTATGATTTAAACCAATTTTCTTCACCTTGTTTTTGTTTTTTTTTCTTCGAGAGATTTTCCCTGTACTCTCATTTTCCATTACCCTAACAGGGACTGCATGCTGGACTCTGTACTCCTCTATGGGACCTTCAGTTTCGGCCTTCTCTCCCAGGATCTCACGGCAAGCATCAGCCACGCACTGGATGCCCAGCAGCTGAGCGCCTCGCAGAACATCTCTCATTCCAGAGCTGGGAATTGTCAGGGTGGCGGTGTAAGCAAACTCTAGCAGAGCGTCCAGGGCATCTGGGGCAACGCAGTCCAATTGGCACACGCTGAACCCTGCCCCCCCCTCACCGCACCCCTCTTCTGCTCCAAACAGCCCCCGAAAATACAGACTGACTGCAGCCATGACAGAGCGGTGGGTTGGGTAACGTGCCCCCCGGGAGGTCAGGGTGAGGTCGCATAAGACCCCTGTCCTTCTCTGGTCATTGAGATGGCACAAGAGCTCACTGCTGTGCTCCGGGAAGGGGATCCCAATTAGACCGTCCTCTCCTGGAGACATTGCCACCTGCAGGACAGAGAGAAGAGGTCATTACATAATTTCTGCTTTCATGGAATGATAGATTAAAACACAGCATATCCTCATTTGTGTAACACAGACAGCTCCCTTTCACAAGAGGGACATATTAAACCAGGCTTAGCAACGACTCTGCCCTCTTGCCCTCCTATAAAACTTCTACACAGATTACAAAAGCAGGACTCAATTATTAGGAGGACTGGGGTTGAGGAAATTAATTAATGTTAAAGTATATGGTCTTATAAAGACAAGATATAAAGAAGAAGAAGAAAACTAAACGTAGAAAGATTATGCAACGTACAGTCCGTGTTGTAAGTGAAGGGCAGTGGGTTAAATCCCACAGGAACCCTTTATAGCATTAACTGTCTGATTAAAATACCTAGTGAAGAATCTAATGGATAAGAGACTTGAAAGAGCAAGACATAGAGGAAGTGACGGGCTTGAGACGGGAACGAAGCAATGGGGTGAGCACAACAAGAATGAGGAAGAAAGAAAAAAATCATCAAGATAAGATTTCTAACCTTTGGAATAGAAAAACTATAATGGTAAGAAAGTATGAGAATGCCTTGGTGGTGGATCAAATCTTTTTTAACTTTTATTTTCTTTCTGAGAAATAACAAGGACTGATGGTAATAAGACCCAACAACTCCCTGAGCTCACACCTCACCCTGTCTATACTATACTTGCTCAACAATATTGCTCACACACCTGAGCAGACCAGATTTTCCACAAACAACCCCCCTCCCAGGTCCCCCTTCTCTGAGTTTAATTTCCCTCCCATAGCAACTGGCAGCCCCCTGGCCATCCAACAGCCGTGTTCTGAGTGTGCCCAGAGGGCTCTGCACAACAACGGTACATCCACTTGAATAACCTGCTCCAAACACACCCTATTAAACACACACACTCACACACACTCACACACACACACATCGCGTGCCAGTCTCTGGCTCCCCCCACCCACTATTGTTTAATTTAACCTGTTATAAGACAACCTTAACGCCTGCCAATCTAATACACATGCACGAATAAATGTGCTCCAACCTTACGGTAAAACGTGCAAGAGAGCTGAATTCAAATTAACGATGTAAGAAGCAAGCAAAGATCCAGTTCAATCAAAACCAATACAGAAAGTATAAAATATTTTGTTGTTCATGTTTCCAACTGCCTAAGTGTAACCCTACCTTTCCAGTTTTAATGGGCATTGGCACAGTGAGCTGAAGGTGAGGCAGTGTGCGTCTTGTGGCATCCATCTTTTTGCTCTTCACAAGTTTCCCTTGTTTGCCGTCACTCTTTCAAAACCACCTTCTTTTCGAGTTCCTGCCACCCTCAAATGTCTACCTCAAACGTCTGAACTGCTTGTTACAAGTAAAGCATTGATCCTTGGGGGATGTCTTCCCCTATTGAACATTCTTTTACAAACTCTTCCTGTTGTATGAAAAGAGGGTGCAGGTTAAGAGATAACCCTCCTTCCTCCCCCCCCCCACATCGCCTACGCGCCCCTTTCTCCAAAACCCAACGGCCCATTTTCCGAACACTTTCCGGTAAACATGATCATGCAAAGACCTCTCGGTTGTCTACAGGTGGCCATGTACATAGGTGTTAATACGCTGGGGGTCACAGCAGGTCAGGAGGTCAAAGATGGACAGGTACGGAGTAACAGGAAGCACATACGTAACCAAAAAACACGACACTTCAAACACAACAAAGATCTAAAACAAGCCATCATGTAAGAACTAAAATCATATTGTGTTTTATGAGTCATATTAGGGCACTTACAACCATTCAAGTAGTGCAAAATGAGAACTAAACCCGAATACTTTCACCACAGAAACAAAGCAAAACGTTGCAGACAGCAGAATGTCCTCTACACCAAAAACAATATTCGAGTGATTATTTTTTTAAGTTAGTCTGGTGACATGTGTAGGAGCAAACATTGGCAGGGACGGAAGAATACAGCAGCAAGGGTTTGAAGATAGTTTTACAGGAAATGAGCTAAATCTCTTACAGGATAAAATGTAAATGCCTCATGTTAGCAGTAAAGTTACCTGCCATACAATATGACCACACCATCAAAATATAGTAATCATCAATGCATATTTTACCATATTCTGACGGCTAAACCAATTTTCTAGTGAGTGTGTAGAAGTTAGAGCTACATAGAGGTTTTAGGAGGGGCATATAACAAAAAAAAGCATGATCGGTGGCTGCTGGTTCGAGCTCGTTATTTTTAACATATTTCTTGTAACAGAGACATATTAGGAAAATCCTAAGTTGAAAGCTTTTTCCATCAATTTGGCAGCTTGTCTCTGAGTCACTAACACATTGTGACATATCCCCTCATCGCTGGGTTTCTGTTGTTCATTGCTACATGTCTGTGTAAGTTGCTGAATGTTGCAACACACTGTAACTAATGTTGAGGCAGCCACAGGCAGAGGCCACAAACACTTTTTCATCGTTCACACTAAATAATAATGCTTTTTCAAAAAGGCCCACATTTAATTATTATTATCATAAGGAGTGTTACTATGAGTGTGTTTGTTAATTAGAGTTCAGTATTTGACTAGCTGTGTTGAGTAATGTTATGCATTTGTGCCCATGTACACATGTAAAAAAGAAAAAACTAAAAAGACACTTAAATCCTCACCTCCTACACAAGGATATAACCTCCTCTGCAGTATCAGTTTCCTCCTTTTTTTGAGCATAATGTGACCATTTTACAATGAAGTTATATTAGAAACTATACATTAGAAACTATAATAGAAAGTATACTATATTAGAAACACACACACACACACACACACACACACACTTTTCTGTGTATTTTTAATGCCTACAGAATCTCCAGTTCAGTTAAATTAGATATTTTTAGAGAACCCACAAAGAACTCCTTTTGACTGAAATGGAAATATTAGTGCCCAACCGGCCCTATGTCTGTAGTTCCAATGAAAAAGGGACAAACATTTGTCAAAGCCAGGAAAATGACCAAAAGCTGTAGACATATTTATTCTTCAACAGTGAAGGTATCTATTGCCTCTATCAATAAACTCGCTCAGAGTTGTGACGACTGGAACAAGAGCTGTTACTATTATTTTTACGGCTCTTATTTTCCGTTTTGGTCTGTACGTTTTCCCAGTCCACCTCAATTATATCAGGCTCCGGCGCTAAGGGGGAAAATATGACATTATACCATTCGCAACAAACCACGGCCTAGAGGAAGGAGGAGAAACGCTTTTATTAATTCTGATGTCACATGTTTTCCAAAGTGCCCCTGTTTGACGTGTGCAACGCGTTTCAGAGCACTGCCTAAAGTGAGCAGGCATGTTGCATGTGATGGCATTTTCTTTATAAAACTTTGACAGACTATTATAACTTAACATTTAAAACATATATAACATTTTTGAAAGCATTCAACAATTCTTAAATTTTTAAATTTTCAATTCTTTTCTTTTAATTAAAAATTTTAAAAAGTTCAAATCCAAAATGTGTTGAAACACTATAATCTTGAAGTATTACACCCACCCTTGTCCAGGCTCATTTGGTCAGCTAAATGTCTATACCAATGTACACGACAACAATAAAACAGGCTGAAAGCTGGATAAAAAGAATCTCATACCGTTTCTCTGCCCAACCTTCCTGTCACTCTTCTCCTGTGTGACGCTAAAACTTAACTAACATCTGAAACTAACATCTTTTTACACTTATTTGGGCTTAAGAGTAGAGTGTGCTACTGGAACACCTTCAGTGGGGAAGAGAAGGGGTGGAGGAAGTGAGGGGATGAAAGTAACCACATCTGCCAAACCAGTGCATCAAGACTTTAAACACTCAACTAAAACACTCCGTGCTCATAGATAATGCGTCCTTGCAGGGAGATAGCCCTACCCTCTCAAACGGCTCCCCTCCTGGACTGGACATTTGCATTCTACACATGATATTACAACAGACACAGCCGAGTAGAATTTGAATTGGGATTTGAATTTGCCAAAGACAGGATTTGAGACAACATCATCATTATATTTTTGATGACAATGCTAGATCCAAAGTTGCTCTGCTTTTGTTTTAAGAGTCCGAAATGCCAACCTCCTCTTTCTTTACTGTAACTGGGCCATTATGCTGTGTGTGAGTGGACGCATGCGCATGGTGTGGTCTTAGTTCCTAGAACACATTACATTATTCATTTGGCTGGCAGAGCAGAGGCCCTTATCCCCTCTGTCTTCTACACCACACCACTCTGCTGCTGCTCGGGACTCCAACAGCAGTTTGCATGGCAGACCGGGACGACTTGCAGTGGGATTAGCAGCTTAACACACACACACACACACACACACACAGATTTGGGTGCACATACTGTATACTGTAGACTCTTTGCCCTGTAGACTGTCAGCATAAAAACAACAGGCCTGCATGACAATTTACAGTAAATCAATTCTTATAACAATAATAGACCAGCAATTATTTTGCAAGAATAAATGTATTTATTTTTTGAGCAAATATATGATACTACACCATGATTTAATTTAGTTTTCCTAAATGCAGCCATATTTATGTGTGCATAGTTTAAAACATCTCTCGACACAGAGAAAGCAGAAGCTAAAATTCAATCTGAGGTTGGAAAAAGGAAAAGTGTCTGAGATTTGACAACAAAGGAACATGAGGGAGGTATGTTTTCTAAAAACACACATGTTCTTAGAAATCACAACCGGGTGGAGGGGAGTGGGAGGAGGAACACGTAAAAGTAAGTGAATAGGGGTGAACGGGGAATTGTGGGTGTTAAGATACAGCCCTGATGAAGCCATGACGAGGGGCGGGGAAGACAGGAAAATCTAGTCACAGCCTCGAACAATCTGTGTTAGCGAGAAACATGAAACAAGAGTCGACAGAGTTAAGTTACCAGAGCAGAGGAAGGGGGGACAGCGAGGCAAGAGGAGCAGTGATGTGACGACACATGCACACAGCTACAGGAAGTATACTTGCTCCCTGCAGGTGTTGGAGGGAGACTGCGGTAGATGCCTCTATCATTAGCATCACCAAAAGGGGAGTTTCAGGCCCAGATGGAGAACACGCGCAGATGTGAAGAAGAGGCCTGCTGACAAAGAGGTTTTGCACTACTCCTGCTCTTATCTGGTCAGCACATTCTGCCCCCAACAACCCACCGCTCGCTGCGTGTGAACATTACAGAAACAAAGCATGTGGGAGAGTCATATTCTGCTGCAGCTATCATTTCATACACCAGAGCAAAAGAAAGAGTCCCGATGTCAAAACTGTAAGAGTGGGTTAAGGACTAACAAATAATGAATGGGCGATAACATGTCAATAATTTAAGCAGACCTGGTGCCCTGCAAATAATGTAAAATACCCGAGAGACAGTTTTTCATTTTTTTGTAATGTCAGAATATATAATTCTAGTATTAAAACCAAAATTTATAATAAAAAAATTTTTTTAAAACATCAATGCAAAAAAAGTACAATTTTATTTTCACTGTCATTATCACTACATTACACTGACATAGTTTAGATTTGAAAAATATGAGGAGATTTTTTGTGATAAATATATATATTTTTTAATGGGTGCATGTCTCAGCAGCAACAGCATCAGTAATTGAAGAGGAACATTATAATAATAGTAAGTGTAATGCGATAGGGCCACGATGTTACATTTAAGTAAACCCCGTATTAAGTTCTTTAGTTATGTTTATTCCAATGGAGCCGTATAGTATGTGAAGCTGTGAGGATCACTATAGTTGACACCTTTGTCATATCTAGGGTAGATGCTAGTGAGTTTGTACACAGTGTACTTATGCCAGTGACTGCATTACTGGTGTATTACCACATGATTGCAGAAGTACTGGAGACACACACGTTCATGAACAAACAAAAATTTTGCAAAAACTCACTGATGCTGATCATTTCCTCTTCCTGTGTTCACTAAAGATGGCCGAGCACTACAGATGTACAGATTAATTACAGACATGACCCTACGAGAGGAACCTTGATCGAATCATTTCCAATCTTAAGGAGAATAAATGTGTCACTTTCCTGAGTAAACGGGGGAAAGGGAGGACACAATTACCGAAATAATGACATCAGGATTGGGAGGGATTTGTGGTGCTTTTGAGAAATGAAAAATGGTCGCTGATAAGCTAATAACGAGCAACTGATAATGACTTTCCGCTTACCTTTAAGAATGAGTAAGAATTTCCTTCTACATATAAAGCATATGTTGTTGTTCTCTCTCGAGGGCCTAAAGGGGATCACTTCTAGGAGTCTGCCTGCATTGTATGTTTATTCACACTTTCCCTGAAGAGCAGCAGCTATTTATAATCAGTGTGTACAGAAACACTGTTACCCGAAGAGCTGAATCATGATTGCTACAACAGCCTCCACCTCTTTCTTTTTTTGCTTTCTTTTTGAGTCCTAACAAGAAGAGAATTGGTTAACTCTAGGCAGTGTTGGATACAGAGGCCGGGTGGTCTCAAGAGTGGGAGGGATGTCAAATGCTACAGAAAGTCATGACTGAAAAGGGGAAGTGGCAGACTGTCAACTTCCTCTATTGATGAGTGTGGGGAAGATTACAATGTGGTATTGGCCGACTGGTAAAAGACCACCTCTCTGTCCCCGTGTCGAGAAGAAACTGACCGGGATGGCTTTTCTTAACAGTATTTCTAATAAAAGAAAAATACACAACCCTTTATGATACATATTTATAACACTTTGTCTAACTCCCATTCTCTCAGTCTCTCTGCCACCTTCCTCCCACTCAGTCACTTTGAATGAAACTGAAATAGCGGGGTCAGAAATGGGGGGAAGTTATCTGGGCTAACGTGGCCTCATTATAGTGCTTCCTGCAACTGTGTGTGTGTGCATCTTCACATCCATCTTTGTGCGCTGCTGTGTGAAAAGACGACTCCATGTCAGTTCCTCAAACCCACTGTTCACACATGGTAGTCACCAGTCAGTCACACTAAACCCTTATCACATGACATGTCACACTACTGCCCACCACAGACACGCAGACAAAACTAGGCTCAGGAACTTGACTTACTAAAGTCCAGGGCCATGGCAGCAAACATCCTTAACTAGCCCCAATGTTTGTGAAGCCAAGTTATTTTTGCAAATCAAATGTGTGTCTTGAAATTTTGAATGAAATGTCTTGAAATTCACCAACTCACTCAGGAGTATTTCAACTCTCTGCAAACATTTTGACACCTAAGTTTCATCAAATTAAAATAATCTGGTGTAATAAAAAAAATAATAATTCAAAACACATTTTATAAATTAAATGCCCAAATTGTAAATTTTGTGGCATTCAAAGAATAATCTATTGCAGCCACTGGATCCCAACTCTCATCAAATCCATATATTATATTATATTATATTATATTAAGAGCTAATATGTCAATATGGTTTTACATTTGTAATTTCTATCACACATTAAAACAAAAACATTATTATAATAGTCCCCACAATGTCAATTTTGAAATATTATGCTTTAGTTTTAGGTTATTATAACAATTCCACACAACGAAATATTTAAATATCACAAGTCACTTTATTTTTTAGCATCATTATCCAGCCATCTTTTTAAAAAAGGGAATTGCAGTCGAAAAGCGGGCACCAGTCAACAAACCACAGAGGAGTTAACTTCCAGTTTGCCTATAAAATATTTAACTACTTGACCACTTTATTCGGCTCATATTTTTTTCCACGGACATTTTGATAAAGCCCCCGTCTAAAAGTTCTGTCAGTGGGAAAGTTTTAAGAGAACAACAACATTTCCAAAGTAACCCTTGTCCGAGACATCAAATGAAACATGTAATTTTACAAATGAATCAGTCCAAACCCACTTCTGTATGTGAAGTATATCCTTTCTGTTCTCATGACAAAGAGGCGTTAAGCTGATGAACCCAAACAAAACCAGTCACTTATCTTTTCAGAGTGGCAATAATGTCAAATCAGAAATCAGTAGGAAAATTAGAGACAGAGAGAAAAAAATTCTTCCAAAATTTGAAAGGAATTTAAATCTCTCTGCTGAAGCCTGAAGATACATTTTTGGCTGGCTCTATTTTCTTTTTTCGACTAATCCCCCTTTGTGTCTCAGGAGAGCACTTGAGGGAATTTCACAAGCCACAAGCAAGTGAACAAAACACACTGTAATAGCAGCTGCATCATACAACTTAAAGAGTTTGAGTCCTACCTCCGGTCCATAAACAGAAGACGACGGCCTATACTTTGTCTGTCTCTGTGATTCCCGCTCTTCAAAAGGTCAGCTGAGGTCACCTATAGGAGAAGTAAAGAAATTAAAAAAAGAACGTGATGCTAAATCAATGCAACATTGACGAGTAACTTTGCTTTTCTAAAATAGTTTATAGTTAGTCTAAGTGTGAGAATCAAGTACACCCACTAGAAATCATATGACACACCAGATGTGTGTGTGTGTGTGTGTGTGTGTGTGTGTGTGTGTGGGGGATATTCTTGTAAAAGGGACAGAAAATAGATGAAATAGAAACTGGCTACTTCCTTCTTAAAATACAGAAAGAACACCATAACCAGTCGGATGATTACAGCAGTGATGAAGAGAGTGGAAGCTTAAGTAAAAACAGCTGATTTGGAATAAACTCAGTGCAAGTGTAACAGATATGAGCTAAAGTCTCAGCCAAAAAGGAGGTAATTTCAAAACAGGAGGGAGAACCTTGAAGCACAGTCTAATTAGTTTACATACAATTGGTCAAAACAAACTTTAAAATGTTAAATCAGAACATTCAGATGATTCCTTAATTTACAAATGTGCACTCACAAAGACGATGACAGTTCAAAAAACTAAATGGTTTTCTCCTTCAGTTTGAACCAGAGGCTGCATGTGCTATTTGTGTCCAAACTTTCCAGATCAAGATGTGAGCTATAAACAAAAAGCGATGCACCTATGGCTCAGGGCCTTAACACTAAATGCACTCACAGAGAGCAGGAGATTGAACCAAACAAGATGGGAACCAAACCCAAGCCAGTTGAGCTAGTTAAGCCGGTCTGCCAGAGGGGCGAGCCAGCAACACTTCTCTGTAATGACACACAAACACACGCATTAAAAGCCCACTTGCACGACAGCCTTCCCCACACACTAACTAACCAAACAGCCTGCTTATGAGCCTATCCCCATTGTCACAGGACGGGCCAGGATTAAAATGAAACAGGCGGTGCGCCCGATGAGACGGAGGTGATAATGTAATGATGAAGACCACTGAGACTGGCTCTGAAAGTGGTTAATGGAGCAAGAGGCTAAAGCCAAAGATGCACTGTGCACAGAGAGGCAGGTGATGCGTGAGCGCAGGTTGGGTTTTGGATGTCAGCCGATGTCCTCGGCTATAATTAGCAGCCAGTCTCCAGAAATGCACCCGCCGACCCGAGGCTCTCACCTGAGGCACCTGCTCCCAACGGAGCGTGCGCTTCTTTTACCTGTACGTAGCCTACTTTAAAAACGCGGCTTTACGAGGTTAGGCTAAGAAACGTAAAGACGTTAGGGGAGTTACTGCACAACCGTGACGTGGTAGTCCTCCCGTGACCCCGTTTGATACCGGGAGGGAGGGGGGCGGCGGCTGTGCTTAAAACAGCCTAGGCTGTCAGGACAAACATCCGTAAATAGCCTCACAATTAACCCAAATGAAAGCTCCGGTGTCGGCTGCTCGCTTAGCCTACCTGAGCCCGGTGTGTCACCTGTCCAGCCCCGTCGCCTCCCACCCCGGTCTCACACTTCCTGGATAGTTGTCCCACCCTGCACTACTTCTTCTTCTTCTTCTTCTTCTTTTATCCGCGCGGTCTGTTCTCTTCTTCTACGCTGGTGGCTCGCCGCTCGTGCACTTCAGGGGCTCGAGAGCGAGAACTGTCCCTTGGTCACGCTGGTCTTTCGCTCTGCTCGCGGTCCTGTCCGCAGACCGGCTCTCTGGGCTGTTTGACCCCGTGCCTACCTCCGCTGGCCCACTCTGACTCCCAGCTCCTCCTTTCTGAGAACCAGGAAGCGGCTTGCCCTACTTACGCCCAACCGCGGATTGGCTCTGGCAGCTCTGGGGCTGAGAGGAGACCGCCGGGTGGGCAGGGCACAGAGGGAGGGACGGAGGGGGTCCGCGAACAGCGCTATAGGCCACAGGACGTGTCTATCGCGTGGCCGGGGCTGCTGATGGGAGAAGGGGGGTGTCCCACCTCTACTGTCCCGCCCCGGGCATCAGTGGGCAGGTGGGTAGACTAGTGAAAGCGGATTGCAGGACTGCTTACCTGTCAAAACTAAAGCATTTCAGTCGCACTACTCAGTGCCCCTTCCTCGTGACTCAGCGGTATTCTCTGAAGCTATGGAGGTGACATGAGATAAAGAGGACACCCAGACCAAAGAGGTTTCACTGATGATTCAAGTTGTCAAATGAAACTTACACAGCATGTTTGAAGGCAGCAATGGCCAACTCCAGAGGGACTTTTTAAAATGACAACTGTAAGTGCACCAGTGAATCACTTTTAAAAGAAACAAATATGAAGCTAGCCTATGAGCATTTCTTTCCTGTAAGCGCGTTATCGCTTTCTCACAAAGGCACATAGGCTTACTGAAGAACATCTTAGTTTGCTTTCATAAGGCCTGTTGAAGTGGTTAAGTCTGTGGGAATCACCTGCTTTTGCAGAGTCTAACGTGTTCACGTGTTGCTCCTGTTTTTGTGTTGGTGGGGTTTGAAGTGAAGGTGCAGGAAGTCTATATATAATTTTGTGGTGAGCTCAGCCAGCCCACCCATTACCACCCTTTTAACCTTAAATCTGTGCCTGCTCTGTGGTTTTTCAAACTACACATATACTCCACATGTTCCACTACTGTAAATGCTACTCATTTCCTATACACCCTTTAAAAAACATTGCAAGCTAGCCTACATACAGCAACTAGCCTGCAGTGAATGAAATGAGGATTACATCAATCCAGTTATTAAACTAAGCACACTGCCACAGTGTTGCTTCAAAAGTACAGTCAAAGTTCTGGGTGTGAGTGTTGTGGCTTTGAAGCCTCTTGGCAGCTCAGTTTGTAGCATAACCTCAGATCCAGCACTGGAATAACAGGCAGCAGTTCTAGTCTTGTTTATTGCCCAACTATGTTCCTGGCCGATAACCCAAGCTTGTCTCTCATCATTAACCTTAACAAACGTGGATTTCTCTGTCAGACACACTGTCCGCTGTCTTCCCCTTAAAAGATACAAAATCAGTAGCACATAGCAAGTGGCACAATGTGTTTTCTTTCCCCACAGCACTTCTGCCATCTAGTGGTGACTGTGCATACATTCAGGTTAACTCTTACAACCTTTACTTTTCATCCCCCTGCAACATTCAAGACAGAATAAATTATATATAGTTTCAGAGAGTTTAAAGGTAAAGGAAAAGGGGCACACCATGTTTACTGTGGCCAATAAAGTGAACTTTATTTAGTTTTAGCCAACTGCACAGAATGTCCCAGCTTCAGATGGATGCAGGCCTTTGCTGAGGAGTGAAAGTTGGAAAACAGCTGAGCTACAAAACAAATGTTGCAGTAAGAGGGCGTTCTGCAAACAGAAACATTCAAGTCAAATTTTATCTTGAGAATAGAAATGAGGTATAAAATGAGCTCACTGTACACTCGGTGATATCTAAATCCATTTTATTCTTAAATCCAGATACACACTATTTTTGTCATCATCATTGGTGTCACAGACAAATCATCATCATAACCTTCAAACCACACTCATCATGACAGCATTTTTGGCTATATTTTCTTTTTTTTTTTATCCTGCTAAAGCTTGTGATAGATTTAAAATCAAACATTTGGTCCTTAAATATATTGTCTAGGCATCATGGTATCAGGCGTTAAGACAGAAAAGCCTTGCTGCTACCCACACGAAACATCAAGCATCACAGGAAATGGCGCTGGAAAAGGATTGACAGAGGGAGAACTGCGATATGAACAGAAGCAGAGAGCAAAGTGTGGTGAAAACGCCAAAGAAAACCGGAACCGGAGCTGTGAAATGAGATGAAAGGCGGCAACACAGACAGACAGATTAAAGGAAGCCTCCACAGACCCTTAGGCACATATTTACAGGGAGCCTGGTGGGACAAAATTAAGTGAGCCACAGCACAAAACATTTTACAGAAGTTAAGAGTCAGAGTGAACATGTAGTTTCAAAGTTTTGTCTTGACCAAAAACTAAACACCACACTCCTAATTATTCAAATGTAGGCCTACCGTATATGCATATTGGCGTTTACAGTGTTTTTATTTTTTTACTCTATACTCTATATATTATTATTCTGATGAGAAAATATTACACTTTGGTGAAAAATGGGAAGCAAGAGGGAGATGGAGCTGGAACCAAGAAAGGAACTTTTCCATAGTGTGCATATGGGCTCACAATGGATTTACTTCTTCAAACACACTGTTATTTTCTCCCATTAATATAATAACTTTACCATGTATTGCTGCTTCTATTACCAAAAGAACTGAGATTGCTTACATTCTGACTCCTGTAGAACCCTGGTTTCACCAAAATAATATAAAAAAAGTTATTGTTTTGAGAAGCTTAATTCATATAGTTGGTCAAAACGGCAGAAACAGGTTTCCATAGACACTTCTATTGCTCATTTGTCTTCGTGATTAGTGACATATTTCCACTTCAACTCCCTTGCTTGCTCCAACAATCACTAACGTAATGCATGTATACATTTGGATATATATTTGTTGAGACTCAAAGCCAGCCTGCACTTGCACAGAAACAAACCTGTGTCTTTCAACATCTTATGGCTTGAGTCGCATGAAACCTGATGTACTAAGACAATCACATCCTAGAGTGAATGCAAACTGTGGCTTGCTTGTCAGCCTGTTTCAATGACAACAACCTACTCCCTTCTTCTTCTTAGGATTCCTTCCTTTCTTACATATTGGCTGGCAGTTTGTGCCTAAGTCCTTCTGAGTCTTTTCTGCTTAGCGTCAGCTCAGGGTCCTTTTTGGCTGCTTTAGGAGAGGGGGTAGTGGTGGATGTCTGAGATATTTGGGTAGGAGCAGAAGGTGTGTTGAGTTTTGAGGAAGGTGTTAGCGCAGCTGTGGTGCAAGGTGTTATAGGATTTGGTGAAGTTATATTGGAGCTGGAGTTGGAGCATAAAGTGGCAGAGTTGATTGTCGTGGTTGGTTTGGGAATGGTTTTTGAAGGGAGCACAGGAGAGGTTTGTTTGACAGGATGGACTGAGAAGGTCACTCTAGTGGGAGAGGTGGAGCTTGAAGGTGAGGCTGGGGTCAAAACCTGTTTTGGGCTTGTGTTGTGACCCCTTGGTGCTGGTTGGAGGCATGAGGATGGACTTTGGGATTTAGTCCCTGATGCTGTTGTAGTAATTGAAGAAGGGGAAGATTTAGGGGCAAGGCTTTGGGACACAACTGGGGAGAGTATTTGTGTTGGTGTTTGGGATGGGGTTGATGGCGTGTTCGGGAGGTAGGAGTCGGTACTGGGGAAGACATTGGTGTTGGAGTTGGGCTGAGGCCGGACAGTGGAGAAGCAGAAGGTGGAGTGTTTGAAGCTTTTGCTCTGGGACTCTGCTGATGAGGTGGGGAGGAGGACAGCAAAGATGACGGAGGAGAAGAGGATGTCAAAGATGATTTGGGGGTGTAGGTTTGCGGTAGTGGGACAGGAGTAGAGATTGAAGATGGAGGTGGTGTGGAGCACGGAGAGGGTGATGAAGAACATGAAGAGGACATAGAGAGTGGTTTGGGACGTGGAATTGAAGTAAGGGACAGGGGGCTGGTGCTGGATGAAGGTGGTGTGGAGCAGGGTGGAGGAGAAGAGGAGTCAGAGGGGGGCATGGCAATGGGTTTAGGGCGGGACATATGGGCCAGCATGGGCATGGGGGTTGAGGGGGTGGGTGCAGGTGAGGGGGTAGAAGAGGAAAGTGGGGTTTGCTGTTTTGGAGAGGAGGAAATGGACAGTGATGCTGCAGAAGCCATCTGAGCAGCAGTAGGTGTAGCCACAGAGGCTGTGTGAGGGCCACATTGTGCTGTGTTCAGGACAGCGTTGGCAGAAGCAGTGTGTGCTGCAGTGGCCTGAGCGAGAGGAGCCTGTGCTTGTAGCTGTGAAGTAAAGGGTAGACCTGTAACCAGCTGACCTGGAGTGTTAGACGTCAGTATACCAGCACTGCTCCCTCTGGCTAACTGCCCTAACAGGAATGGTGCAGATAGCAGATTACCCCCAGATGCCTTCCGGTGCAAAGGGGGGTGAGGCTGTACCCCTACCCAGGAGCGATGAGGCAGAGTGGGCTGTGAGGCTGACAGTAGCCTTGCCTCCTGAGTGAGCCGGCCCAGTGCTGGAAGGCCCTGACAACTGTTTCCTCCATGTCGTAAGAGGGCTTCTTTTGCCCCCTGCTGGCTTGTCATGGAGGTCCGTCTATCTTGTGGGGCACCAGGAGCAACAATTGGGTTTGTTGTTGGTATTTTAGGGATAGGTGGAGTTGGAGGCCCTGTTGCAGGGGGTGTTGCAGGTGCTCCACTAATAAGTGAAGGATCGGCCTGCATGCGCAGGTTGTAATGAAGTTGTCGTCCTTGCTGCACAGAAGTTGGCACAGAAGACGCAGAAGTGGGTGGTGTTTTGGAGATAGGAGGTGATGTCACCCCACCAGGGGGTCCCATGGTGGATGGGGAAGCAGTAAAGATGCCTCTCGGAGATAAGCCGCCCACCCCCCCCATTGTCATCATGCCAATCAGAGAGCTGACAGAGGGCCGGAGTGGCTGTAGGACAGGGGCACGTGGAGGGGACAGTGGGAAGGAGGCAGAGGGGGAGGGCGAAATGAGGGGCGAGGGCAGGAAGAAGCCTCCACTGAGTGTGTGCTGCTGTTGCAGCTGTTGCAGCTGCTGCTGTTGTTGTTGCTGTTGGTGCATGAGGGCAATGGCTACATTACTGGTGGCAGCTGCTGTTTGCAGTGGGGCATGGACCAGAGGGGCCCAGATAACGGGCCGTGGCCGAGGAGACACAGTCCCACTTCCTCCCATTACGCCACCGCGTCCTGCAGCGGCAGCAGCTATGGCATCCTGCACGGCTGGCATGCTGTCGTGTTTAACAATCTGTTGCACCAGTATGCTGTCACATGACCCTAGTCCACCTGCTGTCAGGCCTCCACCTGCACCAGGACCCCCACCCCGACCTCCACGACCCATACTGCCTCCTAGTGATCCACCCTGGGATGACTTGCGCAAGAGCATAGAGTTCTTCCTGCCTGTGGACAAGAATGATGAATCACTGATGAATCAAAATGATAAAAAAACTAAATGCAAGCTTCTATTCTGAAAATATAGACATTGAGACATTACCAATGCGATCCAGACGGTCAACAGCAACTGTTTCAAAGGCACGCCTCATCATCGGATGTTCCTCCAACACCTCATTAAAGCTGTCCACACTGAGAGAGTACAGACGACAGTAGGTGTCGGCACGAACACTGGCTGTCCTCCTTCCACGAGTCAATAAGCAGATTTCTGAAAGCATTAGATCATGTAAAGCACACTTCATGAAACTGAATTTGTCCTGGAAATGTGTAGCTATAGTGCAAGCTGGATCTCCTCACCTCCAAAGTATGAGCCATCACTCAGCTTGGTTTCCTTGTTGCCACGGGTCAGAACACTGACTCGTCCGTGTTGGATGAAATACATCTTTCGCCCAACAGTGCCCTCACGTATGATGAAATCTGAAGGCTGAAACACTTCAAAGCGGAGCTTGGTCAGCACAGCAGTAACAAAGTTGGGATCAGCATTGGCAAACAATGGCATGTTAGCCACCAGGCTGCGGCAGTTAAAGCTCACTATCTCCTAAACAGAGGAAGAAGAGAGGAGTGAGTGGAGGGCCAGAGAGCACTCATACACATCCATATGTCATCCAATTTCATTACCTCTTTAAGTGGCTCACTGAGCTCTCCCAGTATATTCTCCTCATCAAACATTTTCCCTTGGAATCGGTGTTCGTAGTACTCATGGATCTTTTGACGGACGTCTGCAGGAAGCTTATGAAATGACATGTACTGCTCGACCTGCTTGTACTGCAAATACACACAACAAATCCAAAAATATTAATTTTGTGCCAAAAAATGTAATCGACACCATTGAAAATACTTCCAATAGTTTCATGTACATAAGTGTAGGGGCTACTTATAGTTCAATATGATGTAATGGAATTCATGAGAAAATAGTAAACAATCTGAAGATACACAATGACGTAAGATAGGGTAAGTACAATTTTATTATAAGATATATTCCTATTATTCTTTCATTCATTTTCTAACACCTATTGCTGTGAGGGGTCGCGGGTGACTGGAGCCTATCCCAGCAACTTTGGATCTGAGGGCTGACACTTGACAGACAACCATTCACTCTCACATTCATTCTCTAGGGACACTTATACATGCATGTGTTTGGACAGTGGGAGGAAGCCGGAGAGAACCCACAGTAACACGTGGAGGACGTGCAGACTCCTCACAGAAAAGGTCTAAATTGCTAATTGAACTCGCGACCTTCTTGCAGTGAGGCAGGAGCGCTAACCACTCTGCCACCTTGCACCCAATTTGTATTATAACTTTGAGCAATGATTTGAACAACTGGTCAAACCATTCATAATCCATTAAAATTAACAAAGGGGCCATATACATTGACAGTTAAGCAGATGGTTCACCTTTTCCTGATACTGTCGTCGAGAGGAGTCGAGTGACTGAATTAGAGCGGTTGCGTGGCCGATGAACATGGCATAGCAGGTGGCGCCTACAATCATACTGAGCATGGTGAGCCACACGTCGGTCATACCCTCTGGAGCCTGTGCACCGTAGCCAATACACAACATGTGGCTCATGGCTTTGAACAGAGCATAGGAGTACTGCACACCCCATGTGTCATTCTGGGAGAAGGAGAGACACAGAAGAACGAAAAGCAGCAAGTTAAAAAAATGATATTATTTTGTTCTGTTTTAGAGGCACTTAGACATAACACCCAGAAAATTCAGCTTGAATCAAAACACAGCTATTTAACTGTCAAAATACTTAGCGCTGTATTACTTTCAAGCTTACATAACGTATACATAGAGTGGCAGTCATTTACATTTATTGAATGAAAACCAGACCTGTGTCTGTCAGTGTGTGTAAAGGTTGTACATGTGAGCCCAATTAGTCTGCTACGGTAATGGACCATAAGATGAGGGGACCTTCTCCAGAGAACATCCTAGCATCAGCCAGCCTAGTAACAGTCACCTAGGTAACAGTTGAGACATGAGTCAGCAATTCAAACAGCTGTGTATCTGTGTTCCACTTCCACCAATGCCACTTGATGAAACATTTCCATCACATCCCTGGGTTTTTACACCTCCCCTTAATCTATGTCAAAGATTTTAATTGGAATAACTTGTTTTTTGCGGATGATAGATAGATTTTATTCCAGACAGGTTGCAGCATGAGCTCGAGATCAGGAGCAGACAAATGGAAAAACAATATGGTAGATTTGTTCTTTTTAAACTGAATATCCTGTCCTTTCTCATTCAGTACACAGAAAACCAGTCACTGGAACATATTTAAAATGATGCAGTCGGTTTAAATATTTAATCTAGAGGGGAAGTCAGTCAAACAAGACTGACTTTAATGAGAGGCATTTCCCTTGTGGATAAAAACAGTTCCCCCAATAAAGACTGTTCAACTGCTGTACTTAAATTCCTTTTTTCATTTTATTGATTAAAAAAACAAAACATTATGACTAAACAAACAGTGATAGAGTATAACTAAAAATAAATTTTAGAATGCATTTAAACTTCACTGGTGAGTTACCAACTTTGAACAATGTTGTCTTTAAATGGCACAGCAACACTTCAGAGAACTTGTAGTAGTGTCTGGGCCTCCACAGACTCTTCACCATATACTGATGACCATTAGGTGATTAATAAGGTATGGCTGTACAGAGTTTACAATAATCATGTTATCTCGACACAGACATTGAGCTCAGATACTCAGGGTACTCACCACCATGAGGTTCTTGGACACCCAGCAGTCTGGAGGAAAGTCCTGCAGCATGGGAACCAGAAACTGCAGACAACCGTCCCAGTGGCACAGCAAAAGCATCATCCCAATCAGGTTGACAATCCTCACCATGGCACTGGCCAGGTCATAGGTCATATGGAAGATCTGAGGAGATGTGTTTTGACATATTACTGACACTATTTGGACAGAAGATTGATTGTAAGGCATTACCATACTTTGTTTCAAAGTGATACTATCTATTCAATGAGTGCATTATGGACAAACTATTTTTGAGTTTGAAAAAATGCAGATGTTGTGATGTGACAAACCTTATGTGATTTGAACTAAACACTTCACACAGATACAGCCTGCTCCCTGTCCACTGTGTCTTCTCACCTCCTCCCACTGGTGGATGTACCGGATGAGTCTGGACAAGCGCAGTAGTCGCAGTAGGCTCAGGATTTTGGTAAAGCGGACGATACGCAACGCCCTGGCTGTCCTGTACACCTCCGAGTCCAGACTGTCCACCATCAGGAAAATGTAGTCCACAGGGATAGATGAAAGAAAGTCCACCAGGAACCAGCTCTTCAGGTAGTTCAGACGAATAGCCCTAAAAGAAAAGGAAATCCTTTTTTGGCAAAATGGAAATCATTCCAACTATTTTCCTCATCCATATTTATTGGGATGACTGGAAATTGAACAAAAGCTCTGCAACTAGCGGAACATTATAGATTCATATCTTACACATGAATTAGTTTGAGCAGCCAATTCAAATCCAGAGGGCTAATTAGTATTCCCAATCATCCATCCATTCAAAGCTCTGCCACATAACAATGAGAAGCACATTGAAATAAAGGACTCTAGCACAAACCTGGGATCCAGTAATATCTCTGTATTATCTTCCTTCACAATGCCAGTCCTAAAGTTCAAAACTAGGTCGACCATAAACAGTGTGTCAGAGACCACGTTGAAGATGATCCACGATGGCGTGTTTTCATCTCGAAAGAAAGTGATGCCCACTGGCAGGACGATAAGGTTTCCCATCATCAGACACAACATCAGAAGATCCCAGTAAAATCTAGAGAAGTAGGAATGGCATAATATGAAAAACACATTGAGCACTTTATTCCTAAACATAGTTGTATAGTGGCCATTATCACAATCAATACATTCTGTATTTCTCTAAAGTTTTCACTCGTGGTTTTCTGCTCGTTAGACGTGTTGTTTAACTCCTGGGCTGAAAATGAGGTCTTTACAAAACCTTGGCAGCATCATTTTGATCTAAAATGACAATGGGGCTCAACAAACTGAATACAGAAACGCATTATCCCTGGAAAACTTCATGCAGTGTCATTGTGATGCTGAGAGTGATTAAAGTATACGACAGAAGAGACAATCCAATCAACAGTCTGTGTTTCCTCTGATCCATTTGTGAACTGCACAAACCCATATCGATGACTTTTCATCTTGTGTGTTCCAGCCAGAGAGGACACTCAAAGCTCTGCGGTCGATTCCTATTGAGCACTGATTTAGTAACATAAGCTTGTGGCGTGGCTCTACTACTACACTGATGAAGATGGAGTGTGAGTCATCACTCTGCCTCACATGCACTTCTTCTTGATCTGTCACTTTGACTAGCAAATGTATCACTTCATAATCACAGGCGGTAAGAGCAGGAATTATTTACAGCAGGGCCACATTGACCGGCACCTTGGTGACACAGTCTGTTAATGGCATGCTACAGTTTACTTTACACTACCAGCATGCATTCACACATGAATACAACTCATTGTACTGCATGATTTATGCAGTGTAATTTATCCCCTACAAGGTACTACTACAAGTTAACAAAGACCACAAAACATGCATTGTAAAAAATAAGTGTGAAAGTACAAATAGAAAAACATCAAAATAGTAATATATTTTTCTGTTAATTAACTGTAAATATGACTCAGGGACTGGATTTTTTTTCTTTTTGTTTCTGATCATTACAAGCACATATACTCCACAAAATGAAATATGCTGTTGGTGCTCCTAGCTCAGTTGGTAGAGCGCCTACCAAATACGCAGGGAGACGTTCGGGTCATTTGCTCAATGCCATTCCCTTCTCTCACCCTGATTGCTGCCAATCTGTCTCTATCGAATAATGTCAAAAAGAAGAGCTCAAAAATAAAACATGATATAATTTACTATAGGTTAAGTGTGTAGTTTGCATCTAGTAAAACAAAAGCACATACAGGAGCTCCGCAAGGACATGCTCTGTGTATCAATGAACCCACTGGAAATAAAATAAATATAGATTTTCAAAGGAAACGTCTCTCTTATTGCTGCAACACTGAAAACATAACTTTTGACTTGTGTTGGATTTTGTTGTATACAACACAAAGCACCTTTTAAAGATTTTTTTAAAAGGCAAACAGCCAAAGGTCCTTGTAATTACTGTAATAAAGACGGACCCCCAAAAGAAAATGATTCAATGAGGCTAATTGATTGAGACCTTGCAGAGCTCATGACCTCAGACAACTCTCGGGATGATTGCGATGATGCACATACTATTGCCTTTGCTTGTATGCTTTTGGGAATTACACAAAAGGGAATATGGGGACAATGTTTTCCACAGTGATACAACTCTTATAAAGTTTCCACAGAATAATGAGAGAATTAAAGAGATGGCATGTGGCGACCAGAACTCCAGCTCCATGCTGAGTAACGCAATCAATAACAATGTCAGTGCATATTAAAGAAGCCTGTGTTAAACAGACTTGGGTGGTTTCATTAAGATGGGGACAGCTTAGTGCATCAAATAAATAACAAAAGCAATTATGTCATTGTTATGTTAGGTCTCATATTAGAAGACGCCATGTGGTATGCTAAGTGTAAATATATAAATATAAGAGATGCTCCATGGGATTGATTATTAATGTGGGCATTTAAGATTTTCATTAAACCATAACTGAGTTAAGGGTGCAACAAAATGATATTATCTGCAAATTTGGCATTCATTTCTCTGTTCTTGACATGGACATTATCTAACAAACAGCTTTTTGAACCTTAAAGGTCATGTTGGCCTCCCTTTGCTGATCAGTCTCACAATTTATACTTTTTTGCAAAGATTTTTAAAAACACGGACACTTCATGCCTCCAAATTGTAAATGCAAT
Organism: Perccottus glenii; assembly: GCA_024416835.2. Classification (NCBI taxonomy): domain Eukaryota; kingdom Metazoa; phylum Chordata; class Actinopteri; order Gobiiformes; family Odontobutidae; genus Perccottus; species Perccottus glenii. Next base: position 17,600,925 of record CM044551.2, read on the forward strand.
CAAAGGTGCTCTTGGCATCCTCATCAGTATTCCATTTTGAACATGTGCAGGTGCTAGGGGAGCGCTGACCTGCATCTACCTGCTCAGCTGTTGTCAAACCAAACACTAATTCTACTGTAATTGAGGCCAAGTGTCTCCTGAGCAGCCTCTGATAGGTTCCCTGGTTGCAGTTGGCCAGATGCCATTTCTGTGTGAGTTTATACCCGTCACTTTACCAGACGAACAGACAAACAAGCAAGGCAGCAACAGGCTATGATATAATCGATCATCATGTGTATTGCCACTGACTTTGCCTCAGCACAACTCCTTACTGAAAGCTGTCTCTCTCGTTCCTAAGCACCTCCACGATGTGCGTTAGTCTGATTCTGCACCTCTCCTTCTTCTTCTTCTGCTTCTTGTTAAGAGCAGTAGCACAATGTCTTTTTTAATGAGGTGAAGGGCAATGGAGCTTTTGAGCACTCAGTAATTGATGGACCACGCACAATCCATGCATGCAAGCAGCCATGGTCAGCATCAGGACTAGAACAAAAGCCGCTCAAAACGTAATCTGTCTTTTGTTCTTCCTACTGGCACACAAGATTGCACTTGTTCTGGAAGACAAGTATTTAACCAAACCTAACTTGCTACTCAATTATGCATTACAAATACTTAACCTGCATTATTAAAACTGAATACATAATTCATTCATATTCAACTGTAATTCTCCAACAGAATGACTCAAATTAATATTGTGATTGCCCGTCATTCATGAGCAGCGCTTGTGAGCAATCATCAGAAAGACAGACAATATAAAGCGTGTGACTGACGAGACAAAAGTGGGGCAGGAGCCTCGGGGATCAAGTCCTCCATTGTTGCTGCAGTCTGTCTGGAGACCAGCACTCACTGCCTCTCCCTTTGCTGTCCACCTGCACAAAGGAACATGTGGCCGCCGCATGTTTCAGCCTCCTACCACATCACTGTCAGCATTCGAGAATGATACAGCAAATATTTGTCTCAAAAACTACCTTCGCTTATGTACTCCATAAAATTATAATTAGACTTGGTAACACTTTATTTTACAGCACACCTCATTAAGTACTAAAATTAAAGTGGCAGTGAATCACATGATAAAACAAAGTCTAAGATGGCACTTTACACTACACTTGATACATTGGATCTACCTCCTTGTTAGATTAGATTAGATTCAACTTTATTGTCATTACACAAGTACAGGTACAAGGCAACGAAATGCAGTTTAGGTCTAACCAGAAGTGCAATAGCATAGTGCAGGATATATACAATGGTTGCATAAGTGCAGGATATGGAGATGTACAGGATTTTGTGTAACAAACCGTAATAACATGTAACTACTAAGTACATACATACCCTAATTCGTCCTACAATGTGTATGTACTGTGTAGTTACATGCTATTACAGTTTGTTACACAAAGAGGTAGATACAATGCATCAAGTGTAGTGTAAAGTGCCATCTTAGACTTCATTTTATCATGTGATTCACTGCCACTTTAATTTTTAGTACTCAGATCGCTTAAGTACTATTGATTGATGGAATAATTGTTTGTTTTAAGGAAGATCTTGCTTATCCACTCTTCAAATAAGAATTTACATTATAACTAATCTCAATCTCCCACTGACTAAGCTCGTCCTCTGCAAACGGCAGGCCCAAAGCTCCTCCTTATCATTTTGAGGCCCATCAAAGAACATGGCACCTATAAAGTATAGTGGCCTTCCAATTCTCACTCCTCCCTCTGTCGCCGTCATGCCCCCGAGGACTTTTCATCAGCTTATTATAACCTTTCAAATGCTTGGCTCATAACCTTTCTCCTTTCTTTCAGTTATTGTTCTGTTTCTCTGCCCATCCTCTCTGCTGCTGACCACCTTTCCATTTGCTCTTGTTGGGAAATAATTATGTATGATGTCTTCCTCTCTCTCTGCCCCTAAGTGTCTGTCATTATGCTTCAATGAGTCCACCACATTGAACATCCGCTCTGCTTTTATCCTTATCCCAACCCAGATCATATGATGTGTCTTTTATGTCCTACAAGTGGCCTATCTTTCTCTATTACCACAGCATCAGCATAAGTAAGAGCATGCTGAGCCGTACCTGAAATCACTGTAGGGGTGAATAATCCAGGATCCCGCAGACTTGAGTCTCTCCTGCTCCATGGCCACAGCTTTGTGGGAGCCAAGCATGCGTAGGCTGAATTTGTTGACCCCTGGCTGCAACATTGCTCCAAACTGCCTCTGGATGAAGGTGCTCTGGTTGGAGTTGCTGTAGTCCTCCCCATCTAGGCCCATACCAAAACCTCCAAACCCGAATGGGCCCATCATTTCAGGGGTTCCTGCTGTGGTGTTACAGGCTGTGGTGGTAGTAGTCTCAGGGCCGGTCGCCACCACCATGACCCCAGTCCCAGTGGAAGAGGTGGAGGCCAGAGCAGCTCTGGACGAAGCAAAGCCCACTGAGCGTGGAGGAGGCAGGGGTGCTGGGGTGGTAGGGGTGCCCACCAAGCGGAAAGCCAGGCCATCCCTGTTGGAGGAACTCATGATGGACAGGCGACGGCCGCGTCCCCCTGAGGAGGTGCTGTCCTTGTCCCCCTCCAGAGAGGCCTGGGACAAACGGTAGCCTGGGGATGGCAGGCTGCCCTTACTTCGCCGCTTAGACTCCCCTCCGTTTTTCCTTGGGAGGCTGTCCCCTGTGGACCCTCCTGTGCAGACAGGGGTGGCCACTCCTACAGCCACCCCGTCCATGGCCAGACAGAGGGGGACTGAGTGTGACCCTAACCCCTGGGACACCTTGGTCTAGCGCAAGATCACATAGAACAGCACTAATAATGTTCAAAAGAATCAGCTACAGAAATGTGACCTTTGAGTCTGTGTAGCCTCAAATCCCGCTCCAGAGTCAGCACACATCCTTACCTCACCATCCTTGGATATAGCCCCTACATGTGGTCCTCACTGCCACTGTGATGCCTTCAGGTCCTCTGCTGCTCAAAGTGTCTGCTTTGTCCTTACAGATGCTACCGTGGCGTTACCTCCTTCCTCGTCCTTGAAACGCTGCTCTCCAACCGCGGCCCTCCCCGTTCACCGCTCATTGTGGTCCCAGAGCCGGTGTGTGCTGGGAGCGGGGCTCGTCGCTCAATGGCCGTGGCTCCGGTGTTCAGCCGGGTCTAGACTCCGGGCTCACCCAGTGCCGTCTGGCATTATGTAAGACAATGGCAAGGACTCTTGATCCGCTGTCAGGACAGAGGCTTGTTAACAGACATACGGGACGCACATAATAGGCGCACGCGACAGTTTACCCTCCACAGCGCACTGATTCATGACACGCACAGCCAGAAACACGCACAAGGAAGAACAGTGGGAGCACAGTGGGAGCAAATGAGCCCCAATTTAACCCATATTTTAGCCAATCCGCGTTACGTTGATTTACAGACTCTACGGAGAAAGGAACTAGAACTGGGTCTAAAGTGGTGGCGCTCTGAACAGGTGCAGCAGGAATCAAGTTGGTTGAACGTTTATCCGTCCGCAGTGTCTTTTTCTTCCCACTTCATTGACACTGTATTGGGGACGTGTCCTGTCGCGCAGAGGCAAAGGACAGGCTCAGTCCGCGTGTCAGTGGAAGTGGAGGCACTAAGATGCGCTCAGCAGAATCCCTCTTTGGATCAAACTACTTGTTGAGTGTCAGTGGTAGCGGCTGCTCGGCGCTGCTTTGTGTGAGTTGCAGAACCCGCTGCGAGGCGCTCCAAACTGCTCTGTGACTTGCGGAGGTCGAGCTTAGCGGACACATCCACAGACGCGCGCGGCGCACGCAAATGCAATGTTAAACAAATAAATATGCATATAAAGGTCCAGATCTAATCGGCCTGTTGCCATGGCATCCGCATCTTCCTCATATTCCATCCCCTTTAAGGCCCGCATGCCTGGCCGGCGAAAGACGCACACATCTTCTGTAGGCTACACGAACAGACCACGTCATCCTTCACGAGCGCGTCACCAGAGGCGTTGTTCAGTTTAAGGAGAAGTCTTTAAGAAGAAGTTGCCTATGAAATGTATTTAAAATGTGAGAATTACAGCAGTCTATTTAAAGCTAAAGCCATATATACCCAACGTCCTTAAAAATACGAACCTCTTAATAGTTTTAATTAGGCTACTCGAAATCAAATAATGCTCAACACAGCAACATGCATTATCAAGCTTTTTTGTTTTGTAAAGGCTTAACATTTTGGATACACATTATGCATTTTTGAATGTTTACAGCTATAGGCTTGTTATAAATGATTGCTTCTCTAGAACTTCAAATGTCCTGCTGCCAGTGTTTCGAAACGTAAAGCACTAGACGATGCCGTAAGGCTGTAACACATGACCTCATGATATCTGAATATAGTGACATTAACCGCCCTGTCCGATTGTGTTCACATTGGAGCATCATGTCTGTGAGAATGGAGGCTTCAAGGCATAAAGCTGTAAAGGGCGCTCTGGCAGGAAAGAGGTGGCCTGCACGACGTCACGAGCAAGCCTATATGTAGAAAAGACCAATGCGCTGGACAGATATAATTAGATTATGGCCATACACAATGCAAGTGTGTTGGTAGGACCATCTCTTCACTAAAGTCTGTGGTCCAGTACTGGTCGTGGGCATCACTGCTCTGCCTAAATGACAAAAGATTCATTATTCCTGCAGTGAGATAAGGCCAGACAATGAAGAGATAACTCAAGATCCTTTAAAGAAACCCAATTATAATCAGCCCCAACAATGGCAAGCAGAAGCAGTATTCATATTCAATTAGACTGTAATAATGAGATCAAGTCAACTGATAAAGTCCCGACAGTAATGGTTTTATTTGGAGAAAAGACATAAAATTTCTAATTGCAGTTAACACTCCTGAGGTATAAAGGATACAAGGATACAAGATGAAGGATTTTTCATGAGATCTACAGTCCTATATAGTTTTACTTTCTTCTGTGAGCTACATTCTAAAACACAGTACATCCATGCAGAGAAGTTAATGTAGCCTATAGTTACATTCACCTTGGCTTTAGACAGTGTTTAAAAGGGATTTTTTTTTATTGTCTGAGGATTTATCACAAAAATCCGGCCTATTATAAGCTTTAACAAAAGAAACATGCATGCCTTTTAATAATGTTTTAACAAAGATGTGGTTTATGTATTGTACATTCATCACAATGGGTATTTAAATATATTGAACCTCTTCTAACTGCTCCAAAAGACTCTGACAGAGGCAGGGCAGTCAGAGCTGGACTCTTCCAAGCGTCAAGTTATTCTGGGACATTGACTGATCTCATGATGTTGGTGTGACCGCTGCCAGGGATCCAGCCCGTCACAACAATCACCATGTCGCCTGGCTTGAAGAATCCTCTGGCCTTCCCTGTGCCACAGTATAAACCGAGATAAGTACCATATAGAGACATCTGACCACTGTAGATGCATGCACTGACCTATGTCCATGCCGAAGTCCACCCTGTCGTCTACATCATCGGCCCACACCGGAGCGGGCAGCGGGTGGAAGAGCAGGAAACACTCCTCTCAACAGCTGCAACTGACGGGCCACCTAAAGCATAGCAAGGTCACACAAGGTCAGTGAAGAGCATTAGAAGAGAAGTAACTGAACTCAAAAATAACAACAGAGTGTCTAAATCTCTCCGTATTCCATGCAATCTCTTTTATTATCACTTTTTTGTGCAATCAGAATGAATGTGCAAGAAAAATTAAGTAAATAAAGTAAAATGAGCTGCCCACTGCCACTACGACAAATGCTCACTCGTCTTGTTCTTTAAGTAAGTGTGTCCACAGTGTCACTAATATCATGACAACTAAAAATGTTAAAACAGCCAAGTCTTATAAGGAATATTTTGAGCAGATGTTCTCACTAGCTCCACCTACAGACTGAGAAATGCTCAGGATTTTTAATGAAAAAAAATAACTTCTTCATAAAATTTTTAAAAGCTTGTTCGTGCTCTTCAGAGGATTAGCCCTTTTTAACCGTTGCTATCTTGGACGTGTCCCAGGCTTTCCTGTTGCACGTTTGCACACATTTAAGCCATGAAAGTTTGATGAACATGGATTCACTCTCAAGAAAAAGAGTGTGTGTGTTTTTTTTACTATGTTACTATTTTAATGGACATCTTATTATGGAGTCCACAGAAGCATCGCCTGTCATGGTTGGTTTTAGTACATTTCAGTAAGAATTTTGATCTATTTCATAAAAACATTCCTGTATCCATGCCCTTTCTGGCACGATGCACAGTGTAGTTTAGTACATAATCTGAATAATGCAATGACTCTTTTATAGAAATAACATATGTGTCCGAAGAGACAAGTTCATGCTGGGTAAAAATGAGTGTATGGAAACACAAACCAACAGAGCTACTAAATGTAGGTCACCCATTGTTGCTACACTAAAAAAATCTTCAATCCAAGTACCAACAATAGAACAACTGAATTAGAGTTGTTGTTAAACAGATTATCGAGGGAGCTAAGATGGGGGCGGCACTGTCAAACTTTCAAAACCGCAGCAACAGAACAAAAAACTCAATAAAATCCCATCTGGAGAATGCTCATTCATTCAGTGAGACAATGCACACTGTCTGTGTTTACTGCCAGAGAGAGTAAACACTGACTCTAAGCAGCATCACACAGCGTTTAAGGAAAGTGTGAGTCATCAGTTCTTTGTAGTCTCATTAAAATACACAAGACTAATGTGGTGTTGACTATAAAGTCTGTACCTGAGGGTTCCTGGTCACTGCGATGATCGGACAGCGAGGCCGGTACCGGGACAAGAGGTGGGCCGACCTGCACACATCAGCATTAAGACGGGAAACCTATGTCTCATCATCGTTCAAAGTTAATTTTTTGAATAGTTAACACAGAGAAAGGTTTGTGAGGGTTCTTAGTTATTCAGGTTTTAATGTACTAAAGAAATAGTACTACAGCTTGAACACAATATAATAATATTATAGTATGTTCTTGTTCTGATTGGTTTTGTACATGTTTTGATATAAATACATAAGGGTGTTGTGGTAGTATGGAGTAAAGTGGTCTTTATTGTGCCCAACAGGGAAGCTCATTTCACAGCAAGCTGCTCTAACACCACGAACATGGCAAGAAAACAATAAAACATCAGAGTCAACATAAAACTCTCATGAACAGGCGAAGGCATAGGAGGTATGGCTATAATATCCAATCTGCAGCTTTGTTCTCAGTTAAGCAGTCTGCCTTGTGGGAAGAAAATGAAAGGGCAAATGTTATTTGTTCTGGTAAAACATTTCCACATTTGTGTACCTCCCACCGGTGGTGAGTACTATAATGGCCCCAGCGCAGCATTTAAAGGAGGACTCGACTGCTCCTATGGCTGTGACCTCAGTGGGGTCAGAGGACAGAGGGGTGAGACGTCGCAGGTCCTCGAACAGCTGGTGGTGGTATATGGCTGCCTCTGCCTCCCTGCAGATCTGAGAGTGAGAGTTATCAAAGTTAGCCAGATGTGTCTGAACAGACAACCCACACACAAAAACACACACCGAGTGCATCATAGACACTGCCTCCACTGGGAACAGCCCTTTGGCAGTCTCCCCAGATAGCATTACACAGTCGGCTCCATCCAGCACAGCGTTGGCCACGTCACTGCCCTCTGCTCGAGTGGGCCGAGGGTGGGACACCATGCTTTCAAGCATCTGCACACATGGACACAGAAAACAAATTAGCTCCACACTGTTTCCATGAGGCACAAAAAAAGGGTCTGATCGTTACTGTAAGCAATGAAAGATAAAATGTTTTGTATTGTGGTTTTATTCCCTGAAGACAACATGGTGTGGGTAAATGGACATCCAAAGACAAAATGACGTAGGAAATGGATTTGTGAAATAATGGACTCTAGTGAAAGAGACAAAGGCATGTCAGACTTTGTGACACCAGAGATGGATAGCGCTGTTATGAGCCAATAAACAATGCAGACAATGGGAATGTGAGACAGCAGTAATTTGTATAGTTTGTAAGTTGTGTAGGCGATGTTTGTAAGCATTACGTCTGTGGTAGTGAACCTGCTGCTGAGTCGACATGTGGCACAAACAGTGCAAACACAAGCAGTGTGGCTCAACATGGTTGCAGCAGTGTGCACCAGGTTATGTGATAAAGGAGGAAAAAAAGGATTTTATTTTTGAGAATAGACTGGACAAAAGACAGCTGAGTTTATATCCCTCAGACAGAGTGGTTTCATGTCCAGATGCCTTCTTAATCTATTTTGGATTATGACCCGGATGACCGAGAATCTCCACAGATATAACCAGCCGTCATACAGTATATAAACATTCTTCAATATGGACAGATATGCACCCACTGTGTCCAGTTCAGCCAATCTAATATACAGTTGCAATGTAGTATAATTAATAGAAATGATGCTTAGAAGCCATTACCATGTACTGGCATTGTTTTACTTTCAGAATAACCTGTCATTGGTTTCATGCTTTCTAATATCTGACTATTGGTGTTGTATGTGCATCTCGGAGTCCAATTATGTCTTTTCAGGTTTGTTGAGCCGATCTAATGATCTTTAATGCCTGTTTTCCTCTGACCTGTGTGGCGCATATGACAGGCTTTCCGGCTGAATTGCAGCGGCCAATCATCATCTTCTGGGCGATAAAGACTTTCTCCACAGGGATCTCAATCCCGAGGTCACCCCTGGCAACCATCACACCATCGCTCTCCGTCAAGATTTCTTCAAAACTGACACAGGATTAAGAGAAGATGAAAAAATATAAAAATGTCAGATGTGGTTGCTAGTTTTTCACCATGAAAATACAGGGACAATATTAAAACTACAGCACATTTTGCAAACATAAATTTCATTTTTCATAGTGCAGTTTACAATGGATTTATTTATTTATTTATTTTGTACTTTTTAATTGTATATAAAAATAAAAAACACAAGCAAAATATGGAATAGTGATAGTATACTTTAGTAAATTTTACATAAACTATTTTTACTAAAATGTTGTTAAAACTATGTCATGTCTGTCTTTGTCTAATCAAAATAAAGAATTAAAAAAGTTATGAGAAAATACTTCCATAAGGCTTTAGATATAAAAGGTGCAGCTGAATGGGTATTTAAAGCACTGCCAGATAATCGTCTAAATGTATTATTTATGACCCAATCTAAAATCCTATTAAATTAAACCAAAGACAAAGACTGTCCATTGACAGAGAACAGAAACCCGAACAAATAATGTCAGATATTTAAGTGACAGCCATAAATCACACAGCCCTACAGCCCTCACATCCGAGCAGTGTAAAACTCTGAAGTGACATATGTCAATTTTTCAGCTGTTTGTTGACAGATGGGCACGTCGCCAGGAGCAAAGGATAAGCCCAGTTAAAAGTATAACTCTCTGTGCACTGCCTCTAACCTCTTAATCCCTCTAAATAACTCTTCTGAAATGCTTCGTCCAACTGTGTTTTCCCTCATAAGTGGGACTCACTTTTGTACTCCTTGCCGACTCTCCACTTTGCTGATGACCTTGATTGCCTGCCCGTGTGGCCCCAGAGCTCGTCGTACGTCTTTGACATCTTGTGCAGAACGAATGAAGCTTGCGAACACCATGTCTATGCCCTGGGACACTCCAAACCTCAGATCAGCCTCATCCCGCTCACTGACCGCCCGCAGGTCAATCAGGTCACACCCAGGAAGGTTGACTCCTTTGCGACTGCACAGCACTCCACTGGCCTCTACCACCGTCTCCACCCAGTCCTCACCTGAGACACAAGCAATATGTTGTCAATATCTGCCTCACAAGCCCTGCTTTATGAGACCCTTTTTAGATTCTCTCAGGCATAGTTAAAGACATTTGTCTCTCCACCGTCCCTTCTCTGTCTAGCTTTGTCCAGTTTACTTAGAAGAGAGTAAGAGGGCAGAGAAGTGATCCAGTCAGTGGGATAAGTAATACACATGCCAAACTACGGAAGGAACAATGCAAAAAAGTGAAAATCAGACAGCACATAGATCATTTGCATCATCCAACAGCTATTCCATTTAACTCTATAATACCATCCACTTAATACATCCCAGAATGGTCCTGAAATATCCTGTAAGTCTATATAAAAGGGGCTATAGTGACGCTGTGACAATATACCTGTTTTTAGCACTTTAAGTCCAATGAGGCCATCGTCGATGTAGATTATGCTGTCCTTCTTCACGACTTTAGGCAGACTGGGATAGTCCACCCAGACCAGAGTCCCATCTGTCTTGTCCTTTTCACTTTCTGCTGTCACCACACGGACAAGGCTGCCCTTTGTCAGCTCAACCTCCTCCTCCACTTTCTGCACAAAAACACAAGCATCTGTTATTAACACAAGTTAAATTAAAACTGTTTCTTGGTTTAAGAAACTGTAAGGAAAAGGCATCAGCTACTTGTTAATTTAGTAGTTTAGAGGACAATCAAGCTAAAGTTAAACAAAAGACTTACTAAAAACCTTGATTAATCTTATCAACATTTATTAAATGATCTCATGGTAAAGTTTTAAAATCAGAATTATTTCATAGGAATAAAAGGGATGTTTCCAAAATGACTGTTTTCTGTTTTCTGTTATGTTGCTGTTCAATAAAAGCTTCATAAACTAGCTTCATATCATTTGGGCATCCAGTGATTCACAGGATTTGTCTGTTGGCAGGCACAGCACTTCTGCACAAACAGATGAACAGAGAGTGTGGGATGCTCTGGGTCGTGTGGTTTTTGGTTGGGGTCCATAAACCTTTCTCTGATAAAATACTCCATCAGACACAAGATAATCACAAAAAATGGTCAGCCATGATTCCAGAAACATAATTCACAATACCCTTTCCAAATAATAATAATAATAACGAGTAATAAACGAGTTTATCTGAATCAGTGCCTAAAGTTGTACTGTATTTTCTCTCCCAATGTAGGCTCTTCCAGCTGACTCTATTTGACTGCTTGATTAGCTTTGGAGCAATGAAGCATACGTTGTTTACCCCTTTCACTAATCCAGTGCGGATCTCTGGGCCCTTGGTATCCAAGGCGATGGAAACAGGTTGATAGTACAAGGGGTCAGAGGTTATTGTCTCTACCGCCTCTCGGATGTTCTTGATGGTTGTGCCGTGGTACTGACAGACAAGAAAGGCAGACAGACGGAAGATCAATGTATGACTGAGCACCTGGAAACAAACACACAGACACACTTTCTGCACTTACTTCATGAGAGCCATGAGAGAAATTTAGTCGAGCAATGTTCATGCCTGCTTTGACCATCTCCTGGAGTTTGGGGATCGATCGTGAGGCAGGACCTGAAAGACTCAGTGAAAAATAAATTCTCATCATCCATCTTCAGTGGCAAGATTAGCTGACAGACTTCTAAAGCAAAGTTATCATTTCTGGTCATTCCTAGTATATAAATTGGGAATGCAGCCATTATCAAATTAGCAATTAATGGAGACCTTTCCCCATTTTAATGTATAGCAGCATCTTATACTGTTGTTTTATTATGATCAAATAATCTGTTATAAAAAAAACCTCACAGCTCTGTTTATTGTAAGATAGAGCCATTTCATTCTGATGTCAGACTGTTTGCCAAAACACAAAGTTAGAGCCTGTGGGCTGCTGTTTTCACACTCACCAATGGTGCAAATGATGCTGGTGTTGCGTGCAGTGATTGGCTCCTGGTCAATGTCCAGCAGACAGAGATGCTCCAAGAAGGTGTCGGCCATGCTGGCGTCCAGCTGCTGGCGCTGGATAAAAGATTCAGGCAGTGTATTCACGTCTGAGTAGCGCCGGATATTGGCTGAAGAGTGAAAGAAAAATGCAGTCAAGCATTCAAACTTTAGCTAAAACACAGAGGAGTGACTTGGTGCTAATTACAAAGAATAACACCACTTCGGTGAAGTGCAGGAAAGGAAGAGCTTGGATAAAAATAGCATCCTGTTACCACTGATTTTCAATTTACACTGGGAGGTGAGCAGACACACACTAGACAGAGGCCTGACATTTACCACAGTGCACTGGGTCACACAGATTTACAAGATGACATTCAACTGTCACACAGGCAGATGAGAGCAAGACAATAGCTCACGAGTAATGTATAACTTAAATTTCGTTTTGGCAGCTGAGCACTGTGAAAAAATATCCAAGTGTTTAGCTGAACCTTTGCTTATTTTTCTTTTTAGACATGGCTGAATAGCTTGTATGGGGTAGTATGGTTTGTTGCCATTGTTTTACGGTAGCTTGGTGCGCTAATTCCACTTGTGTTGCTTTAGTAACAGCTTTATCCAGTGTCAAATCAAGTTCAAGCTAAAGGTTTTCACTAATGTGGGAATTGGTCACGTATCATTTCATCCAAACCACATTTTGAAGCAAGGTCAGGTAATGCAGACACATACTGTACAGTAGTTTCATGAGGTGCCTGTTTTCTCTTTCTGAAAGCATGTCTCTCAACAACATTCTGGCAATGAGTAGAAAAGACAAGGTCCCTCCTCCTAAGCAGTGACATAATATAGCTAGGGCTGGTTGATTAGGACAAAAAATCATATCTTAATATTCATTCATTCATTCATTCATTTTCTACCGCTTTGTCCCGTTAGGGGTCGCGGGTGACTGGAGCCTATCCCAGCAGCTTTGGGCCTGAGGCGGGGTACACCCTGAACAGTGGCCAGTTAGTCGCAGGGCTGACATTTAGAGACAGACAGTGATAAACAACCATTCACTCTCACATTCATTCACTAGGGACACTTTAGAGTTGCCAATTGACCTATACATGCATGTCTTTGGACGGTGGGAGGAAGCCGGAGTACCCGGAGAGAACCCACAGTAACACGTGGAGGACATGCAGACTCCTCACAGAAAGACCGGAGTCGGCCAAAAAGGTTTGAGTCGGCCGGGTTTTGAACTCACGACCTTCTTGCTGTGAGGCAGGAGTGCTAACCACTCTGCCACGTGCACCCCCATATCTTAATATATTAATTCATATTTCTTTGTCTTTAATTTAGATTTAAATCAATTTAATAAAAAGTATATAATTATTAGCTATTATGTTTGTTTAAAATTTAATTAGTCTGTGGGATTAAAAAATACTTTTTAGACTAATAGACCTACAGCCTTTAAATTGTGTGTAGGCTTCAGTGACTCTGGAGTGGAGCCGCTACAGGGAAAAGGCTGGACAAAGCATAATGATGGCTTTGAGCTGTAGGTTTGTGTCATCAGTCTAAACTCATGACTGGTTAATGATAAGGCTCTGGGAAATTGATTTAACAAAGCCCTGATCATGTCTGTCTTGCTTTTTCCTACCAATACGGCCAAAAGAGCGCATTAAGTCACGTGATGTTCAGAGCTTGGCCATTTCATCCTAAAACTATCGTCATCATCTTTGGTTTACCATTCTAGGTTTACATAGGCCACATGCTGGTTTCCTCACTACTGCTGCATAAAAATGGACTGATATGTAACAAAAACAAAGCCTTTTGTGTTGTGTTACCTGGCTGTGAGCTTTGAGCAAAGGCATGCATTTTAAAGAATGTCAGAGTCAGTTAAGCCTGCAATTTGTGTGACTACAAGAGTGAAGAGAAAAAAGCCCAAGGAGGGAGCAGAGGGGAGAGTGTGAGAGACAAGGTCAGCTGTAATAGCACAACAGAGAGGAGTGCTGAATTTACACACACACACACACACACACACACACACACACACACACACACACACACACACACACACACACAAACAAAGAGGTGAAAAGGAAAGAAGAGAGGACACGTACGTTTTTGTAATTTTTCATCCTTAGCAGAAGCTGAATTTTACGCCTGTTGCTTGTGCGTTGTCAAGGCTTAGATTCTACTCCAAACAGGATGTAAACCATGATTAGAGGGTTTCAGGCTGATTCACTCACAGCTCACTCTGAAGCTGGGAAGTCTGGCAGTGTTGGGTTTTTTTTTCTCACTACCTCCCTGTGACCCAGTTCTGCTGTACTGCTGCACACATCATTACGTGTCCCACTGAGTAGCTCCTCTAACACCTTGTTCACACACACACACACACACACACACACACACACACACACACACACACACACACACACACACACACACACACACACACACACACACACACACACACACATAAATAAACCAGCCACCAGGTCACTGACCCATCATTGTCTGTTGGTGAGTTTGGGGCAGTTGGTGTGTCTCATTAAGCATCTTATATATAAACGATGTGAATAAAGTTGTCCACAGGGGTCCTATTCCTCTTCCATAGATATGTGTTTTCACAAAATGGTAACATGTCCTATCACTCAGAGTTACTGAATGGAAAGTCTATGAATGGGCCTTTTCTTCCTTTTGAGGCAGTTACATATGACAATAAAAGATGTGTGGTGCATCATGTCTTTATTGTAAAACTGTCTGGTGGTAAACTGGAGGTGATAAAATAAGATTCACAGATATAGTCCAGGTGATGGGTGTGACTAACCTGCCAGTGACCTGCTCTGAACGTTACATTCCTCCATAAACCGAGAGATCAGTGTGGGATCCATCTAAAAAACCCTGACATACTACAAGGCAGTCCATCATTGGCTTACTTAAAGTCGTGTACTGATGATGGAATTAAAAGAGCTAATTAGTAAAACACAAAACTCCATTGTCCCTTGCCGTTCACATGAACTATTATTCCCTTTACACCTCTCGTTATTTTCCATCATGAAGCCGCATGATACCACACAGAGCTTTCTGTCTGTGTTGCACAAATCAAAAGGACTTGCACACTCACCCATTCTTTTGATACTTTCCAATTTCGGATCCATTAGTTCAAAGTCTTCTGCTTATCTTTTCAGTCCAATTACTTTAAGCTTTAAATACAAGGGTCCATACAATTGCCTCTGCTTCCTTGTCTCGAAGTGTGCTCGGGTCATACACCTGTCGCTCTGTGAGCCCAGTGTGACCCAGCAGCAGTCACTCTTTCTCTCTCCTCCCACTCTAAACGCATGGACTTGATCCACACCATGCATCTGAACAGATACGCCATAAAGGTTCAATTAGCCAAACAGATGAAATGCCAACCTGTATCACCAAAATGAAACAAAGTGACAGGAATCTGTGTGGTGCATTACTGCACATTATTTAATCTTTACACCCCCAGGCCTTGACACATTAACTGTTGTAATGGATAATGACATGAATACAATTATCTCTTAACGGGCATCTGGTTTGACAGATACACGGCAGCTGTCACATCAACACAAAAATTATTATTGACTGCTAGAACAGTCCATTGTAGTGTATTTGGTGGTATTTATCCTAAAAAGAATGATGCTTTAAAGCAGCATTGACACGATTTAACATTTACATAATAGCTATCACAAATGCTTCCTTGTATTGAGAACATTCAGACGCCACATGCCTTGAGCCACTCTAAATGTCTCTTTTAACTGTAATAGTGCAATTGACAAATAAGAATGTTGTTCTTTCACTAAAATGATTATTAATTCTTCATAAAAACGGTGGATCATGAATGTTAAATTAAAGCAACACTACACAACATTTCAGGATTTGCACCCTGATTGTGTGAAAATTTGTTTGCCCACTGAATCTTTCCAAAAACACACCAACACTGTAGCCTGAAAATGGCTGCCTTTTCCTACTGGACTCTGACTGAGATCACACACAGATACCGTTTATGAAATGTTACTTAATTGTCATTAGTAAGAATGGTGACCCAAAGTTGTGTTTAATTACAAAAGTCAATGTGACAAATATAGATAGAAGGTGTAAATGGTTAGCCAAAGTGCAAACAGACCTTTGAGCCCAAGTCAAGTTGAAAAAATCTACACTGAATCCGGCCTGTGTAGCACATGCTATAAACAGCCATAACTGCATAAATTTACTTTTTATGCTGCCAGTTAATACAATTTAATCAAAAGAAAAAACACATTTTCTTCTAGAGTTTATAAACTGTCAACCTTGTTGTGAATGTCTTTCCTTTAAAAGTGCAATATAAATCAATCAATAGCAACCATTGACACCAGTCCAATGTCAAGCTCTAAGCACACAAAAAGAGCAGAACTGTTTCACACATTCAGGCTAATGTGTCCAGACGGACTAGGATACACAAATGCACCATAACTGTAAAGCTTAGATTTTTCGAGAGGCAGTGACTGACCTGTCGGATTCTTGGAGAAGGCCCAGACTGACTACAGGGGAGGAACCAGACAAACTAACACATTAACAATGAATATGGGTTTGATTTAGTGCCATCTGGTGTACAGAAATAGTCATGATAAATAAATAAAAATCCAAGATAGGAGCAAGAGGAGAAATCCAGACTTTATTTGTGTTCACTGTGAGCTTTAATTAAATGACCCATTTATCATTTGTAAAACACTGTGCTGTTGAATCAGAGCTTTGTGAATGTGATCCTTGGAGGGACACGCGGCTGGAGGATCAAAGTGTTTGTGGATCTCAATGTCTTCTGCAGATGGCACACTGAGATGGAAGCTCAACAGGATCTAAACAGAGGGGAAGGGGCAGACAGCAGTTTTAGGTATAGTTAAAAAAAACAAATGTTGTATTTGACTATATATGTACAGTGGAACTAGTGCAACAGTGATGTGTAAATCTGGTTGGTGCTTTAAAAATAAATGATAACAACACAGCCATTTAATGCATAAAAAGCCTACAATGATTCTTGCAACCTTTAAAACAACACATCATTTGTAACAGGGGCATCAAACATGTGGCCCCCGGGCCAAACCAGCTTGCCAGAAAGTATAATCCGGCCTGTGGGATAAATTTGGAAAGTGAGAAAAGAACATAGAAGACATTAACTGCAATTAAAGTAACTGCTAATTGTAATTTGTCCACTGGGGGTCGCACTTATTCTAAAATAGCGTTAACATTTTTGTGAAGGTTAGTTCGTAAAAACTGGTGCAGCCCACTTAGGATGAAATTGAGCAGTATGTGTCCCCTGAACTAAACTGACTTTGACACCCCTAATTTATAAATATTCTAAATTTTTCAACGCTCAACAGTATTGCCCCTTACGTGCATGAGGAGCAGCTGCATCTCTGCAGCAGCAACAACAGAACATATGTTCAACTCAGTACTCAACACATTATGTTCATCTGTTAACAGTGATCATTAGTCATTTTGCTTGTGGTCGCCAGCACCTGTTCATGTGATGGAAACAGGCCTGCGTTCTGAAATGTTTTTATTGATCAGAAGGAGTGTGTCCTTTGAGCTTCTTAAGCGAGAAGCTATAGTTCATGGAAGATTTTAAGAGGTTTTTATTTGACACATTGGCTGTGAAGAGATGGTAATTTTACAGAAACCTTTTGATACCAGTCAGTTAATATTGAAGTGTTTTTATTAACTTAACTTAGCTTAACTTAGATTAGTTTATATCTTAAGGACAGCGTACAATGTACATTAAGCCGGAGCAGAGATGCTTTTACTAGATTATAGCCAAACTGCTAATTTCCATCTGTAGTCCTATATTGTACATGTTTTTGGTGGTAGGGGAAACCGGAGTACCTGGAGGAAACCTAGGCAGACACAGGGAGAACATGCAAACTCCACACAGAAAGACCCTGCCCTGGATGGGAATCGAACCCTGGACCTTCTTGCTGTGTATTTAACATTTTGTATTAATCTATATACCTCGCCCTAGTTCTCCATACAAATGCAACGTATGCCTACAAATTTGCTCGAAGACAGTCAGAATAAAAAAGATGTCCTTTTTATTGTCATTATGCAGTTTGGTACCTGAGAGTCTCCTTGATGGTGCCCTTCAGGAGCGGCACCCCCTGCAGTGCCTTCACAGGGTCTCCACCAGCTTTATCCCAGGAAGCTTTCACCTGCTGCCTCACCTTCTCCTGGACGCTTGGGTTTCGGCCAAGTTCAAAGAGGGCAAACTGCAGGGGCACGGCAGTCTGGGAGAGGCGGGACAGGGGCAGATAGACATGGAGGTAGTAGACTTTGGCTATATGAACAGACACATACAAAAACAAAAAACACATACTGTCTCGACCCCTCCAGCCATCAGTTCAGTAAGATTGGCTTTGATGCGGTCCAAAGATAGCTGCCCTTTTTCCATGAGTTGGCCTAAAACCCCAGGGTATTGCCCATCAGCAGCCCCTGCACCTGACCCCTGATCCCTAGAGGCAAACAAGCGCTTATAGCCCTTCTGGATCAATGTCTCAGCTGTAAAGACAGGAAAGAACATGCGTTGAAACTGAATGAAACTGCAGAGATGCGTATATTGTCACTGATCATCATGGTTCTGAGGGTTACCGTGGCTGAAGATGTGGTCCCATGCATCGGCGTGCTGGGTCCATTGGGGGGCACCAATGTGGACTAGCAGGCGAGGGGGCAGAAAAAGGAGAGGAAGAGTGGTGGACAGCATTCTCTCCACTGCCCAAATAAACCTTTGTGACTCCAAGGAGGGAGACGAGGAGAAGAGGCCAATGCGCTCACCATAAAGAACGTGACAACTAGCTGTTGTGGAGGGGTGGGGACAAGAGGGGGGAAAGACATGTTTCAAGGAGAGTGTTTATAGGTCCTCAGTCATCCAGGACATTTTCAAGGAGAGCAAACAGAAAAGCAAAGTTCTTAAAACATTTACTCAGTTGAAAAGTATATTTTGAAACACATTCTTTATCAGCAGCAGAAAACACACTTTATGTATAATCAGTGTGTAGGCTACATGGTCCCACACAAATATCATAACATCATCTAAATGCCCCAGAATAAAGGGAATTACTCAAATGTTATGGAGGAGGACCGCCAGACCCCCTGCTGTTCAGTCCCAACACCCAAAACTGTTAACAATCTTCTTTTAGTAACTTTTGCTCTTGGCTAATGAGCTGCTTAGCCTCTACATCTCTGACCCAAATATTGTAGTGAGCTATTGTTTTGGGTTTTTACTGTATTTGTAACATTCTTTTCCTTTACTTCATTACATATAATGCTTTATTACGGTCTAAACCTTTAACATAAATGTAAACTGTTGTAAATTATGTCACAGATGTATCTACAGCAACAACATAATGCTTTTTACTTCTTTTTTTATAAGTGTCTTACCTTTTGTTATTTTATACATGAAATTGATTTTCAGTGAAAGATTCAAAAAGGGCTGGTCTAAGACATAAAATTCTGGGCTGAAAATAAGTCCCACCCCGGCCCTGGTCCCATGGGAAGTGTTTCTTTAGAGACATCTATATCACCTGATGTTTCTGACTCATTGGCACCATAGGAGTGACTGGAATAGAGATTCCTGTCTGTCTGTTCCTATTTTGGCTAACACGTTTCTCTGTATGCTGTCCTCCGTTAAGAGCAGCAGGCTGGCAAAGTTATCAGCTCTCCGTCTCACTCGCTTAACCTCACACATGCATGCACACATATTTTGACACAGACGAGAGTGCATGGTGCAAAAAGGCACTTGCAGAAGCTTTTGTGCTATTTTAACGGCTGCATGTTCCCCTTGACCTTCAACGCCTACAATATGTTAATGACAGATTTTGCTAAGTCTAAATGAGCTGCGGTTCTTCAAAGGTGAGAATCGGTTGAAATGAAAGTGTAGTATCCTCACCACGGGAGATTGTTGTTGATTGTTGTTGAGGAACATTTCAAAAAGGTGATGCTTTGACATGCAGTAACGTCACAGCCTACGTCAGAACAGACGTACTGAATGAGAACCTGCTAGAGGGATGTGCCAATAAGCTATACTCCTCTTCAAGGTCATAAATGAGAAGGACACTGCACACTCTTCCTTTTTCATGAACCTAATTACCTTGAGTACCACATGTTTTGGAGCTGGATAAAGAAGCACACGGTAACTGCACAAACAATGAGGAACACAAGTGAAGAATGACATAGAGCGGTGACTCTAACCTTCCAGGGCAAAGCGAAAGAGGTCGGGACTAGGATCGATGGTGAGGCTGTGTTTGCCCCATCACCCCTTCCCTCCCGCTCCACTCGACCAGTCAACATTCGGCAGAAATCTCTGGCCACTTCATCAAGCAGGGGCAGAAAGCGCTTGACGGCTGAGGTCATCATCACCTCCTTGTTAATCAGCAGACGGTCGACACGCCACTCCTCACCATTTCTGCAGAGAGGAGAGCTGGATTTAAACTCCTGCTTGGTCATTGTGTTTCAAAAACTGTAAAGAAGACTAATTAAAATAAAAAGGTCCTTTTACATTTACATATTTCATACATTGGGGAATGGTATGTTTGTTTTCCACAATATATTTACAGTATTGTTCAAAATAATAGCATTACAATGTGACTAACCAGAATAATCCAGGCAAACAAGTTACCAGTAGGTGCAGTAGATTTTCAGAAAATAAACAAGACCCAGCATTCATGATATGCACACTCTTAAAACAGCTCTTAAGACAGACTCTTAGCAGTGTCTGTTGTTGGCTGTACAAACTCAAAACTATTTTGTACAACGTTTTTGTTTCTAGGATTAGCAATCCTGTGAATCACTAAACTAATATTTAGTTGTATGACCACAGTTTATTAAAACGTTACATCTGTGTGGCACCAACTTGTGGCACCTCTCAGCTGTTATTCCACTCCGGGGATTAAGGTCCGGGGCGTGGGCTGGCCACTCCATAACATTAATTTTGTTGGTTTGGAAAAAAGACTTTGCTCATTTACTCCTGTGTTTGGGGTCACTTTCCTCTTCAAGCATAAGGCAACATGACCTCTTTAAGTATTTTGACAAATGCAAACTGATCCATGATCCTATGTATGCGATAAATAAGCACATAGTAGGAGAAACATGCCCATATCATGATGCTTGCTTCACTGTGTACTGTGGCTTGAATTCAGAGTTTGGGGTCGTCTCACAAACTGTCTGTGGCCCTTGGATCCAAAAAGAACAATTTTACTCTCATCATTCCACAAAATGTTTAGGCCAGTTGAATTGTAACCTCTTCTGCACGTGCCTTTTTTTAAACAGAGGGACTTTGCGGGGGATTCTTGAAAATAGATTTGCTTCACACAGACGTCTTCTAACTGTCACAGTTCTTACAGGTAACTCCAGACTGTCTTTGATCATCCTGGAGCTGATCATTGGCTGAGCCTTTGCCATTATGGTTATTCTTTGATTCATTTTGATGAACAGCCTATAATTTTTTTGCACCTCTTTATTTATTTTTTCCCTACTCCAATCAACTTTTTAATCAAAGTACACTGTTCTTCTGAACAATGGCTTAAACGACCCATTTTCCTCAGGCTTTCAACAAGTGCTGGTGGCTTCATCCTTAAATAGGGGCCACCTGATTCACACCTGTTTTTAACAAAGTTGATGACCTCATTGATTGAATGCCACAGTGCTATTGTTTTTAACACACTCCTTTCTACTAATTGCCCTACTAACAGCCTTAAGAGTGTGCATATCATGAATGCTAGGTCTTGTTTGTTTTCTAAGAATCTACTGCACCTACTGGTAACTTGTTTGACACTTAACAATAAAAAATATACAAAAATGGATTATTTTGGTTAGTCACATTGTACTGCAATTATTTTGAACAATACTGTAGGTAGGTTTTTAAGTTTGTTAGGTTTTGATACTGACTTGAGAAAGACTCCCTTGCTAAGCTTCCGAATCTCTCGATGAGTGGCCCAGGCTTGTAGGGTCATCCTTTGAGGGTAAAGACCCTCTGAGTGAAACATCTCACTGATGTCAGCCGGCAGCATGATGTTAACTGACTTCTGGGTGCCAACGTGTTCCCTTTATTAACACAGACAATCACTTACATGCCAGCTGTTTGATGTGTACTTGTGGATGTGTACCTGTAGATGGGTCCCAGCTGTTTGAAACTCCTCTCCATGTGCTTGTGGAGGTGTCTGAACCGGTCTTCTTTCCAAAACTTTACCAGGTTGACCCAGCCACTCCTGCCTGTGTGTGGGATCTCATCAAAGCTGCGTACTTGTCCATCCACACCCCTCTTCCTGAGTCCTATACTCTCCTTACCCCCTGGTCTCCTGTCTACTGTTCCATCTACCACTGTGCCTGTGGCTGCCATACAAAACCCTCTTTGAGCTGAACTTTTGTGGAGCACATTTCTGGGGCCACAGGCAGCTTGTCCACGAATGCATCGCACAGTCACCTGGGTGGACATGCTCCTCATAGTCCCTAGTCTACATTGAGGTCTAGTCCAGTCTCTCAAAGTCTCATCTACCCCTCTTCCTAAGCCTCACACCCTTGGATGTGCTCCACCATGTGATGGCCTGATAGGAGCAATGATTTATGAATCTAAAGGCATGAGTTCAAGAGAAACACAACAGGGACCAAATGTCAGTTTGAGCCAAAAAAACATGTGTGGTGTCAGAGGGTTAGGAGATTTATTATGGTTTAATTGCAAGTTGCTGACAAGAAAAGTCTACAATGTGAGATGCTTTGATTTTGTGTGTAACTGGCAATGAAATATAAATAAACCTAGAAGACCAAATGCTTATGTATAAAGTGCATAAGAAATACCTTACACATAAAAGTGTGTAGCATAAGGTTAATGTGTTGCACTGAGGTTCTCAATAGATGCATGTGTTTAATATTATTTATTACAAGAGAACAAACACACTTGAACATTGAAACTATGGGATCTTCGTGTCTCTAAACATGTTTTTGTAAAAAATAAGATTGGTAATGTTGTGTAATACACATGCAGCAGGTTACTGTTATTTAATTAACAGCATAAATATAACATTTACAGTCTTTATTGTGTCCTCACAAGGCAGTGAGTGATTGTCCGTGAGGTCACATGACTGTGCATGCATTCACACCGGTCGGGCTGGAAGTGGGGGTCCGGCTCGGTTTCTTCCCTGTGAACACGTCTGATCCGAAGCTGAGGCCTTGGAGTGCGCTGAGCAGGTTTAAGCCCTCGTCCTTGGTCTTGCTCTCAGGATAAATGATCTTGGACAGCTCACAAGGGAGTGACACTCTCCCCCCGACAGAGTGCAGGTGGTGCGAGTCCTTAGAGTCCTGTTCACAGTTGAGAGACAGAGAAATGTGTGAGTACTCATACATCTGTCAGTCTTTCATATTGAAGGGTCATTAGCATCTCATTCATCTCATATATGTGTAACTTAGATATTACAGACTTTAGAATTAGATAAATTAAGAACTACAATGAGAGTTGTATATGTAAGATTTATTGGCTAACCTCCATGTGACAGTTTTGTGATATACAGTTGTTCTCATAAGTTTAAATACCCTGGCAAGATTTGTAATTTTTTGGCCATTTTTCAGAGAATATGAAACCTTTTTTTTCCACACATAGTTGTTGGGTGAAGCTATTTATTGTCAAACAATTGTGTTTATTCTTTTTAAATCATAATGACAACAGAAACTACCCAAATGACTCTGATCAAAAGTTTACATACCTCAGTTCTACATCAATGACAGCTTGAAGTCTTTTGTGGATGAGGCTCTTTATTTTCTCAGATGGTAAAGCTGCCCATTGTTCTTGGTAAAAAGCCTCCAGTTCCTGTAAATTCTTGGGCTGTCTTGCATGAACTGCACGTTTGAGATCTCGCCAGAGTGGTTCCAATGATATTGAGGTCAGGAGACTGAGATGACCAGAACATTCACTTTATTTTGCTGTAGCCAATGACAGGTCGACTTGGCCTTGGGCTTTGGATCGTTGTCATGTTGCAACGTCAAAGTACGACCCATGCGCAGGTTCCGGGCTGATGAGTGCATATTGTCCTCCAGTATTTTATGATAACATGCTGCATTCATCTTTTCCAGTGTCTTTGTAGCTCACACATCTCCAGAACATCAGCGATCCACCTCCATGTTTCACAGTAGGAATAGTGTACCTTTCATCATAGGCCTTGTTAACCTCTCCAAATGTAACATTTATGGTTGTAGCCAAAAGGTTCAGTTTTGTCTCATCACTCCAAATGACTTTGTTCCAGAAGTTTTGAGTTTTGTCTCTGTGCTGTTTGGTGTATTGTTAGCGAATTCTTTGTGGCATTTGCGTAGTAATGGTTTTCTTTGGGCAACTCGACCATGCAACCCATTTCTCTTTAAGTGCCTACATATTAGGAAAAGTTATTTGTGGATTTTTCTTTGCATCCCAAACACTTTTGTGGTTGTGGCTGAAATCTTTGTTGGTCTACCTGAACTTTTCTACTTCTTAACTTGAGTTTGAACACTGCTGATTGGTTGACTTTTTATATCCCTTTCCTTTTTTATACAGTTCAATTACCTTTTGCAGATCCTTTGACAAGTCTTTTGCTTTCCCCATGGCTCAGAAAACAGAAATGTCAGTGCAGCACTGGATGAAAGATGCAATGGTCTGTCAGGAGCCCAGAAACTCTCTGACCTTTTATACACACACACTGATTACAAACAAACAGATCACAGGTGTGGTTACCTTTAGTAGGCATACAAACCTGTTTGTGTCAACTTATGAGCATGTTATCAGGCCAAAATCACCAGGGTATGTAAACTTTTGATCAGGGTCATTTGTGTAGTTTCTGTTGTCATTATGATTTAAAAAGAGTTAACGGTTATTTTACAATAAATGGCTTCACCCAACCACTAACTATAAGTGGAAAAAAGTTTTTTGTTATCATTCATATTCTCTGAGAAATGGCCGAAAAAACAAAACAAAAAACAAATCACAAATCAGTATATAAACCTATGAGCACAACTGTGTATTCTTGCAATTTCTTTTGTTAAAGTACTGCAGCAACAGTGTTTAAGACAAACATAATTTCCCATTGATGACAGAGAACAATAAAACACACACAGAACTAAATATTTTTTTAAGTGTTACTCTTGAAACCCAGACCTCAGACAGCTGGTATTTTCTCCTGAAGTGAGCTCTCATAGCTGCTCTCTCCGCATTCTTCTGAGCGTTCATAGCCTCCCGCAGTTTCCTGCAAACACAAACAAACACACATTAAAATTATTCTTGGCTCTCGTGAAACACAGGTGCCTGGAATTAGCTTGATACATTGTGTCTGCTGAACAGTAAAACTACAGATTTGAGCAGCACCATATACATGTAAGACTGGTCTGTGCTTTGTCAGAGGTGTGTTTACTGTGCACGTGCCTCTCTTTCTCCAGATCAGTTTGGTAGGAGCGTATCATGGATGAGTCTCTGGGATGGTTCTTCCGGCTCCTGTTGCTTCCCCCTCGGCCTCTTGTCAATCTGCGCTTGTCACACAACCTCTTCTCCTTGACCCCCAGCACGCAACTAGTCAGCTTTCTGATTGGCTTCTTTAAAGACTTCTTCACTCTCACTACCATCTCCATAACGCTCTATTTCAATTGATGACGTGTGAATGAAAAGGGGTTTTGTTCTGTGCTCAAGTTGCTGGGAAAAGCTGGGATGCAGACATCCCGTGACGACAATAACTTAAGTTGAGTCCTGCCAAGGAGAAAGACAAAGTCAGACAGGGCTCAGGCACATGAGATTACACAAAGCTTGCACATACTTTAGAACAAAGTGATCAGAACCGAGAAACTCTTCTCTAAGTGAACTGTCTTTAGTCTCTTACCCATGCAAGTGGCCCAAAGCTCAAAGCATGAAATCCTGATAAACCAGCAGCAGATGGCCCTCGCAGCCAATCCCACCAATCCTTTAACAAACCACAGAAAACACCTCTTCAGATGTTGTACCTGCTGCTTTTCCCTCACTGGAGAAAACAACTAGTTTATTCAGTGCTTCAGTGCTTCTTGCCTCCTCTGTGCACATTGCCCCAGTCGCCTCTATTCCCCAACTCAGCTGCACAGATTAGCATCTAAGGGACTTAATGAAGGGAATCTCATTAGCTGTGGCAGAGATGACTCACGTGTTTGTGGTGGGGACTCAAACATTTTCTGTAGTCCTGGTGATTGCTCCTATGTGTTTACATGTTTCTCTCCAGTTGATTAACTTGAGTGAATTTGATACCATATTGTCATTTGCACCAATTAAACTGTAAAATACAAATGTTTTGTACTGAGGGGTTCATAATGAAATGTTGTAGACAGAGATGGAAACAGGATATGAACAGCACAGTCTTCTAGGTGAAAACAAGAGAGCAGTTTGAGAGGTTGAATCTTTTAAGAGACATACAGCCAAAAATGCTCATGACTGGAGTGAGGAGATGAGTACACTATTAAAGCAATATCCACAGGACAGCCCCACTACAATTTTAGTCTTTTTGAGATCGTATAGATGTCCTGTATTTCGTAAGTTCCTTCTAGTCATTGTTATAAAGAACATGAACCATCGGGGTCTCGACCTGACGTCGTCGGAGTGGACCAACATTCCACAATCAACATCCTGATCAACTCTATGCAAAGGAGACGTGTTGCACTGCATGAGGTGGTCACACCAAATACTGACTGGTTTTAAGACCCTCCCCCCAATAAAGTGAAACTTCACATTTTAGAGTGGCCTTTTATTGTGGCCAGCCTAAGGTACACTAATCATGCTCTCTAATCAGCCTCTTGGTATGCCACACCTGTGAGGTGGATGGATTATCTTGGCAAAAGATAAGTGCTCACTGACACAGACAGATTTGTGGACTGCTTCAGCCTGACTCACTCATATTATGTCTCTGAACGACTCAGCGGTGTTGGATGGAGCTCTATGACCTACTCTAATGCTCTATTTAGCATTGGCAGCACACTGTCTTTTCATCTGACCTTTTATATGTCCTGCCCAGCAGCTTTATTTCACACACGTCCTCTGCAGCAGTGCACCTCCATTACTCTATTAGGAGCTCAATGCTCTGATGAGCTCAGTAAAAAAGGCCACGCCCCTTTGATTAAGGGACAGAGACAGAGACAGATCTGAGATTAGTGCAGTGTTAGAGCGCAGGTATTCTAGTCAGACATAAAAAATGATTCATGTTCCCAATTTTCACACTGTATGATTTTTTTTTAAAGATAAAAGTCATAATTAAATCTCAGCATTTGTATGTTGTGTGCATGCTCTAGTATGTCTGCTCATACAAACCCACACAAGCCAGCCACTTAAAAGATTAGGCATGTGACAGAAGTCAGTGAAACCTCTTCACTAAGACACAAAGACACACAGGAGGAAATCTCTGATATCTATATCTGATATTTACTTCATTAGTATAAGTTTAAAACTATAGTTGTTTTAACTTTAATGATTACCTTTAAGGAAACATCATTTATTATCATGGGTTAAAACTGAGTGACGTACACAACTATGTCATCACACAGCCATCCCAGAGAATGAATTGTCCACGGTGTACCGAGGTCATGGCTCAGTGAGGATTTCAGAGAAAAACGTTTAACTCATGCTAGAGCGTAACAGTGTATCAACCTTGGATCAACAGTTTGTCGTAAAGGTGTGTTCCACACATCCAGTGTTGCCTTGAATATAACTCTTTATACTCAGTGAGGAGATGAACCCTGAGATCATTTTTATTTCAAAATGTGAATTTTGTCCTCACTGAAAACAGCAAAAAAGTTTGTTTAGCTTTAAAGAAGCATTAGTAAGGTCTTAGTTCAAAGACACACTTTATGGGACAGTCAGCTCTGCCAAGGCTGAGGAGACCTGACACACTCACCGGCCTTGTGTTGTGTTCATTTATTTATGTAGGCTTGTGTTAAGGACCTAAATCTGTTTCCACAGTCACCTAGGGAGGACATTACAGTGTACTATGTATTTCAGTGTTTGTGTGGTCTGAGAGCCCAAAACCAGAAGAAGAAAAATAAGTCTATTTAATAAAAAAGCACATTATAAAAAAGACAATAATTCATTGTAACACTTTTTAAATAATCTACATTTTAAAAATACAGTGTAATTTCACATACTTAAGACCTGAATGAGCAGTGGCTTTGTGTTTTAGTTTTTTTTTTATTCACTTTGCAATCTTTTGCAAGCACTATGTATGAAAATCTGTAAGCAGCCAGATTTTAAATTAAAAAAATAATTATTATCTCATGAGGATATTCATTGTTGGCAGCCGCCACCAGGGGGTGCCCAGCATGTTTTTGATGTTTGTGGAGGAAACCAGAGTACTTGAAGGAAACCCAAGCACGGGAAGAACATATTTAGATGGAGAACCTGATTTCATTAAGTTCTAATGTCAAAGTGATAATGGTTTGTATGACATGATGAGGGAAAGACAAATCTAAAATGGAAATGTGAATGCGCATGTTAAAAAATGTGTTGTGTTTGGAGTGACTGTAATGGTAATGACTGTATGGTAAAATAAATGTAATTAGTGCTTGAGGAGTTAAATCTGAAAAATGCACTTGCACAGGGTAAAGTGATATTCCAGGGTCATCTGCTCAGTTCCTCCAGACTCGACTCTTTCGTGGCTGACTTAGAGGCGTGAAGAATGGATGGCTTAAGGCGGAGGACAGAGTGATGCGCTTGGACGGGTCGTATTCCAGCATCCTCTCCAACAGGTTAAAAAACTGATGGTGCTCAGTGCTGTGTGACAACAAGTACTTCTGAAATAGTCAAGAGAGAGATTTGCTCAAGTGATTGACTCTAGACTGTGTTGACAAAGCCCCTGCTCCTGCTCACCTGTAGTGGTTTGGTTTTCACATAGTGTCCAGTCATGGAGCAGTCGTTCCACTCTAGTCGCCCGCGGTGGAAATACTTCTGCTTTCTGAAAGAACACATTTCAGAAAATTAGCTGAGATGTTGCGATGTGCAAATCTGAGTTACCCACCTGCTCCCCTGGATCATCCTCTGGGGAACTGGTCCATGGATTCTCTCCATCATGGCGAGATGCTCTTTATTATCATGAGTCTAAATGTAAACATAGACACATTATATTTACTATCATCATATTCCCAGTTCCTATAGTTCTTAATCTGCTGAAATGTGACCTGGAACAGTGTAAAGCCTTCATAGTATTCAAACAGGACGCAGCCAATACTCCACACATCACAAGGATGGCTCCAGCCCAAGTCTACAGGGAAAACAAGACACGTGAAGGTAAAAAGTAAAATTAAAATAACACATGACAGAACTGCAAAACAATAACACTGCTTCTAAATCATCAGGTCTCACCCAGAATCACCTCAGGGGCTCGGTAGTGACGTGTGGAGATAACTGCGGAGTGGTGCTCATGGTCAAAGGTGGCGCTCCCAAAGTCAACAAGCCGCACGGTGGTGTCGTTTACCCTCTTCTCATTGCATTTCTAAAAGGAAGACCGATCACAACTGTGCCAAATGAAGACGTAAGACCAAGATAGAAATTCTGTAGATTAACAAGCCACAGCAAACACGGTAGGCCCCATACTCATACATCACTTTGTATGTTGACTAACCTTCTCAGCATTGTACGTGACTGAATACTGCGAGTTGACAAAGAGGATGTTCTCAGGCTTCAGGTCGGTGTGAGTCAGCCTGTTGTCATGGAGAACTGCAGCAGAGACAGAGGGAGGGTGAGCTGTGGGACTCTCCAAAGATTTCGACAGCTGAAAATAATGCTGATAAGTTCGTTTAGAATTGATATAAATAGGATCTCTTCTGGCTGTGGGTAAATTCTTCAAAAAGCCTAATTATTACTATATTTCCTATCACCAGTGAACTAACCAAGTCGAGGAGTGTTTTGACGGCCGGAGCCGAGTTAGTTTTCCTTCGACTTGGCAAGAAGTCTTATATCAGTGTCATCTTCAGGTTACAGTCACCCTTCAAATAACTACTACATAACAAGATTGGTTTGCAACTAAATGGGACAGTTCAAAATAATCTGCTCACGCTCAACACTGACACAAATTCAGATGTAAGACAAAAAGAATAGAGCCGTGGGGGCACGCTGGACTCACAGTTGACAGCGTGGCAGATTTGCTGGGCCATGTGTCGGATCTGGTTAATAGGATAAGGGGTAAAGTTATTGGCCTTGAGGAAGTCAAAGGTGCTGAGAGACAGTAGTTCGAAGGAGATGCACACATGCCCGTGATGGCAGAACCAGTCCAGCATCTGCACACAGTGACTGACATGTGGGAGAACACAAAGGCAAAGAAATAGTAAGTGTGTAAAAACCATGGAAATGTATTTCCTCAAATGAACAAAAGGGCTCACTGCTCGTTATGTGGGTCTTTCTCGATAAGTTTTTCCAGCACATTGATTTCAAGCTTGGCTGCTTCTCTGTATTTCTCCAGGTTCTTAATAATCTTTAAAGCTACTTCATGCCCACCTCTGTGTTTTTGAAAGAGCACATTAAAAATTATACAATTAGCAGCAAATCTGCTCATTAGGGATGAAATACTTCACCTGTCATGGTCTAAACACTGCACCACCTTTCCGAAGGTCCCCTCACCTAAAGTGCTCACTATTTCATCTGGAAAATAAAATAAAAGTGTATACAGCAACAGTCACAGATGCATTTCCCCTGTTTTGAGGCTATTTTATAATATTGTGTTGTAATAATATTTAATGAGGCTCTGGAGAAATGAAACGCAAATGGCTCAAAAGAGATGATACCCACATCTGTTTTGAAGGACGTCCCCTCTGTCGTAGATCAGGTGGCCATTTTCGGTGTTTCTTTTATTGTCGCCTCCAGCTTTGCTGCCGTCCTTCTGAAAGTTCACCACCAAGGGTCAAGGGTGAGAGAGCGAAGAGCGTGAAGTGAAACATGTCTTAGAGAACAAGGACCTTGAGCCTCGAGGGTCACAGGTCAGTGGCAAGACTAGCACGGTTCAGCCTGAAGCAAACTCATCCAGCAGTCAAAAGTAACAAAAGAAATATGTGCTTCTGAAGCTTGTCTTTATGGAGGTTAATAAGAAATGTCAAGTGACTTCTGTGAAGGTGTGGAGGCTCTATTTCCATCACCGTACTGAGACTGTTATTAATATCAGAAGCCCAGCGTGTGGACAAATCAAGAACCAAAGCTTATGCTGATGGAAATACACCCTCTGATTTGTCACATTTATGCAATGACTATGTTATTGTTGAGTGTTAGCACATAGAGCCTGATGTTTCAATCACAAGTTAGGCACAAACAAGAAATCTGTAAGAAAAAAATAAATAAATAAAAAAGAAACAAATGATGAGGGTGCAGAGAAAATTTAAATACTCACAGCGCGACAGATGCAAAGACAATCCTGGAAGGCCTTGTAAAGACAGAGTAGCTCTGTCTTTCCCATTGCGCAGAGCGGCCGGGCCAAACAAGACATAGGCAGAGGAGAAAAGAATGCAGCAGGCAAAGCACACTGCACAACACAAGACTAGGAAAGAATGGGACAAGACAATGCAATATTAAAACGAAGGCACTAAAAAGTACAAAATTAAAAAGTGCTGTCAGCAGAAAACCCTAGATGGAGAAAAAAAAAGTACGGTTCGCCCCCCCAAAAAAATACCAGGGGTGAAAAGGAAACGCAAAAGCAGCAGAGACAGGTGAAGTAGGAGATTAAGCGGCTGTGAGTGGGTATAAACGAGACAGGAAAAGAAATGAGCAATAAGACACAGAGTGAGAAACATTAGTGCTGAGACAGATGCTAAGAATAAACTGTGGTCCTGGCCCCTTGAGAAAGTCCTCCGACGAGAATCAAGATGTGCCCAGGCTAGAGGAGGAGGGCAGGGGACAGATCCAGTTTCACTCCACTTACTTACCTCCTTAACCCCTGCACTATGTTTTGCCACACCTGTCCCGCTCTGCAGTCTGCACATTTCACTCAATATACTGGGCACGCTTTGACAGAAATAACCCTCCGACGCTCAAAAAAGGCTTTTATTTAGATGTTTATGGGACATGCTGAGTGGTGAATGCTTGCTTCTGCACGTCATAACATGAGGTGACATACAGGTTTTAAAACCATAACAATACATACTTCATAAGGGTTTAGTAAGTTATTTAAAATGCTCATGAAGATTTAAAACCACCCGGTAAAAATGTTTAAAAAATGTAAATATATTCAAAACAACAGGACAACAAGTGTTATAATCCTGAACAGGTAATTCATTGCTGAAATTATTCATAGAACTGGTTGTTAAAAAGCATAAATAGAGATTTCAGAAAAAGCTCTCAAAACAGATCAGTGATCGAGGACTCAAGCGACCCTGAACAGACTGATATTAAGATGACACCATAAGGCTCCCGCTGCTCTGCTCGCAGTTTTCTGGAAGATAAATCTTCTGCAAAACAAACAAAGCACAAAGCAGTGCTTACGGTGAGATTCAGTGGGATGAAAATAAACTGAATACGAAGCATTTACCTTAGCACAAAATATATATTCTCAAACTCCTTAAAAATAAATGTGGAAAACTTGTTCTGGTTA